>CM043323.1:55165736-55892883 GCA_023736055.1 Quercus glauca | reverse complement strand
AAAAAAAAAAAAAAAACAAATGTGAAATCATGGAGTAAGGAAAACAAATTCTATTAAAAAAAAATTGAAAATGTTTAACCAAGAGAGTGGTAATATTTAGCACAAAAAAAAAAAAAAAAAAAAAAAAAGTGGTAACGAAGATAAAGTGAAGGAGAGGTATATGTTAATAATTTGCTAAATTTAAAGAGATGGATGGGAAATTATAGTAATAGTTTTTTAATAGGAGTTTTTTTTTTTTTTTCCTTTAAATTAAAATAAATAAGAAGATATTTGGAAAAAAAAAATGTGAGATCATGGAGTAAAGAAAACAAATTCTATAAAAAAAAATTGAAAAGGTATAGAGACTAAGATCATGTCATGTGTTATGGACCTTTTGGTTTGTAAAGGTATAGAGACTAAGATTATTATTAAAAAAAATTTTTTTTGATGCATTCTCTAGAATCTCTTCCACTACATGAGTGAAGGAAGTACTTCTGAAACAAACATTGTCTCAGTAGAGAAAGATCTCAATCTCACCATCCGACTTTCTCCAACCATTCATCTGTTCCTTCGCAATCCTACTGGACTTCCTCAACTCGTGGTGTTTGTTTAAGGAACCTTTATTTCACCCATTGTAAACAACACTTTATGCACACTTCTATCTATGTCTCTGCAAATCCAAAAGGATATGATAATAAAAGATCTTATTTATTATTTTATAAGAAAAATAAAAGCAAGGTAAAGAAAAAATTATAACTTTAAACATGACAAAGCAGGCACATAACCTATAATGCAATAATGAGTGATTGGTTGTGGGGGTGCATGATCGAATCTTTGATCTTCCCCAAAGCCTTACTGCTATCTGACCTAGGATGAGGAGCGAAAATAATCAAAATATTATAATCAATGGATAAGGAAGAGAAATTGAATAGGTGAGGTAGTGACAGTTTGCAAGTTTTGTAGTTTCCTGAAAGTAATGTTAGTGGGTAGTTTCTGAAGTTGCAAAAGACGTGAAGAGTGGAGTTATTCAAAGTAGTTTTTAGGTATGAAATACTATTTTGTAAGCAATATTTTAGTGCAAGTTAGACATGTATTTTTACCTGACTATCCTTTAAATTTGTCTCTACTTAAACTTAGGAGTGTTGAAGGTATTTTGGAACAAAAAAAATCCGGTCAAACAGGAGCAGCCCCTTAAATAGTAGTATAGATATAGACTAGCCTCTGAGCATGCGCGTGAGTGCGTGCTCGGAGGCTTTTTTTTTTTTTTTTGGGAAAAAAGTTAATAATTTGCATAAATTATAATTTGAAATTATTACATTTTCCAATCACAAAATACTTAGAGGTGTGCTGAGTATTATAGGTTTGTGCGGGTGAAATAATATTTTCATCACACCTCTAGTATCTTTGCACACTCATTGCACGTACTCAAAAACTCTTCCTCTTTTTTTGAATTAGCATTAAAGATGAGATGTGAGGATAAGGATGGTCAGAGATAAGATAAGATAAAATTGTAACTCCAAGATTGCTAAGTGCGAACCGGTTGATGATAATGTGGAGTTTAAACTTTAAATTTGTCCCTGGGTGGGTTTGTACGTGAGAGTAGTTTTTTTTTTTGGTTAAATACAATGTAACCTGTAGGGTTGAAATTTGATGTGCTAGGCACAAACTTTACGCACTGTGAGCCCAACGAACCTCCCACAATAAATTTGTAGAAAATGAGGTTAAACAGTGGGGCTTGTTATGGATTTAGCAACGGTTCATACATGCAAGTAAGAATAAAACGATGTTCAGATTAGTATTCAGTAAAAATTCTCTTGGGTCTGAAGAGACTTAATATTTATCAACTTAATGAATACAATTTTTTTCCCCCTTCTCTTCTGAGACCTATTCCCTTTATATATCCTCCTTCTTCCTCATCTTCACCGTACACTTGTTCTTCATCCCAGCATCCACTTGAGTATGTGTCACATCAGACATTTGCTTTAGTCTGCCGTGAGTGGTAGTAGCTGAGGCTGAACTGTTTAGGTGTCTTCTCCACATAAATGCGGTCAGGAAAGTTGCTGCAGTGCATTAAATGCGGTGGTAGCAGTTTTTTCCTTTAAAATATTTTATGCTCCTCTTATTCCTAAGCATGCCCAGAATTCGCTCTCTACCGTGGGATCAGTTGGGAAGGTCGCTCTGGGCTTCAGTATGTTTGCTTGATCAAGCTCTCTAATGATCCAATGAGATTTCTTCGGACAAACAAGATAGTCTTTGGACGTGTCCCATCATTCTTTTCAAGTGCACTTCACCAAACGGGACTCAGTCCTGATCCTTTTTACCTCTTCGGACAAGCAAGGATATTCAAATTGGGCCCTGAGCCCAATTCGTAGCGTTGGGCTTACCCCCATATAACCAAACATGTATCTATTTAATTTTTTTTTTTGGATAAACTTGAGGAATTTTTTTTTTTAAATTTTGATAGGAAGATAAACGTGTGGATGATTTTTTTTTTAAATGAAAAAAAAATAAAACAATAGTAACTTGGGGTTGTTTAATTTTTTTTTTATTTTAAAGTAAACATATAGTTGTTTGAAGAAGTGAATTAATAGAAGAGTGTTCTTATTTTGTAGACAATATTTTAGTACAAGTTAGACATGTATTTTTTACCATACTATTCTTTGATTTTGTCTCTACTTAAATCTAGGGGTGTAGGGATATTTTGGAATAAAAAAAATTTGGTCAAAACAGGAGAAGTCCCTTAAATAGTAGTATAGATAAATTAAATTCTCAAAATAAAAATTATATATAAAACTAAAGACATTTTTTTTTGTCATAAAATAAGACCACTAAGCTCAATGTTTTTACTAAACCAAAAAAAAAAAAAATGTCTCATTGCACGCGCATGCAATGAGGCTAGTAGTTTATAAAAAGATATAGATATGATAGAATTTGAAGGTTTATTCCATAATTATTGTTTGTCTAATATTGGACAATAAAAAATTTAATTATTTGAGTTAATTCTAACCTATAACTATAATTTGGACAAAATTTGGCAATAAACTTGGTTGTTAAGGCTACAACTTTCATTAAAAAAAAATTGACATAACACATATTTTGAAACTTGGTTGTGGGTTCCAATCAGCTGAACTGGTGAAGTCTCTGTTGGTTGTATAAGAGATCTAGGGTTCAATCTTTACTTATACCAAAAACTGATTGGTGTCTTAGTCTGAAAATAAAAGAGTTATCATTAGGAGCAAACGCCATAGGTTAAAACTCTAAAAAAAAAAGATTGCATTTTTTTTTTTTTATATTCTTAACACATTTATTAAACTTCATGTGAATTAAATGTTACTAACTATTTGATCCACAGACTTATTTTTTATGTTTAAAATTTAAATATTTGATTGATAACATAACTATTGATCTTTGATTTTTTGGAAATTTTGCAAGCATGGATGACACAATTTGTCAAAATTCACATCCAATAAAAAGATATTGAATAGAATTGTACCCTTTATATCCAATCTTTGTCCTTATAATTTTATTTTGAATATTTGTACATTATAATTTTATCTTGAAAGTTTCAAAAGGTTGTCATCTACATCTATAGTATTATTTAAAAAGCTTCCAAGCCATCTAAGCCTTGGACTATAAATAAAACTTCTAAAGTAGTAAATATTAGGAAATTTAAAAAAAAAAAAACAGTTTTTTATTTTTTATATTTTGGTCTCATTTCTCCATATCCCATAAAATTAGGCACCACCTCTCTTTACACTTTCTAACTTTTTTTTTTTTTTTTGATATAATCTCAAAAAAATAACAAATAAAATAAAAACTACATGAAAATATATGGGATAAGGATAAGGATATAGGAAGCCCTTAGCACGCTTCTATTTTATTGGGTAAATGTTAATAATTTGCATTTATTATAATTTGAGATCACTACATTTTTTAATCACAAAAAAACCTAGGGACGTGATGAAAAATTATTTCACCTGCAAATACATAATACTCATTATACCCCTAAATTTTTTTGTGATTAGAAAATGTAGTAATCTCAAATTATAGTCAATGAAATTATTAACCTTTATTTATCCAATAAATAGAGGACCCTCTTCGGAGGCCAGTGTAATTATAAAAAATGTATAAATTGTTTTGCAATGAGTCGAAGAACTCTGTCCAATTTTTTTTTTTCCAGTCTTGAGCAATTGGGTCTTTGACAAGTTTTCAAGTCCAAACTAACGTTTGCCGAGCTTGTTGCAATGGGCTGTAAAACAATTAGCCCAGAATAATAGTCTATCAGGGCCAACTTCTAATAGCGCATTTTAATTTCACAACGTTCAGAATTTTTGAACACTACTACTCCGCCAACTGCGCATGAAATTGCTGAAAGTGCCGAAAAGTTACGTATTGAGCTCTCAGCGTACTATTTCTTTGTCTATGTCTATGTGATCCATACTTGTTGAACATCCTGATGCCAATACAAAGTCCAACTCTCTCATGGGGAATCTTGGATTTGAACCGTATTGTAATAGCTTTGCGCCATTATGGGAGAGTTCAAGCTCTCAATCACGGCAGAACGCTACATTCTAATTTAATCAAACTCGGGGTTTCGAAAAACGTGTTCCTTGCCAACAATTTGATTGCCATGTATGTGGAATGTAGTCGCGTGAAAGATGCACATAAGATGTTTGATGAGATGCTTGAAAGAAATGTGGTTTCATGGACCACCATGGTCTCTGCATATACTAATAGTGGAAGACCCCAAGAAGCTCTCGCATTATGTACTCAGTTTTTAGAGTTTGGATTAGAGGTACCCAATGGGTTCATGTACTCTGCGGCTCTTAAAGCGTGTGGTCTTGCGGGTGATCTTGAATTGGGCAAATTAATTCATAAAAGAATTTCTGGGGGTGGGTTTATGTTTGACAGAGTTTTAATGAATACCCTTTTGGACATGTATGTCAAATGTGGAACGTTGAGTGATGCGAGGAATGTTTTTGGTGAGATTTTGTGCAAGAATGCAACTACATGGAACACGATCATTTCGGGGTACTGCAAAGAAGGTTTAATGGAAGAGGCAGTGCATTTGTTTCATCAAATGCCAGAACCAAATGGCATATCCTGGAACAGCATTATTGCTGGTTTTGCAGATTGTGGAAGTGTACATGCATTGGAATTTGTGGATATGATGCACCGAGAAGGCCTTAAGCTTGATGAATTCACATTCCCATGTGCTCTTAAATCCTGTGCTTGTCATGGTTTCTTAGTTATTGGGAAACAGATTCACTGTTATATTGTTAAGTCTGGTTATGAGTATAACTGTAATACTGTATCAGCACTGGTTGATATGTACTCAAATTGCAATGTATTAAATGAAGCAATAAAGGTATTTGATCTATACTCTAGCTTTGATGAGTCTGTTTGTGATGGCTTGTCACTTTGGAATTCTATGCTTTCTGGCCATGTTGTCAATGAACACTATGGACTGGCTCTCAATCTGGTTGCACAAATCCATCGGTCAGGTGTATATTTTGATTCCTACACTTTCAGTAGTGCTTTGAAGGCCTGCATCCACATACTGAATTTGAGACTTGGGCATCAAGTGCATGGTTTGGTTGTCACCAGTAGGTATGGGTCATGCAATGTTGTTGGAAGCATTCTTATTGATCTGTATGCAAAACATGGGGATATTAAGGATGCATAGGATTATTTCATAGGCTAGAGAAGAAAGATATCATGGCTTGGTCTGGTTTGATCACAGCATGTGCTATAATGGGGTTAAGCTCATTGGTCTTTTCCTTGTTTAAAGATATGGTTGATTTGAATCTTGAAGTAGATCAGTTTGTTATTTCAATGTTCTGAAGGTTTGTTCAAGTTTAGCATCTATTCAAAGTGGTAACCAGGCTTATGCTTTCTGTGTTAAGAGAGGATTTGAAACAGAGGAGGTAACAGCTACAGCTCTCATTGACATGTATTCAAAATGTGGTGAAATTAAGGATGGGTTAGATTTGTTTGATTGTTTTCCAAAAAAAGATTCTGTGTGCTGGACTGGGATCATTGTGGGGTGTGGGAATAATGGAAGAGCAATAGAAGCAATTAAATTTTTCAATGAGATGCTAGAATTGGGTTTGAAGCCAAATGAAATTACCTTTACAAGTATTCTTTCTGCCTGTAGACATGCTGGTTTGGTTGAAGAGGCGAGGATCATATTTAAGTCCATGAAAACTAAACATGGAGTGGAACCTCAATTGGAGCACTATTGTTGCAGGGTTGATCTACTTGGCCAAGCTGGATGCTTCAAAGAGGCTGAACAATTGATTGCAGACATGCCATTTAAACCCAACAAAACCATATGGTGCTCATTGCTCAGGGCCTGTGGAACTCACAATAACATGGAACTGGTTAATATTATTGCTGAACACCTTCTTGCATCCTCACCAGAAGACCCTTCAGTATACGTGACACCTGGAAATGTTTATGCAACATCGGGAATGTGGGATAGTTTAAACAAGTTGAGGGAAACTGTCATGGAAATGGGTATGAAAGAAGCCGGAAAAAGCTGGATTGAGACCTCAGGCTAAGAAATCCTGATTCACTGCATGCATTGCATGGTGTAACTGTTTTGTCTAACACTTGAACAAAGTGTTTCCACCTTGGGGATTTGTGTGGAACAGTATCCATCTGTGTTCTGAAGTTAAGGCCGCTATTGTGTGAAACAACTGAATCACATTAATGAAATACAGAAACATAACAATGTTTGTGATTTTTGGAAGGATCTTGGAAAGAAGATAACACTCAGCAACAGGATTCTCAGAGATGTTGCATTTCAGTGAATGGGTATATGTTGAATCACTTTCCTTTTCATATTTTAAATCCACAACTAAATTGTTATATTTTCTGTAGTTTGGATCCCAGCCACTTTTCCCAACAATAGAAGCAGGGAATAACGAACAAGAAAGTGAAATTACATTATTAATCTGTTATTCTTGATTTTGCCAATTCTTATTCATTTGATGTTCCTGTTTTGGTGCAGGTGTTTGGTATGGTTGGCTACACTACTTGGTCAGGGTTGCTGTTAAATTATTTAGGTACACAGACACTTCTCTCTACCCTCAATTGTACCTAGTTAATGCTATCTCGGTTCAACAACCAAATGAAACGTCATCATGTCACGTAAAATTCCCTGGAAAAGTTACGCTTTCTACTTGCTGATGCAATTTTCATAGTTCTCTCAACACAAAATAAAGCTTTAGATTTTCTTCTTAGTACCTTGAAATATGCCGGAGGAGTGCTAGCATGTCTAATGCTTTTCTAGGGGTTAGTGGAAGTTAGAACTCAGAATAACATACTTGCAATTGGCAAACTATATTAATATTGCTACGTTTCTGGTTGTGTATTACATGTCAGTATGTTTTATTCATGGTGGCAGCCGCAAGCCATTAAATCTTTATGTTACAAATGAACCCTAAGTTATGCATTACAAAGAAGTTTTTCATATCCTGTCCGCTAATCAGGTCATATATACCTAATACCTGGAATGAACAATTTAATGCCTTGCTTGCAATTGTCTCCACATTAGCATAACATGAATAGACAATGCTAGCAGGGCAAACGAGGTTGGAATGAGTTATCAAATGACTGACTTGACACAGGCGATAAATAAATAATAAAAAAAAAAAGAAAAAAAAAAGATGATGATGACTTAGGGTCTGTTTGGATGCTGTTTATTGCTGAAAACTGAAAACGCTGTAGCAGAATAATTTTTAAATGTGTAAATAGTGCCGTTGGACCCAGTTTTAAAGTTGTTTTTGCTGAAAAAAGAGGTTTGTGGGTCTCGTGAATAGTGCATGGACCCACACAAAACGCACGGAGTGCACAAATGCAAACGCAAACTCTGTATCCAAACGTGCACTTAATAGTTAATATGGTAAACCTTAAACCTCCTTGCTGTTGTGAAAGGAGGTGCAGTGGAGCATATTTCTGGTAGAATGTTTGCTATCCTGAATGTAAACTGTGTCCAAACATATAGACTGGATCAGCCAAGACTCAAATTTTAACTATTGTCATCCTTTTAATACTGTCTTATTAATGCTATATCAAATCTTCTTAATACTGTCTTGTCATCTTCTTACGATCCCATAGAGTAGAAGTTGATAAATTTGAATGGACAAAACTTAGGTAAAATTTCTTAGGTATTGTACCTTACGTTCTCCAATTAAATTCAACAATGAGTTTGCATTGATCAATGCAACAACAAGAGTATTATCTTCCCCAAGGATAATTGAATTCAACCATATAGTATATCTTTGGATAGAGATGATCCCACGTCCACATTTGCACTATAGCGCATTTTGCCTTTTTTTTTTTTTTTTTTTTTTTTTGTTCAGCTGCAATTATTGACAAGTCAACTGTGAACAGTGCTCCCGTGCTCTGTTTACGGGTCTCACAAATTACACTTTTCAGTAACTTTTTCATTGAAAATGGGTCTCACAGCACTATTCACACATTTAAAAAATATTTCGCTACAGTGTTTTCAGTTTTTAGTTTTAGCAAAATAAGTTCTATTTAAACGGACCCATAATTTGTTGGCCAATGCAACCACATAGTTGAAATTCAATTGAGGAACCTAAGGTACAACACTTAAAGAATTTTTCCTAAGTTTTGGCCCAATTTGAATACCTTCAATGCAGCACATGAATGAACTGTGATCTGGTTTTTCAGAGTTGAGTTTCATGATTTCAGAATCTTTGCTTTGGTCAGGGATTTGCGAATGTGAAAATTGGAAGGCTGTGGGGAAAGAATAACTAAAGAGAAGATAAATTTGAGGAATTGATGGCCAAGGAAAAGGAAGTTAAAGGTAGAATCAGTGGAGAAAATATGGTTGATTCTCCATTGGTGCTTTACTTGGCTGATTCCCATGATCTGTTCACATCCAGCATAGTTTGAGACTACATTATGAAGGTTAGATTTGATTCCCAAGCATTATCACTGTATTAATGTTTCTAGACATTCTGCTTGATCATATTCATTTGGCAGTACAGTATCAGCAAGTTGACCATTCCAATGTTCCTACGAAAAAAACTTGTTAATACTTGCTGAATGTTATTGAGGGAAAGAAGGAAAAGCAAGCTTCAATTTGGTGATGGGAAAAGAACAAGCTGTAAGATTGAGAAAACTACAATTCAATTTTATGAAAGTTCTCCTAGTAGTCTAGTACAATGTGGATCACTGGCATTGTGTAGTATATCTGTAAAGTTTTATGTAAATTAGATATTTTTGAATTACGAAGTCAAGCCACAGGCAAGTCCTCAAGTTGACTCACACGCTGATTGGATGTTACGAATTAATGTTAGTTGGGGTTCAGAAAAAACAGCAGTCTTTAAGTCCTCGAGCAAACTTACCAATTCCAAGCTCTATCTACTTTAAATTTGTGTTTTTTTGGGACTACCCTCCCCTGTGTCACTATCTGTAAGCATTGGAGCAACCCTTGCCTTTCGAAATTAACCATATCTTGGGCTGTGGGTTGCCACAACCATGAGACTTTCATTTGGGCTATTGGTTCCTTCTCCAAGGTTAAACCCTTATGCGGCGTTTGGTATGGGAAAATCCATATTACTTCTAGCATCCAGATTCCTAGAAATGTAATTTCTTGCAATTTGAATGCCTAGGAATGTAGCTATTCCTATGTTTGGTTTCATTGAGAATCTCTTAAGATTCTTAGGAATATGAAATAATAATGTTTGGTTTATTCTTAGGAATTTTAAATAAATTATTTATTTTTCTCATTTTATTCTTAGGTTTGAATGTGAACTACCAAGTTCTTTAAAAAAAAAAAAACTTCTTCTAAATAAATAATGAAAAACAAAATATAAACTATTAATAATTTGTTGAGTAACACACACACAACAGCAAAAGTGAATACCTGACAATAATAGACGGTTCCTTTTAAACTTTTTTTTTTTTTTTCCTTCATACATGAAACCTAAATAAAACTTTGTTAAAGAATATATCAACAGAGTTGTTTATCCTGCTTATGTTATTTTGGCAAGAAAAGATATTAATGATTTATTTTATATTTTAACTTAATTGCTTAAATGATAAGAAAAAATGGTTAAAATTGTTAATTTATAAAAAAATACATTTTTTTTAAGCTTGAGAATTTGAATACACACCTGTTTTAAAGGGAATCCACATTCCTACTGAGAGAGGTTTAAAGGGGGAATCCAGATTCCCCTGGCATCTGATTCCTTAGCATGATTTACAACAAAATATGGGAATCTTTAAACATTCTATAGAATCCTAAAACATTATCCCATACCAAACACCACATTACAAGCTTACTATTGGAAATAAGCATGACCCTTCTCCAAAGTTGCACGTGCACTCGAACTAACCCATTGCTTTTTTTTTCTTCTTTTTTTTTTAATGGAAGAAACTAACGCATTGCTAGTTTAGTTATGATTCAATCTATAAACTAATATTTTATACATAATAAAATACGAAAAATTGAAATTTAAACATTTGTAAAATAGACAATTGTTAAGTATAAGGAAATAATGTAATAAAAAAATTCAGTATATTGTAACATTAACAAATGTTTCATTATATGTAATTTGAACTCAACCTTTGAATGAATGTAAGAAAGAGGAAAATTGCAACTGGATTGAAGATAATTTTTACCATCTCTTTCTTTTCTTTTCTCTTTTTATGACATATGAGAACTTCACTAAGATTAGTTGCACTATGTAACTATCTTCATCATTAAATAAACTCCTACGGACAACTGACTCCACTTGTCAGAATCAGTCTCCTACGAACAACTAACTTCACTTGCTAGAATCAATTACCAGGTAATCCAAGGCCAAAGGCTTTTTGGCTCTAACAAGCTAAACAGTTTATCCTCATGCCGAAGAGGCCTTTGCCATCTATATTATGCTTGCCTAGGCTTGTAGCATCCAAAATCCAACCATATGATTTTAAAATATTAATTTAATAAAAAGATATTAATTAATTACTAGCCTCTGAGCACGCGCTCAAGCGCGTGCTCAGAGGCTCTTTTATTTTTTGGGTAATGGTTAATTTAGAGCATTTATTATAATTTGAGATTACTACATTTTTCAAACACAAAAAAAAAAAAAAAAAAAAAACCTAGGAGTGTGATGAGTATTATGTATGGAGAAATAATTTTTCATCACCTCTAGATTTTTTTGTGATTGGAAAATGTAATAATCCAAAATTATAATAAATACTCTAAATTAACCCTTACCCCAAAAAAAGAAGAGCCTCTGAGCATGCGCATGAGCGCGTGCTCAGAGGTTAGTACATATAATAATTCTTATAAAATCTCTCACCCAAACTTATCTAATATTCCATTCCAATGACTTCTCAATGCAATCCAAAAAATTCACGCGCGTGCTCAGAGGCTAGTACATATAATAATTCTTGTAAAATATCTCACCCAAACTTATCTAATATTTCATTCCAATGACTTCTCAATGCAATCCAAAAAATTTGTGCGTACGTGAACCTGAGAAAGATAAAAGAATTAGGGTTAAACCAAGTCTTTAAACAAAAAAAAAAAACTTTAATCAACAAACCAAAGTTAGCGTGCATGTTATTAAAGATAATGGCATAAGTTTGTTAGAGTTTGTGTTTGATTTAAATTTTGATAAGATCATTTTTCCAGAAAATCCTATTAAAATTGTTTAGAATAAAGATAAAGATTTTTTTAGAATTTAACTCTATCATGGACTGTTTAAAATCTTATCACCGCATCATCAACTATTTAAATAAATAACTAATGGAGATCTAACCATGTGATTGGTGGCTCTACTTTCTCGGATCCATAATGAATTGGCAATGAAAATCAGAATTGAGAGGTTGGCGTTTGTGAGGTTGCTAAATACCTAAAGAAAAAAATAAAAAAAATTTAAAGCCAAAAACATATACAATGATGGTAAAAAAAAAAAAAAAAAAAATTTCTTAAAAAGAAAAAAAAAAATACAAAGAAGGAAAAAAAAAGGAAAAAAAAAAAAAGAAGTGAGGAAGGAGAAGGAAATAGTAATTGATCATTTATTTTTTGATTATTAATCAGGGAGTATTGTCGTAACTATTTTTATTTCAATTCAATTTTTTTAAATAAAATGTAAACAAAGGCCACTAAAGGAGGTAGAGAAGCTATACTGTTTAACTATTCGCGAATGATTTTAAATGCTTCTTTTGTAGCATAAGGTAGCCCTGTTTTTGGATCACAATACCTATAACATGAAATGACAATTCATTAAGAAGTACAGTGGTAGAGTATATGAAGGAACCATTCATTTTAGAATTACATTTAAAAAAGAAAAGAGAGTTAACGTGATACATATATAAATAATAAAAAAAATAAAAAAAGTAGAACTCAAAGAAAGTCAATCATAAAAAAAAGAAAAGAAAACAAAGAAGAACTTGCAAAAGATAGAACTTGAAAATTTGTTGGAGCCTCTGACAGTAAATGTCTTTAATTTGAAGAAAAAGAATTTCAAAATTACATTTAAAAAAAAAAAGAAAAAGGAAAAAAGAAAAGAAAAGAGAATTAACGTGATACATACATATATATATATATATATATAAAGTAGAACTCAAAGAAAGTCAATCATAAACAAAAGAAAACAAAACAAAAAGAAACTTGCAAGAGATAGAACTTGAAATTTGTTGGAGCCTCTGACAGTAAATGTTTTTAATCTGAAAAAAAAGAAAGGAGGATGTAGAGCTAAACTAAATTTCTTCAATCTAAAGAAGAATAAGAGATAGAAAGTGAGATAGAAACTGCAAAGCATATGTGAGTTTGTGAGTCTTAAAATGTAGGAGTTTTAATTTACATACTTATCTCCGTTAGTTGTAAACTTGTTAGTGGGTATAATGAGAATATTTTAGGCATAAAAAATGAAGAATCTAAAGAAGAGAAGCCCCTTAAATAGTAGTATAGATACATATGTAACTTAAACCAAACTCCTATGTAATATGGCTAAAAACTTTTTTCCTTTTGTCCCAAACAAGAAAGGAGCTAGTCCTAGCAATTAAACCAAAGTCTAGCTAATTGAGCCCAACCCAACAGGACAGAGCAAACAAGAAGGACGAAATGGTGGATCCCACATAGGTCAAATTGTGAAGAATATATTTGATATCAAATGATACCATATTGACAGTATCAAAACTTAGTAAGTGTGAAACATGTTAGCAAAAAATAACTAATTCACTATTAATTGAAAAACATTTGTTATTGTTAATGGGTAGTTATTTTTGTACATATGGCTCTTATTTATTGAATTTTGATACGGATAACGTAGTATCATTTGATACAAATTAATTTTTCCAAATTGTATTTGTCACTGTTTGATTCCATAAGGTCAATCCCGTGTTGTCCGAGTCTTTCACAGTTCCACCATATCTATCATGCAATCGCAATGGTCGTGGGCAGTCGGGTGTCTCCCCCGTAAAGTTCTTCTCATGCTACGTTGCTTTCTTGTTCAATCATTTCACTGCGACTGCGTGTCTCTCTCTTCACTCTTCAGTCCACCACGAGCTTCTACTTGTCAAGCACGGGTTAATGTTATTCCTTCCTCTCACCATTTTCAATGCCCATAAATCTAAAAAGCACTGTGTAAAAGCTACGGAGAACTTGCATGCGGAGACTCCTTTTTGGTCCGTTTGTTTCGCGCCAAACTTGACTCAGACTGAGAACAAGCTAATCAAATAGGTAATGACCAATTTGACCTCTTTTCCACTACGTGGCCTAAGTCTAATATTGAGTCTATTGCTATGAGGCGCACGGACATAGATTCGAGCATGAATGTGGATACAACGTGAGTACGTGACGATGTAGACCATTCTTGAAAAATTAGAAAACGAACGTTGGAGGTGTGTATATTCATTTATTAGTGTGTGTGTATATATATATATATATATATATTTTTTAAAAATATTTTTTAACATTTTTTTTTTCATATAATGTTTAAACATATATTAAAGGTTAATAATTTGTATTTATTATAATTTGAGATTATAACATTTTCTAATAATAAAAATACCAAGGAAGTGAAGTGTTATGCGTTTTGGATGAAACATTTTTTTCATCACACCCTTAAGTATTTTTGGGATTGAAAAATGTAGTAATCTCTCAAATTATAATAGATGCAAATTATTAACTTTAAAAAAAAAATAGAAGATTCTTTGAGCATGCACGTAAGCGCGTACTCAGGGGTTAGTAATTTTTTAATGGGAGTTATATATGAAGTTATTTATAATCTTAAAAGATAGTCACTTAGAGCCCGTTTGGATAGAGGAGAGAAGGAGGAGTGGAAGAGAGTAGAGTAAAGTTGACTAAAAATAAGCTAATTTTGAGCCAAATCTACTCTACTCCTCCTCAATCCAAACGGACCATTAGTAAAAAAATCCATAAAAATAACTAAAAAAATAAATAATTAAATTTGAGTTAAATTATTCAAAACACCTTGAATACAAAAAAGTTAGTAGTTTTGAATACATTTGTACACATCCATAACCACATTCTGATTCCGGATGAAAGCAAGTTCATAGATTTCTTCCACAATTCTCATGTTTCTCATCACATGCATGTTGAGCTTTACTTGGAAACAATCAGTTTAATACTACACACTTGACATCGGAGGTAAGCATCCATTTTCTAAAGACCAACTTTTAATAATAAAAAGAAAAAGAAAAATGTATGATGAGTAGTTTTTATTATTCATGTTGTATTATAATTAACCTCTATCATTATGCTAAGACACAAAATTTTCACATTAAAAAAGGACAAGATTAAATTCCATATGGTAGGATATGTACAAAAAAAATGGTCTTTAACAACTACTTGATAGATTGACTACTACTTCGCTCACCCGAATTCATCCAATATTCCTGCTATACAATCTAACAAAATTGTTGATATGTTACCCTAAAAAAATACAAAAAAATAGAGAGTAAGGCTTAAATGTAAGAAAAACAACGTAAAAAATAATAGGAGGAAGAGAGAACACCACTTAGAACACATACACTAAAATAAATTTAAAAAGAAAAAAAAATATATGTTATTCCCACTCTTTAAAAAAGATTCATTAATTAGAGAAAATATTAAACACTCATCAAACTGACCAAATTAAAAAAAAAGATTAAAAAAGAAAAGAAAAGATAAAATAAGATAATGATATGAAAATGATAATGATAACAAAGTAAGGAAAACAAATATAAAAAAGCAAATACTAAATCACAACTCACAAAAGAAAACGTAATTTGCTATAATAGAGAGAATTGTGGAATTCGAGGGCTTCTTTGACAACGTACTTGCCTATGAAACCTGAGGCACCCAGGATTATGAGGTCGTAGATGATGGTTTTTGCCACTACTTCATGAAAGTTTTGCGGAAGCAATATAGAACAAAAAATTTATATTTTTGTTTTTAAAGATCGTTGTACCACACAACCATGGATTCTAAATAAAACAAATTGCGTACCTCTCTTAGCAACCCAAGCGTGTTGCCTCCCAAGGTATTCACGTCTCTCTCTCTATTTCTTTTTGAGTTTTCAGAAGACTACAGTATCACACAGTAGTTCTGATGGCCAACAACTAAATATGATATTATAAAATCTTATTTTTATAGTAGACTTCTAAAACCCTAGAGAGAGATTGGACGTGGGATCCTTAGGGATCCTAATCTTCAGCCGTAGGATTTTATCAATAACCTTTTTGAACGTTATTGACTTTTCTTGAAACTCTTTCCATAAATATTCCTTAATTTTCTCAATCATATCAAGAAAATATTTGAACTTCTACAAATTGCAATAATGTCCATCAACACATTGCAATTGACCCCTGAAGATTAGAGAATTACAAATGAGGTCCCATTACTTACAATTTTATATCTATGTCCTTCCACCATACTATATTCTCATAAGCCACTAGGACTGGATTAATATCACTGTCATGTCCCTAACTTATGTAACCCTTAATTTCTTGATTTCATAATTTCTATTGGACTCCAAAATATCTTTAAAAACTCTTTAAATATATATATACAATATTATATATATGAAAAACATTTTTTTTTTGAAAAAATGTCACCGGCCGGTTTTGTTTTGAGTCCAACTTCAATATGAAAATCAACTGAATATACTATCTTCTTTATTGGTGGATTCATTGTTGAGCATTTATATATTTTACTCATTACACACATAACCCAACGTGTCTGTATATAGCCTTTAAAAATCGGCATCACCAGTTGACATTGTCAAAGTTATGTGCATAATAAATAAATATACACAAATCCCTCATGTTTAAGGACAATAGAAAAATTGTGATAAGACAACCTTTTAATTAACAGTGATCGCTCCATAAGGTGTCCTTGATCGGATCCTATTCAGTGTATGTACTTGTTACATTACACCCACTTGTCTGCTTAAAGTCACTACCTCAATGATGGAGTAAATCATCCTATCATATAGCAGCACAACAAGTGTAGACTTTAGTGGTAATATTCAATTAATATCCACAGCCTAGAACAATTTAATAATCTATGAAAAATCATTACTCCCTGTCTTTGGTTCCTTAACCATTAACATGATTTTTCTACAGATGTGACATTACATGCCACATTTAAACAATGAAATATACCTATAAAATTATAAATGTGAAAATAAATTTTTATTATCAAATAAAAATGCATAATATTGTTTTTGAGGGCAAATAATTCTAACACTTCATTGTCTTGCATTTTTCAATAAATTCTAAGGAGAGACTCAAGACTTGAGTTTTGGGGGGTTTTGACTTTCAAGACTGCCTTTTTTATTTTTTTTATTATTTATTTATTTTTTTTAAGTATTGAAAAGTAGAGAGGTGTGGTGTGTGCGTGTGAGACTGCCAACTGCTATGCCTATCACTGTGTGTTCCCAACTGCCAAATGCCAACATTTTTTGCAGCTTTGGGAGTGTGGAGATTTTGTAGAATGAATCAGCCCAGTGGAGTCTGTAGTGGACAGGTGGAAAAAAAACAGTTTAATGTAAAAACATGCGCCATTTCATTTTGGCAATTAGGGGAAAAAAAAAAAAGCACGTTTTGTGGAAGAAAAAAAAAACAGTTTTATTTTTCTTTTTCAAAAAAAAAAAAAAATTGTATTAGTACTTGACAACTAACGTGAGAGAGAAATGTAGAGGTAAAAGAAAAAACTGTTTTTTTTTTTTAGCTTAAAATAACGATTTTTTAAATTAGTAATTTTACATGTCTAAATCTATTATTTAAACTTTACAAACTGGTCAATTTGAAGATATTTTGGGCATCGAAATTAAGGAATCCAAACAAGAGAAGCCTCTTAAATAGTAGTATAGAAGACTAGCCCCTTAATAATTTGCATCCATTGTAATTTGAAATTACTAGGTTTTCCAATCACAAAATACCTAGATGTGTGATGAGTATTATGGGTTTGTGGGTGAAATAATTTTTTCATCACACTTCTAGTGTCTTTGCACACGCATTGCAAGTATTCAGAAACTCTTCTATTTTTTTTTTTTTTGGGATAAATTTGAGGATTTTTTTTTTAAAATTTTTGATAAACGTGGGGATCATTTTTTTTTTTTTAAGAACAAAAAAACAACAGTAACTTGGGGTTGTTTAATTTTTTTTTTATTTTTTATTTTTTAAAGTAAATGTATAGTTGTTTTAAAGAAGTGGGTTAATGGAAGAATGTTCTTATTTTGTAGGTAATGTTTTAGTGCAAGTTAGACATGTATTTTTACCAGACTATCATTTAGTTTTGTCTCTACCTAAACCTAGGGCTATAGGGGTATTTTGAAAAAAAAAAAAATCCAGTCCAAACAAGGGAAACACCTTAAATAGTAGTATAGATATATAAATTAAATTCTCAAAATAAAAATTATCTATAAAAATAAAGACATTTTTTTTGCCATAAAATAAGACCACTAAGCTCAATGTTTTTACTAAACCAAAAATAAAAAAAAATAAAAATAAAAGCCTCATCAAACACGTTGCGCGTGCGATGAGAGGCTAGTAGTTTATAAAAAGATATAGATATGATAGAATTTGAAGGTTTATTCCATAATTATTGTTAGTCTATTATTGGACAATACAAAATTTAATTAGTTGAGTTAATTCTAACCTACTTACAATAAATATGTAAAATTGTGTAAAAAATTGTAGTAATCCCAAATTATTATGAATGCAAATTATTAAATGTAGGGACTCAAATTGTTTTTGGACCCAAATAATAACATTTGTAGAGCAGGGGTAAAAAAGGCTAAGCACCAGCAAAGCGAACCATGGTCGGCTTGAGATTCATAGGACTAATACTAAAGGAATTTGACTAAGTATTTAAGAGGATAATATCAGTGATTCTTGGTAAGTGTTTATGAAGAAAAATCGTCCTCGGCTATGTCCGAGGATCACTTTTCTTTAGAACTGACAAAGACAAGGGTTGTCCTCGGACTCCTTGAAAACCCCTCCTCTCTTTCTATTCCACAAACAGAGAGAGAGAGAGAGAGCACCTTCTACGTTAGAGGTTCTATTTATTATATAGTCTCATTTAGTTGATTTCTGCCGTCCACTTGTCGGTCATCTGAACTTATATCTGAGGGCTTGTCTCATTAGTCACCTCTGCAGGCTTTCTATTAGTTGGAGTAACCAAAGCTACCCTGTTCACTGGTCACTTCACTATCAATGCAGCCAGAATGTTGGTGGCATGCATTTAATGAACGAATGACAGCTTCCATCAATCAACATTGGCTTGTCGAGGACGTGGGCGTTCTCGGCGAGGTCCCTTAGCCACTTGGGCCTCATCCGTTTATTCTCGGGTTTTGCCTCTCCTTGGCGCGGACCTTAGGCCCGATGTAGAATGGGCCGGGGTTGTTAAATATTTGAGGCCCCACAATAGCCCCTCAAAATTCTGCTGTCCGACCTCTCGGGCGGGGAGGAGGATTTTGACGTTCTCGGGCCTATTATCCTGGCCTGTCAAACCCTGCCCTTCTACCAGTGTCACCATCCTTTCAACCGCCCCTGCAACATTTTTTAGCACAAAGGGCCCGACTTAGGAGTTTTTCCTTGTTTTTGTAAGTCTTCATTTCTTTCTAGTCTATACTTCTCCGCCTGAGTTCCTTGTTAGTTCTTCTAGGATGGGTAGGTTTAAGTCGTTGTGCTTTAGTGCTCAGTTTTTCTTGGTTTTCGTCCCTAGCAGGGCTCATTACTTAGCATCAAAGGGGTTGGCTTCGCCGTAGATTTGGGCCTATGGTCAGTACAAAAACCCTAGTTCTGCCCAGTGCTTATATTGCCCTATAGTGACTAGTTTCCACATAGGTTTGAGTCCGAAGACCATGCAAGACTTTGGCTTTTCCTAGCACTTAGTATTTCATGAGGAAATGGTCTTTCTACTGCCTGAGTCCTTGGACTATGCAATGCCTAAGTTTTGTCTAACACTTAGTTTTTGGTCTGAAGTAGCTGGTTTCCCCAGAAACTTGAGTTCGAGGACCATGCAAGGCCTTGGTTCTGTCTAGTACCTAGTTTTCTGATTTTAAGTAGTTAGTTTCCCTAGAGGCTGGTGTTCGAAGACCATACAATACCTAGGTTCTGTCTAACACTTAGTTTTTGGTCTGAAATAGCTGGTTTCCCCAGAGACTTGAGTCTGAGGACCATGCAAGGCCTTGGTTCTGTCCAGTACTTAGTTTTCTGATTTTAAGTAGTTAGTTTCACCAGAGGCTGGTGTCCGAGGACCATACAATGCCTAGGTTCTGTCTAACACTTAGTTTTTGGTCTGAAGTAGCTGGTTTCCCCAGAGGCTTGAGTCCGAGGACCAAGCAAGACCTTGGTTCTGTCCAGTACCTAGTTTTCTAATTTTAAGTAGTTAGTTTCTCCAGAGGCTGGTGTCCGAGGACCATACAATGCTTAAGTTCTGTCTAACACTTAGTTTTTGGTCTAAAATAGCTGGTTTCTCCAGAGGCTTGAGTCCGAGGATCATGCAAGGCCTTAGTTCTGTCCAGTACCTAGTTTTCTGATTTTAAGTAGTTAGTTTCCCCAGAGGCTGGTGTCCGAGGACCATACAATGCCTAGGTTCTGTCTAACACTTAGTTTTTGGTCTGAAGTAGCTGGTTTTCCCAGAGGCTTGAGTCTGAGGATCATGCAAGGCCTTGGTTCTGTCCAGTACCTAGTTTTCTAATTTGCTCCGCCGAGGAGGGGACCCTGCCCTGGTCTGGCCTCTCCATTTGGTGTGCCTATTCTGATTACAAGGCGTCTTTTGGGCTGTTCGAGTAACGCGTTTTGACGCTTCGGTGCCTCCTCGTTAATGAGACGCCTCCTCATTAATGTTCTTGCGGATTTACGAGGATCTAACGGCGGATAAGCCCCTTGAAAATTGGGCGGAGTTATTGCCTCCGGTAATCTCTCACCAGGATTTAATGCGGATTGGCTCTCACCAATTTTTCGCCTTCTATATAAGGCGTTTCTGGGACAACCTTTTTCTTCAAACTCCAAAAATATTCGAATTCAAACCTCACAAACACATTGTTCAGGGGTTCTGCAAAAATAGCAGTTTGAGCCCCACAAAATGAATTGGCCCCTTGAAGGGGTGGTTACGAGGAAGCCAAGCCCCTTTCAGGAGCAGAGGATGGCATCCCGACCCTGGACGTCATGTTGGGGTTGGGGCAGAAGGAAGCCGAAGATTCTTCTTCTTTTCAACCTAACCAGAGGTGGAACCCTCCTTGTTGTTTGGAGGGGGATCCAGAAAGAACGTAACCTCCCTCCCTCGGATTTGGATTCGTCGGCCCTCAAAGCCGGCAGTGATGGGTTTGGGAAGGAAACCAGGCAGAACCAAGAGGTGGAACTGTCCGGTGCCGCGGCCTCTTCCGCCTTCAACGTTGCCTTCCTTCCTCCATTTCCTCTTCTTGCTCCTCAACCAGCCTTCCTTCCTTCCCCTCCTCTTCTCTTGCTCCTCAACCAGCCTTGTTAGGCGTTTTCCTTTGTAGTTAGCTTTAGAACAAGCCCCACGGGCATTAATTGTAAGATGTAACTTTTTCTTCATATATTAATAAAGAAGTAGACATGTTTCATCTCTTTTATTTTTCGCATATTCTTGTTTCTTGTGATTGTTGCCTTCTGAGTGAATGTTGTTGCTGCACATTATATTGTTTTGGTGTTTTTTTTTTTAAAGTGTTGCTATTAATCTCTTTACACCAACCTTCTCACTTGCTAGTGCACAAGTCCTTCCCACAGACGGCACCAATTGTAGGGACTCAAATTGTTTTTGGACCCAAACAATAACATTTGTAGAGTAGGGGTAAAAAAGGCTAAGCACCAGCAAAGCAAACCATGGTCGGCGTGAGATTCATAGGACTAATACTAAAGGAATTTGACTAAGTATTTAAGAGGATAATATCAGTGATTCTTGGTAAGTGTTTATGAAGAAAAATCGTCCTCGGCTATGTCCGAGGATCACTTTTCTTTAGAACTGACAAAGACAAGGGTTGTCCTCGGACTCCCTGAAAACCCCTCATCTCTTTCTATTCCAGAGAGAGAGAGAGAGAGAGCCTCTTCTATGTTGGAGGTTCTATTTATTATATAGTCTCATTTAGTTGATCTCTACCGTCCATTTGTCGGTCATCTGAACTTATATCTGAGGGCTTGTCCCATTAGTCACCTCTGCAGGCTTTCTATTAGTTGGAGTAATCAAGGCTACCCTGTTCACTGGTCACTTCACCATTAATGCGACCAGAATGTTGGTGGCATGCATTTAATGAACGAATGACAACTTCCATCAATTAACATCGGCTTGTCGAGGACGTGGGCGTCCTCGGTGAGGTCACTTAGCCACTTGGGTCTCATCCGTTTATCTTCGGGCTTTGCCTCTCCTCGGCGTGGACCTTGAGCCCGATGTGGAATGGGCCGGGGTTGTTAAATATTTAAGGCCCCACATTAAATTTTACAAAAATAAAATAAAAATAAAAGAGAGCTAGTCTCATTTGAATATTATTTATTTATTATTATTTTATATTTTTTATGGGATATTATTTTATTCTTTAATCCTCCTTTATTATTATTTTTAATCTTTATATATTCTTCATTTTTCATTTCCAATAATAATATTTTTCAAATTCCTAACCACTATTTTTTTTCTAAGGAAGAATATCACTAATTTAAAAAGAAAGAAAATATTACAACATTTTCATAACATTTTTTGTCTTTAGCTATGCTCAATCCTAATATTTTACTAATTAATTTAATTTTCTTTTGAAAGTATGAAAGGTTGACATCTCAACTTTGTGAAAATTTTGTGATAATTTGTTGTGTCCTAACATCAAATATCTTCTCTTTTCCACTTAACGAACCAGTCTTCTTTCTCTCTTATTCTTCTTCTTCTTCACCCAAAACCAACCCTTCCCTCTCCATAATCCCAAAGACCACACATTTTTACTCAAAAAACAAAGACCACACATGATGTCGTGGAAACCAAAAGAAAACATATATGATGCTCTCTTTGATGGACAGAAACTCAACTATTACTCTATTAGTTCCTAGGTAGTAAACCTCAAATTCATGAGAAGTTCCTTGAATCCACAAGGTGATAAAACTGGAATCCACTAGAGAAGAAAAATAAAAAAATTGATAAAAGTATGTGTTTATTGATAATAGTCTAATTTACCTTTGACAGCTACAAAATATATAAATATTGAGAAAAATGTCTAAAACTCTAATTCGCACCAATTACGCGATTAGGTGACAAAATACCGAAATTTACCAAAAATGACAAAATTGAGTTAAATGCAGAATCTTAAATTACTAACCTAAAAGGTTATCCCAAAACAAGCGGGGCCTTATTTTGACTTTTGAGCAAAAAGCTATTAAGGAAACAAAAATTATTATAAACGGCATAATTGTAGTTTTTGGGGCTTAAATGAAGGAATTCACCATTGTCAGGCGGTACCTCGTGACAAAGTAATGACTATTACTCAAAAGGCCATTTTGCTTCCACCAGCCAAATTTTGTGCAATTCCGACTCTGAGGGTCATGATTTCTACTAGTGCTTTTTTGCCTTGCGCGATGATTTCAGGAGCACATGAGAGTTCAGGAAGGCCTGGTATTTTGTTCTACATCAACACATTTACTTTTACTGCATTAAAGAGAGCATCATTAAGCGTTTGAGAGACAAAGATCAGTGTTTCAAAATCTAAAGAGAGAGTTGCTCAGAGGGGTTAGATTGGATCCTTACACTTTGCCATTTTGTGTTTTTGTGTTTTTTTTTTTTTTTTTTTTGAAACCTGACTATCAGAGCCTGAAACTTTATTCATGATAAGGGAAACATTAGTGAACATCAAAAAGGGCTAAAGGGGCAATGTCCTCAGGTAACTCTTCCAACCAAACCTGGGTACCGCTACAAGTTTTAGCTTTTTTGGCTAAACCATTAGCAACAACATTACAATTTCGTGGAACATGAGTGAACACAGAAAGCTGAAAGTCTACTGCTTGAGTGCGAATATCTTCTATGACGTGACCATATGCTGAAAAGTCCGAAGTCCCTTCCAAAATGGCTTGAATCACCATAGCAGTCACCTTCAAATATGACCTGTGTAAGGCCTATCTCCATGGCAAACACATTTTTCCATTATCAGCTGTGAACCCAAATGGAAACAAGTAATAAATTGTTGCCTAAGGTTTGTGTGTGTGTGTGTGTGTGTGTGTGGGTGAAATTGTTATTATATACATGATGTGTATGTAACACTAAAAATGTGTATAAAAATTATACACTCTATTATGGAAAAATATTGATTTGCTACCTTATTCTCCTAAACTTTCCATTTTGACATTCTTCTTTGCCATAAAATATTTAGGAGAAACCAAGCTCTTCTGGGAAAATGGTATTGGCATTATGCAACAGAAAGGGATCTTAAGTGGGAAAACAAACCCCAAATTTGGAATCTATACAAAAATTAAGTGGGAAAACAACTGGTTTGAGAAAAAAGGTTATTCAAGGAAAAGGTCAATAGTTAGTTAGTGCCAGTTGCCTCCTAAGCATGAGGATAAACTACTTAGCTCGTCAAGGGTAAAAAGCCCCTAGAATATCCGGTAATTGGTTCTGTTGGGTAAGGTTAGTTGCCCATAGGAGTTTGATTAACAATGAAGATTGTTGTACAATATGATTTGTGACATGCAACTAATAGGAGTGAAGTTCTCCTACATTTCAAAAAAGAAGAAGAAGAAGTTAATGCCATTCAACTATCGGTCATCAGTCAACGGTCATTTTGTGGAGAAACAGAGAGCAAAGAAAGAAAATTTATGATGGGAAGAGAACTAATGAACAGAGGGAGGGAATCACTAGATGTGAGTCCCCATTCTCAAGACCAATCAAACAGAGAACTACTAAAAGAAGCAAGTAGTTGGTCTCCCAAACTATCCACATCCTCAAACGTCTGTCTATTACGCTCCCTCCATATACGCCACATCAAGCACAACGGAACAAAATTCCAAATGTTTGACGAGTGCTTCTCAATCCAATTCCACTAATCAAAAGATCTAAAGACAAAACACCACAATTGATGAGCCTTGGCACAATGAAGTAGTAAATGATCCACACTCTCCCCATAACAACGACACATGACACACCACTCAACAAAAGCAAAAAACCTACTTCTCAAATTGTCTCCCATATCTTACCCCCAGTTGAGATCCAAACAAAAAAAGAAATTCGCCGAAGGGGCTTAACTCTCCAAATACTTTTCCAAGGAAAGTTGACGAAAAGGGGACCTTGTAGCTTGTTATAATATGAATGGACATCAAATTTCCAATTCTTCTTCAATTTCCATCTCACGTGGTCCACATTTTTAGTTGAAGGGAAATTGGATTCCAAAATATGAAGGAAGTCGACCACTAAATCCAACTCCCAATCGTTCAAATCCAATCTTAAGTAAAACATACATCCCAAGATTCCCAACTCCTTTCCCCCATCCATTGCCTTGCCCAGGAAAGCTCTACAGAGGCCTCTCTATTAACGGAAAACTTATACAAAACTAGAAAAGTCATTTAAAGAGGTTGATCCCCACACCAACTATCTTGCCAGAATCTCACTCTATTCCCCACCCCAATCTCAAATTGAGTATTTTGGTTAAAAGCCTCCCAACCCATTTGAATACTTCTCCATAAACCACAACCATGTAAACCCCTACCCAACTTAGAAGTCTGTCCCTTTCACTCTTCCCCAAACTTCATAGCAACCATCCTCCTCCAAAGCAGTCTCTCCTTAACCCCAAAATGCCATAACCATTTTCCTAATAAGGCTTTATTGAAGGTAGTCAGTTTCCTTATCCCTAATCCACCATTGGACATAGGAGCACACACTTTATCCCATCTTATTAAATGTGACTTGGACTCACCCCCCATACTTTACCTCCCCAGAGAAAGTCCCTTTGCATCTTCTCACTCTTGTTAGTCACATGATGAGTAGAAATGGTGAAAAGTGATAGGTAATAGGTAGAAAGACTCGACCACGTAAATTCTTGTATCTATTGTATGTATTTTTTAATTTCCGTCAATGTTACTTGTTCAAATTTGTAGTGTTATTTCACGACAAATGAAAAAGTTTCCACTTTCCTAACAAGTGGCATCAAAGTTTCCATTATCCGAACAAGTTGTATCAAAGCTCATAGAATCCTAGTATGATTTTAGAGAAAATTTTGTAAAAGTTTGCAATTAATCGATATAGGTATGGGCATTGAATGTCAAAACAATGATTATCTTTATTGAAAAAAGTTTTCTTGGATTAAGGTGGAACTGTCACAACAAAGAAACAAATTACAGTGAAGTATGGGGAGGAGTAGGGTGGATGGTATTCGAAACTTGTTTGAGGTACTCATGGTTGTGGGTTATGGAAGCGTATTAGAATGAGGGGAGATCGTTTTTTTACAGTTTATTCAGTTTGATGTGGCCTCAAGTAGTCCAATTCAATTCTGGCATAATTGTTAGTGTGGGGATCAACCTTTAAATGTGAGATTTCCTATAGTGTTTGAAACTACTGTGGATAAGAATGCTTCTGTAGAAACTTTAATGGAGAGACAGGAGGAGGGGGGAGGAGGAGTTGGCATGTGAAATACCTGAGAAATTTTAATGATTCGGAGATTGATGGGGTAGCCTCATTTTTCCATTTGTTAGAATCTCATATTCCCTAAAATTTTATTACCTATATACAAAAATAAATAAATTACTTGATTGAATTTAAGCCAAGGTGGAGACTTGCTGTATTGGTTACTTTCTTGGGGTTTTCTTTGAGTGGGGAAAAGTATATTTCTTGTCAAAGAAAAAGTCGGCATTTTTTGTCTACTAAAGAATGGAATTTGAAGCCTTATATATGGAAAGAACAATATAAGGTTCAGTTGACCTTGGCCCAAGATCCCACCACATAGAGAAGAGGAGTAAGTACACTATGGTTCAGGTGTATAGGAGGTCTATTAATAGAGATAACTCGTTTATTGCTGGATTTGTTAACATTACCACTTTTTTTTATTTCATTCTAGTTAAAAGGGGTGAAGAAGATCAGAGATATAATAAATTCACTGCGACTAATCTCTCACCTTCCCTTTTCTTTTTTTTCTTTTTTTTTTTTTTTTTTTTTTTTTAATTTTAGACTTTTTAAAATTAGAATTACTTCGAAAATAGAAAGAATAAAAGTGGGTTCAACTTCAGTGAAACTCAAACAAGGCTCTAATTAAAATTATTAAGACAAGAATGATGATAGATATGGAGGTATGAATATTAATTAAAGGGAAGCATAAAACCAAAGGAATAAGAATGAGTTCTCACGGCATGGTTAGTTGTAGCAATGTATAATGTAAAAACAATTAATGAGAAGGGTAGGAGAGAGAAGATGAAGCAACAAGAAAAAAGAATACAAAAAGAAGGAAAGGGGTGAAAAAAAGTTTGCAGAACCTGTGTCATATGACTCATATCCAGCATTCTAGTATCATCCCTCAGGGTCCCCAACATACAGAAAGAGCTTTCTGCAGCAAGAAAAGTATCAGTAACTTACTCTTTGGATCATGAAGAGATCTGTACAACTCACCCCCAGTCATAACATGCATATCCCCAAACTTTTTCCTAACATAAAATTTCAGCTTGGTTAAAAAAAACTATAGTCATTAAAATTTTTTTTTTATTTTTTTTTCAGATGGCCATTTATGCTGCTTTTTTTTACATGCTTTTCTAATAAATGCACCCAATTCATATATTAATCTCCAACAGTTATTTTTTCCCTAGAAATTTGCCCCCAATTATTCCAAAATTTTAAATAACTCTAGGTGAATGAATTTGACAGGAACCAAGTATCAACTATTCAGATTCCATAATACCCATGTTCAACTGCCAAAGAAAGGAAAAATTATACAGTCCTCTGGTAGACCATGTCATTTGTCTATCATTCCATTAAAAGATTCTTACTTGTTTAAAATTGCTGAGTTAGTAATCTGTTTAAAAATTTTTTCTAACTCAGCAATTTTCTATTTTGGACCTTTTTTTCCTTTTTAGAGTAATCTTTTTGGGAGTTTAGGAAATATGCTCTATAATTTATTCTTTTCTTTTTTTTTTGGGCTATAATTTATTCTTTTTTCAAATTCAAAAGTTTTAATTTGCCTGATTAAAAAAAAAGTTTTAATTTGCACTATCCCAAAAAAAAAAGTTTTAATTAGCAAATTCTGAAGATGCATGCATTTCATACAAATACAAACATCTTCCTCTATTGAGTTCTTTGTAGGTTCATGAAAGGTGTATATCACAAAAATTGAGTATCTTTCACATTAAAGAAAGTTCTTCAAAAAAAATTATGGAAAGGGTAATCGAAAGGAATCCTTTTGAGAGAGTTGTGAATAGTTATGCAACATCATTTATTGGTCTTGTTAATGAGTACCCTTAGAACAAGGAAAGTATATCATGTTTCAGTAATACCAACTCAGCATCTGTTTTGGTATTTCCTACCCAATATATGAGTGACACCTGTTTCAAAAAACCACATCAGACTACTCCAATAAATAATTAATTTATCTTCTCGATAGTATAAAAGATTGTGGTTAATTTATTGGAGTAGTCTGATGTGGTTTTTTAAAATAGGTATCACTTATTTATTAGGTAGAAAATATCAAAACATATGCTAAGTTGGTATTATCGAAACATAGTATACTTTCTCCTTAGAACATTTGTTAATAGATTATTTTAAGAAATTTTTAATACCACATTCATAGAAAATATAAAAAATAGTTAGTTGTTTTTTTTTTTTTTCTTTTCCCATAAAAAATTTCTAGAAATATTCCTAAACTAATATCCTTAATGCATCTGTTAACTTTTCCCGTCATTATATTGCACATGTGCATTTAGTTGGTCTACTAAAGTGTATTTGTGAAAAAAAAATGCAAATCCTTGAAACCTCATTCTCTATAGAAAATTTTCCTCTACACTCTATGTAGTGTCAACGTTGAGTCCAAATCTTCTGTACCACTTTTTGTATACCATTACATGTTCCACCTATTACTACTTGCCATGTTTTCATTTTACCTTCCTTATAGAATAACTGAAGTTTAAAATAGAAAGCAATCATACACATGGTAAGTAGTAATTCGTGGAACATGGAGTGGTACACAAAAAATGGTACAGAAGATTTGGACTCGTCAATAATCCCACCCCCTAAAATAAAATGAATTAACTAAAGGTGAAAATACAATTTTGGTCCTTACATTTTGGGGTTAGAGTCAATTGGTACCTGTTATTTTCAATTTGCAATCAATTTGGTCCCAACTGTCAACTCACAAACGAAAAATGCCTATGTGGCAAACGGTGTGCACAATTGGCACACATGTGGCTAATAAAATAATAAAAAAACATTTAATTGCTATTAAAAAAAAAGACAGGTCAACATATTTTTTTATATAAAAAAAAGCCACATCAACATTTTGAAAAAAAAAAAAATTATCAATTTGAAAAAGTTTAGGTATCAAATTTGGTGTGAGAAGCTAATAGACACACATATTACTTGTCCAACCCCAATCAATCCCCAAAAAAAATTAATTTTTTGTATAAATTTGCCAACTAGCACAACTCGTCAAGTCAAAACTACTAGATTTTCAATTGACTCGCTATTTATAAAGGCTGGCTGGCTAAGTGCTGGATTGGAATTTTTCCAACCCATAATGACCTCAACATGCCTAATTTGACTTGGGCACGATCCTAAAAAGGATTGATTTTGGTGAAGAATCAAATTAGGTTGCAGCCCTAATTAGCGAAGGGACATGTTTCATACTATTTTCCTATCATTTGAGGGGATTTTTATTTTTTTTTTTGAGAAACTTTGAGGCTGAAGTGATGCATGTAATCCTCCCAAATCTGTTGGAGTCTTCACAATGAAGAATGACTATGATATGGCAAAACAATTTGATGATGCTCGAGATCGTCAGTCAAGTTCGTCAGACGGAGAAGAATCTTCAGCCTTCAGAGATGGTCACCGGTGTGGTGCCTGCCACAACACCTCCGATGCCAAAGTCAGTATATAAAACTTTCTTTAGAGCAAATCAATGTAAAGTAGAGCAAAAAATGAAAAGAAATCTCTTGTTGCTAGTCTGTGTGTATGTACCTTTCTCTTGGCAAGGTATGGGTATATATATATATACTTCTAAGGGCTCTAGTTGTTGGAGCAATTATGGAGATCTTTAATGCTCCTTCTTGTAACGTCCGGAGTAATGTGCTATCAGTATCTTCCAACGGGTTTGTACAGTTGTCCTTGTAACTGTTTTGGGTTTGATTGTCCGCATTGAATATCCTGGATACCTTCGTCAGCAACACTTGTATCTGGTTCTCTTAACCAGAAGCTAGTTTCGTTAGTACTGGTGGCATCGTCCATACGAAATGGGCTCGTCAGTCCCGTCAGTTGCCCCCCGATTCTGTGTTCGTCATTTAAATGACGAATATAGAATACGAAGAGATTTCAGTCTATGAGTGTCGTTTGGGATTTCGTTCCGCATTAAATGAGTAGTGGCGGCGCTTCGTAAATCGTGGCCTACGTGGCACGTGCTGAGGGGTGAAACTTAATGCTTTGATGGGTGAGACTATTGGTCTTCCCGCTGTTTTTTGCAGTTTTCCCAAGACCTTTGTTTAAAAGCTTTTTCCTGTTCACTTTCTTCAAAATTTCTCCAATCATTTGCTCTGGTCATCTCCTCCGGCGATCTTTTTCTGTAATTTTTCTGGTGGTGGTGGTGCTTCCTTGGTTGTTCGCCTTCTTTAAGGTATGCACATTTTTCTTTCAGCTTTTGTGTTAACTTTCCTTGCCTTGTTGTTGCATCTGATTTCTTTTTCCCTTGTTGCTTGCTTCTAAAATTCATGGGGGTTTAGCTTGCTGTTGTGTTTTTCTTTTCTGGGTTTCATGGTTGATTACTCTGAGGTTAGGGTAGCTTGTCCATCAATTTCATTTCTTTTTGCTCGCCTAGGAGGATCTTTAGGGGTTCCTTCTGACATTAAGGATTTTGTTTTTGAGGGTAACTGCCTTAGTGTTGCATTGGCTGATTTGTTGCCTTTGCTTCGTCAGTCTTTAAATTGGTTTGTGAACGAGGTTGGAGAGCGAATAGGCATGTCTGAAGTTAGATCGAGTGAGCTTGAGACTGGGTTGTCGTCCAACGGCGGCCCAGCAGAGGAGGATACCGCCGTCTCCAGCCCTCGAGAGGTTAGGGCTTTTTATGCCCAGGGAGAGGAGTGTGGGTTGGATGCTGAAACCTTGGCGAGATTTAGGGACAGGTTTCAATTCCCGGCTCGGGTTAGGGTCCGTTTGCCCAGTGAGGAGGACGGGGCATGTCATTTCTTCCCAGGGGAAGTATGCTTCTATGAGGCTGCTTTTACCTGCGGACTGAGATTTCCCGTCCATCCATTTCTGATGGAGTTGCTGGATTATTTTGGTATTGCGCCTGGGCAACTTATGCCCAATTCGTGGAGGATTTTGGTCAGCTGTATGGGGATTTGGCTGGCTGCCAATGACGGGGATATGCTCAGGATTGATGAGCTAGCTTATTTGTATCGTTTGAAAGCGTCAAAGGAGCACGGGTATTACGAACTAGTACCTTGGGAGAGGAGGGCTAGGATCGTCAAGAAATTACCTTCGTCATTCAGGTATTGGAAATCCAGATTCTTCTATGTGTCTGGAGACGATTTTGAGACACCCTCGGATGATTTTTGGGGTGATCTCCCGAGGTTACGTCGTCGGTGGGAAACCCCGACTTTAGGTGCGTCAATATTTCTTCTTCATTTCTTGAATTAAGTCGTGCTTACATTCGCTGCTGTTAACACCTTCAAACCTTTTTTTTTTTTTTTTTTTAGCAAAAAGACGCCCAAAACTTAAGAGTAGGTATAGAGGGCGTGTGGAGAAAGCCATTGAGTACGCACAAACGATCGAGAGTTGGTACGACCTCGTTGATCCCAGGACTCTTGCATTCTATTGCCTTGGGCCTGAGCCCTCCGCATTTGTTCTGAAAACTGTTGAAAGAGAAGGAAAAAAGAGTAAGTACTATCCTCGTCAGTACTTTTATCCTTACCTTTGTTTTCCAAGTAATAGCTTCGTCAGTATCGTTATCCTTCCCTTTCTTGTGTATTTACTTTTGCTCTCTTTTTTACAGAAATGACGTCCAAGTTTAATAAGGACATGTACGCCAAGATGAGGGCAAAGAAGGACGAGCCCTTGTCTAACATCGGCAAGAAGACCGTGCGGGTGAGGGGCGCTTCAGTCACTCCGCAAGTCACCGTCACTCCTCTCGTCTTCGGCACTGAGACGACGAGGACTGCTTCCCCGTCTACTTCCGTGGAAGAGCTTCCGACGCCTGTTTCTAAAAGGCCTCGTCTGACGGAGGTGGACAAGGAGAAAGGGGAGGCTTGTCCTCCTTCAATCTGGGGAGACGAGAGGCTGGCGGTTGAACGAGCTCACAGCCTCGTGACTGCTGACGACTTGAAGACTTTCTCTGGAGTCCCTTTTAGCAAGGTGGCTGGTGGGCAAGTCCACAAGCTCGTCCAAGTAAAGCACTTCTTCCTCTCTCTTTTTTTTATTTTTTTTTATTTTTTTATTTTTACTGAAAGTTTAAATAACAGGTTCTGGGGGAGAGCATGCATATCGCTTCGGAATATCTCATTCAGGAGGCTAAGCTAGCGTCCCTTTTGTCGAGGGTTCAAGCCTTGGAGGGCGAAAATTCTAAACTGAAGAAAAGCCTTATCGATTCTATGGACGAAGCCACAACTTTGAAGGAGAAGGTTAAGGCCTTGGGTGACGACCTTAACGTGGAGCGCCAGTTGCATGTAGAGAAGGACGAGCAACTTCAGAATGCGAGGGAGTCACTTAAAACTATTGCGGCTCGGTCTGTTGAAGCATTCCAAACCACTGAGGAGTACAACACCGTGCTCTTCAGTTGGTATTTCAAAGGCTTTGAGCTTCTCCGACGGTATATGGCCAAGCATCCGACTGGTGTTGACATCGGGAACCTGGACCTGGAGGATGTGGACAAAGAAATGGCTGCTGACGAAGCTGCTCTTTCCTTGACTTCAGCTAGTGATGTTCCAGAGGATGCTCCAGTTGACGATGCTGCTGCTGGTGGTGCCCCTCCCGAAGATTGAACCTGCTATTAAAATTTCTTGTGTTGCCCGTCCTGTTTTGGGCATTTGTTTATCTCTTTTTTATTTTTTATATCTTTTTGGAGAACAATTTTAATTTATTTTGGGAACAGAATTTTTAGCCCAGTGTTTATGGGCCTTTAGTTGTAAAAAACAATGGTAATTTGCCTGCCAGCTTCAGGCTTTTAATTTTACTCATTCGGTACTTACTTGCATTTGGTTATGTTTGCCATGTCTATCGTCTTGATTGCATACTAGTCGTCAGTTGTGAGTTTTCCTCGAGGTTTTAATCCTGCTGTGTAGCCTTTTGTCTTGGTCCTCTTGGCATATGCTTATTCGTCGGAGGGGAACCTCGTTACTTAGCTAATTTTAGCTTTAGTTAACTTTCTTCGTCGGTAACTCACATCCGTCTAAGCGGAATCTGGTTACTCGGCCATTTTTGGCTTTCAGTAACTTACATCCGTCGAGGCGGAATCTTGTTACTCAGCCATTTTCGGCTTTAGCTTCGTTTGTTCGTCAGTAACTTACATCCGTCGAAGCGGAATCTTGTTACTTAGCCATTTTCGGCTTTAGCTTCGTTTGTTCGTCAGTAACTTACATCCGTCGAAGCGGAATCTTGTTACTTAGCCATTTTTGGCTTTACTTAGCCATTTTTGGCTTTAGCTTCGTTTGTTCGTCAGTAACTTACATCCGTCGAAGCGGAATCTTGTTACTTAGCCATTTTTGGCTTTAGCTTCGTTTGTTCGTCAGTAACTTACATCCGTCGAAGCGGAATCTTGTTACTTAGCCATTTTTGGCTTTATTTGCAAATTTGTTCTGGATTGAGCCTGTTTGCACAAAGAGATTAGCTGAATAATTCATTTATTGATTGATAATGATGCATATATCATTCTATTACAAATTACTGATGGTATTTCTTCAAATGTTCAATGTTCTATGGCCTCGGGAGTTTTTCTCCGTCCATGGTCTCCAGGTGATAGCTCCCCTGTCTGGAGTAGTGAATGACTTTGTATGGCCCTTCCCACGAGGGGCCGAGTTTTCCTTGAGCCGGGTCCTTGGTTGCCTGGGTCACTTTGCGCAGGACGAGGTCTCCTATGTTGAGTCGCCTGAGTTTCACCCTTCTGTTGTAGTAATCAGTTATTTTCTTCTGGTATTCAGACATCTTGTTGAAGGCTTTGTCTCGAACTTCGTCAAGGCAATCCAGATTTACTCGCAGGAGATCATCATTGTCATCTTGACTAAAGGCTTCCCTCCTGGTGCTGGTTAATCCTACCTCGACTGGGATAACTGCTTTTGTGCCATAGGTAAGTTTGAAGGGGGTTTCTCCTGTCGGGGTTCTAGCCGTGGTTCTGTAGGCCCACAAGACATTGGGCAGCTCGTCCGGCCATGCACCCTTTGCCTCGTCCAGTCTGGTTTTTATGATCTTGAGTAATGTGCGGTTCGTTACTTCCGTCTGTCCATTCGCCTGCGGATGGCCTGGTGATGAGAACTGGTTCCTGATGCCCAAGCCCGAACAGAAATCCTTAAACGCCTGGCTATCGAATTGTCGTCCGTTGTCTGATATGATCGTCCGCGGGATCCCGAACCTGCAGATAATATTCTTCCATACGAATCCTTGTATCCTAGCTTCGGTGATGGTTGCCAATGCATCTGCTTCAACCCATTTAGTAAAATAATCAATAGCAACAAGTAGGAATTTTACCTGACCTTTGCCTTGAGGCAGCGGACCGACGATGTCAATGCCCCATTGTGCGAACGGCCAGGGAGATGTTATCGTCGTTAGCTTTTCTGACGGTAATCGCTGAATGTTCCCAAACCTCTGACATTTGTCACATCTCTGGACGAACTTTGTTGCGTCGTCTTGCATTGTTGGCCAGAAGTAACCTGCACGCATAATTTTTCTTACCAGGGATCTTGGTCCTGTGTGATCTCCGCAAATTCCTTCATGAACCTCTCTGAGGATGTATTCCGCTTCTTTTTCATCAACACACCTCAGGTAGGGCATGGAGAAACCTCTTTTGTACAGAGTGTCATTGAGAATTGTGAACCTGGTGGATCTCTTTTTGATCTTTCTGGCTTCATGTGCATCCTGGGGTAAGTGGCCATCTTGGAGGAAGGAGATGATAGGTGTCATCCAACAGCTTGCGTCCTGGACTGTGAATGTCATGGCTTCTTCTATGCTGGGGCTTCCCTGTATTTCCATCATCAGGTCTGTCCCTGGTTCTTCTTCCCCTGACGAGGCTATTTTTGAGACTTCGTCGGCGGCCACGTTCTGATTCCTTGGGATCTGGATGAATTCCACTTTTTCAAACTCTTGAGTTAGATGTTTCGTCAGTCTGAGGTATCTCTGCATTCTTTCTTCTTTTGCTTTGTACTCTCCTTTGATTTGCCCAATCACTAACTTTGAGTCGTTCTGGACTAGTAGATTCCTGGCCCCGAGTTCTTTCCCGAGCCTTAAGCCTGTTAGGATTCCCTCATATTCGGCCTCGTTGTTGGTGGCTGGGAATTTTAGTTGAACCCCATATCTTAATATCTCGCCGTCAGGAGCGGTTATGACGACCCCTACTCCCCCTCTTTTCTTTGTTGACGATCCGTCAGTCTTCACTATCCATATTTCGCTTATGCTGGCAAGGTGTTCATCCGGATAAGTATACTCGGCGATGAAGTCTGCCAGGGCTTGTGCTTTGATGGCTGTCCTTGGGTGGTACTCCACGTCGAATTGGCTGAGTTCAATCGCCCACTGTACCATTCTGCCCGCTGCTTCAGGCTTGCTCATAGACTTCTTGATGGGTTGATCCGTCATTACTAAGATCGGGTGTGCCTGGAAGTATGGTCTGAGCTTGCGCGATGCTACTATTAATGCAAACGTGATCTTCTCAATCTTTGGGTATCTGGATTCAGCTCCTTGGAAAGCTTGGCTGACATAGTAAACCGGAAGCTGTTTTCCATCTTCTTCTCGGATCAAAGCGGCGCTGACGGCTGTAGACGAGACTGCCAAGTATAAGTACAAGTTTTCGCCTTCTTTGGACGGGCTCAGGAGGGGTGGATTACTAAGGTAACGCTTGAGCTCCTGGAACGCCGCTTCACACTCGTCGGTCCATTCAAAAGCTTGCTTCAAGGTCTTAAAGAACGGTAAGCACTTATCAGTGGCTCTAGACACAAACCTGTTAAGGGCTGCGATCCGGCCTGTGAGCTTCTGGACTTCCTTGACGGTCTTAGGTGATGTCATGTTGATTATTGCTTGCACTTTCTCAGGGTTTGCTTCTATCCCCCTCTGGGATACCATGAATCCAAGGAACTTCCCTGAGGCAACACCAAAGGCACACTTACCAGAATTCAGCTTCATTTTGTATTGCTTGAGGGTCTCGAATGTCTCTTTGAGGTCGTCCAGGTGTGCAAGCTCTTCCCTGCTCTTGACGAGCATATCGTCCACGTATACTTCCATGTTTTTTCCTATCTGCTTGGCGAACATTCTATTCACTAACCTCTGATAAGTTGCTCTTGCGTTCTTCAGCCCAAAAGGCATCACCTTATAACAGTAGAGCCCCTGGCTGGTAATGAAGGCAGTTTTCTCCTGGTCTTCGTCAGCCATCTTGATTTGGTTGTATCCTGAGAATGCATCCATGAATGTTAACAGTTTGTGCCCGGCAGTGGAATCTACGAGCTGGTCTATCCTTGGGAGGGGGAAGCTGTCTTTTGGGCAGGCCTTGTTCAGATCCGTGAAATCCACACACATTCTCCATTTCCCGCTTGCCTTTTTTACTAAGACGACGTTGGCGAGCCATTCTGGGTAATACACTTCCCTGATGAAACCTGCAGTCAAGAGTTTACTCACTTCGTCTGTGATTGCTTGGTCTCTCTCGGGTGCAAATGTCCTTCGTTTCTGTTTGACGGGCTTTCTCTCCGGGTCCACATTCAGCCTGTGTTGTATGACCCCTGGGGATATACCTGGCATGTCGTCATGACTCCAGGCAAAGACGTCTAGGTTGTCTCTAAGAAACTGAATGAGCCTCGTCTTCATTTCAGGACTCAAGGTCGTCCCTATCCTGGTTGTCTTCGTCGCCTCCCCTTTGATGAGTTCTATTGCTTCCAGGGCCTCCACCTTTTCCCCTTCCTTTTCTTCTATTATCCATGTGTGATTCTCTTTAGCTGCTAAAACAGCTTGGTAGCATTCTCGAGCTAACACTTGGTCTCCCTTGACTTCTCCAACACCGTTTTCTGTTGGGAATTTTACCTTCAAGCAGTAGGTGGATGTGGACGCCCTCCACTTATTAAGTGCTGGCCTTCCGATGATGACGTTATAGGATGAGGGACAATCTACCACCAAAAAATCTATCTGACGAGTTAATTGTTTTGGGTACGTTCCCACTGTTACTGTTAGTGTTACTATTCCTCTGGGATATACTCTGTCGCCGCTGAAGCTGACGAGGGGGGAGTCGAAGGGACGAAGTCTTTTGGGATCAAGCTTCAACTGTTGAAATGCGGGAAAATAGATGATATCGGCAGAGCTACCATTATCCACAAGGATCCTCTTGGTGTTGAACCCTTCTATGGTGAGCATTATGACCAAGGGGTCATTGTGTGGTTGCTTCACCCCTCTAGCATCATTCTCGTTAAAGGTCATATCTTGGTCAGTTCGTCTGTACTTTGACGAGGGTGTCATGTGGACGCTGTTTATTTGCCGTTGATATGTTTTCTTGAGTGACTTGAATGATCCCCCTGTAACGGGCCCTCCTGTGATCGTCTGTATCTCCCCGATCACATTTTGCAGAGGTTGGGATTGATGACCATTGCCCCTGGACGAGGGCTCATGTCGGCCTTTGTTCTCATCTTGGGGTTTATTGTAGTTTCCCTTCTTTACAAATTTCTGCAACTTTCCCCTTCGTATCAATTCTTCTATTTGTTCTTTGAGGTCTCTACAATCTTCTGTATAGTGGCCATGATCTTTATGGAATCGACAGTACTTGCTCTTGTCACGGACGTTTGGGGACGAATGTAGTGGTCGTGGCCACCTAAGGTAATGCTCGTCTTTGATCTGCGTGAAAATTTTGTCAACAGGCATAATAAGAGGGGTGAATTTTACCGTTCTAGGGTTTTTATCGTCTTTCCTCCTGACTCCGTCATTGGCTCGACGATCCTGTCTCTCCCTCTTCTGTCCCCTGCGGTCATCCTCTCTTCTTCCCCTGTCCCCTGGTCTATCCCCGTCCCTGATGGCAGCTAGCGCGTCTTCAGCGTTCATATATTTCTGCGCCTTAAGAAGCATTTCAGCCATCGTCTCCGGGGGATTCTTCGCGAGTGAAGTGACGAGTTCCCTAGTTCTCAGTCCTGCTTTGAAGGTCGTCAGCTGCACTTTGTCATCAGCCTCGTCTACCTCCAGTGTTTCCCTTGTGAAACGCTTTACATATGACCTCAACGTTTCCTTTTCTCCTTGTCTGATGGTAAGCAAATGGTCGGCGGTCCTCTTTGGTCGTTGTCCCCCAATAAAGTGACGCAGGAAGGCGCTGCTCAACTGCTCGAATGTATCAATGGACGATGTTGGCAACTTTGTGAACCATTCTCGAGCAGCTCCCCTGAGAGTGGTTGGGAAGGAACGACATAATATCTCATCTGGAGGCTGTTGAAGTCCCAAGGTTGTTTTGAAGGTATTCAAATGATCTTGAGGATCCTTCAGCCCATCGAAAGGCTCGAGCTGAGGTAACCGGAATTTGGACGGTACTGGACAGTCAAGGACTGTTGTTGTGAACGGTGAATCCGTTGCTCGGACCATTCGATCCACACTTCGTTCCGTCTTCTCCTTGATGGCATTCCTAAGTTCGTCCATTTCTCTCCTCATTTCTCTCAGCATATCTGAGTTTTGATCGGTCGGAGTGGTGGGCCTCCTCGGATCACTTCTTCTATGACTATCCCCTTCACCTTCCTGACTTCCTTTGGACCTATTGTCCTCTTGTTGGAGCCGTAGCTTCATCTCCTGGTTCTGTCTGGTCAATTCTTCCACTGTGGCTGCAAGAGCTTGGATTTGCTGGGCTAAGGCTGCAGAATCCTGATTGGACTCCATCTGAAAAGTATATTTGATCGGGAACTACAATCTCGGATGTAAATACGAAAAATCTCGTTCCCACAGACGGCGCCAAACTGATGATGCTCGAGATCGTCAGTCAAGTTCGTCAGACGGAGAAGAATCTTCAGCCTTCAGAGATGGTCACCGGTGTGGTGCCTGCCACAACACCTCCGATGCCAAAGTCAGAATATAAAACTTTCTTTAGAGCAAATCAATGTAAAGTAGAGCAAAAAATGAAAAGAAATCTCTTGTTGCTAGTCTGTGTGTATGTACCTTTCTCTTGGCAAGGTATGGGTATATATATATATACTTCTAAGGGCTCTAGTCGTTGGAGCAATTATGGAGATCTTTAATGCTCCTTCTTGTAACGTCCGGAGTAATGTGCTATCAGTATCTTCCAACGGGTTTGTACAGTTGTCCTTGTAACTGTTTTGGGTTTGATTGTCCGCATTGAATATCCTGGATACCTTCGTCAGCAACACTTGTATCTGGTTCTCTTAACCAGAAGCTAGTTTCGTCAGTACTGGTGGCATCGTCCATACGAAATGGGCTCGTCAGTCCCGTCACAATTCATTTAGGAAGGATACATAAGGTAATAGAGAGCTCAGATGGCAATTGGTTGAAACCGTTATGGAAATATTTGTGACAAAATAGAGGTGCCAATCTCACCGCCAACTCCCCATCAAATCCATACTCAGATGCTCTTCATTCTTCAACTTCATTGCCCAGATTTTTTTATTTTAATTTTTTTACCCATTATATATGCAATTACCAAAGTTATCCCAACTAAAACATTCACATTTTTTTTTTTTTTTAAATGTCAGATTGTGAATAGTATTAAAAGAGTAAGCATTTTTTTTAACATAAAATTTAGTAAAACGTTAAAGGAAAAACTTTTCACATGATGGCCCATTTAAATTTTAAACAGTTAACATGAGAATGTAAAAGTTGTTAGTTTAATATTTAAAAGAAAATTTAGTAGTTTTCTAACATAATTTTTTTTTAACAGTGACATTAGATTGGATGGAAGGATTAACATTGAGTGAAAATGTAAACTTAAAGGATTAAAATGACAATTGTCCAAATCTAAAGGATGTAATTTGCATTTTTTTTTTCCTTTAATATCTTAATAGCTTAATAGTTTCATTAGAATGTTTTTTTTTAATGAAAAATCACCATAAAAATGTAGCATTAGTGGCCTAATAGTTGCGTTTTTTATAATGATTATGTTTAGGCTATTACTATGGAATAATCATTCCATGTTATGAAGATACAACCAAATACACCAAAACTATTTACTCAAAAAAAAAAAAAAAACACGAAAACTATTCTAAATGATTATGTACCATTCCATTAAATTATATGGGAGAAAATGGGGTTTTGCCCCTTTCAGCAAAAACAAGTAACAAAATGCCCATATGTCCTTGAAACTATTTAACCATATGTCCTTGAAACTCGGCTTTCTAAAAATCGAGTTTCAATGGAAAACCCGATTTAATGAAAATCAAGTTACTTGCAAAATCTTACATGGAACTCAAGTTCCAAGTATTTTTTTTTTTTTAATAAAGTTTTTTGCCTATAACTCGATTTTCTAAAAATCAAGTTTTTCAATGAAACTCGATTTTTAGAAAATCGAGTTTAAAACAGAGGCATATGCCTAAATAGTTTCAGAACATAGGTATTTTGCTTCTTGTTTTTCCTGAAAGAGGCAAAACCCCATTTTGGCCAAATTATATGATTTATTACAACATACCAAACTTGTTCTTGTCAGGTCATCATGCACTACATTTCATTTATTATTGTTTTAGAATTAATTTTAGATTTGTTTTTAAAGATTTTGATGATTATTACTCATTTGTAAAGACAAAAATAAACATAAAATATATAAATGTACCTAAAACATTATATTAATTAGAGATACTTGTCGTAATGCATTGGTACAATGTACGTGTTCGTGCTTCTCAGCCCTAGAGATACTTGTCATTATAACATGGTGCATTTGGTCCAACTGTAACTTTAAGCATCATGAAGATGAAGGTTGGTTCCCCACCGCATGAGCATTACTGTTCAACAACTTTTTTTTTTTGGAGGAGAAAGAGTGTTAGATTTCATTAAACAGAAATAATTAGCCATAATTGGCTATGAGTACATGTACATCATTAAACTACATGATAGATGACTATACCACTTTATTATATAAGCCTTGAATGGAAACCCAGAAAAAGAAATGAATGACATTAACTTTTTCTTGGAGGGTTCATCGTCCATGGCCTAGATGGCAAGAGATCAACTCAAAGCAACCAGGGCGGGTTCCGGTTCCTGTTCCTGGCCCACCCACGTCGCCATTAATGATACGTCTAGCTGCGACACCATTGATCAAAATCATCATGCTTATAAAGAGAACAAAGAACAAGAACCATGACTTCATGTTGAACCTTCTTCAGGGTAAGATCTATGTTGTGGTATAATAGTTAAACTTATTGGCAGGTTATATATATATATATATATATATATATGAGATGTGCTACGTCCACAACATTTTTACAACAAATCATAAGTGGTTAGTTGTAATTGGTTCAAATTTGAACCTAACACTAAGATTATTTTTTTGCCCCAACAATAATAATCAGTAATAACCTGCCACTTAGAATTTGTTGTGAAAATATTGTAGACATATCATTTCTCTCTCTCTCTCTCTCTATATATATATATATACACACACACACTTGGGGTGTGGAGACTCTCAGATTCAAATAGGTTGGCAAAAATATTTAGTATGTTAACTAAGGACACAACTTGTGTCCAGTGGAAATTTCCATTGGACACGTATCCACCATCCAACTTGTCCAGTCCAATAGAAACAAGCCAAACCCGTTAACTAATGCCTATTTTAGGGAGAATCCGTAATGCTAAAAATGGGTGCATGCTTGAGACAAATTCTATTGGCTTTGATTTATTTCTATTTTTATGATTTAACTGATCAATATTTTTGAAAGAGAAAATAGTATTACAGATTATTAGTAATTGATATTATCTTTATGGTTTATTCATTTATTTGTTTTTTTTAAATAAAATTCCAACTAGGCCTGACAATTCTTCCAAAAATATCCTAGACCTAGCAAACAAATAGGGTGGGCAAGCTTTGGGTTCGATCTAGTTAGTTAAGAGTAGATTGGACTGATATAGTCAAACTCCCAAATTTTAATCTCACCTTAACAGTAATAGGTACTAGCCTAATCACATGCGTTTTGCACATGCGATGAGGCTTTTTATTATTATTTTATTTTGAGTTTAATATTATAAAGTTGTGATTTACAACTATGTATATGTTGGCTTTAATTCCATATCAAATTTGATTGTATTTTGTTCAATCTTTACCTTGTATGTTTATGGGATTTAATGTAAGGGTTGAGTGTGAGAGTTTGGTAAAGAAAATGTGCAGACAGTGATATTCGCTAGTGGTTCGCGACTAGCTCGTGAGTGAATCAACCCGCGAAGGGTCATGTGAGATGCACATACTAGAAGTTGAAAGGTTTTGCCAGGCTATATTTCATGAGTCACTTCACCACTTGGCCAAGTCGCGAATGACTTGCAAAACTCTCTGCCAGATTTCTAAAGTATGCTTTTCTCATTTCTTTACTTACACTATATAAACCCTCATTATCCACGAAATTGTAAGGAACTTTTGAGAGAGAAAACCCTAGCCAAACACTTAAGAGTTAGAAGATTGTGTACCCACAATCATCTACACATTTCTCTTAGTTTTCGTCTACTCCTACCTCTCCATTTACAAATTCATGAGAAGTTCTTAACTCAAACACTTTCCTCACCTAATTTGAGAGTTGTGAGAAGTTTTGGTGCATGTGGAAAGCATTGGAAGAAGTCAAGGATAGCAGATGCAATTTGTAACTAATTGCAGGATCCGGATAACTAGTGAAGACAAGGCTTGATGAAGCCCACTGGTAGCTAGAACTTGAAGGGTTCAAGTACATTGGATAGATTAGGCTTGGAGGGTCTTTTTGATATTCGTATATTCCAAATTTATTCACTAGTGGATCGATTTTGGTTTGGGGGGCTACAGAGAGGTTTTTCACCGAGTACTTCGATTTCCTCTTTAATAACACGTCTCAATGTTATCTTGTGTTTGCATCTCTCTTTCCTACTCTTTAAGATTTACATTTATTGTTAATTGTATATGCTTATGCCTTAGAGTAGTGTTCCAGTTTTATTATGATTCATTTACTCTTATTCCGTACTTAGTTAAGTTAGAGTAAAAATAATAAAGCTGCCTTTTAAATTTGGAGGTTTAAACAAGCTATAGTGTTTTCACACTACTTGAGCTTTCAAATATAATTTTTTAATTTGAATTTAACTATTGTTAATGAGGTTACACATGAATGGATTTTTATAAAACTAAAATTTAGGATTTGAAATATAGTAAACTGTTGGGTTTAGTGTGTGCTAATTTTTAAGAAAATACTATATCAAATGCAAGTGAGATATGTTTAGTTAGAGAGTATGCTAATTTTTAGGAAAAAAGTTTCTTTAGTAGTTTTTTTTTTTTTTTTTTTTTTTTTGTTTTTGAATTTTGTTAAATTTCAATTTTAGCCCTATTTTTTATTTTTTAAGAATGAGGATTATCTAATTAGATTAAGGGTATTTTTGACATTTTTTGAAGTCATAACTAACTTTCTAAATCCTTTTAATATATACAAATAATATTTATGTAAATAAATGAGTTGTAAATCCCATTAATCTTGAGTAAAAGCTATGAAGTATGAACCTATAAATAGTCAAACTTTCACCATGCCTAAACACAACAATTATATATATATATATATATATATATGTATGTATGTATGTATGTATGTATAAATGTAATCAGAAATGATTTTTTTTTTTTGAGTTTTTGGTATGGTATCTTTTATTTTATTGATACCTTATAAGAAACTCGTGAATTCTTATATAAATATTTTTATATTATCTTCCTTCAACCTTGTATTTAACAATTTTTTAGGATCACTACTGTGAATACTCATAAGTCTCAACTGAGAGTCTATGAAATTGAAAATAAAATAGACTAACTATGTATATGACATCTTCCACTTAAAAAATTTCTTTTATATTGTTTCTTATTGTTTTACAGTTTATGTGTAGAGAGTAGAGACTAGAGTGTGCAACTACTATCTATTTTGTATTTTTGTTGACTATTTAAGCTGTGTAAATTTTTTTGTAACTGAATATTAGTTTGGTGTAAATTTTTTTCTAACTGAACATTAGTTTTGTTACTTTTGTAGTTTACAGCTTGTATTTTTAAATTTTGATAATTTTTATTTACTTTTTATGATAATAATTTGATAATTTATATTTGAAAATAGTAGATTGAGTAATTAAATTGAGTTACCGAATGCTTGTTTATTGTATATTTATATTTGATAATAGGAATATGTGTAATTATTATATTGAGGTAAAGAAAAATTCACTTTAATTTTTTGGTTTTATACTTTTATACGATTGCATATACGTTTTGAGCTTGACGTTAGATTTATAATCTATCAACACTTTCTTAATTATGCCAAGGAATGGAGAGCTAGTAAATCAACAATTTATACATTAGTTGATAAATTGGTTTAGAACACAATTTTGTTGAGTTAAAATTAATATATGAAAAAAAAATGTAGTTATATAGTTTTTTTTTTCTTAAATTTTTTTAATATTTAGTTTGGCTCCTTTTGAAAATAAAAATCAGACTGATCTGCTACTGATATCCATAAAGGCTCAACCAAATGAAAAAGTGCTAATCATCTATCTTTAGTGCCTCTAACACCCTCTCCTTTTCTTTTCTTTTCTTTTTTTTTTTTTTTTTTTTTTTTTTTTTTACAAGATAGAATTCTACTCTAGCCCAATCTAACACCTTCTCCCTTAAATTAACATACTTCAATGAATTAACAATATAATCTTTATACAAAGTTTAGTCAAAATACTTAATTTATGACCATGTTTATGAGAAAGCTCTCATTTTTGAAACCTCATCTATTGAATATTCATTTATGGACGATGAATATAATTGGTGTGAGTCATGTAACCATGATTAAAGATAAATTATTTTCAGCAAAATGTTTAATCGCGTACCACCTAAAGAAAGCAATAAGCCAAGTTATCTTGTCCGTCAACATCCAAAAGAAAGAGTAGGTTGCAAGAGACCAAAGTGAAAAAGAGATTATACATAATGAATACCGTGATGAGCTATGGAATTAATAAAAAACTAAATACATTTTTTATCTATATATTTTGAGCCGATTACCGTTTTGGTCCCATTAATTTTTTGGATGTTATTCCGAAAATCGAATAAACATTCTCATTTTAGTCCCTATAGGCATTTCACTAATGGAAATTATATTCATGGCAAATGGAGTACACTATTGGCATACTAAATATTGATGTAACCATTAAAATAATATTAAAAAATTATATTGTATTTAAAAAATACCACATCAACATTTTAATTAAAAACACCATGTCAGATAGAATAATTAAAACAAATTCTAAACTTTTGATTTTTTTTTTTAAATAAAATGAATTAACTAAAGGCGAAAATACTATTTTAGTCCCTACATTTTGGGGTCAAAGTCAATTAGTCTATGTGATTTTTAATTTGCAGTCAATTTGGTCTCTACTATTAACTCACTAATGGAAAATGCCTATGTGGCAAACGATGTGCACAATTGGCACACATGTGGCTAATAAAATGAAATAAAATAAAACATTTAAATGCTATTAAAAAAAGACAGGTCAACATATTTTTTTTAATAAAAAAAAAAGCCACACCAACATTTTGAAATATATATATTATCAATTTGAAAAAGTTAGGTATCAACTTTGGCATGACAAGCTCATAGACACACATATTACTTGTCCAAACCCAATCAATCCCCCAAAAAATTAATTTTTGTATAAATTTGCCAACCTGCACAACTCATCAAGTCAAAACTACAATATTTTCAATTGACTCGCCGTTTATAGAGGCTGGTTGGCTGGTGGTGGATTGGAATTTTTCCAACCCATAATGACCTCAACTTGCTTAATTTGACTCAGGCGTGATCCTAAAAAGGATTGATATTGGTGAAGAATCAAATTAGGTTGCAGCCCTAATTAGAGAAGGGACATGTTTCATACTATTTTCCTTCCATTTGAGGGTTTTTTTTTTAGAAACTTTGAGGCTGAAGTGATACATGTAATCCTCCCAAATATATTGGAGTCTTCACAATGAAGAATGCCTATGATATAGCAAAGCAACTCATTTAGGAAGGATACATAAGGTAATGGAGAGCTCATATGCAATTACCAAAATTATCCCAACTAAACCATTCACATTTTCTTTCTCACTGTCTTTTTTTTTTATTTATTTTTTATTTTAATACAAGATAGAATTTTACTCTAGCATAATCTAAATATATATGTGTGTGAAACTCTCTCTGGAGACTTGAACCCTAGCCCTTATCCTCCACACCCCACAAGCACTTATAGAGTGACCATCACATCAAGAGTGTGCGGTGGTTCTTTTTTTTTTTTTAAATGTGAGATTGTGAATAGTATTTAAAGAGTAAGCATTTTTTTTAAACATAAAATTTAGTAAAACGTTAAAGGAAAAACTTTTCACATGATGGCCCATTTAAATTTTAAACAGTAGACATGAGAATGTAAAAGTTGTTAGTTTAATATTTAAAAGAAAATTTAGTAGTTTTCTAACATAAAAAATATTTTGTTAACAGTTATATTAGATTGAAAGGAAGGATTAACATTGAGTGAAAATGTAAACTTAAAGGATTAAAATGACAATTGGCCAAATCTAAAGGATGTAATTTGTATTTTTTTCCTTTAATATTTTAATAGCTTAATAGTTTCATTAGAATGTTTTTTTTTTTTTTTTTTTAATGAAAAATCACCATAAAAATGTAGCACTAGTGGCCTAATAGTCGCATTTTTATAATGATTATGTTTAGGTATTACTATGGAATAATCATTCCATGTTATGAAGATACAACCAAACCAAATACACGAAAACTATTCTAAATGATTAAGTACCATTCCATTAAATTATATGATTTATTACAACATACCAAACTTGTGCTTGTTAGGTCATTATGCACTACATTTCATTTAGAGAAAACATTAGGTCTGGACTTGGCGTAAACTCCCTATTTTACGCCCTCCAATTGCAAGTTGCCACATCAGCAATTCACTAAAGAATGAAAAAATCTGCCACATAGAATCAAATCTCCAAAACCCAATTTCAGCAGAAACCCACCTAAAAGAACTCCCCGCTGCAACCATCCCACCACCAATCCGATACAACCAAAAAAAACCACTAAGAAGCTGCCTAAGCTGCTTGCTGGCGTCAATCCATAAGGTATTTCTCAAAAATAAATTCCTCCGTTGTCAACACATTCGACCACCACCCGAACCCACACACTGGCAACCCAGCAAACAGATCTACTTCTTTCAAACCATTGACACTAACCCATCAAACAACAACCAACAAGCTATTCAAGCCACCGCCACGAACCCAAGTTGTCAAGCCAACTCCAAGTTGCCTTCACTTCTCCACTGCCGATCATGCCATTTAGTCCCAGATCTGCCATATCACCCTTTGTTTCGACGTAAAGCACTTGATCCGGATTGGTGATGCATTCTTTTGGGTGGGTTTTTTTGCTGAAATTGTGTTTTGGAGATTTGATTCTCCGTGGCAAATGTTTTTCATTCTTTAGTGAATTGTTGATGTGGCAACTTGCAATTGGAGGGCGTAAAATAGGGAGTTTATGGCAGGTCCGGACCTAATGTTTTCTCTTTCATTTATTATTGTTTTAGAATTAGAATTAATTTTATATTTGTTTTTAAAGATTTTGATGATTATTACTCATTTATAAAGACTAAAATAAACGTAAAATATATAAATGTACCTAAAACATTATATTAATTAGAGATACTTGTTGTAATGCATTGGTACAATGTACGTTTTCGTGCTTCTTAGCCCTAGAGATTCTTGTCATTATAACATGGTGCATTTGGTCCAACTGTAACTTTAAGCATCATGAAGATGAAGGTTGGTTCCCCACCGTATGAGCATTACTGTTCAACAACTTTTTTTTTTTTTTTTTGGAGGAGAAAGACTGATAGATATCATTAAATAGAAATAATTAGCCATAATTGGCTATGAGTACATGTACATTATTAAACAAATACATGATAGATGACTACCACTTTATTATAGAAGCCTTGAATGGAAATCTAGAAAAAGAAACGAATGACATTAACTTTTTCTTGGAGGGTTCAACGTCCATGGCCTAGAAAGCAAGATCTCATCTCGAAGCAACCAGGGCGGGTTCCGGTTGCTGTTCCTGGCCCACCGACGTCGCCATTAATGATATGTCTAGCTGCGACGCCATTGATCAAAATCATCATGCTTATAAAGAGAACAAAGAACAAGAACCATGACTTCATGTTGAACCTTCTTCAGGGTAAGATCTTCTACGTTGTGGTATAACAGTTAAACCTATTGGCAGGTTATATATACATACTTGGGGTGTGGTGACTCTCAGATTCAAATAGGTTGGCATTAGTATGTTAACTAATGCCTATTTTAGAGAGATTCCGTAATGCTAAAAATGGGTGCATGCTTGAGACAAATTCTATTGGTTTTGATTTATTTCTATTTTTATGATTTAACTGATCAGTATTTTTGAAAGAGAAAATAGTATCACAGATAATTAGTAATTGATATTATCTTTATGGTTTATTCATTTATTTGTTTTTATTTTTATTTTTATTTTTATTTATAGAATTCCAACTAGACCTTACAATTCTTCCAAAAATATCCTAGACCTAACAAACTGGGTGGGCAAGCTTTGGGTTCGATCCAGTTAGTTAAGAATAGATTGCACTGAAATAGTCAAACTCCCAAACTTTAATCTCACCTTAACAATAACAGGTACTAGCCTCATCACATGCGATTTATGTTAAAAAATGCCTATTTTAGGAAGAATCTATCTATAATGTGTTATGACTCTGGTGTTGGATAAATTAAGCCAAAAATTAATTAAAAATATCTATTTCCTCTCTCAAGTTCAGAAGATTAGTTATCTCAAATTGACTATATTATCTTTCAATTATTCCAGTTCTCAACATAATGCTAAAAATGGATGCATGCTTGAGACAAATTCTATTGGTTTATGATTTAACTGATCAGTATTTTTGTAAGAGAAAATAGTATCACAGATGAGCAATTGATATTATCTTTACGGTTTATTCATTTATTATTATTATTTTTTTAAAATGAAATTCCAACTAGACCTGACAATTCTTCCAAAAAAAAAAAAAAAAAATCCTAGACCTAACAAACTATAATTATTTCTCAAAAGAAAAAAAAAAAAGAAAAAAGAGAATAGATTGGACTGAAATAGGCAATCTATAATAGGGTGGGTAGCTTTGGTTCGATCCAGTTAGTTAAGAATAGATTGGATTGAAAGAGGTTGTAAGGGTCCGTTTGAATACTGCTTATTACTGAAAACATTGTAGCATAATAATTTTTAAATGTGTGAATAGTACCGTGGGGCCCAGTTTGAAGAAAAATTTGCTGAAAAGAGTACTTGTGGGTCTCATGAACAGTGCACAGAAACCACACAAAAAAACGTGTGAGCTGGGAAACGCACAAAACACGCTTCCCAAACTCACACAAAGCGTGAGTTTGGATACAGCTGAAATCCAACCATGTTTGCGTTTGCATTTTAAATAGTGAGTCATGTGCACTGTTTACTGGATCCGCAAGTATAGAATTTGAAAAAATCAACTTTAAAACTGAGTTTCACGGCATTATTTACATATTTAAAAATTATTTTACTACAGTATTTTTAGTTTTTAATTTTCAATAATTAGCGGCATCCAAATAGACCTTAAAAATGATCTCTCTCTTTTCACAATTTTTTTTTTTAAAGATATTTGAGCAAGTGAAATGGATTTCATAGGAAGGACGACACTGTCAACAGGCATGACCCTTATCCAATAATTGGACTAAAACACGTTCTAAGCATGACCCTTGTCCAAAATTTGACGCATTGGGCCAGCCGACGACACTGTCAACGGGCATGACCCTTGTCCAATAATTGGACTAAGACACGTTCTAAGCATGACCCTCAAATAAAAGTTGAAGGTTGGTGCATTTTAATTGTAATTGATAAATAGCAGGATTAACACATCTAGCACCACTTCTTACAAGGATCAAATCCTTCTCCCTTGTGATACTGTCCCATAAAAAAATAATTCCCCTCCCCTGTTGTTATAACTATCAATTTATCAAGAAAATTAATTAATTTTTAAATAACATGTAAAATAAAAACTTATTATAATTATGCCATTTATTTGTATTAAAATGGGCTTGTAAATCATTAAAATGTGTTTTGCGTTTCAATTTGTTAATAGATTGTTAGTTGCTTCTTGAATTCTAACTCCCAAATGTTAATTTTTGAGACTCTCACCATAACAATAATAGGTATAATATTTATGTGAATAATGACTAGTAATTCCCATTAATCTTGAGTAAGAGCTATGAAGTATGAACCTATAAATATTCAAACTTTCACCATGCCTAAACACAATAATTATATATATATATATATATATATATATGACGCACAAAAATCGTTAGTGAGCTGGTAGTCCACATGCGTCAATCGATGAACCAGAAAAGCAAAGAAGGTGAAGAACCTACAGAGAGCACCGGCAGGGTGCCGGCTAAAGACCCTCCGAAAGGTTAAGTTAGTGAAAGGGAAATCTCCAATAACTTAAGAGTGTAAGAGCTAGGGAAATTATGCGTATCTTGAAAAATGAGAGGTTTGATGTTTATATAGTGGTGTTGAGTTGACTATGATCCCCTGATTGTGGGGACTTTCCTTGTAGAAAAGATTTGGAATAAAAACTCCGAGGTCTTAGGGCTTTCTTACCATGTAGGGGAGATATGCTTGTGTGGTTATTACGTCTTTGAGTGTGGTACGCAAGTAATTTCCATGCTTGGGACATGCATGTGGAGGATACGTGAAGGATCGTGGGACCCACTGAATACCTCTGTTGGCTACACGATTAATCCGTCTGTTAGACACAGTGTTCATCAGTCGGGCATGGTGTTCATCCATCGTGCCTTAGTGTTGGCCCATCGGCCGTAGTAAAGGATGTTGCCTTAGTTCAATTCCTGACATCATCCCGTCCGTCCGTCCTAGTCCATTCGTTCAGAGGATGTAGCCCACGCTGTCAGTTTTCACAACCATTGACGGGGCGTGCTTATTCGTCCTTCTGTTTGTTCTTAATGGTAGGGAGATAGATTTTTGGATGGACAAAAATACCCTTATCAGCTGCCAAGCTGCCCCCTACTCCGTGACTTGTCGGAGTCGCTGAAAGGTCACTAAGTACGTAGGAATATTCCTGTCATTAATGCTTTTCGTCCTGTGCAATAAGTGAGGGGCAAAGAGGTCTTTTTGCTTAATGAAGTAACATGTGGCAGTTCCTTGTTAGTCGAGGTGAAACGTCGCGTCGCTTCGTTCTTTATGCATTTTCATCCTATAAATACATTGAGGGTTTTCAGATTTCACTTTTACTTCACTTTTGCCCATTGGTATAGTGTGTAAGTGACTGCTTAGTTCCTATTTGTCGCTTTTAGGTGAAAGAATGTCTGATGATAGGAACGCAAAGAGTAGTTAGTTCCCATCACTTCGTCTAGGTGACGAAGAAGCTCATCCATCGGGCAATGTCCCTGCGACGGAGGACCGGATGGGTTACGAGGAAAGGGAGTTATTGGCTCATCTCTCAGAGGAGGAAGTGGAGAGACTTGAGGAAGAGTACTACAAAGGGTATGAAAAGGGAGACGAGGAGGAAGAATACGAAAAAAAGGAAGAGGTGGAAGTGGACGGAGAAGAGGAAGAAGGGGATGTGGATAGATAAGAAGAAGAAGGGGAAGAAGGAGAAAGGAAAGGAGTTGGCTCCAAGCCGTCGGGTGATGACTGTTGGCCCTTTATCCTCCCTAAAATTTGATTAGTGAACAATTTCCTTCTGAAGCTGACGGACAAGGTTTTTAACAAGCTTTCGGATTGTTTCCAAATACCTGACCAGATACCTATAAAGATGGTAGGAAAACATGAGAAGTGCTATTCTGGATGGACAGTTGACGTTGATTTTTACATGTCCGTCTTTACGGCAGGGTTGAGGCTGCCCCTTACAGCGCTGCACCATAAGCTTTCGAATTACCTTGGTGTATCCATCAGCCAGATATACCCCAATGCCTGAAGGATTTTTATAGGTGCCGAGGTGATATGGGGTCAAATGAGTGAAAGGCACTATCAACTTACCCTGTACAAGTTCTTCTTTTGCTACAAGTTTCAGCAGATTTCGTTGTCACAAGGTTTCTACTATTTTGTGGCACGTAAGATGTCTAGGAAATTAGTGACAGACGTGCCTAACTCTAACCGTGACTGGAAGGGTAGGTACTTCTTTGTACAAGGGCCTGAATAGGTGTGCAGGCCCGAAGAATGGGGTAGTGTGGTAGCGTTTGACAATACCTAGGGGGTATTGGATGAGCGTGGTAAGTTCCTCGTCGTTTAGCTCTACTGTCAGCGTAGGACCTAACCGCTGTTATTTTGTGTTTTGTTAATTTTCATTCTTCCGTTGTTTATAAAGCCTTGGTTTTTATTTTACTAACTCCCATTTCTTGTTTTGTTTCGTCAGCTCAAGTGGAAATGGTAATTACTCTAGAACATAGTAATTTCTTGGAACGGGTTTGGCAGGTACCCTTGGCATAGATGAGTTGGAAGAAACTTGTGATTCTTGGCACCCTCCACACTTACTGTGGTGGTCTCATGCCAACGGCTGAAGCAAGAAGACTAGACGCTCAATCCTGCCGACGTAAGTAGACTTACCTGTCCCTTCGTACCTCACTTTTTGTATTTGATTCATCTCTTTTTGTTTTTATTAACACATTACTTTTCAGAAATGGATTTGAGGATGAAGAGAGCTCTGGTGATGAAGAAGGTTGTTGTCCTTTAAATTAAGGGTGGTAGCTCATCTGCCCCCACCACTAAGACTACCTAGAAGTGGAAAACTCAGGATGATGGAGATTGTTAGTCCAAGAATGGTACTGTTGCCATCGTTGCTTCGAGCTTGGCCATCGCCCAAGACAAGCAGGACACTCCTCATCACAGGGTAGGCAAGGGTCAGATGTCAACCCATGGTCTTGTCCCTCTTCAATTTGGCCCCCAATATGTTCCTTTTCTAGTGAGGGACATGTAGCATGCCATCTAGACGACCTGTTCGCTTGTCAAGGAATCAGATCTTGACGAGTCCTTTAAGCATGAGACGGAGCTGTTGGGGCACTTTAGTCTCTACAACTTGATGAGGGTGAGTCTAAGCTTTTTAGATGTTGTTTTGTTATATCGTATATGCTAGCCGTTCATCTTTTGTCAGGCCATAGTGAGGATGCAAGAACTTCATGTCAGGTGCTCTGCTCAAGAGGCCGTCTTCAGGCAGCTGAGGGGTTGGCAGGAGGGTGACGCCAATCATGCCCCCACCGCTTGATCCATTTTTACTTTTGTTTTTTATCTCTTTCCCTTTTTTTTTTTTTAAATGTAATTTCAGAACAGCTAGGGTGCCCTGTTTTGGCATATATAACAAGTGTTTGTTTAAGGCGATTGTTTTTATTTTTATATATGCAACCATTACCGTTAGTTTTGATGAGATTTCATCCTTTCATTCGTTTTGTAATGTTTGCAACATGTTTTGCCCGTCTTTTGTTTTTCAATACTATGATGTGCATGTTGGCACTCTAGGTGACCCACTTATTTTAGAAATAGACACCTGTTCACCTTGTAAATGGGACTTAAGATGATTTGATCAAGGCACTCGTTGGTGTTCTTGATGATCTATCCACCTCATAGGTTGGGTTTAGGATATTTTTGTCAAGGCCCCTGTCGGGGTCCTTAAGGACCCTTTCACCCCGTAGGTAGGACTTAGAATATTTTGATTAAGGCACCCGTTAGTGTCCTTGATGATCCGTCCCCTTGTAAGTAGGATTTTGAATTCTTTCTTTAGTCAAGACACCCATCGGTGTCCTTGACGATCCGTCCACCCTGTAGGTAAGACTTGTAATTTTTTTTTTAAGTCAAGGAACCCGTCGGTGTCCTTGACGATCCATCCATCCTATAGGTAGGACTTCGAATTTTTTTTTCTTTAGTCAAGGCACCTGTTAGTCTCCTTGAGAATCCATCCACCCTGTAGGTAGGACATACAATAATTTAATCAATGTACCCGTCACTACACATAGGAAACTAAAAAAAGGGTCCTTGAATAGTTCTTCTTATTAAAATACATAAATAATGTAGATAAGCTGCTTAACGAGCGCTACGGAGTTCAACAAAACTTGAAAGAAACTAACGAATCAACTGAAAAGAAAAAACATAGTTTGTAGTTCTTGGATTACTGGTAATATCTCCTTAGGTGTTCAGTGTTCCAGGGTTGGTGCAACCTTTATCCTTCGAGCATCTTAAAGTGGTAGGTGCCCCTCCTGTAACACTCAACGATTCTGTATGGTCCTTCTTAGTTGGGGCCTAACTTGCCTCGTGTGGGGTCTCTAGTGGCTGTCGTCCCTTTCTTGAGCACAAGGTCTCCCACTTTGAAGTGCCTGTGTTTGACTTTGGTGTTGTAGTGCTTAGTCATGAAATCCTAGTAACATGTCATTTGTTGTCTGGCTGTTGTTCTGACTTTATCTAGAAGGTCCAATTGTAAGCGTATTGCTTCGTCGTTCTTCCCTTCATCGTGATGTGCTACTCTAAAGCTTGTTAGTCCCACTTTTGCTGGGATGACGGCTTCGCTTCCAAGTGCTAAGCGGAAGGGGGTTTCTCTCATAGGTGTTCTTTTGGTCATCCTGTACTCCCATAAGACACTTGGTAGCTCATCTGGCCATATCCCTTTAGCCCCCTCAAGCCGAGTCTTGATGATTTTAAGTAAGGATCGGTTTGTAACTTTAACTTGCTCGTTGGCTTATGAGTGGGCAGGTAAAGAGTAATGGCTCTTGCTTCCTAGCTACTGGCAGAAGTCTTTAAAGGTCTCGTTGTTGAACTGCTTATTATTGTCGGAGACTAGAACCATCGGGATCCTGAACCAATATACAACATTTTTTCATACGAAGTCTCATATGTTCTTCTCAATGATCGTGGCTAGAGGCTTTGCCTCCATCCACTTGGTGAAGTAGTCAATTCCTACTACAAGAAAATTGAGTTATTGAGTTGCTATTGAGAAGGGTCCTATTATGTCTAGTCCACATTGGGCGAAGGGCCATGGGGTAGTCATTGGGGTAAGCTATTTCGACGGTTGCCTGATGATGTTGTTGAAGTGTTGGCACTTATTGCAAGCCTTCACGTACGATTCAGTGTCCTTCTGCATGGTGGGCTAGTAGTATCTTGCCCGTATGAGCTTGTGAACTAATGATCGTGCCCTTGAGTGGTTTCCGCATACCCCTTCATGGATTTCTCTCATAACATAATCTACTTCGTCGGGGACCACACATTGTAGGTACGAACGAGAGAAACCTCTCTTGTATATTACATTACCTATCATGATGAAATGTGATGAATGCACTTTTAGTCTTCGGGATGCGCTGCGATCTTTGGGGAGTGAACTGTCCTTCAAGTAAGAGATGATTAAAGTCATCTAGTCACCTTCCTCTGTGATTTCCTGTACACTAATTTCATCAATGGTGGGGGAGTACTGGGTGAAGGAAAATACCTTGCTGTCGACAGCTATGTGTTCTGCTGACGCTGCCTTGGCCAGACGGTCAGTATGTTCATTCTCTTCCCTTCGAACTTGCATGAATCTTGCTTCAAAGTTTTCACCCACTCATTCCTTGATGAGGTAATGGTACTTCTTCATCTGCTCCCCTTTGGCCCCGTAGTCTTTGTTTACTTGTCCTACAACGACTTGGAGATCGCAATAGACGACTACTGAAAAGGCATCTATTGTTTTGGCCAAGTCAAGACCCGCCAGTAGAGTTTCGTATTCGGTCTCATTGTTGGTCCTTTGGAATTGAAGGCGGATTGCACACTTTATTAGATCCCCCTCGGGGGATTCCATGACAACACCAATTCCATCAGTCTGACGATTCGAAGACTTGTCTGTGTGGACTTTCCAAAGGAGTGCTCTTGAGTCTTCGTCAATTTTTGTTGCGAACTCCACAACAAAATCTGCAAGGGATTGACCTTTGATCGCTGTCCTCAGCCGGTATTGAATGTCAAATACACTTAGCTCCATCACCTATAGGACCAAGCGTCTAGTTGCTTCTGGGTAATTCGTCGTCTTCAGTACCGATTTGTCGGTTTGGACGGCTATTGTGTGTGCTTGGAAATATGGTTTAAGCTTGCAGGCGGGTGTAATTATCGCAAAGGCCAACTTTTCCATTGGAGGATATCTTTCCTTTGCTCCTTTGAGCGCTTGGCTGGTGTAATATACCGGCAGTTGCACACGTCCTTCTTCTCGAATGAAGGCTGAGATGACAACCGTGGGAGACACGACTAAGTAGAGAGACAACTCTTAGGCATGTTTTTTAACAGTTGATAGCCAAAATAAAAGGCTTTTAAAAATAAAGGATGATATTTTATGGAGTGTATATTGCTTATCAATAACATAATATAATCATGTTTAAATAAGTAAACAATCAAATTTTGATGTATATTCCAATAGAGTGCCAATTACAGTGTATCTAAAATTAAACATAACTGTTAGATTATTTTTCAAGATATTAGATTAGTTTTCAAGTTCTTTATTTTTTTTATATGTTTTTATTCTTTGTCAAATTAGTTATCCAATTGGGTGTTTGTAATTTTGTTTTATATTTTGAAATGTTGATATTGTATGGTAGTGAAACTTATTTATTTATTTTAATTTTAGATTTTCAAAGGGTAGACTAGTCTCCTTTGTGTTTGAGCTAGTTATTTTGATTAGAAATGTTAGGATTTGCATAATTTAATAATTAATGATCAAGTATTAATTTGTTAACCTAAGCTCTTTCTTGATATGGGTAGGGAATTCAAACCAAGTTATGTATTTCACACCAAGTAATTTGCTGCATGAATTACCAAGTCGTAAATACATATATTTTTTTTAATAAAAAAATTCATGTGAAAAATATGGGTCGACCCGATCCAACCTGCACCCCGATTGATCCGGCATGTTTTTAACCTACTTAAAATTACTCGTTTTTTTTTTTTTTACTCGAACTAGTTTTCAACTTGAACCTTGCCCGACTTGACCTGCCTACTTGCCACCTCTACTTCTAGTTGACATAATAATTTGAGTTATTCTAGAACCACAAAAATTACACACCAATTTTCACAACTATTTAATGTGATAAACTGTAATTGGTTATTTATTATTTTCATATGGACCCACTACACTTTTTTCATTACTCACAGTTAGCCACATCAAATAGTTGTGAAAATAAATGTAAAATCGATTGTGGTTTTAGAATTTAGTTTCCAATAAATAAGGGGAAACTATTAGACATTTTAAGTCACCAAATACTTCCCATAAAAAAATAATAATAATAAAAAGTCCCAAAATACTAATTACACTCAGCCCAATAGTGAAAATCCCACCGAGCCAGGATCCCCATGAAATTAGACCCAATTCAAGACTGGGCTGGGCTTTAGTTATTCATGAAGAGCCCAAGAAAGAGTGGGAAATATCCCATTAAATATTGGCTATATTTGAGGTAGAGGGAGTCACACTATGGCTAAGCAAAAGCACCGGCCCAAAGAGAAAAATAAAAGAGTGCAATGAAGAAGATGAAGTTGTTAATACGAATTTGTGAAAGCTTGTTGGCAGAGCTCAATTAAAAAATTTTAGTGGAAAAAAAGCCAAAACAGATGAATAAACAAAAACAAACAAATGAGAATTAATAGAAAAAAGAAGATAATAACTCAATCAAAAAAAAAAAAAAAAAAAAAAAAAGAAGAAGAAGAAGAAGACAAATGTTTCCAAAAGGGTGGAACCTTTTGTTCCTCCTTTTCTCTCTAATTTTCTCTTGATTTTGGTGGATTGCATATTGGTGAGTTTAGAGAGAAAACACTAAGGTCTCATTAGTTTTCTTTCATATTTTCTCCCACAACCAAACAAATGAAAATATTATTTTATCTCCGCTTTTCTCTTTCCTTTTTCCATCTCTCCCAAAATCACCCCAGCCAAACCTAAAGCTTGGATAATCAGCACATAACAGCCAAATATGCAGAAATATTTATCATATGAAAGAAGTTTAAGAGATTTCTAAGTCTTAGCTTCAGTGCACTCATGTTGATACGATATGGACACGTTAACCACTTCTTTCTAACAACATTAAATAAATAAATAAATAAAAGAAAAAAAGTTGGCAGACGCTTTAATGCTTCAAAGGATCAAGTTAAGTTTGTGTCCAATTATAAAATTGAACTATGAAATGGACCCATCGGTAGTTTTCTCAAAAAAAGAAAAAAAAAGAAAAAAAAAATCGATGGGCTAATATATAATGTGCCCTACGTGAGTTGAAGCCATTCGTCTAACTAGGCTTATAATTGAAGTTGCAACCAATCCAAGAGAAGAAGGTAAACTATGTAACCAATCCTTTCTAAACCATTCCGTGGTGACAACTCATTAACTTTACAATTTTGCTTAAAAAATCCTTAAGAGTCTTCAGAGTTCAAACACATTCTCTCTATAAAAACCTAATTGGTATGTGCTGCTAATAAAAAACACATGCTATATAGAAGTTGCACAATCTTTTAATTAAGAAAAAAGAAAGGTATAAGCTAGCCATGGCTTTCTATAAGCATATCTTCATTTTGTCTTTGGTTTTAGCATTGCCACTCTCAAGCATGGAAAATGAGGCTAGCAGCTCGCCACATTTTGGATGCAACTCCAGCATTGACAAAGCCAATAATCCCAAATTTGGTCATGCCCTCAAACTCAGTGCCACAATTGCCAAACAGTACGGACCCAAGAATTAAAAAAAAAAAAAAAAAAAGCGTAAATGCACTTTTAGTTCCTACATTTTGACTTTTTTCAATTTTAGTCCCTATATTTTATTTTTACCACTTTTAGTTTCTAAACCAATTAATGTGAGACATTTAAGTCCTTAAAGCACTATTCCATCACCAAACTACCTGAGAAACTGACGGATTAATAAAATAATAATAAAAATTCACTGTAGCACTAACACATCAACATATAAATTTAAAAAAAAATTAAATTTATTAATTTTTACTAAAAAAAAAAAACAGAATTAAAAAAATCATGTTCAAACCTTGCCCAGAATAAAAACATGTGTTCTTCCCGTTAATCATGTTCTTCATTTTCTTCCCAACAAACCTTGCCTAGAAATTTAAAAAATCAATATTTTTGTTTCTCTTCTTGCATTTTCTTAGCAACCAAACATACAAAACACACAGCAATCTTCAAATGAGAACAAAACCAACAATCACAAAAATACAGATCTCCTGCAAAATCAATCTCAAACAAAGAACCAAACCCAAATCTCTAATAAAACAACCAAACCCATAAACCCAACAACCAAACCGATCTCCAACAAAGTAAACCTTAACCTTCAAACCCATAAATCTTCTTGGGAAACAAATACAAAAAAAATCGAGTCAGATACCCACAGGAAAAACAAACCAAACCCCCAAAATTCTCAAACCCAAACAAAATCATCAAATCCAAAAACTCAAATATCTCCCATCGTTTTCTCTAGATCAAGAATCCATGGCATCCATTATTAAAACCTTGAAGATCTGCCCCTTGCTCTGCTCTTCGTTGATCAAGGAAGAACCCGAAGGGTGAAAGGGTCGGTTTTAGAGATGGACCTAAGGGTGAAAGGGCTGAGTCATTAGGCACAATGCAAGCTTGCAACTCGGCGAACTCGTCCACGCCTTTCTGAACTCGGACTAGAATCGAAGTCTCTTTCTTCTTGAACGACTCGTGCAAAGTCTTTTGGACTCCACCTTTTCCTTTCTTGAACGCCGATTTGGACTGACCTGAGTTTCCGATTCGAAGCTCCTCGACTATGTCTCTAGTCTAGAGAAAATCGCCGGCCCACTCGTCGGCGGTGGATGTACCATTAAAGCACTCGATGGAGAGGACCGTCGGAGAAAAAGAAATAAGAGAAAGCCAAGAGAGGAGTTTGACCCGAGAGGGAGAGGGAGAGAAAGATCTAGGAAAATGAAAAACGAGTTTGGCACTGTGTTTGAGTTTGACACTGTGTCTGAGTCTAGGAAGAACACATGTTTTTATTCTGGGCAAGGTTTGAACATGATTTTTTAATTTTGTTTTTATTTTTTTTATTTAGTAAAAATTAATAAATTAATTTTTTAAATTTATATGTTAATGTGCCAATGTTACAGTGAATTTTTATTATTATTTTATTGATTCGTCAATTTCTCCGGTAGTTTGGTGACGGAATAGTGCTTCAAAGACTTAAATGTCTCGCGTTAATTGGTTTAGGAACTAAAAGTTGTAAAAATAAAATGTAGGGACTAAAATGGAAAAAAGTCAAAATGTAAGGATTAAAAGTGCATTTACGCAAAAAAAAAAAAAAAAAAAAAATCCAACATTCATATATTATTAAAATTTTAAATATTCAAAATCGTTGTTTCTAAATACATTAAAATGCAATCATTTACTAACAAGAAAAAAACAAAAACAAAAACAAATTTTTTTTTTTAATACTAGACTGGCTAGGATTTGTTTTTTAGTTGAAGTTAAAGTATTCACAGTGGTGTTGCTAAAAATTTTAACTTTTAGCACCTTAAAAAGTTACTCTATCTATTTTATTTTTACCACTTCCCTTTACAATACATCCAATTTCAAATGTTCTATTTTTTTTTTTATTATCACTTCATCTAAATTAATATAAACAACTCATAAAATAATAAAAGAAGAGAGAGAATTTGAGTTTTTTAATTTAAGGAAGAAATATAATTTTAATAAAATATTGTATTTTATTTTTAACAACATGCTACAGTCAATTGGTATTTATACTAGTTTACTATAGTTGCAAAAAATTTAACTTTAACTTCTCCAATAATAAATGATTTTTTGGTTCTTTGGTAGTAAAATAGTTTTTTTTTTTTTTTTGGGCTAAAATACAATCACCATCGTGAATGTTTTTAATGTTTTTGTTAAGTTTTTGAATTGAATAGTTGCTATTTGGATAAGGCTAGTTAGACTTATTGAGGAGAAGGTGGATATAAGGTTTTGGAAGGGCCGACTACAAAAATTAAATATATAATAACTATAAAAATAAAAAATTGGACCCGGGGTCGCTCGGCCCCTTTGGGCTCCACCTGTGTCGGTCCTTGCCAAGCACCCAAAATCCCTCTCGGCGTTTCTGGCACACCAAGGGATCCAAGTTCCATGTCTGCCGACTTTGCAGAAAACCACATTACCAGCAACCACTAAGGGCCTAATCAACATTGCAGTAACCAATAAGTTTGCCAAACACATATGCATGCACTTCTAAATGTGACACTACCTTTCGATGTTATATATAGTTTACTTCTAAAATAAATGGCTCTTTGGATGTGAGGGAATGGTACAAGTCCTTCGATCCTTGGTTTGTTGCTATACTATTCGTATTCGGGTTGTCCCCAATTAGTCTATGTACACTTGCTACAAATAATTATTCGAATAAAATAAGTCATTTCATGCACAATATTTTCCATTTCTTGAAAAGTTTTCCTCCATTGTGAATTTGGACTGGATTTGTGAATTTTGGACATTTGGGAATTTGACATATATATATAATATTTTTTTGGGTGTAAATTACAAAAACCTATTTTAAGATTTGGAGAAGTTGTTACTCCCTCAAACTTAAGGAAAATAACGCTCGAGTCTCTGGTTATTTGAGATTTTGAAGAAGTCAATAAATTCATCAATTTATAATAACAGTAACATAATATTCTAATTTTTGAAAAATTCCATTTAACCAAACCTAACCATAGTTAGTGAAAGATCTTAAGATTAAATATTAATTTTTTTGTCATCAAACTTAAAAAAAAAAAAACTTTGTGGAGCAAAAAAAAAAAAAAAAAAAAAAAAACACACACACACACACAATTCCTATAGCAACTCCTAGTGGATCTACAGGTCATCTACCTCTAGTAATTCTCTGTTTCCCTCTGAAATTCTTACAGAACTACTACACGAACAATTCACCAATTTTTCAAAATTTTAAATATTCTATTACTAGTATAGAAGTATTGACAGAATGACTAATTCATTGATTCTCAAAAAAAAAAAAAAAAGAACTATTAATTCATTGATTTCCTTCAAAACTTAATGGATGGAAGTGTCATTTCCATTAAGGGTCAAAGTATCACTTTCCTAAACTACAAGGAAAGTTTTTGTAAGTTACCCTTGTTTATAATATTCAGTTTCCAATTTTAGGCTAGAATTTTTTTTTTGAAAGTATATTTTATAGACTCAATGTGATTGATAGGAAAATCCAAGCATATTTAGGCCCAAACTTAAAAAGATCAAACAATAAAAGGCCCAATAACACCAAAAGAGCCCAACAAGAAGGCTTGAAATTGCTTGGCCCTAATTAAATTGAATTGCCCCGATTTAGACCGTTTTAAATAAAAGAGCCCAACACTATATATATATATATATACACACACACACATGCTTTTTGCTTAATAAATATTTAAAAAATATATAATTCATTTTTTTTTATACCTATCCTCTTGTAATTAATTTTTGTACATAATTCTGTTGCCATCCCCGATACTTTTTTTTTCCTTTTTTTTCTTTTCTTTTACACTCTCATTGGTGTCACTTTCATTTCTTTTTCATCTCTATCTCATTAATGTCAAAACCACCTCATTTGGAATGATGAAGTACCTTCAAGATGCTCCCCTTGCCTTTTGACCTGTTTCGCTCCCATCCCAAAGAGATCTTGCTTTGTTGTTGCCATTCCTAAATTTGTAAATATTTAATTTTCAATTTTAGGCTCCTTTTTTTTGTTGAAAATATATATTTTATACGTTGATTAGGGCACTAGCATTAGGGGTGTAAACACCCTCAGTTGTTATTTTACAATCAAAGATACCCAAAACCCACTTTATCTAGATTTGTATACTTATAAAAAATTTGCAACCTTGCTAAGGTTGCATATATACAACCTTACTATTTATAAGTTGTAAAGAATTTTTTTTTTTAATCTTGTGGTTTTGTGTGAAGAGAAAAAAAGAGTGGAAGGAAAGAGAAAGAATAGTACTTTATATTATTTTATTAGGTAATTTATATTATTTTATTAGGTTGTATATAAAAATAAGAACTAAGATGTTAGGTAAGTTGTAACATAAGTTCGTAAAATAGATAAAATAGTATTTAAGGATACAAATTTATTTTTTATTTTTTATTTTTTGCATCTCCAGATGCTAGTGTTCTAATAATTGATCAGAAAATTCAGATCTGGATTTAATGTTAGAAACTTTAAGTCCAACTTTATCATTTCGCTTCACCAAAAAAAAAAAAAAAAACTTTATCATTTCGGGCTAAACCTATAAAGATGAAACAATAAAAGGCCAGTTTACCAAAAAAAAAAAAAAAAACAATAAAAGGCCAACAACACGAAAAGAGCCCAACAAAAAGGTTTGTTGGGCTCGAAATTGATTGGCCCTGATTGAAACAAATTGCCCCAATTTAGGCCTATTCGACTCGTGGTCAACTTCACTTGTTCAATGTCAAGGTAAATACTAAATACTAGTTTAGTGATGGCAAAAATACCTCTCCCTGCTTAATTAACTCGCAGTACTCTTTCAAAAAAAAAAAAAAAAAAAAAAACTTGCAGTACCGTACACGGTTTTTTTTTTTTAATTATAAATTTTTTAAAATTTAATTTAATTATTTTTTTTATTTTATGAATCTGTAGACGGGTTTTCTACATCCCGAATGTGTGTGTATACATATGTTTTAGTTTTTTTTTTTTTTTTGAGCGATATATATGTTTTGGTTAAACATATAATTTCAAATTATATATATTATTTTATGATTTATATTTTGTACATACTATATTAATATCTCAAAGGATATCTGTTGCATGGCGATGAGCTTACAAGAGTTTTCTGTTAGTTATGCAAAGCGGAGTGCCAATTCAGTTGCCCATTCATTAGCTAAGTATGCTAAACAAATAGATTGTGAAATTGTATGGTTGGAAGAATCTCCGCCACCCTGCTTTAGAAGCTTTGTATTTTGACCATTGCTGTTTCATGAATGAATGATATTTGGTTGGTCTTCAAAAAAATAAAGACATCGTCATGCTTACTTTTATTTCTACCTCATTAATGTTGAAGCCACCTCATTTAAGATGACAAAATACTTCCAACCTGCCCTCCTATCACCTAACTAGTCTCACTCTTGCCCCAAAGTGAGGACACGACACCTATAATCCAAACCCCACCTTGTTCGTTGCCTCTACTAGCACAAAAAATACGCAATTTTTGCAACAACTTTCCTATATTATGACTACTTGTCACTTTCATATGGACCTATTAATTTTTTTCTACCATTCACAGTTATCCACATAAGGTAGTTGTGGAAAAAATTATGCATTTTTTGTAGTACTTTATTTTTTGCTTTTGCCATCCCCAAGCTAAATAAAGTAAAATACAAACAGTTCGGTTTGGCCTAGAAAAATCCCTAACCCTCACCCTACAACACCGACTGAACACACTTGCTCATCTGCATTGAGACCAGAATTGCAATTTTTCTTTTTCTATAAATTGAGTATTAATTTTACAACTGTTCTTAACTTTTCATAGTTTGAAATAATATCCCTATTCTCAGCAATGAATCTCTGAGAATAACATCTGTGTTTAAGAACAAACATGACCAAAACGAAAAGATGGATATGAAACCCAAACATCAACGTTTACAATATTGAAGTCATAGCAACAAACAAGACAAATTACACATAATAAACATTTTATTATGTGTAATTTGTCTTGTAATTTTATTATTATAAAATGCAATAGTGTACTTAAACACATTTATGTGGCCCTTGCACAACATTTTAGACACAAATATCAGCAACTCATCGAGACGTATAAGTGATATGTTTAATTTTATTATTATAAAATGCAATAGTGTACTTGAACACATTTATGTGGCCCTTGCACAACATTTTAGACACAAATTTCAGCAACTCATCGAGACATATATGTGATATGTTTAATTGCCTAAGGCTCCAGAATGATCTTCCCAAAAATTTTGTTTTCAGCATTCTTTGCCCAAGCATCTTCAGGATTGCTCAACGAGTATTTAGAGCCAATCACCGTCTTCACCTTCCCTTCCTTGACTAACTTGACAAGAAAATCCATATTCTCAGCCTTGCAACTTAAGAGAACTGGAATTAGCTGCTTCTTTGAGAAAGTAAGTTTCATTAGAGCAAAAGCCATAGCGGAACTAAGTGCAGGCTTTACATCAAATATCTTTCCATTTGAAGCCAAATGGGGCTCAAAAGTTGACCAAGAAGTTGGTTCTCCACAGTGAATCACTATGTCATATTTCTTACCGGATGGGCTTTTCAGAGCTTGCCCATCTGGGGTGGTTTGGTCAACAACCTCATCAGCACCTAAGCTCTTGGCAAGGTCAATGTGTTCAGGTGCACAGGTTGCTGTAACATGTGCATTTCCAAGCTTTGCTAATTGAACTGCATAGTTACCAACACCTTCTGAGGCATTAGTGATGAGAATGTTTGTGGGCTTTCCGGTTCCATCAAGCTTGAGACCCGCAGAGTCGGTGAGAGCTTGGTGAGCCATTAGACCAGCAGACGGTATGCCTGCACCTTCAGCTGCTGAAACTTCTAATGGCTTAATTACTGTCAAGTTCGCCTTAGCCACAGCAAACTCAGCTAGTCCACCTCCATTCTGCCAATGTATAAAATGCAAAGATGGATGTACTTGAATCAATAACTAAGGTGTGTGTATGTTGCTGGTGAAGCATATAATCATCAAGATAAATGTAAATTCAGCACAATTGGATTTGCTATATGCATGCATATGCAATTTCCCAACATTGCTTATAATCCCTAAAGCTTAGATAATTCGCCTATAACAGAAAATGATATATAAATTAAAATCTTGTCTTATTTTTAGTGTTTCACTTTATGTTCTACTAATTATAATATGTCACATGTCTATTTTTTTTTAATTCATTTTAAACTTTGGTCATATTATAAAAAAAAAAAGTAAAAAACATGTCATAACATGTAAGAGTTGGTATGTAAAGCTTAATATTTATTACTAAAAATAGAATATAGAATCTTTACTGGACATGTAGTTTTTTGTAAAACTTCTTAATTGTAACATTAACTATTCATTTTAAAGGTAATACTCTTCATAATAATTTGTTTTAAAAAATTATTTTATTCTATAATATCCTTTTTTTTAATTGGAAACTACACATAATGAAGTAGAGGTCATTATTATGAATTTTCCCACACCCTTTCCCTTTAGCCCATAAGAACAATCTTAGAAATTAAAAATAAAAACTCTTATCAACAAGAAAAACTTTTTACACACACTTATATTTTTAAAACTAAAACCTTAACTTAAAGTCAGATATTCAGTTTATAAACACACGGTGCGAAATAAACAATGCCCATTGGCAAAACTAGTGGAACAAGTATGAGGACTTAACAGCAAAACCAAGCATAGCTATGACTTTGTCACCAGCTTTGACATTTTTGACTCCTGATCCAACGTCAACGACCTCTCCTGCAACATCAGTACCTGTTCCAACAAAGAATATCTTCAATAATAAATAAATTTTTTTTAAACAATTTTTTTAATCAACTCATATATATAATTGAATAATTTTGCAATGCTTCCAGAATATTTAGAACACACAATTAACTAACATGAAACTTGGACATTCAATTGAATAAATTTAATATACAAGAAACAACTCATTTTTTAGGGTAATACTCCTATCAATATTTGGTTGTCATAAGTAAGTCACATATGTTACCATTTATTCAAAACTTAAAAGTTTTGGAAATAGAAAACTTAATCATGTAAATATTATTCTAGCATTCTCTTCATACGTGATTCAAGATTTCCCTTCAATGAGCGGTACAAAATACAAAATGGCCTGTTTTGATATATAATAATTACCATTTCGCCTTAAAAACTTGAGTTGATAAAAAGTGAGAACAAAATTGTGTAATTATTTATTCTAACAAAGTCAGTGTTAGAATTCTACACAACAACACAAACTAAAATTTTGAATTGAGAGAAAACTTGAACCTATAGACTCAAATGAACGAATGGAAACACATAACCTATTATTATGATAATGGCTAAATGGTTATATTATATTTTTTTCCTACTCGTTTAAACTTTTAAATCAAATTGTAATTTATTATGGTATCATAGGAGGTAATTTGAATTCTAATAATAATGGTTTATTAAATTCACAACAACCTAACAGGTTAATTCTTTGAGCTTTGAGATACACAGTAAAATCTAGGTAAAGGAATTAAAAAAAAAAAAAATACCAGGTATTTGAGGTAATTCACGTGGAAAGATAGGCTTCACACGGCCCTGCTGAATCATCCAATCAATAGGACTAATACTGGCTGCTTCCACTTTAATCAAAACCTCATCTTCTTTTGGAGTGGGAACTGGGACTTCAACATACTGCACTAGCAATTAAATAATTAGTAAATTAATTGCAATAAAAGTTAGATTTTTATACATTTTTAAGTTTATTTTAATGGACTCATACCCAAAAAACAAAAAATTAAAAAAAAATTCCCACCCTTTTCTTCTGTATTTTAAACAATTAACCAATAGTAAATCGGACCCAAAACTTACTAAAATGCACTAATTAATATAGCTTATTATGTGAAGCTTTATTACTCTTGAAAAAAGATGAGCAAAATGAAAGTGGCAAACTCAAAGATACAATGTTTCACCAACTCAGCCTTGAAAGTTGAAACATTGACTAGTTCTTTAGTTCAAACTTCAAAATCTTAACCTTAATCAGTCTTCCACTTTATCCTTTCTCAAATTTCAACACGAAGCAGATATAGAAAATGGCTATCCATTTTCAAAAGTGATCTTCAACTTCGACTATAACGTCGAAACATTGCATGTCTTTACTTGAAATTAATATGAACCATGAAACAAGTAAACAAACAGGCAAAGTTTCCAAACCTCCCTTGTGATCAAAAAAGAGAAATTAATTTAAGTGTGTGCACATGGGTATGCACGTTACCAGCTACTCAATGAATGAATATGGTGACAAGGAAAAAAAAAAAAGTCATATCCTCCAAACTGGGTAACAATAAAAACTGAAAACCAAGAAACGTTTTTATCATAAAATTAATCATTTTAAACGGTTAGGAAGAAATGATGAATTTAATTATTTAATCTGACACTCTTCATTCATATATGTTTAAACTATCCTTATTAATTGGGACCCAATATATGGTTAATTTTTAAAATGAGTGTAAGGCGGAAATAGAATTTGAATTGAGAACTTCTTTTCATGACATCATAATAATTTTTTTTTTTTATACTAATTTTCACTAGCCTACCTTATTTATGCCGTCCCCACTATCTATCTATTAAATTACTAATTTTCTTAAAAGTGTGTGTTTAGTTTCAAATTAAAAAGACAACTTATTTTACTATTTATCTTATTTTTACTACTATTTATAGGCTCCACTACATTTTTTGATACTTTTTATGGGTCCTATTATATTATTGCAATTAAATTTTACCTTTATCTGCAGTACTTGTAGCAAAAATTTTTTAGTTTCAGCAAAATAATCGAACACTCTTTCCTCCACTAATTACATTCTTTTTCTGAAAAAAAGAAGCACAAACTAGCCCTTGCATCACTGAAAGTTCTTTGTCAGCCATCACAAAAAATTAACATAAAAGTTTTCCAACTGTGAATTTGAAAGAACCTCAGAAACAAAACTTATAAATAAGAGAGAGAGAAGGGAAAAAAAGAAAAGAAATCTAAGTGAACTAATGAAAGATAATTTACTTTCTTCATATGAAAGTACTTATAGAACATGAAAATTAAAGAAATGGATATGGAAGTAACCTTCAAATCACTGGGTCCTCCACCACAATTAGTGTAATAAACTGCGTGCATAAGCTTGCCTGCCATACTCTCTCTGTTTACAGAAGGAAAGCTTAACGTGAGTTTGTGTGTGTGTGTGTATGTGTGAGGTGGGACAAGAAGAGGACTAGATACTAGAGGTTCTCTATTCCAAATTTTTGGGGTGGCTTTATAGTAGAGCGAGAACTTCGGGTAAAAATTGTGATAGTAAAATTGAGTAAACTAGGATTATTGGATTTTCTTATATAACAACTCCACGCCGTTGACTTTGGACTGAGTAGTGTGCAAAAAATGTAATATTATCTTAATGAGAAGTTCTAGCATGACCATCACAGCAACTGTGAAACGTAAGAGAATGAGTATTGACATGAATGAGCCATAAGATATGAAGATATCAATACGTCTGAGAAGACTCTCAATTTTAAATAATTAATCAAACTTTTTTTGTCCACCAACGGATGCTCTAAAGGCATTAATTTAAAGAATACTGTTAAAAACTTTTTATTGAAAAAAAAAATAATTATTTTGACGATTTTTTTATATTTCTACTAAAAATAGTGTTAAAACTTTTTTAAAATAGTTTGTTAATAATTATCATAAGGACGCTGTTAAAGGAATTATTTTATAAAATTACCACTTTTTCTTTTCACCATTCACACTCAATCACTTTAACAAGTTTTGATTGAGTGAAAAAATGGAGAAATCTGTAGTACTATTGATATCAAATAGCTGTTAATTTAATCCCTATGTCTCTCTTTTAATTTTTTATTAAATAGCTTAATCAGCTAGCATATGCTACCATACCGGCAGTGATCCAAAGGGCCACTAGAGAACACAATCTTTAATGATTATCTGTGGGTTCAGCCCTTGTAACTTTGACATTGTGCATGTTGTTAAGTCATTGATATTTTCATTTAGGCCTAGTAAGCAATCAAGTTGTGTGTTTAGAAAAATAAAATTAGGTAGGGCTGCCGGTCATTTTAGATTTGGATAGAAAGGGATTGTTCAAAAAGTGATTTTTGGATCCCAAACTATGTCACAACCTTAGGCGTGATATAGTATGAGTAGTTGTCTATCACTTACACAATAAATCCACAAATTTTTGTCCATCACTCGCACTCTACCACATCATATTTGTGACAAAAAAAATATAAAATAATTTGTAATTAATCCTAGAAAAATTGGTTGGGTTTAAGTTGATCTCCTTGAGTTCAAATGGGATAACATGTTTTTCTTTAATAAAATGATGAACTAGCATGGTTTTACAATCTTGGTATTCATTTTTTATGCGGAGGAGATTGTCTAACTTGATTTTCCGCCTAGAGGGTTTGGTTTGGACTAGCCCATTGTGCATGAACAACCCACCACATGACTATCCCTGGTACACTAGCGATGAGAGGAACATTAATGATATATTATTGTGGCAAAAAAGTGTGAAATAATTTGTAATTAATCGTAGAAAAATTGGTTGGGTTTAAGTTGATCTCCTTGAGTTCAAATGGGATAACATATTTTTCTTTTATAAAATGATGAACTGACATGGTTTTACAATCTTGGTATTCATTTTTTATGCGGAGGAGATTGTCTAACTTGATTTTCCGCCTAGAAGGTTTGGTTTGGACTAGCCCACATTGCATGAACAACCCACCTAATTTGAACACTACATGACTATCCCCGGTACATAGCGATGAGGGGAACATTAATGATATATTATTGTGGCAAAAAAGTGTGAAATAATTTGTAATTAATCCTAGAAAAATTGGTTGGGTTTAAGTTGATCTCCTTGAGTTCAAATGGGATAACATATTTTTCTTTTATAAAATGATGAACTGACATGGTTTTACAATCTTGGCATTCATTTTTTATGCGGAGGAGATTGTCTAACTTGATTTTCCGCCTAGAAGGTTTGGTTTGGACTAGCCCACTGTACATGAACAACCCACCTAACTTGAACACTACATGACTATCCCCAGTACACTAGTAATGAGGGGAACATTAATGATGTATTATTGTAGCAAAAAAGTGTGAAATAATTTGTAATTAATCCTAGAATAATTGGTTGGGTTTAAGTTGATCTAATTGAGCTCAAATGGGATAACATATTTTTCTTTTATAAAATTATGAACTGGCATGGATTTACAATCTTGGTATTCATTTTTTCTGCGGAGGAGATTGTCTAACTTGATTTTCCACCTAGAAGGTTTGGTTTGGGCTAGCCAACTGTACATGAACAACCCACCTAACTTGAACACTACATGACTATCCCCAGTACACTAGTGATGAGGGGAACATTAATGATATATTATTGTAGCAAAAAAGTGTGAAATAATTTGTAATTAATCCTAGAATAATTGGTTGGGTTTAAGTTGATCTCTTTGAGCTCAAATAGGATAACATATTTTTCTTTTATAAAATTATGAACTGGCATGGATTTACAATCTTGGTATTCATTTTTTATACGGAGGAGATTGTCTAACTTGATTTTCCACCCAAAAGGTTTGGTTTGGACTTAGCCCATTGTGCATAAACAACCCACCTAATTTGAACACAACAACACTACACAACTATCCCCGATACACTAGTGATTAGAGGAACATCAAAGTTATGAGCCAACAATTAACAGTTTTTTTGGATTGAAAGGGAGGGAGGGAGAGTAGAGTAGAGTACGTAGAGTAGAACCCTCATTATAAGGTTGAATCACATTCTTGTACTGCAGCCATGTGTCACTTAACCATAAATACCCTCAGCAACTACCAATTAATCACGTTCTCCTGTAATGTTTTAAGCAACTTGAAATCATATCCCCATGCTTTATTGATTGAATATAAAATGATTTTTTTTGTGTGTTAAAAATGATCTCATATTTGTTACAAAAGAGTATAGATATATGGCTAACTCTTAATCGATAACAATTAAATGTAGAATTGATGTATTTGGTCTGAAGATAAAAATTTATTATCAAGAGTGAATACTACAGGTTGAAACTCTCTAAAAAAAAGAGAGACTAGTAGTACTTGTTCTATTTTATGAGAAGAATCAGAGTTCAAATATTTTCTTCTCTATTGTGGATATTAATGAATTTTAAAAAATAAATAAATAAAAATTATGAAGCAATTAGATTCTTAAAAATAATTCAGCAATTAATATATATATATATATATATATATATATACACACATATAAATCAGGATATTAAAAAAAGGTTAAAGCGCCCAACTCATAATGCAGATTTGTAGAAAAATTATAAAGAACATAAGAATATAAGAAAATAAATAAATTAAAAAGGAAAAAAATTTTAAATTGAAGATAAAAAAATTACCTTTCAAAAGTGTTTAGAGTTAAAAAATTTTTATTTAACAATTTATTCTTATTATTATTATTTGTAAAAATGAGTTTATAAATAATAAAATTTAAAAATAACTCTATAATAAACTACGTAATTTGATATTGCTTCCAAGTTAAATTCTAATTTTTTAAATTCTTAAATGGTTACTAAATCGGTTAAATTTTTTATAATTTAATCATTCATGACCTTAACAAAATTCGAAGTAAGTTGTATTTGAAGTTTATCTAATTACTAAAAATTATTACATAAGAATTATAGGTAAAATTTTGACTAGAAAGAAATTACAACACGACTTATACATACAGTATGTATTAGAAAATTTTAGTAAATAAACATAGTATAATGGGTATAATATTTTTCAATGGGTATTCTAAAATTAAAATACTACTTTTACATCATTAGTGTTTAATTGTTCATATTCATCGTAAGTTATATATATATATATATATATATATATATATATATGTGTAGGGATAGGGGCTCAAATTTGTATGTTGGGCTTTGAGCCCAATCCGAGGACGTTGGCCTGTCCGAGGAGGGACGAATATTTATGAGGGGATCCAACTTAGAGTCTCATGAGTGAGAAAGGAGCAAAAGGCGGTCCGAGGATGAATTCCTCCTTGACTATGAAGAGTATAGCTCAGACAAGCATTCCAACAACAAAGGTAACCTCCATAGAAGTTCTAGTGACAGGAATGTACATCTCAAGTGTACCAAAAGATGAAAGCCAGGAGGTACTTAAGGAAAAGTTGGTACCGCCACATTAAATACACTAGAGCTACTTTCCTGACCGTATTTATGTGTAGAAGACCCCTGAACAAAGCTGTCTTGGTTACTGCAACTCACAATAAGCCAAAGCGGGTATCTGATGGGATGGACACTTGAGTAAGGACTCAAATGATCAACAAATGAAGGGTCAAGATGGTTCAAGAGGATTTATATAATGTAGGAAACCCTCCATGAGAAGAGGGAGGGGGGGGGGGGGGGAATAGAGAAAAGATATTGCAACAACTAGAGTTGCACTTGTAATCAGTTTCATCAACCTATACAGAAAATATGACTCCTCGGACGATACATTCACCCTATCTTATGTGATTTGTTCTTGCATGATTGTCTTACAAAATCACCCTAGCCGTTGTTATACTTACTAGGGTTTAGTTCTCCAACCTACTCTTTACAAATTTATTGTATTGGGCTCATTAACCCACAATCCCACACTTATTGAGCTTGGGCTGCAAATCGTGACCCTACAATATATATATATATATATAGAGGTAAATTTTAGAAAAAATTCAATTAAAATTTGAAATTAGAATCTAATTATTTTGCGTCATGTATCTAAATTTATGTAGGGACCACTCCATAATTATCCACTAAATTTTTTTAATCTTTGTGCCAAGTGAGTTAACGAGTGCAAAATACTAAGAATCTAATATTAATGATTTATAAATTTTTTTTAAAAACAACTAATAACATACGCTCAATACAAATCATCACACAACAAAATCACCACACATTCTATCTTATTAAAAAAATGATCGTAAGTAGTATTTAATTTGAGTAAGAATTTTAATATATGACTAATTATGATTACTTTATTAAAAAAAATTAACTAATAATTTATATTTTTATGATAGAAATTGTGTTTAATTTTTAATGTATCCATACATATGCATGTGTCACATGCTCTTTTTTTAAATAATCTGAATAGTCATATATATTTTTATAATAAAAATTGTGTTTAATTTAAAAGCATCCATACGTTTGCATAGGTTACATGCTAGTATATATCATATTATATATATATATATATATATATATAATAAAAGTTGGGTTTAGACACCGTGGTTGCGCCACATGGCTTTACCAAATTGCAGAAATTTTATTAAATTTTTAGATTTTTAAAGGACTAAAAAGGAATAGTATACTACTAAGACTCTAATTCATTCTTATCATTAAATAAAATTAGATTAACTTTATTTTTTTATTTGTTAGGATATATTTCTTAAATTAAGATAATATTTAACATACAAAAATTTAATTCATATAATATATATCATCTAATTAACATTGTTTTTTTTATTTGTTAGGATAAATTTGTTAAATTAAGGGATAATATTTAACATACAAAAATTTAATTTAGATAATATTTATCTTCTAAATTTTCAAAATTTTAATTCTACTCTAATTAAAAGTCCATTTTAAAAAATTTCTAAATTTAAAATTACTAAATTAATATTATTTTATTAGAATATCAAATTACAAAACTTGATTATCAAGGGATAAGCAAAATCCAAATTCTTCAAGAGGTGATTAATATAAATCTATCCCAAAAAATAGAATATATTTTCATTAATTTGATAATCTTTATCTATGCCAAAAAATAGTCTATATCTCTATTAATTTGATAATTTCTACGTTGATGACATTTTAAACAAAAAAAAAAATCTATTAGAAGTTTGAGAAATTTGCTTTCTAGGGTATTATTTTTGTTCGATTTGGATGTTTCTATTAATAATGTCGCTCACATTCTGCTCTATTTATAAAGCTTTTGTTGCTTGCATTTTGTCGATTTATTGTAATTTTACTCAGAATGTACTTACTTTAATCTCTTCCTTTTACTTCAAAATCTGCTTAGCAATTAGCAATTTTGTTTATAATGCTCTTAATTCATCATATTTGAGAAAATTTTGCTGGCTTTAATGGTGTAATCGTTGGGATGATCATGAAAGTAATTACACAGTGGTTGAGAAAATTTTTTTTTTACTGATTCATTTGATAGTATAGTTTTTCTTTTTATTAAATTTGTCATTTTTGTAGGCTGTCTTTCATCATCTAGAAGTTTAACTAGATATGAATTTTTGCATCATTTATGTGGGGCCCCAAATATTTAGCAACCTTGGCCCACTCCACATCAGGCCCAAGGTCCACGCCGAGGAGAGGGTATAATCCGAGGATAAGCGGACGAGGCCCAAGTCATCTAGGGACCTCGCCAAGGAGGCCCATGTCCTCGGCAGGCCGACGTTGAAGGAAAGGAGCTGTCACTCACTCATTAAATGCACGCCACCAACATTCTGATCACAACAATGGTGAATTGACCAGCCAACAGTGATGCCTTGGTTGCTTCAACTAACAGAAAGCCTGCAAAGGTGGCTGATGGGATAGGCACTCAAGTATAGGCTTGGATGATCAATAAGTGGACGGCAGAGATCAACTAAACAAGACTATATAATAGATAGCACTCCCGCAAAAGAGAGAGGGAGAGAAAATGAAAAAGGGAGAGAAAATGAAAAAGGGATCTTCAGGGTGTCCAAGGACAACCCTTGTGTACGTCAGTTCTAAGTAAAGAGATCCTCGGACTAGATCCTCGAACTAGGACGAGAACAAAATTTCTTCATGAACATTCAGCTGAGGTCATCGTTATTATCCTCACAAACACTTAGTCAAATTCCTTTATTATTATTTCTATGAATCTCACGTCGATCATTGTTTGCTTTGCTGGTACTTAGCCCTTCTACCCACGCTCTACAAATTTTATTATTTAGGTCCAATTTAATTTGAGTCCTTACAATTGGCGCCGTCTGTGGGGGGGACTTGTGCGCTAGCAAATGCGATGGTTGGTGTGAAAAGGTTAAGAGCGACACTTCTAAAAAAAAAAAAAAACCAACGAAAATAGTACAGCGTGCAGCAACAACATTCACTCAGAAGGCAACAATGGCAAGAAACAAAAAGATGCGAAAAATAAAAGAGATGAAGTGGGTCTACTTCTTTATTAATATATGAAGAAAAAGTTACATCTTACAATTGATGCCCATGCAGGCTTGTTCTAAAGCTAACTACAAAGATAGACGCCTAACGAGGCTGGTAGAGAAGCAAGAGAAGAGGAAATGGAGGAAGGAAGGCAACGTTGAGGGGGAAGGGGCCGCGGCACCGGACAGTCCCACCTCTTGGTTCTATCTAGTTTCCCTCCCAAACCCATCACTGCCAGCTTGAAGGGGCTGACGGATCCAGGTCCGGGAGAGGGAGGTTACGTTCTTTCTGGATCCCCCTCCAAACGGCAAGGAGGGGTCCACCTCTGGTTAGGTTGAAAAGAAAAAAAATCTTCAGCCTTCTCCTACCCCAACCCCAGCATGACGTCCAGGATCGGGGTGCCATCCTTGGCTCCTGAAAGGGGGCTGGGCTTCCTCGTAACCGCCCTTTCCAAGGGCCAGTTCATTTTATGGGGCACAAACTGCTATTTTTGCAGAGCCCCTAAACAGTGTGTTGGTGAATGTGTTTATGAGGTTTGAAGAAAAGAGTTGTCCCAGAAAGGCCTTTTATAGAAGGCGAAAATTGGAGAGAACCAACACGCACAAAATCCTAGGGAGAGATTACCAAAGGCAATAACTCCGCCCAATTTCCAAGGGGCTTATCTGCCGCTAGATCCTCGCAAATCCCCAGGGATATTAATGAGGAGGCGCCTCATTAACGAGAAGGCACCGAAGCGTCAAAGCGCGTTACTCGAACAACCTAAGGGACGCCTCGTAATCAGAAGAGGCACGCCAAACAAAGAGGCTAGAACAGAGCAGGGTCCCTTCCTCGGCAGAGCAAATCAGAGAACTAAAAGTTAGACAGAACCTAGGCATTGCATGGTCCTCGAACCCAAGCCTCTGGGGAAACTAACTACTTAAAGAAAGAAAATTACTTAAAAATCAAAGAACTAGGTACTGGACAGAACCAAGGCCTTGCATGGTCCTTGGATTCAAGCTTTTGGGGAAACTAGCTACTTCAGACTAAGAACTAAGAGTTAGACAGAACCTAGGCATTGCATGGTTCTCGGACTCAAGCCTCTGGGGAAACTAACTACTTAAGAAAAGAAAATTACTTAAAAATCAAAAAACTAGGTACTGGACAGAACCAAGGCCTTGCATGGTCCTCGGACTCAAGCCTCTGGGGAAACCAGCTACTTCAGACTGAGAACTAAGAGTTAGATAGAACTTAGGCATTACATGGTCCTCGGACCCAAGCCTCTGGGGAAACTAACTACTTAAAGAAAGAAAATTACTTAAAAATCAAAAAACTAGGTACTAGACAGAACCAAGGCCTTGCATGGTCCTCGGACTCAAGCCTCTGGGGAAACCAGCTACTTCAGACTGAGAACTAAGAGTTAAACAGAACCTAGGCATTGCATGGTCCTCGGACCCAAGCCTTTGGGGAAACTAACTACTTAAGAAAAGAAAATTACTTAAAAATCAAAGAACTAGGTACTGGATAGAACCAAGGCCTTATATGGTCCTCGGACTCAAGCCTCTGGGGAAACCAGCTATTTCAGACTGAAAACTAAGAGTTAGACAGAACTTAGGCATTGCATGGTCCTCGGACCCAAGCCTTTGGGGAAACTAACTACTTAAAGAAATAAAATTACTTAAAAATCAAAGAACTAGGTACTGGACAGAACCAAGGCCTTGCATGGTCCTCGAACCCAAGTCTGTGGGAAACCAGCTACTTCAGACTGAGAACTAAGAGTTAGACAGAATCTAGGCATTGCATGGTCCTCCGACCTTAGCCTCTGGAGAAACTAGTCACTATAGGACGATCTAAGCACTGACTGAACCAGGGTTTTGTACTGACCGTAGGCCCAAACCTATGGCAAAGCCAACCCGTTTGGTGCTAAGTAATGAGCCCTGCTAGGAACAAAAACCAAATAAAGCTGAGCGCTAAAATACAACAACTTAAACTTACCCATTCTAGAAGAACTAGCAAGGAACTCAGGCTAATTAGAAAGAGAAGAAGACTTACAAAAATAAGGAAAAACTCATCAAGCGGGCCCTTTGTGCTAAAGAAAGTTGCAGGGGCAGCTGAAAGGATGGTGACACTGATAGAAAGGCAAGGTCCGACAGCCCAATACGAGAGGCCCGGGAATGTCAAAATCCTTCTCCCTGCCCAAAAGGTCGAACAGCAGAATTTTGAGGGGCTATTGTGGGGCCCCAAATATTTAGCAACCCCAGCCCACTCCACATCAGGCCCAAGGTCCACACCGAGGAGAGGGCATAATCCGAGGATAAGCGGACGATGCCCAAGTCGTCTAGGGACCTCGCCGAGGAGGCCCATGTCCTCGGCAGGCCGACGTTGAAGGAAAGGAGCTGTCACTCACTCATTAAATGCACGCCACCAACATTCTGATCACATCAATGGTGAATTGACCAGCCAATAGTGATGCCTTGGTTGCTTCAACTAACAAAAAGCCTGCAAAGGCGGTTGATGGGACAGGCACTCAAGTATAGGTTTGGATGATCAATAAGTGGATGGCAGAGATCAACTAAACAAGACTATATAATAGATAGCACCCCCGTAAAAGAGAGAGGGAGAGAAAATGAAAAAGGGAGAGAAAATGAAAAAGGGATCTTCAGGGTGTCCAAGGACAACCCTTGTGTATGTCAGTTCTAAGTAAAGAGATCCTTGGACTAGATCCTCGGACTAGGCCGAGAACAAAATTTCTTCATGAACATTCAGCCGAGGTCATCGTTATTATCCTCATAAACACTTAGTCAAATTCCTTTATTATTATTTCTATGAATCTCACGCCGATCATTGTTTGCTTTGCTGGTACTTAGCTCTTCTACCCACGTTCTACAAATTTTATTGTTTAGGTCCAATTTAATTTGAGTTCTTACAATTTATATTAAAATATATATATATATATATATATATATTAACCATGATCTCTTTCTCTTCTTTTTTTTTTTTTTTTTTTTTTATTAGCATTACATTCATTCTTCATCTCAAAGATGAGGCTTCCATTGCTACTATGGACAGGTACGTATCTCATGCAAGCATTTATGAACTTAAATTGCCTTTCAATATTTTGAATGTTTTATTATTTTGCTAGGTGTGATTAGGCTCAAAAATATATGCTTCATTATTTTTCTAGATCATTTAAATACACTAAAACTAAGTTAATAGGATTTATTATATTTAATTTATCAAACAAAATGAAATAAATTTTGTCAATTATGATTTATTCATGTTTTTCCCTTTTTATTTTTTATTTTTATTTTGAATATCAGCATTTATTTATGTAAAGTGTGCATAGAATTATGTACCCGTTTGCAACATTAATTAATATTTTTTTTGCTAATTATTAGTATAGTTTTCTATTCCCAACAAATTCTTCATTAATCTTTTTATATTTTTGGTTTTAAATTGCAAAATTTTGGACCATCATTATAAAATAGGTTTTTTTTTTCCTTGCAATTATGGAACTTATTTGACTAAAGTAATAAAATCAAAGTGGAAATGATAGCTCTATATAGAAAAAAATTTATTTTAAAGCCAGGTATTAGATGGTCATAGACTCATATGCAATTTTACAATCTATATGGTTCAATTTTTTTTTTTAACTCGATTTAATTTTTTTCTTGATTTTGTTTTCCAGGTTTTTCATAAAAGATTCCAAGCATCGCAAGAAAGGTGTGTAATCTATATGTAGAGCTCTGCAATTTTTTTTTTTTTTTTCATTTACACGTAGTGTCTCTTTTACAATTCAAACTATCCATTTTCTTTTTGTTTCTCAAATAAATTTTGTATTATATGAATTTATGTATAAAATCGTGCAACATACAGGAAGCAAAAATTATGATAGGTTCTATAATTAGAACAAATTAAAGGTTATTATTCTTCGAATAGTTCTATCTCTTAAAAGTGGCCAATACTATGTCTAAAGATTTTAATAAAGAACAATAACGAAGAAGAACAAGGATACTCTAAAAACATAGTCAATTACGAAGAAGAACAAGGATACTCAAAAAACATAGTGTACAAATAAGTATTCAAAGATTTTCCAAAGGAAAAAAATACTTCTAACATTTTTTAATCATTGATATTATTTTTAACAATAATTCAAGTTACTAACAAATTAGTACTTATTTTGTTATAATAATTATTAAAAATATAATTATTTATACATATATTTTTTAAGTGTTTTCATAAAATCGTGCAACGCATGGGCCTATAACTAATTAATAGGTAAAGTTGAGAGAAAATCCAATTAAGTTTTAAATTTAAATCTAATTGTTATCTAATTTTGCACCACGTGTCCTATTTAAGCTTTTTTAATTTTTGTTCTATGTGAGTTAATGAGGTGCAAAAAACGAAGGGTCTAATATAAATAAATCATCAAAAACTCAAAAAAAAAAAAAAGGAAGAGTAAACTCATGTGTATATCTAAAAGAAATTAAAATAAAAAAATAAAAGAGAAAATATAATTTAAATCCATATATGTGTGTAATTGTAATTTTTTTTTTAATTGGACCATGTATGTGCATGGGTTATACACTAGTATATATTAATAGGTAAAACTCAGAGGAAGTCAAGTTAGAATTTCAAATTAAAGTCAAATTTTGCCCCATGTGTTTGGATTTATATGGGGTAATTTTATGACAGCGTATAATCTGATTATTTTTAATTTTGATATCAAGTGCAGAAGCCAATGAGACGAAATTAATAACACATTAAACACTCATGCTTTGGGAATCAGTAGTACCAATCCATATCCATCAGACTTGTTTCGTGATAATACAACTGTGAAGCATGTTTAAAAAGTAAAAACACACAATTACCCATCTCTCTATGGACAATAGTCTCTCTCTTATATTCATTACCCTTATAATGTAATCTAAAAAAAGAGATTGAAGAGAATTTTTTTTACCAACCATACAAATTCAAAGGTTTTTTCTTCACACGGATGCCCATCATGTTATAAGATGACCCATTATAGAACTACAACCCTAAGATTTTTTATTTATTTATATTTAGTCTTTTTTTTAGGATACAACTTATTTTGCTAAAAACTGAAAACACTGAAGCAAAATAATTTTTAAATGTGTGAACAGTGCCGTGGAACCCATTTTTAATATTTTTTTTTCCTGATGAGCAGTGCAGAAACAGTAATAAACAATGCACAAACAGTGCACAAATAGTGCACTATCTCCTAAAAGCTGTTGCACATGAATCAAAAAAAAAAAAAAAAAAAAAAAAAAGGGAAAACGCAAACGTGAAACACAGCTCAAAACATGGATCCAAACAGATACTTAGTCTTTTTTTTTTTTTCTTTTTCTTTTTTTAATTTGCAAAACTTCCAATCACTAATAGAGGTTGAAGATTCAAAAGTGTGGATGGATCTTTTGAATAAACATCCTCACTAATGTTCATCTTTCTGTGTAATTTTTCCATTTAGCTTTGATTCTCTTAATTAATATAGTGATGGGTTTGAGCATTTTTTACTTAAGTTTGACTACAGCGCCAAATGTGTTTAAAGTTTTATTTACTTAAGAACCACTTAATTGAATGAGCTTAATTACCCTTTCAATATATGCATGAGTGCGATTGTAATTTGTGTACTGTAGCAATGGATAATTCGATCAAAGTTTGTCTCTGTTTCTATTGTAGCTACCCTTGCTCTGGTGGAACTATTGTAGTTCAACTTGCTTTCTTTTTACACATGCAGTTATATGCAACTCCTAAAATTTATTGGTGAGTCTATATGTTAGATAAATAGCACTTTCATAAAATCTAATGAAAATATTTTTATTTTACATTCTAATTTGGTATTCCTCATTTTTTCTAACATTTTCTTCAAATGGTAATTATAACTAAAGAACTACGTGTTACATCATCACATGGTTTAAGGAAAAAGGGTTGAGAAGGCATGAGCTAACTCATTTGCTTTTCTTTTGAGCCAACTGAAATTAAAGCAAACAAAAGATCTCTAAGTTATGCAATATTTTTAAACAGAGTGATGCAGACTAAGGACCATCAAGAGCTCCCTAGGTGAGTCTCCCAAAGTTCTCATCATAAGCAAACTGTAATGCCCACAAAAGTATTAATTAACTGTGTTTTGGTGGCATATATTTTTTGTCGCAAGTTTTTATATCAATAGTTCATATATAATATTTAAATTAGTATTAATTAATTGTGTTTTGATGGCACATACGTAATATTTAAGTTTGATGTTTAGAACTTTGAAGCTGGTGCAAGGGATGAGGTACACTGTTCAAGAGAAGGGAGTAAGGTTGCATGGAAGATTATTGAGGATATATTAGGGAATGGAATCCTAATGTTTAAATTTTTGTTTAATTGATATTTTCCATTTATTTGTTAGGAATTTTTGAAATAGTAATCCTAATTTGCAAACAAAGAAGAAGAATAAATAAAGAATTGTTTAAATCTTCTTACAAATTCTATGAAAGTTACACTAGCAAAACATTCATATACATCTTAAAAAATAAATTTGCTAAACATTTTGCTCTTTTAAGGTTCATTCCCATACATGTGTCTCATTAAGTTTTTAAATTTTTGTTCCAAGTGAGTCATTCAATGCAAAAGATGAGGAATCCAATATAAATGAACCATAAAAAAAAAATAATAATAATAAAAAAAACACAATTAGATATCTAATCGTATAATTTTACACCAAGAGTCTTTTTATTTTTATTTTTGCCAAGTGACTATTATAATACTAACATAAAAACCAAAATAACTACCTCACTCACTTAAATATTCTTTAACTACAAAAATAGAGCACTCTATTGTTGAGAGGTTTTTTGCCCAAACACTTTCCTCACCCAATCTGAGAGTTGTGATAATTTTTGGTGCATGGTGGGAAGCGTTGGAAGAAACCAAGGATGGTAGATGCAATTTTGAGCTAATTGCGGGATCCAGATAACTAGTGAAGACAAGGCTCGGTGAAACCTGTTGGTAGCTGGAGTTTGGAGGGTTTAAGTACATTTGGTAGATTAGGCTTGGAAGGTCTTTTTAATATTCGTATACTCCAAATTTATTTACTGGTGGATCGATTTCGGTTTGGAAGGCCGTAGAGAGGTTTTTCGTATTCCTCTTTGATAACACATCTCGATGTTATCTTGTGTTTGTATCTCTCTTACCTACTCTTTAAGCTTTACATTTATTGTTAATTGTCCATGCTTATGCTTTAGAGTAGTGTTCCGGTTTTATTATGATTCATTTAATCTTATTTCGCACTTAGTTAAGTTAGAGTAAAAATAATAAAGCTGCCTTTTAAATTTGGGGGTCTAAACAAACTATAGCGTTTTCACACTATTTGAGCTTTCAAATATAATTTTTCAATTTGAATTTAACTATTGTTAGCAAGGTTACACATGAAGGGATTTTAATAAAACTAAAATTTAGGATTTGAAATGGAGTAAATTACTGGGTTTAGTGTGTGCTAATTTTTAGGAAAAAACTATATCAAATGTACATTTTATTTTAGGAGTATGCTAATTTTTAGGAAAAACGTTTCTCTATGAGGTTTTTTTTTTTTTTTTTTTGCATTACAATTTTAACCCTATTTTTTATTTTTTAAGAATAAGGATTCTCTAATTAGATTAGGGGTATTTTTGATATTTTTTGAAGTCATAACTAACTTTCTGAATCCTCTTAATATATACAAATAATATTTATGTGAAGAAATGAGTTGTAATTCCCATTAATCTTGAGTAAGAGCAATGAAGTATGAACCTATAAATAGTCAAACTTTCACCATGCCTAAACAAAGCAATTATATATATATATATATATAGAGAGAGAGAGAGAGAGATGGGTTCAAGTTACACCTGGTGTAACTCTTAAAGAGTTACACATATTTTAAACCAATAGATTCAAGTAGATCTAACGGTTAAAAAAAAACCTTCATTATTATAGATATTTTTATTAGAATTTCATTAATTATCCACTATTATTACATTATACACCTATCTCTAAACCCAACAAAATTTGGCTTCTCTCTCTCTCTCTCTCTCTCTCTCTCTGCATTTCTCTCTCTCTTTCTCCTCCACCACCTCCACAGTTTGCCGGCAGAAAAAAAAAAAAAAAAAAAAAAAAAAAAAAAAAAAAAAAAAAAAAAAAAAAAAAAAAAAAAAAGAAGCCCAAAATGGCGTACAAAGATGCTGTTGCTGGCGTACAACCATATCCTTATCCCAAGTTACAGATGCAATGAACATATATGAAGACATGATGAAGTCTCCAGAGCCCCCTGAGGAATTGCCATTCAGGATTTTGTTGAAGGGACTTCTTCCAGTACATCCCCTTTTGAGAAACAGAGTCAAACAAGATTTTGAGGAGCTCTTTCCTGAACGGCATGTGTACGATCCTCCAGAAGAGATCTTTGGCTTACGCTAAGGTTTGCATTTGGTGTTTCCCCCCCTATTTTGGTAGTTAAAGATTTTGAGGGGAATTGATCCCCAGAAATGTCCTGCCACCAAGGACGGATGTGCTAGTTGGCCTAAAGACCATCGCTGCAATTGGTGCTTTGTTTTCGAATAATGTCTTTTTTGAGAATATATATTGGCATATTTAGATAGAGTGGAATCAAACTCCTTTGGATACAATTTTTATTTTATTTTATTTTATTTTTTATGTAAACGAAGCTTTTTATTGCCCAACAAGTAGGCAAGGGATTTGTAGATAGTTCAACGTCTTTCTAGTTGAATTCAATCAGAGATGTTAGCTTGACATCTTAAAGAGCATAACTCATAACTCTGTTATGGACCTGCTTGAGAGTAGAAATGGAATTTGATACCAACCTGAACCTGATTGACTTGGTGCTAGCCAAAAACCACCCACCTTATCAGGTTATCAAGATAATATATTGAAGATAGTACATGAGCAGTTTAAAGATGTCTAGAAAATAAGCCAAGAAACAGATTCTGTAAAAGACTAAAAGTTGCTTCCTCCATTTCTTTTAATAATAGTAGAAAAGATACGCCCAAAGCTTTTACCATTTGGAGACAGCACTTTAATACATAATTGTCTTACTTCCGTGTTATCATTTATGATAAACAAATTCAATTGCTCCTTAAGATAATAAAATACTCGAAAATTTATATTGAAGAAAATATTTTCAGCTGCTTCTAAGATTGACCTCAGAATCTTAATTAACTGCTTCATGCTTCAGTCTTATGGTGGGCTCATGCTGGTTTATTACTCATGCAACTTTTTGTTGTCCTTTGAAGTGTGAATGCATCACACTTATCAGCTTGGTTAAGTAAATGGTGGTCTGAAATTGATGACAAATAAATCGGTACTTCTCATGTATTCAACACGTAGCACTGGTTTGATCATTAAATGAAGCCAGAGCTTTCTTGTTCCAATTATTGCCCATATGCCTATGTGTTAGCAATTTTCTATACTTTTATCTCATCTTGTAGTTTTATTACTAAGAGCTTAAGCCAGTGCAGTCTTGCATCGTGCTCTTAGTGGTCAGAGCTTGGATTATTAGACAGTTGGATTCATTTAGTATGCAGATTGGTTTCTTCTATTCTGAGGACATGATCAAAATTCATTTGAAGATAAATTATTATCCTCTTTTTCTTTTCCCTTTTATTTTCTTCTTTAGAGGGACTTCATTTTGGTTTCAGGGCTTGCTAGTTATCCCTCATATTATTGAAAAGCATGATCAAATCTGAACCAGTGAATGGTTGGCCCTCATTTTATAGGAAAAAAGGAAACAAGAGACGGATAGTTGATGCACATAGATGAAGCATTGCTATATTTTAGAGCTTCTATATTTGGATTTCAGAGCTTCAACCAAACCACCCCCCCCCCCCCCCCCCCCCTAAACAACCAAAAAAAAATTAAAAAAATTAAGAAGGAAAGCTTTTGAGTTATCTGTAATGTATTGCAAGGGACTTTTTGCCCACCCCCTTCCTGAATAAAATGCCACAAATTTCAAGCATCAAATCAAGAAGTGTTGTAACCCCATGTTTGAATGACTGTAAACTAGTTCAAAAGTGAATTAATGTGGAAGACCTAGTCTTTACAAACAATCAGATCATTACACGTGTATATAAATCACAGCTATCAATTAAAAACTAATCCTAAAACCACCAGTAGTATAGCTACTTTAAGTTACTGCACTGTCTGCTCTGTTTACTACACTTTTTACTGCATTGTCATTTAGGTAGTCTTGGCTTGAACTCTTCCAATGCACTGTTTTGGCATTTTGCCTCTTTACCTAAGTCTTTGTCTTGATACACTCCAATACCAGGAGCAGAAAGCCTTTCCCCGTATGTACAAGACCTTGCGCAATTCGCACCTGTAAAAGAGGCAAAGGAACTCCATCATTTTCATAATACATATTAAAATAATAATAATAATAAATAAATAAATAAATAATTAAAAAAAAAAAAAAACTCCATGAAATACTGAATAGAAAAGTATAAGGAATTCAATAGAAGCATTACATGGAATTGACTATTATTGTCATTGGAAGATTAGTTCCAAAACCATATATTTCTTTTATACTAGAAAGAGTTGAGTTCTCCTCAATCCATTCAGGAACTATGTACCCAAGATTGTAGTGTGGGTAGGGCTCTTCATTTTACATTGCTCCATTGTTGAATATGTATGGTTGAGCACTAACCAAAAGCTATGGTTGAATACACTCTTGAATCCAATTCCTATAAAGTATAAAATAAACTAATTAGAGCCACAACATCACATATCTTGCCCAACCAATAGCTTAAAAGAAAAAAAAAAATCAGTTTTATCTAAATTATAATAGGTTCATACTTCCAACAGCTTACTTGAGTATTATTAACTGGTAATCATCATTTAAATTGTGCATATAACCATAGTAAGATTGGCATAGAAGTGATTTCACAAGCATTAAGAGAGGGAGAGAGCTCTAATGGAATGTTGATTGTATTGCTAATTTGTAATCTAAAAGGGGAAAAAGAGGTTCAACTTATTTTTACATCTTTCCATTGTTATTTTTAAAAGAACACCATGGGTTTTCCAACCTAAGAAATTTGTTGGAATCCCTACGTTACAATCAAGAAATTTTCAGGCTTTCTCAAACAAATGAATAGAGATTATAAAAAAAAAAAAAAAATTGTTTACCATCAATTCAAATCATAACTATTAATCTACACTTCCAATAGTTTTGTTACAACTTGGACCTAAAAGCTTACACCACAAGTTCCTCAGGGGGCTCTGGAGACTTCATCATGTCTTCATATATGTTCATTGTATCTGCAGGAGATCCTTGCCTCAAGAACCCCCTTATCATTTCCGTGTATGTTTGAGAATCAAGGAACAAATTCTCCTTTCTCATGTCTTCCCACAACTGCATTGCGTCATCCATTTTCTGACACTTTGCTAATGCAATAATCAAGTCCTTATACAGATAAGCATCAGGCCTGTACCAATCTTGCTTCCGTATCACTTTAAACACCTGAAAATTCATTGTGTTGCTTGTAAGCTCAAGTGTATGGTCATAGTAAAAGAAAACCACATCAAAATCTCAACATAAGAATATAAATAAATGGAATGAGGCCTAATTTGATGTAATTAGATAGAGACCACTTTATCGAAATAGCCTATCCAAACTGTGCGTTCTAGATTATGAAGAAACATAACTTTAAACAATATAAAGCCCACAATGAAATTGCAGAAATGGAGGATGGCAGGCAAGAGCGAATAAAGAAAAGTAACTATAAATTTCATTATTTCCATTGACATTGAAGGATCGTACTAAACCCAAAATGTAAAAACAAACTATCTCTTTTTCAATTGCTAATAATTTATCAATTTAGAATGATTTAAAAGAGGGGAAAAAAGACTTCTTTTATGATCTTTTATTTCTTTGCATGTTAACTAAGATCCTTGTTTGAGACAGAGAATTGACAGATGCAATTGACAATATCACAATAATAGAAATGACTACTAAAAGGACCTCCTTCAGTGGACATAGTTCAGATTGCTTTTTTCTATGAAGCCTCCATTTTACAGGAAAGTAAAATAATTCTCAACAATCATCAAATCAAAGCATATTAGAAGTTCCCAAGAGCAGATATTTTCTTTAAAGAATTTTATCAAACACTTCAGGACATCCCCATTTACTGCTCTTCTTAATATACTTGGTCACAAAAAATTACTTGTTTGCGTATGCTACGAAGTAAATTCCCCATCCAGAAGACTAGCAATTACTATTTCAATTGTGAGTGAGAGAGTGACCAATCATAAACCCGAAAATTGAAAATCTAAAACTAAAAGCAACCCAAATGAGATGTGAAATAGAAAGTACAATGGAAGCAAAAATTCAAGACCTTGACAGCCAAAGCAACCTCTTCCTGGCGCTCAAGCTCAGACATCCAATGGTGGAGGAGCAATGGAGGAGGAGGAGATAGAGAGAGAGAAACGGAGGTTTAGAACGCAGAGAGAGAGACAAATGGAGAGAAAGAGAAACGTAGAGAGAGAGAGAGAGAGAGAGAGAGAGAGAGAGAGAGAGAGAGAGTCAGAAGCCAAATTTTGTTGGGTTTAGAGACAGGTGTATAACGTAATAATTGAAGGTAATTAATACAATTATAATAAAAATATTTGTAATAATGAAGTTTTTTTTTTAACTGTTGGATTTATTTAAATTTAATGGTTTAAAAAAAGTGTAACTCTTTAAAAGTTACACCAGGTGTAAATTGAACTCTGACTAAACAGTAAAACTTTCACCATGCCTAAACACAGCAATTATATATATATATATATATATATATATATATGTATGCATGTATAAATATATATATATATATATATATATGTATGTATAAATGTAATCAAAAATGATTTTTTTTTTCTGAGTTTTGGTATGGTATCTTTTATTTTATTGATACCTTATAAGAAACTCGTGAATTCTTATAATTTCTGCTATTTCCTAGATATGCATATATAATTATATAATTAGGGAGATGATTATTTTCAATTTATATGAGTGACATATAATTTCATTTGATGCATGTGTGGATATGTATCAAATACATTTTTAAGGACACAAATTTCCTAATCATATTTTGCATAATGTTCATATCAGCATATCTATGATATGAATAGGTGTTAATTATTTTGAATGGGAATAATGATTGCTTACATAAAACTCGTTTGAGTATGTTATTAATGTGCATAAGAGACAATATACCAGTTCAACATGTCATGGCCAACTTTAATTGGTGACAAATTATTAATTCAAGGGAAATGATTGACCGAAAAAAAAAAATTATGTGTTTAGATTTCTAACAAAAATAAGAATCATTGTGATCTATTTTTAGGCTATTAGTTCGCGGAAAATAATATTGTGTTCATTATACCCGTGATAAAGTTTGTGAAATGAAAATTTTGATGTGAATTGGTCTTGCAAGTTTATAAGAGCAAGATTTCCATTCCTTAACCTGATTAGTTTTGTTCTAATTTTTATTTACTCCCCCTCCCCCTCTCTCAATACAAACATGCCAATAGTTTTTTTAATTGTGATTACGAAGATGTAAACCACTCACATTGTTACAAGTTGGAACTGTTCCCTCCCAAGCTTATTTAAAAACATAATACACTTATCCATTTAAGATCTTCAAAAAAAGAGAGAAAAAGGTGCATCAAAGAAGATAAACATACAATATTATCATGCATATTGTGTATTAATTTTTTTTCATGTATTATTGTGCCTATAACTTGGAATTTTTTTCTTCTTTCCTACCTCTTTAAGTTTATTACCTATAATCTATAACATATATAAAGGTCTTAAAACTTAAAGGGAAATTATTTAGTCCACTTGGAGGACCATCTCATTAATGTCTAGTGGTCCTCTCACTCAATAATATAAAGTCATTAGTACAAATTTATTGAGTCAGATCCTACCCATCATCCTAACTAGTAGGTACCGTACCCCCCCTCCCCCCCCAAAAAAAAGGGGGTACGGTAGAATTACCCTACACACACACACACACACACACACACACACACATATATATATTCAGATTTGAATTGAACGCCTAGAAGGATAATTATGGTATGATCTCCACATAAATCCAAACACATAATGCAAAATTAGACTCTAATTTGGAATTCTAATTTGACTTTCTCTAAACTTTGCCTATTAATAGATAGATATAGATTCAGATTTGAATTGAACACCTAGAAGGATAATTATGGTACGGTCCCCACATAAATTTAGATACATGGCACACAATTAGACTCTAATTTGCCTTTCTCTAAACTTTGCTTATTAATATATAGATATAGATTCAAATTTGAATTGAACACTTAGAAAGATAATTATGGTGTGCTCCCCACATAAATCTAGACACATAGTACAAAATTGGACTCATAATTTGTAATTCTAATTTGAATTTCTTTGAATTTTACCTATTAATATATATATATATATATATATATATATATATTACAATATCCAAATAAACAAATTAAATAAATGAAAACCCTCCACAAAGAAACAAAAGAAGGAAAAAAAAAAAAACCCATGTCACACTTACATAGGTGACATTACCAATTTCACTGGTACTTCCGGTTAGACATGGCAAAACGAATTAGAATTTTCTAACTTGATCCAAAGTCGAATTTTTTGACTCGAACAAAAGGGGTTGACCCTTGGCCCATCTTTCTTTTCTTTTTTTTTTCTTTTTTTTTTTGAAACAACCCAACATGACCCAGCTAACTTGTGAATGACCCTTTTTAAAATTTTATTTTTTATGGTAAAAAAACTAATAAAATTAAGACATAGTTGTTTTACTTTTTTGTTATGGCCTTTACACTGCACAACCCAAACTTAATTAATAAATATACATGCACATGATACAAGGTTGAATTTGGAGGCACGTGCTAAGGCAGTGGCAGTGTGGTGCGTGATTTGTTGCTGTGAGTTGCAAGAGCTGCTGATGTGAAGGGGCTGCCTTAGGAGTAGTTATTCAGTTAGGCAGTTAGGAGCAAGGGGTTATAGGAAGTTACTCATTTACTGTTAGTTACTCATTTACTGTTAATCATTGATTAGTGTGTTGTAATAAGAAATTAGGGAATTAGTTAGTTACATGAGATTCAGTATATAAAGAGACTAAATAGTATTGTTTGGCATATATGAAATAACTCAATGTTCTATTGTTTTTCCTTATACTTTGTTTTCTCCCTTTCTCATTATCCCTCTTTTCTTTACCATTCTCGGAGGTTGACTATCCTCGAATTCAGTTAATTCCTATTAAGATCCTATCAATTGGTATCAGAGCAGGCTTATCCTGCAATTACAAGTTCCACCATGGTTGAAACTCGATCTACTGCAATTCTTAATGAAACCCTAGCTTCATTAAAAGCCACCACTGATCACCACAACAAAGATATCCAAGAAATTCACAAAATTACTAGCATCCATACCTGTACCTTGAATGAAATGAGTCAACAATTGGCTACAATTTTACAGAAGTTGAATGCAGCAGAAAGTGTTGAGCACAGTCTGGAGAATTTGCACATTCTAGGAGATCGTAACTGTCAACAATCTATCTCAGGATTTTCCAGACCAGTGAAATTAGATTTTCCCAGATTTTGTGTTCAGGAACAACTTCTTGGATCTACAAAGCTAATCAGTACTTCAAGTATTATCGGATTCCTGAACCAGAGAAGTTGATGATGGTCTCTTTTCATATGGAAGGAGAAGCCCTGGTTTGGTTTCAAGAAGGAGAAGATTCTGGTGTATTGGGTACTTGGAAGGCCTTGGTTCAAGCGATGTTAATCAGGTTTGGGTCTACGGCCTATGATGACCCAATGGAAGCTTTAATTAGGTTGAGACAAACTTCAACGGTGGCTTTATAGACGGGTGAATTTGAAGCTTTAGGTAATCAAATTAACGGTTTGTCTCCACAGCATAAACTGAGTTGCTTCTTGAATAGGTTGAAGGATGAGGTGAGGTTACCTGTTAGAACGTTGAATCCTTCCTTTCTCATTGCAGCATTTGGGTTGGCTAAAATCCAAGAGGAATACTTATTGGGTTGTAAGAGAAGCTATAAAGGGACACATGATCAAGCTAGACCTTCATTGCTTGGTGTGCCTAGACCTTCAGTGCTTGGTGCTGCCCCAATTGAAAACAGGACTACCAGGATTCCTATTAAGAAGATCACTGCTGGTCAAATGGAAGAAAGGAAAAAGAGAGGGCTTTGCTACAATTGTGATGACAAGTGGGCACCCGGGCATAAGTGCAAGCAAGCTACTTTGTTTTTACTAGAAGGGGTGGAGGTGACCTTAGATTCTAATTGCAATGAACCGTTTGTTGAGATGGTCAATGGGGGTTGCTGGAGAGAAGACAAGATGAGGAGGCAGAACCAGAAATTACCTTATATGCCTTGGTTGGCAACCTTACCCTAGGGACACTGAGAGTCAAGGGTAAGGTTAATTCTGTCTCATTGGTAATCTTGGTAGATTCTGGAAGCACCCATAATTTCATTGATGCATATGTAATTTTTGTCCTCCATATTCCTGTGGATAAATCACAAATTCTTGAGGTTAAGGTTGCTAATGGTGATGTTATTAAGACTCAAGGATTGTGCAAAGATGTTCCTGTGTGCTTATAAGGGGAGGTTTTTGTGGTTCAATTACATGTGCTACCTTTGGGAGGTTGTGACTTGGTTTTTGGCACTTAGTGGCTTAGCACCTTAGGAATCATTAATTGGGATTTCAAGAATCTTTCAATGGGGTTCATCTATGGAGGTCAACAGGTGCTGTTACAGGGTCTTAACACTCCAAGGGGTTTTGAAGTGCAAAATGAGGTCCAATTCTTCAAAGAACCTACAAGGAGGGGTTTAATTTTACAAATTAAAATTGAAAGCACAACTGAAAGGCAGTCTACACTTCCACCTGAAATCACAGCCTTGTTGCAGGAGTTTCATGGTGTATTTACTACTCCAGTGGACCTGCCACCAGTGAGAGGTCATGAACACCAAATCAACCTTAAGGAAGGCACTCAACCTATCCGTCAAAGGCCATACAGGTATCCCTATTACCAGAAAAATGAAATTGAAAAAATCGTGAAGGATTTGTTGGAAGTAGGCTTTATTCAGAATAGTCAAAGTCCCTTTGCCTCACCTGTTCTTTTGGTTAGGAAATCTGATGGTTCATGGCATATGTGTATAGATTATAGGGCATTAAACCAAGCCACTATTAAAGATAAATACCTTATCCCTGTTATAGATGAACTTTTGGATGAATTACATGGAGCTTGCATTTTTTCCAAGCTAGACTTGAGGTCTGGATACCACTAAATTAGGATGAGGAAGGAAGATATTCCAAAAATAGCTTTTAGAACTCATGAAGGGCACTATGAATTTCTTGTCATGCCCTTTAGGTTGACAAATGCCCCTTCCACCCTTCAATCCTTAATGAATCAAGTCTTCAAGCCCTTCCTTAGGAGGTTTATATTGGTTTTCTTTGATGATATTCTGGTTTATAGTAGAAACATGCCTGATCATATTGAGCATCTCAGAATTGTTTTAGGAGTGTTGGCTGCAAACCAATTGTATGCTAAAATGTCTAAGTGCATGTTTGCTTGCCTAGAAGTGGAATAATTAGGTCATATCATTTCTGGAAAAGGTGTAAAAACTGACCCCCAAGAAAATTTTGGCTATGCAAGAGTGGCCTGTGCCTAAGGATGTGAAGCCTTTGAGAGGGTTCCTAGGCCTTACTGGTTATTACAGAAAACTTATCAAAGGTTATGGTCATATTGCAGCTCTATTGACTACCCTTTTGAGGAAGAATTCTTTTTCTTGGTGTGCTAAAGCTGAAGTAGCTTTTAATCAGTTGAAGTTAGCTATATCCAGCCCACCTGTTTTGGCCTTACCTGATTTCACTAAGACTTTTACAGTTGAATGTGATGCTTCAGGCAGTGACATTGGTGCTGTTTTAATGCAGAAGCACCAGCCTATTGCCTTTCACAGTCAAGTCCTAAAGGGCAGTGCTATAGCATTGTCCACTTATGAAAAGGAATTTCTTGCCTTAATTTCTGCAGTAAAGAAATTGAGGCCATATCTTGTGGGAAGACCTTTTGTCATTAAAACAGATCAGCAAAGTCTCAAGTATTTGCTGCATCAGAGGATTGGTAGTCCACTTCAACAGAAATGGCTGCCCAAATTGTTGGGATATGCATTTGTGATTGAATATAAGAAAGGTTCTGAGAATGTGGTGGCAGATGGCCTATCTAGGAGGGGAGAGGAGTCTGAGCATGAGGTTCAAGACTGTCAGAATGTGCTTGAAGGTGCTGCTGCTTTGAGTTTGATGGAGACTGATCAAAATGATGTGGAATTGGATAAGGCTGTTGCTACATTACCTTCTTCATTTGGTACCTTATATATAATCTCATTTCCTACTCCAACCTGGGTAGCTGAGCTGAAGGCTAGTTATGGGACAGATTCTGCCATCCAAGCTATATTGTCTACATTCAAGGAGAGTGGTAATCCACCTAAAAGTTTTTCTTTAGTGGATGGGCTGTTGTTCTTTAAGGACAGAATCTATTTGGGTCCTACTAGTCCTCTAAAGTCATCCATTTTGCACCATGTTCACAATGGGCCCTTGGGTGGTCATTCAGACTATGTAAAGACCTTACACAAGGTTAAACAAGATTTTTATTGGCCTAGTATGAAGAAGGATTTAAAGCAATATATCAAGGAGTGTGATGTGTGTCAAAGGGTTAAGCATGAAAATTGTAAGCCAGCTAGTTTACTTCATCCCTTACCTATTCGTTCCAGGCCATGGTTAGCTGTAAGTATGGATTTCGTTGAGGGACTGCCTAAATCTCAATTGAAGTCGGTAATATTGGTAGTTGTGGATAGGTTGACTAAGTATGTTCACTTCATTGCATTATCCCATCCTTACACTGCATCCAAGGTTGCTTATGTTTACATGCAATTTGTGTTTAAACTTCATGGTATGCCTGTTTCTGTGGTGAGTGACAGGGATCCCATCTTTACTTCTCATTTTTGGAAGGAATTAATGAAGATTCAAGGGGTAGACTTAGCTATGTCATCAGCTTACCACCCTCAAACAGATGGACAAACTTAGGTGGTCAACAAAAGCTTGAAGCAGTATTTAAGAGCTTTTGCAGTAGCTAAACCTACTGCCTAGGTAGAGTAGTTGCCCTTGGCTGAGTTTTGGTTTAACACCAACTTTCATTTCTCAACCAAGATGACTCCTTTGAATCATTATATGAATATCCCCCTCCTAGGCTATTAGATTACATCCCTGGTACCACTTTGGTAGAAGCTGTTGATGATCATTTGCAAAGTAGGCAACAGGTCATGTCCTTACTTAAACAAAACTTGTTATTGGCTCAAGAGAGAATGAAGGTTCAAGCTGATAAGCATAGGGTGGAAAGGAGTTTTTCAGAGGGTGATTAGGTGTATTTGAGATTGCAACCTTATAGGCAGAGGTCCTTGAAGCCTAATGCTCTTGGTAAGCTCTCTCCAAAGTTCTATGGGCCTTTCCAAGTGCTGCACAGGGTTGGGGAAGTGGCTTACAAACTGGCCTTACCAACTGATTCCTTAATTCACCATGTTTTCCATGTCTCATGTCTCAAGGCTAAGTTGGGACATCAGATTACTCCCATTTCTCAATTACCTTATGTCTCACCTGAAGGTATTCTTATGCTTCAACCTGAGGCAGTCTTGAAAAGCAAGACAATCAAGCTGAGAAGCAGGACCATCACTCAAGTCTTAATCCTGTACTACTGATGATGCTACTTAGGAAGATTTATACCAGCTCCAACAGAAATTCTTCACCTTGTGGGCAAGGTGCTTTGAGGAGGGGAGTATTGATACAAGGCTGAATATGGAGGCACGTGCTAAGGCAGTGGCAGTGTGGTGCATGATCTGCTGCTGTGAGTTGCAGGAGCTGCTGATGTGAAGGGGCTGCCTTAGGAGTAGTTATTTAGTTAGGCAGTTAGGAGCAAGGGGTTATAGGAAGTTACTCATTTACTGTTAATCATTGATTAGTGCGTTGTAATCAGAGATTAGGGAATTAGTTAGTTACATGAGATTCAGTATATAAAGAGACTGAATTGTATTGTTTGGCATATATGAAATAACTCAATGTTCTATTGTTTTTCCTTATACTCTGTTTTCTCCCTTTCTCATTATCCCTCTTTTCTTTACCATTCTTGGAGGTTGACTGTCCTCGAATTCAATTAGTTCCTATCAAGATCCTATCAGCACATGATTTTGTTTTCAAATAAACATAATTTTTTTGAATGATGCTGTTAAAAAAATGTATTTATATTTAATGCCATTCAAATATAATGCTCTTAAGAAAACAATTGAGACTTTATCTTGTTGCATGCAAACAAATTGAAAGATGATGATTTAGGCATTCCTCTTGCTTCAATAACACGATAAGTAAAAATTTTAGATATTAAATGACAAAGCACATATCAAGATAATCTAGTTATAGTAAACTTAACACATATATTTGAAATTATAGACATGTATGAGAAGTATTCATACGTGTAATAAGAGTAAATCTGAAGTATATCAATAAAATTATGTGTAAATTATAGATACTTAGGCATGTTTTTTAACAGTTGATAGCCAAAATAAAAAGATGACATTTTCTGGAGTGTAAATTGCTTATCAATAACATAATATGACCATGTTTAAACAAGTAAACAATCAAATTTTGATGTATATTCCAATGGAGTGTCAATTACAGTGTATCTAAAATTAAACACAACTATCAGATTATTTTTCAAGATATTAGATTAGTTTTCAAGTTTTTTATTTATTTTTATGTTTTTTATTCTTTGCCAAATTAGCTGTCCAATTAGGTATTTGTAATTTTGTTTTATATTTTGGAATGTTGATATTGTGTAGTAGTGAAACTTGTTTGTTTATTTTAATTTTAGATTTTCAAAGGGTAGACTAATCTCCTTTGTGTTTGTGCTATTTATTTTAATTAGAAATGTTAGGATTTGTATAATTTAATAATTAATGATCAAGTATTAATTTGTTAACCTAAGCTTTTTCTTGATACGGGTGGTGAATTCAAACCAAGTTATGTATTTCATACCAAGTAATTTGCTACATAACTTGCCAAGTCGCAAAAAACTTCAAGTTCTTTCTCAAAAAAAAAAAAAAAAAAAAGTCACAAATACATATATTTTTTTTAATAAAAAAATTCATATGAAAAATATGGGTCGACATGATCCAACCTGCAACTTGATTAACCTGACCTATTTTTAACGTGCTAAAAATCAAGGTTTTTGAAACCTGGACCGGACCTTACGGTCCGACCTGGAAAACTGCGAACCTCTCAGTTTTGCAGCTTTTTTAGCTTCAAGAACCGCTCTATAGGAAAAAAGCAAGGACCTGTGTGAACCGTGGTCAAACCGTACGGTTCTGAGAACCATAATCGGTTTTTGAGATTTGGACAGTTTCTTTTTGTTTCAACTTTTCCGGTGAATTTTGACCAATACACCAGTATGAAATTATGATAAGATCTAGAAGAAATGAAAGAACACGAAGAAGAACAAAGATCGGAAGTAGATTTGATAATTTCAGATCTTGAACAAAGGGATTTGTAAGGGAAAAAAAAAAAAGAACTAGAGAAGAAGAAGACAACTTCCTCAAAAAAAAAAAAAAAAAAGGGGGGGGGGGGGGTGGGGGGGAAGAAGAACACAATGAAGCAAGGTCTGCGCCCAGTTGAAGTAGCAGCCAGCATGTTGCCAACACAGTTGCCGATCATCCCTTCGTCTTCTGCTGCTACTTCTTCTTCTTTCTTCTTTTTTTTCTTCTTCTCTTTCTTTTTTCCGTTGATGGAGATCACTCGGTAATTTCCTCTTTTTCGCTGAATACTACTGCTATGTGTTCTCTTTCTTTTTTTTGTTACTTTGTTACTCCTTTTGAATTCCCATTTCCCAAGTCCCTCACGTGGCTAACATTGGAATGATGAAAGGTTTTAATTTTTTAATAAAAGCAAAAAAATTTCAGCCATTAGATTGGGATTTTTTTTTTCAGCTGCCCAGCATGATGGGACATGCATTGCTAGGTGCATAAAATATTTTAAGTATTTTTAAGAGGAGTAATGTTCCGGGTGCAAATTATTTTATAACATTTTTACAAAATGTTGATGTAGCCAATCTCTTATTAATTTTCATCTAGGCCCACCATTAATATCACATTTTTATTTACCAATAATCACTTACCACATTAGTAGTTTGTAAATTTTTTCGTAAAATAATTTATATTTCTAACATTATTCTTTTAAGAGCAATGTAGTTTCACAATATTTTACACAATTTTTTGCTATAATTTGACACGTAGCAAAGTATGAGTAATGAAAAAAAAATTATGGGTCTACATCTCTACCACTTACATCTCGTCATGTGGCAAATTGTGGCAAAATTTGTAAAAAATGTTATGGTACTATTATTGCTCTAATTTTAATTAATATTTATAGTTAAGTATATAATAATTATTAAATAATTATTTCAATTTAAAATTATTAAATAATTTAAGTAATTTATTTTATTTTATTTGAGTGTCTTTCTAATTCTTATATAATAATAATAATAATAATAATTATTATTATTATTATTATTATTATTATTATTATTATTATTACAAGTTTAACTAATCAATATATAAATAAATAAATAGATATTATATTTAAATTTGCTTAGGATTTGATATTTCTTATTTATCTTGTAAAAGTTATGATATGAAAATATATATTTGAAATATAGATATTTATATTTAATTGGATTATTTTAGTTAAATTTTTTATTTATACTAATTTAATATATTTATTTATATTAAAATAATTATTAAATTAATTATGACGTCATTACGGTTTGATCTCAAAAACCTTGAACCTCTCCTTTTTACAGTTCAATAAATGGTCCGGGTTTAAAAACCTTGTTTAAAATAACTCTTTTTTTTTTTTTTTTACCCAAACTAGTTTTCAACCTGAACCTTGCCCGACCCGACTTGCCTGTTCACCACCTCTACTTTTAGTTGACCGAATAATTTGAGTTATTCTAGAACCGCAATTAATTACAAACTAATTTTCACAACTGTTTAATGTGACAGACTGTAATTGGTTGTTTATTATTTTTAAATAAATCTACCACATTTTTTCCACAACTCACAGTTAGTTACATCAAATAGTTGTGAAAAATAAATGTAAAATTGATTGTGGTTTTAGAATTTAGTTTCTCATAAACAAGGGGGAACTAATAGACATTTTTAGTTGCCAAATACTTCTCATCAAAAAATAATAATAATAAAAAGTCCCAAAATACTAATTACACTCAGCCCAATAGTGAAAATCCCACCGAGCTAGGATCCCCATGAAATTAGGCCCAATTCAAGACAAATTATTGAGCTGGGCTTTAGTAATTCATGAAGAGCCCAAGAAAGAGTGGGAAAAATCCCATTAAATATTGGTTATATCTGAGGTAGAGGAAGTCATACTATGGCTAAGCAAAAGCACAGGCCCAAAGAGAAAAATAAAAGAGTGCAATGAAGAAGATGAAGTTGTTAATACGAATTTGTGAAAGCTTGTTGACATAGCTCAATTAAAAATTTTAGTGGAAAAAAAGCCAAAACAGATGAATAAACAAAAACAAACAAATGAGAATTAATAGAAAAAGAAGATAATAACTCAACCAAAAAAGAAAAAAGAGAAGAAGAAGAAGAAGAAGAAGAAGAAGACAAATGTTTCCAAAAGGGTGGAAGTTTTTGTTCCTCCTTTTCTCTCTAATTTTCTCCCAATTTTGGCGGATTGCATATTGGTAGGCTTGGAGAGAAAACACTAAGACTTCACTAGTTTTCTCTCATATTTTCTCCCACAACCAAACACATGAAAATATTATTTTATCTCTACTTTTCTCTTTCCATTTTCCATCTCTCCCAAAATCAACCAAGCCAAACCTAAAGCTCAGATAATAGACATATATGTAGAAATATTTATCATATGAAAGACGTATAAGGGATTTCTAACAAGGGTAAGGCTTAGCTTTAGTGCACTCGCGCTGAATCGATATGGACACGTCAATCATTTCCTTCTAACAACATTAAATAAATAAATAAAAAAAAGAAAAGTTGGCACACGCTTTAAATGCTTCAAAGGATCAAGTTAAGTTTGTGTGCAATTATAAAATTGAATTATGAAATGGACCCATCCATAGATTTCTCAACAAAAAAAAAAAAAAAAAAAAATCTGATGGGCTAATATATAACAAGGTAGTTGATGTCGTACTGGTACCAGCCGGTATGTACCATACCAGTATGTATACCGGTATCAAAACACTAACGTTTCATACCAGTTTAAATACCGACCACATCGGTCATACCGGCCAATTTTGGGCAATACCGGCCAGTACAGAAAAAAAACCTTTTTTTTTTTTTTTTTTTTATAGTTTTGTAATTTTTGAATTTTGGTAAAGGTAGAATGGTAATTTATTTGCATTAACTTATTAGTATTATTCGTTTTCTTAGTAAGCAATGACCAATTAAGCTTTCTATTTTTTATATTGTGTTTTTTTTTTTTTTTCTTTTAATTGATGCTAAAGTCTAAAATCATGAATAATTTGTTCTAAATTGAGGTAATGTTTTATGGTAAACTTTTATATTTATTATAATATATATACACACACACATACATACACACATATATAGACATTTGTGGGGGGGATTTTGGTCCTCGACCCGCAGTCTATCTGTCCGCTTTGGATCCGAGGACCTCACGGCTTTGTCCTCTTTGCAAGTGTGGAAGACATATTTAGGCACTTTAGTGCTTTGCAACTTCCGTCCCACATCGCTTAGAGAAGCGCCTCCCTTACGCCTTATAAGCATGAGCTCAAGGCATCAGGGTACCACTACTACCGTGCTTGCTCTAGAAGTTTTGCTGCCATTTCTTTTCTTGGACAATTTTTGTGAGGAGGAGAATTGACAAAAGGAGTGTAAGAAGATTATGAAATAGGAGAATTATATAAACTGGTAAATAACGTAGGCTACTATAAAAGTATAGAAAATAGTATGAACATAAGGAATGGAACACAAAATAAGATACAACAAACCGAAAGATATTATTAGATTAAACAACTTTTTTACATCGGACATGTGAGACTCAAAAGAACTTATGATAGCTATGAAGGCTTCCTTAATTCTCTCTTGCCTTCTCAAGCTTACACAAACTCTATTTATAGACAATACAGCATGCACAATACATTACAGGCAACGTAGGGGCCTGATCTATGAATTTACAAGTGTCGAACGAGGCAGGGAGCTGGCTTGTGAGGTGGCTCCTTCCGGATAAGGATCTGCCAAGATATTAATGCTTAAGATAAGATTCTGAAAAGTGGAGGCCCTAGTCAACAGGTGTAAATGCAAGTAGGGGCTTGTTTGCACGGGTAGACTGCTGTAGATATGGATCTGACAAAGGGATAGATAGTGAACAGTGTAGGATAAGGGATTACGTCTGAAGACGTTTCTAGGACCTTTTTTTTTGTGTTAAAATATCTATTCTCATCCATTTCTTCCTTGAAACCATTCTTCATCAATATCATCATCCGGATCATGGTTATGATAGTGAAGATGATCATGTCCCATAAGAGGATTGGACATTTTCCAATGGTCTTCATGTGGCCATTGTTGTCTACAAACATCTGGATCAATTGGTATTATTTCAGGGAGGATTCCTTTATTAAAAGATTCTGCCATTGTAAGAGCATAGAAACAGGATACCCAATGAACATTCGAATGTGTATGGAGAGTGCCATCTGAATTAGTAACCCAATGCATCTCTGCAGGGTGGAAGATTCCGTCTGCCCGGATGTCATTTTTGGAATTGAGCTTGGCCACTAAGCACACTGAAGCGACTTTATGACCAAATCTTGGGTGTTCTGTTTTTGGATATTTTACCCATTCACCATTATGTGCGTCATTTTTTAAGATTTCATGCCAGAATTTGTGAAAATATTTGTTTCCACATGGGAAAATATATCTGTAAAATTCTGGTTCAAAATGAAGACATATGTAATACTCATTGAGTAAATACCACATGTAGAAGTAATGTACAACATTCCAATTGGTTATCCAAAAGGCAAAAGGGGTCTTCCATGGTTGGTCTATGTCAGGGAAAACAGCGAGAAAGTGACACTGGTGTTTTTTAAGGTATTCATGAAGGGTTCTAATGATTCTTTTGAATCTGGCTTCAAGGGTTACTGTTTTTATTTGGTCTTTTATTTCTGAAGGGAGGGTTTCTACCATAGTAAGGATATCATCAGGATCTTTCAGGGGAGGGTTCAAGGATAAAGATGGATCAGTAATAGGATATACACACAAGAGTGGAGGAATAATAGAGGTATTAAGGGCAGGAGGCTTTCTAGAAAGGTAATCATTGATAAAATTATCTTCGCCTTTAATGTGTTTTACCTGGAAAGACCATTGTGAAAACCAATTTGATCATCTGAGTAACTGAAGGTGTGGAAGCATTTTTCTTTTGAACTGGAGCATTTTAGGAAAGAAAGACATATCCATTTCAACTAAAAAATTATGCCTAAGGAGATGGAATTGGAATTTTTCAATCCCATGTTTAACTGCTAGGATTTCTTTGAAAGTAGAGTGGTAATGAAGTTCTGATGGCTTGAATGCACCATTTTTATATCCACAAATGCTTCGTTTGCCATTAAGTTCTTCAAAAAAAGCTGCTGCCCAATATTCATCACTTGCATCTATTTGCAATATCCGTTTACCTGGTCCTAGAATCTGCAATGGAGCTAAACAAGTTCTGTATTTGGATATCTTTGGCATAAAGTCTGACATATAATTGACAATTCCAAAAAACTGTTGTATCTACTTGGCATTTGTGAGCTTATCTAGAAATTCACCAAGAGAGGGTAGTAGTAGTACCATTATGCCTTGAGCTCATGCTTATAAGGTATAAGTAGGGCGTTTTTCTAAGCGATGTGAGACAGAAGTTGCAAAGCACCAAAGTGCCTAAGTATGCCTTCCACACTCGCAAAAAGGACAAAGCCGTGAGGTCCTCGGATCCAAAGCGAACAAATAGACTGCGGGTCTAGGACCAAAATCCCCCCTACAACATTCATATAGTATTAAAAAATTATAAATATTCAAAATCGTTGTTTCTAAACACATTAAAATGCAATCATTTACTAACAAGAAAAAAACAAAAACAAAATGATGTTTTTTTTTAATACTAGGCTGGCTAGGATTTTTTTTTTTTTTGTTGAAGTTTGAGCATTCACAGTGGTGATGCTAAAAATTTTAATTTTTAGTATTTCAAAAAGCTACTCTATCTATTTTATCACCTCACTTTATAATACATCTAATATCGAATGTTCCATTTTTTTTTTTATCACTTCATCTAAAATAATATAAACAACTCATTAAAATAATAAAATAAGAGAGAGAATTTGAGTTTTTTAATAGAATGAAGAAATATAATCTTAATAAAATATTGTATTTTATTACAGTCAACCAGTATTTATACTAGTTTATTGTAGTTACAAAAAATTTAGTTTTATTTTCTCCAATAACATATATTTTTTTTATTCTTTAGTAGTAAAATAGTTTTTTTTTGCTAAAATACAATCACTATTGTGAATGTTTTTAATGTTTTTGTTAAATTTTTGGGTTAGATAGTTGCTATTTGGATGAGGTTAGTAAAGCTTATTGAGGAGAAGGTAGACCCAAGGTTTTGGAAGGAACCCACTACAAAAATTAAACATATAATAACTATATTAAAAAAAAAAAAAAAGACCCGGGGGGTCCAGGCTCCCTTGGGCCCCACATGCCGCGTCTGCAGAAAGCCACATTACCAGCAATCACTAAGGGCCCAATCAACATTGCAGTTACCAATAAGTTTGCCAAACACATATGCATGCACTTCTAAAAGTGACACTACCTTTCGATGTCATATATAGTTTACTTCTAAAATAAATGGCTCTTTTGGATGTGAAGGAATATTACAAGTCCTTCGATCCTGGGTTTGTTGCTATACTATTCGTATTCGGGTTGTCCCCAGTTAGTCCATGTACACTTGCTATAAATAATTATTCGAATAAAATAAGTCATTTTATGCACATTATTTTCCATTTCTTGAAAAGTTTTCCTCCATTGTGAATTTTAGGCCTTTGCGAATTTGAAATATATATATATATATATAATAATTTTTTTGGGAGTAAATTACAATAACATATCTTAAGATTTGGAGAAGTTGTTCCTCCCTCAAACTTAAGGAAAATGATCTTTCGGTCTCCAGTTATTTGAGATTTTGAAGAAGTCAATAAATTAATTATTTTATTAGTAACATAATATTCTAATTTTTGAACAAAAATTCCATTTAACCAAACCTAACCATAGTTAGTGAAAGATTTTAAGATTAAATATTATTTTTCTTGTCATCAAACTTATATATATATATATATATATATATATAAACAATTCCTATAGCAACGTAGATCTACAGCCTACGGGTCATCTACCTCTAGTAATTCTCTCTTTCCCTCTGAAATTCTTACAGTACTACTACATGAACAATTCACCAACTTTTCAAATTTTAAAATATTTTATTACTAGTATTAACAGAATAATTAATTCATTGATTTCCTTCAAAACTTAAGGGATGGAAGTGTCATTTCCATTAAGTTAAGGGTCAAAGTATCACTTTCCTAAACTACAAGGAAAGTTTTTGTAAGTTATCCTTGTTTATAATATTCAGTTTCCAATTTTAGGCTAGAATTTTTTTTTTTGGAAGTATATTTTATATACTCAATGTGATTGATAGGAAAACCCAAGCATATTTAGGCCCAAACTTAAAAAGATCAAACAATAAAAGGCCCAATAACACTAAAAGAGCCCAACAAGAAGGCTAGAAATTGCTTGGCCCTAATTAAATTAAATTGCCCCCATTTAGATCGTTTTGACTTGGGGCCCACGTCACTTGTTCGGTGTCAAGGTAAACAGGGATGACAAAAATTCCCCCTAACCTGCATTATCTTGCACGGTTTTTCTACCCTCCGAACGTGTGTGTGTGTATATGTTTTTTGTGCAATAAATATTTAAAATATATATGATTTATTTTTTTATACCCATCCTCTTGTAAAAATTTTTTGTACATATTCTATTGCCATCCCAAAACATTTGTTGTTGTTGTTGTTTTTTTTTTTTTTTTTTTTTGCAGTCTCATTGTTGTCATTTTCATTTCTCCTTCATATCTATCTCATTAATGTCAAAACCACTTCATTTGGAATGGTAAAGTACCTTCAACGTTGAAGGTACTTTCCCATACATATCTATCAAAGCAGATTGGATATGCATGCTTCCATGATCAAAGCCTAATTTTAGAACATAAGAGTGAATCTGCTTACCAAATTGAATATTATTGGACCCACTAGACCAATTCAAGAAGCCTACAAATGATCGAATCGAAGGCCTCTTCCCCCAAAACTGCATAATTGAAAATAATTTGAGAGCATCAAACAATAAACCATTATCTGCATAGACTGCAACAATTGAATTCCATGAAATCACATCCTCCACTGGAATACTATCAAATGATTTTTTTGCATCAACTAAACTTCCACAAGCAGAATAAAAATCTACCAAAGCATTAGCTACGAATATATTTGATTCTACCCATCCAAACTTAACAGTGAGGCAATGCAGCTGCTTTCCTGGATACTATTAAGCAGCCTTGTTAAAAACCAACAGAATTGTCCAACAAGTACAGCAGATTATCGTGATCAAAGCTAAGGCATTGTTGATACAAATGGTATGTTTTCAAACCCTGTGCAATAGTTACCAAGTTCCAAACTCTGAAGCAGAGACCGTGTATCCCAAAGAATGTGATTAAATGCGTTCGCTAGATGGTACTATGATTATGAGGAGTTTCCCAATACCCCGGCCTGACAAATATAGTGGGGAAATGACTAGTGCACACGCCCACAAAGTTGTAAGTAAAGGTTTTCCAAGAAATAGAGAGAGAACCAAAAAGGGGAAAAGATACAAATGAAAATAAGAAGAAGATGCAATAAATTAATCTACCATTGTTTTATCTCTTTTGTCCACCAACTAATATTTTCTTATAGCATAAATATATTCATCAGAAATCAAGAGCCTCAGTATAATGAAAAACACTTTATTGTTTTCATATAGAATAGGAAAATGCTTTGAAGAGTTTTTGTACCTGATGGGATGACAAAAAGGGAAGGAAGATCAGTTCAAACTTCAAAGTGAGTACTGAGGCTGTAAACCAAAAAATTGGAAATTAGCAACCATCTATATCACAATGTGCATTATAAAATTTACAACTGAGCACATCTAATCAATTACAACTTACAACTACACATAATCACATAATTCTCAAAAACCCTCCTGGTAGAAAAATAAAAATACAACCACTATGGCTCTAAATTCTCATATAATACTTTAAGGAAGGCCTCCATTTTTGTTGGAGGTGTAATACGGCTATAAATTTTACAAAAGCTTAGACTTAAAAAAGATAAAAAGGTATATAGTTTGAGCATGAACATACACATTGTTATCCCACATTCACATCCATGTCTCTTGATTCAACCATATGAAGTTCTTATCCAATCCCCATAAAAGTATAGACAAACTAATCCCCAATCAAACATGAAAAGAGTCCACAGAACAATAAAGGGGAAATGGGAGTACTCAACATATAAAACATTTCGTGATTCAAAAGTAAATTTGTTATAATGCTCTCACAGTCCCCTTCTATGCTAAATCAGCCATATTCAGATCTTAATACAAAAATGATATTTATCAATTACAAAATGAGTGTAAAAAATCTCTGCAATGTAAAGAAGCTGAACAGAGCATTGAATTGCAATGACCCAAACCAAGTAAATATTAAATAGATACTATTGATAAACCAATGCTCGTTTCCACAGGAAACCTAAAATTAACAAACACAGCAACACAAAAAAACCTCATAGATCCAACCCATACTTAAATTGATATTAGTGAAATACTACACCATTAACACTTACCAACTCCTTTTTAAGCATTTCTTCAATATAATATGTTCAAACCATACTTCAGATTCCAAAGGACTGGTATGTAATTCCATTTCCAAAGTATCCAAACCCTAGCCCCAAATTATATTATTGGCGAGGAAGAGAAATATCAATGGAGAGAATGAGAGAGAGAAAACAAGAGAGAATACCAAAAAATTCTTTGCAAAGTTCTACTAGGTAATTTCCAAATTCAATTTTTTTTCTCGGAAAACAAACACACAGAGAGAGAGAGAGACCTATAATCGGACAAAAGGGCGGAGGCGAAAGCTCTGACTATCAACGGCAGGTCGTCGTCGGAGATAGGATCGCCGACCATCGCGCCTCAACCACCTATCGTCGGACGTGATCGAAATTAGGGTTTCCAAATCGCCGGTCGGCAATTGACACCGAAGATTCACCGATGAGCCACAGAACTCTCCGAGCTTCACCATCAACTCAGTAACAACAACAAGAAAAAAAATTTTTTTGATTAATTATTCACAAAAAACCAAACGAATTCACAAAAATCGAATCTGAAAATGGAAGAGCACACAAACCTGTGAAAGAAATAGAGCGATCGACGGCGAGGACACGTGTCAGGCCACCGGCATAACGAAGAGTGCCGTCGGTGTAGCGAGGGAGGATTTTCCCGCCATAACTGCAGAGGAATTTGATGGTCTCTGTGTTTTTGTTGTTGTTGGACTCCATGAAAGTTTTTGAAAGTGAGAGAGAGAGAATTTTCTAACAGAGTGAGCAAAGACTTTATTCGAAAATTGGTTTTCTGAATTCTGAGATTGAGGGAGAGAGAGAGAGAGACTTTATTTCAAGGGTTGAAACATTTGGATATCTTTTATTAAGGGTTGTGTTAGAATTTTGTGGAAAAATGTAAAAATTTGGAGGCAGCAATTAGGGGGGATTTTAGTTTTTTAGTTTATTTCAAGGGTTTTAATGACCATGGTAACAAGATTAGTCAATTTTAATTAGAGCGCTAGTTTGTTAGCCTTTGTTTCAACCATTTTCAGTGAACCCTTGGAAAAAGTGGGTTGAAACAAGTCATGTTTTTTGCGGTGAACCTGCCCCCTTGCCTTCTAACCTGTCTCGCTCCCATCCTAAAGAGATCTTGCTTTGTCCGTTGCCATTCCTACATTTGTAAATATTTAATTTTCAATTTTAGGCCCCTTTTTTGTTGTTGAAAATATATATTTTTTAGGTTGATTAGAGTACTAGCATTGGAGAGTGTAAATACCTCTTAGTTGCTATTTTACAACCCAAGACACTCAAAACCCACTTTATCTGAGTTTATATACTTAAAAAAATTTGTAACCTTGCTAAGGTTGCATATATGCAACCGTGCTGCTCATAGGTTGTAAAGAAAAAAAAAATTTAATGTTGTGGTTATGTGTGAAGAGAAAAAAACAGCGGAAGGAAAAAAAGAGAAGGATACTTTTCATTATTTTATTAAGTAGTTTATATTATTTATTAGGTTGTATTTAAAAATAAGAATTGAGATAATGTAAAATGAGTTAGTAAGATAGATAAAGTAGTGATTGAAAATACAATATATATATATATATATGTATATATATATTTGGTTGCATCCTCAGATGCTAGTGTTCTTATAATTGATCGCAAAATTCAGATCTGGATTTAATTTTAGAAACTTTTAGTCCAACTTGATATGAAACAATAAAAGGCCAACAACACTAATGACTTGTTTGGAAGTTTAGAGAGGGAGGAGAGTAGAGGGGAGTAGAGGGGAGGGGAGTAGTGGGGAGGAGAGTAGAGGAAAATGATTCCCCTCCATCTTGTTTGGATGTTTTTAAAATTAGTAAGGGGGAAGGGAGTAATTAGCCCTTCCCCTTGTGTAATTTTGTTAATATAATAAGGGTAAATTAGGTAATTTACTTGGTCAATAGTTTATGTACTCTACTCTCCCTCCAAATCTCTCCAATTTGGGGGAATTAAAAATGGAGGGCTAGAGGGAGTTGAAACCCCTCCAAACCCCTCTCCCTCCTTCCTTAAAAAACTTCCAAATAAGGTAATTAGATTACTCTCCCTCCCTCTACTCTACTCCCCCTCCTTTTTTAAACATCCAAACAAGCCATAAAAGAGCCCAACAAGAAGGCTCGAAATTGACTGGCCCTGATTGAACACTAACTCGCAGTACTGTATAGCGTATACGGTTTTTATTTTTTATTTTTTATTTTTTATTTGATGATTTTTTTTTTCTTTGATGTATCTGTACACGGGTTTTCTACATCCCGAATGTGTGTGCATATATATGTTTTGTTTTGTGTTTTTTTTTTTTTTTTTGAGAAACGATATATATGTTTTAGTTAAACATATAATTTTAAATTATATATTATTTTATGATTTATATTTTGTACATATTATATATATATATATATATATATTTTTTTTTTTTGGATCGAAAGGTAGAAATTGTACATATTATATTAATATCTCAAAACACTTGTTTTTTTTTTTTTTTTTTTTGTTTTTAATTTTTTTTATTCTAACAATCATGCTTACTTTCATTTCTACCTCATTAATGCGAAGCCACCTCATTTAAAATGACAAAATACTTCCAATCTGATCACTTGTCATCTTACTAGTCTCACTCTTGCCCTGAAGTGAGGAGGGGCAAGGACAGGGCACCTATAATCCAAACCCCACCTTATTAGTTGCCAAAGTTCTTGTACTACCACAAAAAAAAAAAAAAAAAACACAATTTTTGCCAAGATTTTCCTATACTATGATTACTTGTCACTTTCACATAAGCTTATTAATTTTTTTTTACCAATTACAGTCAACCACATAAGGTAATTGTGGAAAAAATTGTGCATTTTTTGTAGTACTTTATTTTTTGCTATTGCCATCCCCAGGCTAAATAAAGCAAAAAAACTAACAGTTTGGTTTGGTCTAGAAAAATCCCTAACCCTGACCCAACAACACCGACCGAACACACTTGCTCATCTCCATTGAGGCCAGAATTGCAATTTTTCTTTTTCTATAAATTGAGTATTAATTTTACAACTGTTCTCATAGTTTGAAATAATATCCCTATTCCCAGCAATGAATCTCTAAGAATAACATCTGCGTTTAAGAACAAACATGACCAAAACGAAAAGATGGATATGAAACCCAAACATCAACGTTTACAATATTGAAGTCATAGCAACATACAAGACAAATTACACATAATAAAAAATTTTATTATGTGTAATTTGTCTTGTAATTTTATTAGTATAAAATGCAACAGTGTACTTAAACACATTTATGTGGCCCTTGCACAACATTTTAGACACAAATTTCAGCAACTGATCGAGACATATATGTGATATGTTTAATTACCTAAGGCTCCAGAATGATCTTCCCAAAAATTTTGTTTTCAGCATTCTTTGCCCAAGCATCTTCAGGATTGCTCAACGAGTACTTAGAGCCAATCACCGTCTTCACCTTCCCTTCCTTGACTAACTTGACAAGAAAATCCATATTCTCAGCCTTGCAACTTAAGAGAACTGGAATTAGCTGCTTCTTTGAGAAAGTAAGCTTCTTTAGAGCATAAGCCTTAACGGAACTAGGTGTAGGCTTTGCATCAAATATCTTTCCATTTGAAGCCAAATGGGGCTCAAAAGTTGACCAAGAAGTTGGTTCTCCACAGTGAATCACTATGTCATATTTCTTACCAGATGGGCTTTTCAGAGCTTGCCCATCTGGGGTGGTTTGATCAACAACCTCATCAGCACCTAAGCTCTTGGCAAGGTCAATGTGTTCAGGTGCACAGGTTGCTGTAACATGTGCATTTCCAAGCTTTGCTAATTGAACTGCATAGTTACCAACACCTTCTGAGGCATTAGTGATGAGAATGTTTGTGGGCTTTCCGGTTCCATCAAGCTTGAGACCCGCAGAGTCGGTGAGAGCTTGGTGAGCCATTAGACCGGCAGACGGTATGCCTGCACCTTCAGCTGCTGAAACTTCTAATGGCCTAATTACTGTCAAGTTCACCTTAGCCACAGCAAACTCAGCTAGTCCACCTCCATTCTGTCAATGTATAAAATGCAAAGATGGATGTACTTGAATCAATAACCAAGGTGTGTGTATGTTGCCGGTGAAGCATATAATCATCAAGATAAATGTAAATTCAGCACAATTGGATTTGCTATATGCATGCATATGCAATTTCCCAACATTGCTTATAATCCCTAAAGCTCAGATAATTTGCCCATAACAGAAAATGAGGACAAAATGGGCTTTTGCCCTTTTTAAAAAAACAATCCAGTATTTTGCCCAATTTTCCAAATTAATTAGGAAAATGTCCCTCTTTTGAAACTCGATTTATGATAAATTGAGTTAGGCCATATTGCAACGTTTTTAAGGAGCCTATAGTGACGTTTTCAGGACTTATAGTAGCGTTTTGTAACTCGATCTCTATGAAATTGAGTTATAGGTAAAAAAAAAAAAAAAATTTGCCTATAACTCGATTTCATGGAGGTTGAGTTACAAAACGCTACTATAGGTCTTGAAAACATCACTATGGGTATTTAAAAACGCCGCTATAGGGCTATAGAATTTTTTTTATAACTCGATTTATTATAAATCGAGTTATAAAAGATGAGCATTTCCCTAATTAGTTTGAAAAAAAAGGCAAAATGCTGGATTGTTTATTTAGAAAGGGCAAAAGCCAATTTTTTTTCTAGAAAATGATGTATAAATTAAAATCTTGTCTTAGTTTTAGTATTTTACTTTATGTTCTACTAATTATAATATGTCACATGTTTATTTTTTTTTAATTCATTTTAAACTTTGGTCATATTATAAAAAAATAAAGTAAAAAGCATGTCATGACAGGTACAGGTTGGTATGTAAAGCTTAATATTTATTACTAAAAGTAGAATATATAATCTTTATCGGACATGTAGTTTTTTGTAAAACTTCTTAGTTGTAACATTAACTATTCATTTTAAAGGTAGTCCTCTTCATGAGAATTTGTTTTAAAAAATTATTTTATTCTATAATATCATTTTTTGTTTAATTGGAAACTACACATAATGAAGTAGAGGTCATTATTATGAATTTTCCCATACCCTTTCCCTTTAGCCCATAAGAACAATCTTAGAAATTAAAAATAAAAACTCTTATCAACAAGAAAAACTTTTTACACACAATGTTTTACACACACTTATATTTTTAAAACTAAAACCGTAACTTAAAGTCAGATATTCAGTTTATAAAGTAATACACGGTGTGAAATAAACAATGCCCATTGGCAAAACTAGTGGAACAAGTATGAGGACTTAACAGCAAAACCAAGCATCGCTATGACTTTGTCACCAGCTTTGACATTTTTGACTCCTGATCCAACGTCAACGACCTCTCCTGCAACATCAGTACCTGTTCCAACAAAGAATATCTTCAATAATAAATAAATTTTTTTAAAACAATTTTTTTAATCAACTCATATATATAATTGAAAATTTTTGCAATGCTTCCAGAATATTTAGAACACACAATTAACTAACATGAAACTTGGATATTCAATTGGATAAATTTAATATACAAGAAACAACTCATTTTTTAGGGTAATACTCCTATCAATATTTGGTTGTCATAAGTATGTCACATATATTACCATTTATTCAAAACTTAAAAATTTTGGAAATAGAAAACTTAATCATGTAAATATTATTCTAGCATTCTCTTCATATGTGATTTAAGATTTCCCTCCAATGAGCGGCTCGAAATACAAAATGGCCTGTTTTGATATATAATAATTACCCTTTCACCTTAAAAACTTGAGTTGATAAGAAGTGAGAACAAAATTGTGTAATTATTTATTCTAACAAAGTCAGTGTTAGAATTCAACATAACAACACAAACTAAAATTTTGAATTGAGAGAAAACTTGAACCTATAGATTTAAATGAACGTATGGAAACACATCACCTGTTATTATGATAATGGTTAAATAGTTATATTTTATTCTTTTCCTACTTGTTTAAACTTTTAAATCAAATTGTAATTTATTATGGTATCATAGGAGGTAATTTGAATTCTAATAGTAATGGTTTATTAAATTCACAACAACCTAACAGCTTAATTCTTTGAGCTCTGAGATACATAGTAAAATCTAGGTAAAGAAATTAAAAAAAAAAAAAAAAAAATACCAGGTATTTGAGGTAATTCACGTGGAAACCTAGGCTTCGCACGGCCCTGCTGAATCATCCAATCAATAGGACTAATACTGGCTGCTTCCACTTTAATCAAAACCTCATCTTTTTTTGGAGTGGGAACTGGGACTTCAACATACTGCACCAGCAATTAAATAATTAGTAAATTAATTGCAAAAAATGTTAGATTTTTGTACATTTTAAAGTTTATTTTGATTGACTCATACCAAAATAAACAAAAAATTAAAAAAAATTCCCTCCCTTTTCTTCCGTATTTTAAACAATTAACCAATAGTAAATCGGACCCAAAACTTACTAAAATGCACTAATTAATATAGCTTATTATGTAAAGCTTTATTACTCTTGAAAAAAGATGAGCAAAATGAAAGTGGCAAACTCAAAGATACAATGTTTCACCAACACAGCCTTGAAAGTTGAAACATTGACTAGTTCTTTAGTTCAAACTTCAAAATCTTAACCTTAATCAGTCTTCCACTTTATCCTTTCTCAAATTTCAACACGAAGCAGATATAGAAAATGGCTATCCATTTTCAAAAGTGATCTTCAACTTCGACTATAACGTCGAAACATTGCATGTCTTTACTTGAAATTAAGATGAACCATGAAACAAGTAACCAACAAACAGGCAAAGTTTCCAAACCTCCCTTATGATCAAAAAAGAGAAATTTAAGTGTGTGCACATGGGTATGCACGTTACCAGCTACTCAATGAATGAATACGGTGACAAGGAAAAAAAAAGTCATATCCTCCAAACTGGGTAACAATAAAAACTGAAAACTGAGAAACGTTTTTATCATAAAATTAATCATTTTAAACTGTTAGGAAGAAATGATGAATTTAATTATTTAATCTGACACTCTTCATTCATATATGTTTAAACTATCCTTATTAATTGGGACCCAATATATGGTTAATTTTTAAAATGAATGTAAGGCGGAGATAGAATTTGAACTGAGAACTTCTTTTCATGACATCATAATAAATTATTTTTTTTTTATACTAATTTTCACTAGCCTACCTTATTTATGCCGTCCCCACTATCTATCTATTAAATTACTAATTTTCTTAAAAGTGTGTGTTTAGTTTCAAATTAAAAAGACAACTTATTTTACTATTTAGCTTATTTTTGCTACTATTTATGGGCCCCACTACATTTTTTGATACTTTTTATAGGTCATACTATATTATTTCAATTAAAATTTATCTTTATATGCAGTACTTGCAGCAAAAAATTTTTAGTTTCAGCAAAATAATCGAATACTCTTTCCTCCACTAATTACATTCTTTTTCTGAAAAAAAGAAGAAGCACAAACTAACCCTTGCATCGCTGAAAGTTCTTTGTCAGCCATCACAAAAAATTAACATAAAAGTTTTCCAACTGTGAATTTGAAAGAACCTCAGAAACAAAACTTATAAATAAGAGAGAGAGAAGGGAAAAAAAAGAAAAGAAATCTAAGTGAACTAATGAAAGATAATTTACTTTCTTCATATGAAAGTACTTATAGAACATGAAAATTAAAGAAATGGATATGGAAGTAACCTTCAAATCACTGGGTCCTCCACCACAATTAGTGTAATAAACTGCGTGCATAAGCTTGCCTGCCATACTCTCTCTGTTTACAGAAGGAAAACTTAACGTGAGTTTGTGTGTGTGTGTATGTGTGGGGTAGGACAAGAAGAGGACTAGATAATAGAGGTTCTCTATTCAAAATTTTTGGGGTGGCTTTATAGTAGAGCGAGAACTTCGGGTAAAAATTGTGATAGTAAAATTGAGTAAACTAGGATTATTGGATTTTCTACTGAGTAGTGTGCAAAAAATGTAATACTATCTTAATGAGAAGTTCTAGCATGACCATCACTGCAGCTGTGAAACGTAAGAGAATGAGTATTGACATGAATGAACCATAATATATGAAGATATCAATACATCTAAGAAGACTCTCAATTTTAAATAATTAATCAAGCTTTTTCTGTCCACCAATGGATGCTCTAAAGGCATTAATTTAAAGAATACTGTTAAAAACTTTTTATTGAAAAAAAAAACAATTAATTATTTTGACGATTTTTTATATTTCCACTAAAAATAGTGTTAGAACTTTTCTAAAATGGTTTATTAATAATTATCACAAGGGCACTGTTAAAGGAAATATTTTATAAAATTACCACTTTTTTGTTTTCACCATTCACACTCAATCACTTCATCAAGTTTTGATTGAGTGAAAAAATAGGGAAATCTTTAGTACTATTGATGTCAAATAGCTGTTAATTTAATCCCTCTGTCTCTCTTTTAATTTTTTATTAAATAGCTTAATCAGCTAGCATATGCTACCATACCAGCAGTGATCCAAAGGGCCACTAGAGGACACGATCTTTAATGAGTATCTGTGGGGTCAGCCCTTGTAACTTTGACATTGTGCATGTTGTTAAGTCATTGACATTTTCATTTAGACCTAGTAAGCAATCAAGTTGTGTGTTTAGAAAAATAAAATTAGGTAGGGCTGCCGGTCATTTTAGATTTGGATAGAAAGGGATTGTTCAAAAAGTGATTTTTGGATCCCAAACTGTGTCACAACCTTAGACGTGATGTAGTATGAGTAGTTGTCTATCACTTACACAATAAATCCACAATTTTTTATCCATCACTCGCACTCTACTACATCATATTTGTGACAAAAAAATGTAAAATAATTTGTAATTAATCTTAGAAAAATTGGTTGGGTTTAAGTTGATCTCCTTGAGTTCAAATGGGATAACATATTTTCCTTTTATAAAATGACGAACTAGCATGGTTTTACAATCTTGGTATTCATTTTTTATGCGGAGGATATTGTCTAACTTGATTTTCTGCCTAAAGGGTTTGGTTTGGACTAGCCCACTGTGCATGAACAACCCACCACATGACTATCCCTGGTACACTAGCGATGAGAGGAACATTAATGATATATTATTGTGGTGTGAAATAATTTGAAATTAATCCTAGAAAAATTGGTTGGGTTTTAGTTCATCTCCTTGAGTTCAAATGGGATAACATATTTTTCTTTTAAAAAATGATGAACTGACATGGTTTTACAATCTTGGTATTCATTTTTTATGCGGATGAGGTTGTCTAACTTGATTTTGTGCCTAGAAGGTTTGGTTTGGACTAGCCCACTGTACATGAACAACCCACCTAACTTGAACACTACATGACTATCCCTAGTGCACTAGTAATGAGAGGAACATTAATGATATATTATTGAAGCAAAAAAGTGTGAATAATTTGTAATTAATCCTAGAATAATTGGTTGGGTTTAAGTTGATCTCTTTGAGCTCAAATGGGATAACATATTTTTCTTTTATAAAATTATGAACTGGCATGGATTTACAATCTTGGTATTCATTTTTTATGCGGAGGAGATTGTCTAACTTGATTTTCCACCTAGAAGGTTTGGTTTGGACTTAGCCCACTGTGCATAAACAACTCCCCTAATTTGAACACAAGAACACTACACAACTATCCCCGATACACTAGCGATTAGAGGAACATCAAAGTTATGATCCAACAACTAACGGTTTGTTTGGATTGAAAGGGAGGGAGGGAGAGTAGAGTAGAGTACGTAGAGTAGATTTGGCCAAAATTAACTTATTTTCAGCCTACTCTACTTCCCTCCATCCAAATGGGCACTAAGTGAGCTCATGGTACTACCACTAGCATAAAAGTCAAACAATTAAAACACAAGCTACATTCACATGAAACAATAGACAAAAGTCAAGATCCTTGCCCATGACTAGAGTATGCCAAAATCAATGCCCATTAAAGAGTAACATGTGCGATCGTCAAGTTTTATAAATTTACAGTTTTTCCACCAGAACGAGGTATGAAAAATCCCTATTCTAAAAGAGAGATTTTCCTTTAATAAGGTCACTAACTAAAGCATCAGTAGCCTTCAAAATTACACATCGGTGTCAGCAAGGTTCACTTTCTCATGTCTTGTATGTACTCCACCATTAGGTGTCTGTTTCCAGGCTAGCAATTCACGTGACCACTTATTCATCAATTGGCACTAAGCCACCATAACTTCCCAAAAGTGAAAGTTCACTGGTTTAGACCACCCAATAAAGGATGTCAAACACACAAACACCCTTGGTTCTCCACAAGCAAGATGATGGTTACATATATTTGATACATGGTATTCTAGTCATAGCTGGTTTGGTATACTTTGAGGTCTAAGGCAGTAAATTTAAGTGATCATTTTATAACGAAATATCAATTAAATAAATTTATTTAATATTAACCAAAATAAGATTAATTCAATAAATTGAATTCATAACTTAATGAATTAAATAACCAAACCAAGATTAATTTCATATAGAGAATTATATATATATATATATATATATCTCTCTCTCTCTCTCTCTCTCTCTCTCTCTCTCTCTCATAGTTCAAGCATAAAACTTCTCAAACAAACTATTCAGAGAGGAATAGACGGTATGTAGCCAAATAAGAGATTAGTAGCTGGCTAATGTTAACAATATACCATGTAGAATACCAGTTTATGAAAATTAAAATTTCAAGTAATTTGAAAAAAATTAATTTTCTTTGATGATTCGACATATTTATAAAATTTTATTTTTCAAATAGTGCAGGTTTCAATTGGTCTAATATTTTAGAAATTCTATAATAAGAGGGAAATTTTTTGAATAACCATTTTAAAAAAAACCAATAATTATTACAAAATTTGGATCTTTCTACAATAAGGGATAAGATCTTTTCATAAAGGGGTGGGGGCTTTTAATAAAAGGGTCTTGGGCCTAGTAGCCACTAGGATGTCACTTAGCTGCAAGAAAATTTGGGTCATTAATAAAGAACCCTCATTATAAGGTTGAATCACATTCTTGTACTGCAGCCATGTGTCACTTGACCATAAATACCCTCAGCAACTACCAATCACGTTCTCTTGTAATGTTTTAAGCAACTTGAAATCATATCCCCATGCTTTATTGATTGAATATAAAATGATTTTTTTTGTGTGTTAAAAATGATCTAATATTTGTTACAAAAGAGTATAGATATATATGGCTAACTTTTAATCGATAACAATTAAATGTAGAATTGGTGTATTTGGTTTAATGATAAAGAATTATTATCAAGAGTGAACACTACAGGTTGAAACTCTCTAAAAAAAAAAGAGACTTGTAATACTTGTTCTATTTTATGAGAAGAATCAGAGTTCAAATATTCTCTTCTCTATTGTGGATATTAATGAATTTTAAAAAATAAATAAATAAAAATTATGAAGCAATTAGATTCTTAAAAATAATTCAGCAATTAATATATATATAAATTAGGATATTAAAAAAAAGTTAAAGTGCCCAACTCAAAATGCAAATTTGTAGAAAAATGATAAAGAACATAAGAATATAAGAAAATAAATAAATTAAAAAGGAAAAAAAATTTTAAATTGAAGATAAAAAAATTACCTTTCAAAAGTGTTTAGAGTTAAAAATTTTTAATTTAACAATTCATTATTATTATTATTTGTAAAAATGAGTTTATAAATAATAAAATTTTAAAATAACTCCACAATAAACTACATAATTTGATATTGCTTCTAAGTTAAATTCTAATTTTTTTAAATTCTTAAATGGTTACTAAATGGGTTAAATTTTTTATAATTTAATCATTCATGGTATTTGAAGTTTATCTAATTACTAAAAATTATTACATAAGAATTATAGGTAAAATTTTGACTAAAAAGAAATTACAACACGGCTTATACATACAGATTAAAAAATATGTTAAATAACTCCCTTGTATTGTTATTCCTTCGCCCCATGCTTTCAAAATTGTTGAGACAGATGCTTCTGATATAGGCTATGGTGGAATCCTAAAACAAGTAACAAAAGATGATGCTAAAGAACAAATTGTTAGATTCCATTCTGGCTCCTAGACAACTACCCAGCAGAACTGCAACACTATTAAAAAAGAAATTTTATCTATTATATTATGTGTTTAAAATTCCAAAATGATCTTTTTAACCAAAAGTTTTTAATCCGAGTTGATTGTAAAAGTGCTAAGGAAGTTTTACAGAAAGATGTTCAAAATCTTGTTTCCAAACAAAGTTTTGCAAGATGGCAGGCAATTTTAAGTGTTTTTTATTTTGATGTTGAATATATTAAAGGAGAATCTAATTCTATTCCTGATTTCTTAACCCATGAATTTCTATAGGGAAGATGAGCTCCCCTGCAGAAAAGAGGAACTCCCTAAAACTCAGAACTAGACACTCTTATGCTGCTCCACCGATCCCTCCTCCGCCTAGCAGATTTCTCCCTTGTCCTTCCTTCAACTCACCAAGTTTCTCTCCAAAGAAACCCAAGAAAGACCCTTAATACCTTGCAGCCCAAACCCTTTCCAACCACTTTCCCCAAGCTCCACTCCAACAACTAAACAGTCTTATGCCATGACTTCAACTCCTCCACCTTTAAAAACACCATTTAACATAGTTGCCTCTTCCTTTCCCCCGTTAACCTCTTCCTCTCCCTCTAACCAATCAAAAGACGGACCCTCTACCTCTCAAACTCAAGCCCAAGTCCCAAAAGAAGATCACAGTGTTGAACTCCCGAAAAACCCCTGGAATTTTATTTTATGGATTGAAAGAGAATACCAGCACATTACAGATCCCCTTTCACTAGTCAGTCAGCTATTACCCCCAGGATGGGAACACCCTAAGACAGAAACATTAAAGACCCAGACATTCTATGAGTTTATTTTAGTTGACACAGACTCAATCCTGGTTACACATATGCCTTGCTCCCAAGACCAAAACAGAGTTTGTTATTCTAAAGTAGTCATAAAACAGATTCTCACCCCTTCCCAGTGGAGGGCAGAGCCCTAGATTCCCAGGAAATTTTCACAAACCTTTGAGCCTCAATTCTATAATTATTATGACTATATGGAAGCGTGGGACAGATTCCTTTTATTCCAAAAAAATATTTACAGAAACACTTGGTTTTTCCGATTTGATATGTATAGAAAGAAAGACATAATGATACCTAGATGGTTTATTGACTTTTGGATTTCTTATGGTCCTGAAGCTATGATTCTTCCTCCTGATCTCCTCAAAGCCTATGAAAGTTTCAAGAAAGAACCAAACATACTGCATCTTAAAGATTTCCCACATCTTTTGCAATTATTTTACAGGTTTCCAGATCTCCCATGGATCATCAAATGGGAATACAAGATAGAAAAGCATCCCCAATATCCTTTTCCAATACTCAGTAGAAAGTTTAAACTAAAATGGTGGAATATGTTTAATTTTGATCATATTTGCCAAGAATTATAGAAAAGGACCTCTTCCTCCTAGACAGAAAATTCTAATTTCTTTTTAGAAAAAAGCCAAGTTTAGTGCCAACTTGCCTCCGTCTCAGACAGAAGATAGCTTAAAAAGCAATTGCTTGAAGGTGCATTACAGATATCAGATGATTAAGATGACACAGTAATGGAATCATCCTCTCCAAACTATAGGACTCACCCAGAAGCATTCCAAGATTCTCAAGACTCTTATGACATGTGACAGATAAGACAAAATGAAAAAATGACAAAAAGATCCAAATAAAAGATCTAGAGAGATATTTTGACAGAAAGACCCAGAAAAAAGATCTAGAGAGATAATATTTGCACACGTACCTTGACAGATTTTCCACAGATATTCTAACAGATTCCCAAGCAGACTACTGTTCATAAATAGTAAAGCTTTTATTGTTCAGGATTCTACAAGATTCTACCAACAGATTAACTTGAGTTCACTTTACCTAACTCAGGTTACTTTTAAAGCTTACCATGGTTTTTCTCATCTATAAATAGGCAGACTCCGAAGACAGAAGACAGGTTCAAAATTTAGGTTCAAATTTCCAAGTTCAAAGCTTAGGTCCCAAATAGCCCTCCCTATCCTTCAAAAAGACTTTTGTAATCCTTTTCTCTTGTAATCTTGTAACCCATCCTTTAAGACAGATATAATCTTGTAACCCTTTACAAATTTTACTTTGCAATCTTGTAACTCTTCAGACAGTGTTTTATTTTCAAGCTTGTATCAAAGACAGCAGTTTTCAGTTTTAATCAAAGACAGAAGTATTTTCAAGTAAGATTTTATAGTTTCTATTTTCATATTCCATGTTCCGTTTTAACTTATTTTTGAATATATCTATTTTGCTATTTTCTTCTTTATCATCTATTTTATCATTGTTCATGCTTCTATATTGCTGCTGTGCTCTCTTCTGGGTAGTTAATGGTATCAGAGCCATGGATGGTAGATGTATGAGTTTTATTTCTTTGCAATTAAGACGTTACTAGGAACTCATATTACTACAAAGCCACTACTTGCTCCTTGATAGCGTTGGTTAGCCTCGGACTCATTGGCAAACCAGAGTTTCGCGTTGGTCAGCCCATTTTGTTAGCCGACGGACAAGCGTTGTTTGGGTGGTCCCGCAATGGAGTTTCCCGAAGAAGTGGTCCCAATAGCAAGGATACTAGTGGTTAGTAATAGTTCCGCCAGTAATTATCAATTGCTTATAAAGAGAATAAATACTTTTATCAGCTCATCATATGTTTGCTTGTCCACACTTAAGCTAGGCACACACTAATTTGAAACATGGACCATGATGATATAGATTATGATGAAGGTTATAGCATGAGAGATATAGACAAATTTGGTTAAATGATAATATGGATTATGAAACAGATTCTGATTTTGACAGTGATATTGATAATTATAACTATAATAATAATACAAATTATTGGAGTACATTAACAAGAGGTAAAATCAAACGACAGATTGATAGACACAATAATAGCTTCTTAGATATGATTAATAAAAAATTAGAATCTTTAGAACATATTGAAAGATCCACTATAAATACTGAAGTAGTAGAAAGAAAGAATGATAGTTTTTTTAGACCTCTATGAAAAAATAAAAGCCTTAAATTCATCCTTAGAAAAAGGAAGAGAATTTGAACCTCATCATAGATCACCTTTAACTATGACAGATAATTGGCATAATAGGACAAGTACCGATATATTGATGGATATGATAGATAGTAGAAAAAATGACTTAGTAGACAAGGATAACAATAGTCTAAAAAAGTCAAAAGCAACTGACAGAGCTATACTCATAACATACAAAGACAAAGAAAAACGCTCACAGACACTAAAAGCAACTGACAGAAGTGTTGACAGGAAAACTAATCCAATTAAGGAAAGAGCAACACGTGTAGAAGATAAAGGAAAGAATCCCATAAAAGAAAGAAGTGCTATAGACATAATAGATGAAGACAAAGAAAAAGGCATGATAAGGAAAGGCATAGTAAAAGAAATACTAGAAAAAATTGAAAGCCAAAATGAGCAAAAGATGGAAGTGGAAGTCATACGTAGAAAACTAGATACAAAAGATGAGATAGAAAAAGTCAACAAAGGTTGGAAGACTTTAGAAGAAATGGTGAAAAAGCAAAATAATAAAGAAAAAGTTAGTTCAATACAAATCATAGGTAAGAAGCTAGAAATAGAAAGAGAAATAGTCAACAAAGATGGGAAAAATAAAAATAATAATTTAAAAGAGGAAATTGATGAAAGACTAAAATTAATTGAAAGATCTATGATAGACACCAAAAATAATAGTCTCACAGAATTAACTAAAAAGATAGAAATTTTAAATTTACCTTTAAATATAGATAGGAAAAGAGATATAGCAGTTTGAAATACTACTGAGGTATCTGACAATGAGAACTCTGACAGACATGCTAGACACATTATTTGTCATAAATGTAAAGAAGATGGACATACTAAAAAACAATGTGCTACACATAATAAAATTGCTAAAGAAATTAGTAAATTAGAATTTGAAAAAGATATACTAAATGAATTAATGGAAATGTTTAATTTTAGTCAAAAAGAGATAGACCAAGTCAAGAAAAAGGAAGAGCTAAAATCAACCAACCCACTTAAAGTCAACAAAAGAAAAAGAAAACAAAAAAAACATAGTAATGAAATTGATAGAAAATCTACCTAATTACTTAAAAGACAAAAAAGACTACTAACTAAAATTGAAAGATTCCACAGATATACTTATTACTTGTGTTAAGTGTAAGAAAGATGGAGACCATGTTATGAAATGTAGAAAGAGAGAAAAATTTAAGAAACAAACTGACAAGAAAGAAAAGGCAAGAAAGAAACAAGATGGTGTAGATATAGATATAAAGCTTGTAACTTTACAAGACTTAACGACAGAAGCAAAAATGATAAAACAAGAAATTAAAGAAATCAAAGAAGATAAATCCACAAACATAAATGAACAAAATATTACAGAAATTATAAACTTGAAAGAATTTTCTAAGCCCATGATAGAACCCCCTTCATTAGAAAAAGATGCTCACTTTAGACAGAATTTCTTAAGTCTAATTGATAGAGTAATCTTTCAAAAATGGCATACAGAAATTACTTTAGTAATCAATAAATAATTTTCTTTGACAGAAATTGCTTTGATAGACTCAGGCACTAACATGAACTGTATACAAGAAGGATTAATACCTTTAAAGTATTGTGAAAAATCTTCAGAAAGATTAGCTCAAGCTAGCAGAGAAAAGCTGATAATTAATTATAAAATACCTAATGTCCACATATGTAATGACGGGATATGCTTTGAGACGGTTTTTGTCTTAATTAAAGACCTTTCTTCTAAAATTATTCTTGGAAACCCCTTTATAACTCTACTGTACCCCTTTCTAACGACAGAAGAAGGAATTAAAACCAATGTGTTAGGATAAGACATACTTTTTAAATTCATTCTACCACCTATCCCAAAAGAAATTTATTCACTTAATAACATTTCTGTAGTAAAGAAAATTGATAAAGAAAAGATTGACAGAAAAAATAGACACTTGGAATCTTTAAAGATAGAAATAATATACAAAAGAATTGCTGAACAATTAACTGACCCCATATTGAATCATAAAATAAAATCTTTTAGACAACAGATTGAGGTAGAAATTTGCTTTAATCTCCCCACTGCTTTTTGGCACAGGCACCAACACATAGTACAACTACCTTATGAAAAAGACTTTAATGAAAGATAGATACCTACTAAAGCTAGACCAATACAAATGAATAATGAATTATTAGAACATTGTAAGAAAGAGATTGAAGATCTTTTAAATAAAGGATTGATCAGAAAAAGCAAGTCTCCTTGGAGCTATGCTGCTTTTTATGTTAATAAACAGGCATAATTGGAGCTAGGAGTTCCAAGATTAGTTACAAATTATAAACCTTTAAATACAACATTACAATGGATAAGATATCCCATCCCCAATAAGAAAGACCTACTTGACAGACTTCATGAAGCAACCATATTTTCTAAATTTGATATGAAAAGTGGATTTTGGCAAATACAAATTGATGAGAAAGATAGATATAAAACTGCTTTTACAGTTCCTTTTGGTCATTATGAATGGAATGTTATGCCTTTTGGATTAAAAAATGCACCCAGTGAGTTTCAAAACATAATGAATGACAAATTTACACCTTTTACAGAATTTTCAATTGTCTATATAGATAATGTTTGAATATATCTAAGTCTTTTTGATACCATTAACTACCCAAGAGAAAGCATAAACAATGATAAAATAGATGATAAAGAAGAAAATAGCAAACTAGATATATTAAAAAATAAGTTAAAACGGATAAGTTTGATATACTTTCTTATGATTTTCTGTCTTTGTCCATGACAATGTTTTTTCTATTACACTTATCTTTTTGTTATGATAGTCCAAAAAGTCAAAGAAACTAAAGTGTGTCTGTATGTCCGTCATCATTTCATAATATTTTGCTCTTAAATTGTTTCTTTCTTGTTCATTATATTCTTCAAAAAATTGGTTTTTTCTGTCACTATTTTCGGGTTTTAAGTAGTCATATTTTAGTAATTCTTTATATAAAACAAATTCCTTAGTTAAATTTCTGGAATAAAAACTTCTGTCTTTGATAAACTTGAAAACAAGTTGTCTTTGATACAAGCTTGACAATAAACACTAACTAGAGAGTTACAAGATTACAAAGTAAAATCTGTAAAGGGTTACAAGATTATATATGTTTGAAAGGATGGGTTACAAGATTACAAGAGAAAAGGATTACAAAAGTCTTTTTGAGGGAGAGGGAGAGGCCTATCTAAGCTTTGAACATAAAACTTGGAACTTGGAAATTTGAACCTAAATTTTGAACTTGTCTTCTGTCTTCAGAGTCTGCCTATTTATAGACGAGATAAACCATGGTAAGCTTTAAAAGTAACTTGAGTTAAATAAAGTGAACTCAAGTTAATCTGTCTTTAGAAGCTTGTAAAATCCTGAATAATAAAAGTTTTACTCTTTATGAACAGTAGTCTGTCTAGGAATTTGTCAGTCTACATACTAGTGAACAGTGTTCTCTCAAAAGGTACTCTTGATCTATTTGTAGAAATCCGTCAGGGAATGCTTAAAATATTCTGTCAAGATATCTTTCTGGATCTTTCTGTCATTTTGTCTTCTCTGTAATTTTGTCTTATTTGTCACATGTCATAAGGGTCTTGAGAATCTTGGAATGCTTCTGGGTGAGTCCTGTAGTTTGGAGAGGACAATTCCATTACTGTGTCATTTTTATCGTTTGATATTTGTGATGCAGCTTCAAGCAGTTGCTTTTTAAGTTGTCTTTTATCTGAGACGGAGGCAAGCTGGCACTGGACTTGACTTTTTTCTTAAAAAAAATTAGGATTTTCTGTCTGGGAGGAAGAGGTCCTTTTCTGCAATTCCTGGCAAATATGATCAAAATTAAACTTGTTCCACCATTTTAATTTAAACTTCCTAGTGAGCATGGAAAAAGGATACTGGGGATGCTTTTCTATCTTGTATTCCCATCTGATGATCCATGGGAGATTTGGAAACCTGTAAAAGTATTGCAAAAGATGTGGGAAATCTTTAAAATGCGGATTTTTTGGTTCTTTCTTGAAACTTTCATAGGCTTTAAGGAGATGAGGAGGAAGAATCATAGCTTCAGGACCATAAGAAATCCACCAATCAATAAACCATCTTGGTATCATCATGTCTTTCTTTCTATACATATCAAATCTGAAAAACCAAGTGTGTCTGTAAATACTGTTTTGGAATAAAAGGAATCTGTCCCACGCTTCCATATAGTCATAATAATTATAGAACTGAGGCTCAAAGGTTTGGGAAAATTTTCTGGGAGTGCAAGGTTCTGCCCTTCAATGGGAAGGGGTAAGGATCTGTTTTATGACTACTTTAGAATAACCAACTTTGTTTGGGTCTTGAGAGCAAGGCATATGCGTAACCAGGATTGAGTTTGTGTCAACTAGAATAAACTCATAGAATGTCTAGGTCTTTAATGTTTCTTTCTTAGGGTGTTCCCATCCTGGGGGTAATAGCTGACTGACTAGTGAGAGGGGATCTATAATGTGTTGGTATTCCCTTTCAATCTATAAAATAAAATTCCAGGAGTTTTTTGGGAGTTCAATACTGTGATCTTCTTTTGGAGGTTGGGCTTGAGTTTGAGAGGTAGAAGGTCTGTCCTTTGATTGGTTAGAGGGAGAGGGAGAGGTTAAGGGGGGAAAGGAAGAGGCAACTATGTTAAATGGTGTTTTTAAAGGAGGAGGAGTTGAAGGCATGGCATAAGACTGTTTAGTTGTTGGAGTGGAGCTTGGGGAAAGTGGTTGGAAAGGGTTTAGGCTGCAGGGTATTGGGGGTCTTTCTTGAGATCTGTTTGAAGGGAAACTAGGTGAGTTGAAGGAAGGACAAGGAAGAAATTTGCTAGGGGGAGGAGGGATCAGTGGAGCAGTATAAGACTGTCTAGTTATGGGTTTTGGGGAGTTCACGGGTTAAGAAATCAGGAATAGAATTAGATTTTCCTTTAATATATTCAATATCAAAGTCAAAAACACTTAAAATAGCCTGCCATCTTGCAAAACTTTGTTTGGAAACAAGATTTTGAACATCATTCTGTAAAATTTCCTTAGCACTTTTACAATCAACTCAGATTAAAAACTTTTGGTTAAAAAGATCATTTTGGAATTTCGAAACACATAATATACTAGATAAAATTTCTTTTTTAATAGTGCTGTAGTTTTGCTAGGTAGTTGTCCAAGAGCCAGAATGGAATCTAACAATTTGTTCTTTAGCATCATCTTTTGTTACTTGTTTTAGGATTCTACCATAGCCTATATCAGAAGCATCTGTCTCAACAATTTTGAAAGCATGGGGCGAACGAATAACAATACAAGGAAGTTGTTTAACATATTTTTTAATCTGTCAAACTATCATAGTATGTTTGTCTGTCCATGCTAGAGGGTTCTTTTCTAATCTTTTATATAAGGGTTTACATGTTTTTCTTAGTCCTTGAAAGTAGTCTGAAACATAATTTAGGCTACCAAAAAATCTTTACAACTGATTTTTATCTTTTATTTCGTCTAGGAATTTATTTGCAAATTGAATGGCTCTGTCAATGGGACTTAAGGTTCCCCTATAAATATTATGTCCTAAAAATCGGATTTTATCTTGGAATAAATTTATCTTAGAGGCCAAGACAACTAATCCATTATATTTAATTACTTTGACAAATATATCTAAATGTTTCCAATGGTCATCAATTGATTTAGAGAACATCATCTATATAGACAATTGAAAATTCTGTAAAAGGTGTAAATATGTCATGCATTATATTTTGAAACTCACTGGGTGCATTTTTTTAATCCAAACAGCATAACATTCCATTCATAATGACCAAAGGAACTGTAAAAGCAGTTTTATATCTGTCTTTCTCATCAATTTGTATTTGCCAAAATCCACTTTTCATATCAAATTTAGAAAATATGGTTGCTTCATGAAGTCTGTCAAGTAGGTCCTTCTTATTGGGGATGGGATATCTTATCCATTGTAATGCTGTATTTAAAGGTTTATAATTTATAAGTAATCTTGGAACTCCTCGCTCCAATTTTGCCTGTTTATTAACATAAAAAGCAGCACAGCTCCAAGGAGACTTGCTTTTTCTGATCAATCCTTTATTTCAAAGATCTTCAATCTCTTTCTTACAGTGTTCTAATAATTCATTATTCATTTGTATTTGTTTAGCTTTTGTAGGTATCTGTCTTTCATTAAAGTCTTTTTCATAAGGTAGTTGTACTATGTGTCGGTGCCTGTACCAAAAAGCAGTGGGGAGATTAGAGCAAATTTTTGCCTCAATCTATTGTCTAAAAGATTTATTTGATGATTCAATTTGGGGTCAGTTAATTGTTCAGCAATTCTTTTGTATATTATTTCTGTCTTTAAAGATTCCAAGTGTCTATTATTTCTGTCAATCTTTTCTTTATCTATTTTCTTTACTATGGAAATGTTATTAAGTGAATAAATTTCTTTCAGGATAGGTGGTAGAATGAATTTAAAAAGTATGTCTTTTCCTAACACATTGGTTTTAATTCCTTCTTCTGTAGTTAGAAAGGGGTACAGTAGAGCCATAAAGGGGTTTCCTAGAATAATTTTAGAAGAAAGGTCTTTAATTGAGACAAAAATTGTCTCAAAGCATATCCCGTCATTACATATGTGGACATTAGGTATTTTATAATTAATTATCAACTTTTCTCCATTAGCTTGAGCTAATCTTTCTAAAGATTTTTCACAATACTTTAAAGGTATTAATCCTTCTTGTATACAGTTCATGTCAGCGCTTGAGTCTATCAAAGCAATTTCTGTCAAAGAAAATTCTTTATTGATTACTAAAGTAATTTCTGTATGCCATTTTTGAAAGATTACTCTATCAATTAGACTTAAGAAATTCTGTCTAAAGTGAGCATCTTTTTCTAATGAAGGGGGTTCTATCATAGGCTTAGAAAATTCTTTCAAGTTTATTATTTCTGTAATATTTTGTTCATTTGTGTCTGTGAATTTATCTTCTTTAATTTCTTTAGTTTCTTGTTTTATCATTTTTGCTTCTGTCATTAAGTCTTGTAAAGTTACAAGCTTTATGTCTATATCTACTCTATCTTGTTTCTTTCATGCCTTTTCGTTCTTGTCTTTTTGTTTCTTAACTTTTTCTCTTTTTCTACATTCCGTAACATGGTGTCCATCTTTCTTACACTTAACACAAGTAATGGGTATATTTATGGAATCTTTCAGTTTTAGTAAGTAGTCTTTTTTGTCTTTTAAGTGTTTAGGTAGATTTTCTATCAATTTCATTACTATGTCTTTTTGTTTGCTTTTTCTTTTGTTGACTTTAAGTGGGTTAGTTGATTTTAGTTCTTTCTTTTTCTTGACTTGGTCTATCTCTTTTTGACTAACATTAAACATTTCCATTAACTCTTTTAGTTTGTCTTTTTCAAATTCTAATTTACTAATTTATTTAGCAATTTTATTATGTCTAGCACATTGTTTTTTAGTATGTCCATCTTCTTTACATTTATGACAAATAATATGTCTAGCATGTGTGTCAGTGTACTCATTGTCTGATACCTCAGTAGTATTTAAAACTGCCATATCTCTTTTCCTGTCTATATTTAAAGGTAAATTTAAAATTTCTATATTTTTAGTTAATTCTGTGAGACTATTATTTTTGGTGTTGTATGAAATTTAGACCCTTTAAACCACAATTAGATTGCGTAGCCTAGTTAATTAGCCAAGTTGTTACTTAGTCAAATTAAGCAATTCTAGGTTAAAGCAATCAAATAATCATATCAAACATATAAAGCAGCGGAATAATAAATAACACAAGATATGATCACCCAGGAAACCACACGAAAAAACCTGGGGAGGATTTTACCCACCAATCCTCAAGGCAAAACAGAATCCACTAAGAAAGAATTGAAGTTCTTACAAAAGGACTTACAAGCTCCCCGCTTGACTTCCTAATGCTACCCACCAGTAAAACTTCCTGATACGACCACGCGCAGGCTCCGAATCCACGGACTACTTCTTTCTTGGACTCTTCAATCAAGTACAAGCACCCCCGCTTGTGTATCTTTAAGTTCTTGAATTTGCAACTGAATGATTATCAAGGTTTTGATAATATCTCCACCTTGAAAACCCTAAGTTTTGTGTAAAGGAAAGCTCCTCAAAGATCTCACAAGAGATTTACACAAAACAGCAATATGAGCAACAACCTTAGAGAGGTTTGGGAACAAAACCCTAAAATATCAAAGAGGCACAAGAGGCACTCTAATCTCTCTAAAAAGCTCTGAAAACCCTACCTAGGGTTAGCTTATGATGTCCTTTAAATACTGGAAAAAACGGCTCGCGATTTGGGCTTCAAACGAATAAGTTATGGCCTTTTTACGTTTGTTGATTTTGCTGATAAGTGACTTTCGATCGATCGAGTCTAATTTCTGATCGATCGAATCAGGCCGAAAGTCACTAATACTTCAGCAGCCACTTGATTCCAACTTTACATAAAAGACCCAACTTTGAGCAAGCCTAAACAAGACTAAACATATTGTTTTGATCATGGTTTGCCAACATTACACTTTAGAGTTCTAAATACATAAAATCCTAAATCTTTAGAACCTAACAAACTCCCCCTTTGGCAATCTGTGACAAAACACAAACTAAATGCTCAAAGTTTACAAGTAAACAGCCCTTTACAAAAAAATGCTCATAAACCAAATTCAATCCTAACTACTATCCATCAGTTGCAAGTGTAGACAGCAGCCAAATTGAATGCACCTGTATATTCCTGAAACACTCAACAAACGTATAAACGCATGTGTGACAGAAAAACAGTAAACCAACAAAAATAAATTCTTGATTTCACATAGCACAAAATAAAGACATATACCAATGAAGAACTCATAAATATAAATCAATAAGAAGTGAAACAAGAAACATAAATAAAAACATAAGAAACTTAACTCTCCCCCTAAGTTAGATACAACAAAACGTTTTTATTTTCTTCCCTTTCAAAAATAATTTCAACTCCCCCTAAACAAGACAAAGAAGATTCCCATAAATCAACAATTTCTCCCCCTTTTTGTCACGCATTGACAAAGACAACTCATACAAAGAGTAAACAGTTAACATACGCAATAAAAGATAAGAGAAAATAGAGAATCAAGGGAAACACAAAACAATTCAACTCTATAGAAAATAGAGGCTGCTCCCCCTATGAACAACACAGGTTAAAAAAAAAAAAAAAAAACTTTTCTCCCCCTATAAAAATAGGAAAAACAAAACAAATTGTGGGAAAAATAGTTTTGGGGAAAAATAAAGGGGTGGGGAACAGCAGCAGCAACAGCAACACTAGCAGGATTAGGAACATCCTTACCAGCAGGACCAAAGTTAAAAACACACAAATCAAAGTTAAAAACTAAGGTGAGGATACACATGAAGAAAAAATATTCTCTCTTTCAATAAAATGCAAACATGGCATTATGTGACCCATAAACAGTTGCATGAGTAGAGAAAATATTTGCACATTGATTATCCATCATATCTCTTAAGAAAAATATTTTCTACAGTTTACACATAAAAAAGGCATATACTAGAAAGTACATCGCTCAAAAATTAATCAATCAATTTTTTGATCAAGTTGAGTACCCAATGTAGCAAAGTGTATGCATGCTATGTGTGAAAACAATGAGAGATATGACTGCAAAACTGCAAGATGGATATAGAAATCAATGCAATGCATGTGAATCTTAAACACAAACCAAGGGCAGACTGCAAGTTAGCACAAAAACAATATAGAATAAAAATCTATATGATGCATGAACAAATACAATGCCATGATGCATGTACTAATGTAGTAAAAATTAAGTTCAATTGAGATCAAATTTACAAAATTGGCTTGAGCAGGGAATTTCTATCAAAAATCCCAAAAATTGAAAACCACTTGTTAAAATTTTAAACAAATTGATGAATTAAGCATTACAAAACACAACTCACAGAGTATAAAGCTTAATTACATCCAAACAACAAGTCAATTTCATCAAATTCAACTCAATTTCATAAAAGCCCTAATTCGGATCAAGAACAAACCCTTTTTAAAAACCTGATTTGCGACTTTCGATTGATCGAAAAATACATTCGATCGATTGAAAGAAACAGTCATTTTTAAACAAATTAAAGCACTTTATTGATCGATCGAAAATCAGAATGGATCGATCGAACTGGGCAGAGTCTCACAAAATTTTTGAGAAAAAAACACAGTTTTGAAAAACACAAACCTAATTTTGAAAACAACTCCTCAAAGCATTAAACAACGAAAACAAAATGCATGAGTATGAGATGGAATGCTTTTTCAAAAACCCAAATTTTAAACCCAATTTTCTCAAAAAACAAGTTTCAATCATTTTCCCATTGAATTTTCTTAAGCAACAAATATGCTGTGCACAAATCTCAAGATATTTTCAAATTTTCAAACTTGAAACACATTTTGCATTAAAATCAAGGAACTTTTAATCTTGGATGGTCACAACAAAATCACACACAATATAATGTACCAAGTTTAGCAAAGAGTAACTTGTGTAGTGTGTGCAACTAGCAAAAGCTTGAGATACATGTGAGGTGATATGTGAATAGAAATCAAACACAAAGTCTACAAAATTCATCACATAGAATTTAAAAGAGACTATCACCTAAAGAGTTACATCATATAACTCTCACATCTCCTAGAACAAAAGCTTGCAATCATGTAAGTTTCTTGATTTTTGCCTCTTATTTATGTGAATTGGCATCAAGCCTAATAGTACACACTGGTTTGAATTAAGTGAATACCAGTTTTAATTTAATTGAGGCTACACCTTATGTTCTTTTTGTGCATGTGCTACACTTTCTCGAACACAAAATCTTATGATATGCACTAAGGTGTTCATGATTGGCTAGTGAATAGTGGTGAGATGGTTATTTATGCTTTTCTCAAAATGATCAAGTCCGACAGTCAAATAACATATGACTTCAAGATCAAGACAAAGTGATTAATAACCACAAACATCTTTCTTACACAACATGCACTACACAGCTCACACAAGTTTTAATTTAATTGAGGCTACACCTTATGTTCTTTTTGTGCATGTGCTACACTTTCTCGAGCACAAAATCTTATGATATGCACTAAGGTGTTCATGATTGGCTAGTGAATAGTGGTGAGATGGTTATTTATGCTTTTCTCAAAAGGATCAAGTCCGACAGTCAAATAACATATGACTTCAAGATCAAGACAAAGTGATTAATAACCACAAACATCTTTCTCACACAACATGCACTACACAGCTCAAACTAGTAAAGTGCAATAAAATAAGCTCATCCAAGCTAAACAGGGTACATAAACAAGTTATGTAAAGATAAAATGGCCAATCCTTGATTATAAATCCAAGATCTATAATACAAAACACAAAAATCTTTTTGGTTTTAACAAACGTTATAACCACTTGTTGAGATTTTAAAAAAAAATTTATGACCAAAAACAAAAAACACACATTGTGCTAAATGATCAATGTAAATGCAATGCATGACAGTGCTTAACTAAGCTATAGAGGGTACACAAACAAGAATTATCAATTTCTTAATTAACCCATGAGTACATGTACAAACTAGTACATAAAGTCAAAAATAGCTTAGCACAAACTATTCAAGTTTCTCCACAATGTCAAGCATGTTCTAAATCAAGAAAGATATTAAAACTCATGTAATCCTCAAGAAAAATAAAACAAGACACAAAATAAAATATTTTAGTCTTTTTGAAATTTTTCAATGTTTTTGGATTTTTTTTTAATAAAAAAAAACTAGAAAAAACAAAACAACCAAAAACAGAAACAAGACATGTCCACAAACAATAGAAAGAATTAAAACAGGGACAAGTCAGCAACACTCACCTTAAAGGATCTTTTCTCACCCATATAGCACGATTCTTCGGCTTTGTAGGTGAAAATCCATGAGAAGCCGAGTGTATTTGAGGAATTACACCAATCTTCTGAGACAGACTAAAATCCTGCAAATTCCTTTCACAAGCCAACAAGCTTAAATTTTTCAAAAGCATATGAAACAATTTATATAGACTTATGGCATGAGCAATATCATCACATATCCTAGATTGACATACAGAATGCTTAGGTTTCAATTTATGACAATTAGGACGAATGTGACCAGAAACACCACAAAAGTGACAAACAGGAATAAATTTAGGAACATCAGTATTCCTAACAGCAAATTTATTATCAGATTTTGGTTTTTGCCTCAACAAAGAACAATTTGGTCTAATATGACCAACAACACCACAACGGTGACAAGTAGGCACAAAAACAGATTTATTATGCTCTCTAACAGTAGGTTTAGACATAGGTTTAGAAACTTCAGCGTCTACATCAGAACTTTTACCTTTGTCTAACCTAGCACAATAAGTCTTTTCTTTATTATTCCTCTTAAAAGGAGGGATATAAACTTTCTTAGTTTTAGGCTTAAGAGAAACAGAAACATTTCTGTTATCATCAGCAAGTTTGGTATTAGACAAATTTTCCATTTTAGCTTCAGCCTCAGCTAACTTTTGTTCCAAACTTTTCATCTTCTCATCTTGAGAGGAAATTTGATTTCTTAAAAAATCATTCTTTTTATTAGACTCATCTAATCTAACAAGCAATTCCTCTTTTTCAAGATTAGTCAATTTTAACTCTTCCTTGAATTTCTTGGAAATTTTCAAAGATTTAGATAATTCCTTACGAAGAGTTTCAAAAGCATCAAAAAAATCAGCAGAAACAATAGTGTCCTTTTTATTCAAAACATCACAGGCATCAATAAAATCAGCAGAAGCATGAATAAAAACATGATCAAAAAGACACTTCAAATTATCCATGACAACAGGGGTCAAGGATCAGCTCTTAGATCAAAAGATTTAAAACAAGAGAGCTACCCGCTCTGATACCACTTGTATGAAATTTAGACCCCTTAAACCACAATTAGATTGCATAGCCTAGTTAATTAGCCAAGTTGTTACTTAGTCAAATTAAGCAATTCTAGGTTAAAGCAATCAAATAATCATATCAAACATATAAAGCAGCGGAATAATAAATAACACAAGATATGATCACCTAGGAAACCACACGAAAAAACCTGGGGATGATTTTACCCACCGATCCTCAAGGCAAAACGGAATCCACTAAGAAAGAATTGAAGTTCTTACAAAAGAACTTACAAGCTCCTCGCTTGACTTCCTAATGCTACCCACCAGTAAAACTTCCTGACACGACCACGCGCAGGCTCCGAATCCACGAATTACTTCTTTCTTGGACTCTTCAATCAAGTACAAGCACCCCCGCTTGTGTATCTTTAAGTTCTTGAATCTGCAACTAAATGATTATCAAGGTTTTGATAATATCTCCACCTTGAAAACCCTAAGTTTTATATAAAGGAAAGCTCCTCAAAGATCTCACAAGAGATTTACACAAAACAGCAATATGAGCAACAACCTTAGAGAGGTTTGGGTACAAAACCCTAAAATACCAAAGAGGCACAAGAGGCACTCTAATCTCTCTAAAAAGCTCTGAAAACCCTACCTAGGGTTAGCTTATGATGTCCTTTAAATACTGGAAAAAACGGCTCGCGATTTGGGCTTCAAACGAATAAGTTATGGCCTTTTTACGTTTGCTGATTTTGCTGATAAGTGACTTTCGATCGATCGAGTCTAATTTCTGATCGATCAAATCAGGCCGAAAGTCACTAATACTTCAGCAGCCACTTGATTCCAACTTTACATAAAAGACCCAACTTTGAGCAAGCCTAAACAAGACTAAACATATTGTTTTGATCATGGTTTGCCAACATTACACTTTAGAGTTCTAAATACATAAAATCCTAAATCTTTAGACCCTAACAGGTGTCTATCATAGATCTTTCAATTAATTTTAGCCTTTCATCAATTTCCTCTTTTAAATTATTATTTTTATTTTTCCCATCTTTGTTGACTATTTCTCTTTCTATTTCTAGCTTCTTACCTATGATTTGTACTGAACTATCTTCTTTATTATTTTGCTTTTCTGCCATTTCTTTTGAAGTCTTCCAACCTTTGTTGGCTTTTTCTATCTCATCTTTTGTCTCTAGTTTTCTACGTATGACTTCCATCTTTTGCTCATTTTTCCTTTCAATTTTTTCTAGCATTTCTTTTACTATGCCTTTCCTTTTAATATCTCTTTCTTTGTATTCATTCATTATATCTATAGTACTTCTTTCTTTTATGAGATTCTTTCCTTTGTCTTCTATACGTGTTGATATTTCCTTAATTGGGTTAGTTTTCCTGTCAACTTTTTTGTCGGTTGCTTTTAGTGTCTGTGAGTCTATTTTTATCTCTTTATCTGTTATGGATATAGCTTTGTCAGTTGCTTTTGACTTTTTTAAACTATCATTATCAATATCTATTGAGTCATTTTTCCTACTATCTGTCATAGTTTTTGTTAAAGGTAATTTATGATGAGGTTCAAATTTTCTTTCTGAATTTAAAGCTTTTATTTTTTCATAGAGGTCCAAAAAACTATCAGTTTTCCTTTCTTTAGTTTCTATAGTGGATCTGTCAATAATTTCTAAAGATTCTAGTTTTTTATTAATCATGTCTAAGAAACTATTATTGTGTCTATCAGTCTGTCGGTTAATTTTATTTCCTGTTAGTGTACTCCAATAATTTGTGTTATTATTACTATTATAATCATCAATTTCACTATCAGAATTAGAATCTGTTTCATAATCCATATTACTATTACACCAATTATTGTTTATATCTCTCATGCTATATCCTTCATCATAATCTATATCATCATAGTCCATGTTTCAAATTAGTGTGTGCCTAGCCTAAGTGTGAACAAGCAAACAGATGTTGAGCTGATAAATGTATTTATTCTCTTTCTAAGCAATTAATAATTACTAGCGGAACTATTACTAACCACTGGTATCCTTGCTATCGGGACCACTTCCTCGGGACACTATTATGGGACCACCCAAACAATGCCTGTACGTCGGCTAACAAAATGGGCTGACCAACGCGAAACTATGATTTACCAATGAGTCTGAGGCTAATCAACACTATCAAGGAGCAAGTAGTGGCTTTGTAGTAATATGAGTTCCTAGTAACTTCTTAATTGCAAAGAAATAAAACTCATACATCTACCATCCATGGCTTTGATACCTATCCATGGCTCTGATACCATCAACTACCTAGTAGAGAGCACATCAGTAATATAGAAACATAAACAATGATAAAATAGATGATAAAGAAAAAAATAGCAAAATAGATATATTCAAAATAAGTTAAAATGAAGTATGGAATTTGAAAACAGAAACTATAAAATCTTACTTGAAAATACTTCTGTCTTTGATTAAAACTGAAAACTGCTGTCTTTGAAACCTTGAAAATAAAACAATGTCTGAAGAGTTACAAGATTACAAAGTAAAATCTGTAAAGGGTTACAAGATTATATCTGTCTGAAAGGATGGGTTACAAGATTACAAGAGAAAAGGATTACAAAAGTCTTTCTGAAGGATAGGGAGGGCTATCTGGGACCTAAGCTTTGAACTTGGAATTTTTGAACCTAAATTTTGAACCTGTCTTCTATCTTCGGAGTCTGTCTTTTTATAGATGAAATAAACCATGGTAAGTCTTCAAAAGTAACCTGAGTTAAATAAAGTGAACTCAAGTTAATCCGTCGGTAGAATCTTGTAGAATCCTGAACAGTAAAAGTTTTACTGTTTATGAATAGTAGTTTGTCTGGGAAACTGTTCTGTCTTTGTCTGGACTTATTTTCTTTTTTCGTATGCTGGTGAATAGTGGTGACTTGGGGACACCTGTCTTAAACCATATCTGTTCGGAAGTCATGCTGGCACCTGTCTTGTCCATATCTGTCCAGAGGTCATGCTGACACCTGTCTTAAACCATATCTGTCCAGAAATTATGCTGACACCTGTCTTGTCCATATTTGTCCAGAGGTCATGTTGACACTTGTCTTGTCCATATCTGTCTTGGACTGTCCCGGATCTATCTGGAAATAGTGATCTGTCCTTTCTGTATTTGTCATTATGTCTGTTAAACCTTTCTAATCACCACATGGATACACTGTCATTGTTGACCTTATATCCTGAAGGGATGTTGTCTCTATTGAGACGCCTTCATGCTTTAATTGAATTCTTTTGAAAGATTTCTATTTTGGCAGACTTCAGTCTGAGATTTTAGCCTTCGAATAGCTATCTTGCTTGCCAGGCAATTGACCGTTAATTTTAAAATTAACTAATTAATATTGGGTCATTATGTAAGCGACATTATGTAAGCGACAATATGGTCAAAGCAAGAGAGAACTAAAAGTCATGAACCTATAGTACAAGGCAAATAGCATGGCAAGGACAAAACAAAAGATGTTTATAAGTCAAGGTAGGATACGTAGGAAGCTAGATACAAAAGAAGAAAGACTAGTCAACAAAGGTAGGAAAACAATGGAATTTTCATAAAAGTTTTGAAAATTAATTGAGGATAATTTGTATATACTTAAGTGAGGATATGTATATACTTAAGTACTACTACTGGGTAGGATAGTATTTTCTACCATTGAATTTGTAGGATTCTCATCATCTATTACTAGCTCAATTTTATCAATGCATATGTCCTTTGAGATGGAAATTTCTTTCAGTAAATGCATATCTTTGGGGATTGGTGGTAGGAGAAACTTGAAAAATATTTCTGTTTCCAAAATATTAGTTCATATTCCATTAGCTATTGTGGAAAAAGGGTAAAGTAAGGCCAAAAAAGGATTTCCTAATATAACTTTAGAGGACAACTTATTTGTTAAAAAGAAAGGTGTTCTGAAATTGATTCCATTATTATATATGTATGCCTTAGTTAGTTTATTACTTATTTTAAGTCTATCACCATTAGCCTGAGTTAATCTATCTGTTGTTGATTCATAATACTTGGAAGGTATTAATCCTTCTTGTATGCAATTCATATCAACACCTGAATCAAAAAGGGCAATAACCGTTGATGAGAATTCTTTATTAACAACCAAAGTTACTTCAGTTTACTATTTCTGGAATATCATTATGTCAATTATATTTAAAAATTCATCTTTATAGTCATCTTTGTGAGAACTTTCACCAATATAATTTTGTCTATCAAAGAGAAAGAGGTCTGTCAAGGGGTCATTACAATATTTAATTCTGTCTTTTATGCTAATTACTTGTGCAATTATTTGTTCAACCATGCCTTTTAAGATATAATTTTCTAATTTTAATTCTTTTATTTCATTTTAAAAGTTATCAATATCTGTTTGTAGATCTATCACAGTTATAGGTTTATTGGGTTTAAATCTATCAGTAATCTCTGTAAAATTATAAGTTGACTTATAATCTTTTAGATCTATTTCAAATCTGTCAATTTGGGTTAAGGATTCTTTTAATTTGGATAAATAATCTTTCTTAGACTGTAGGTCTGGAAGTCTATCTATCAAATCCATTATTATATCTTCTTGTTTTGTTAAAAAGCTTATTTTTAATTTTCTTTTACAATAACAGTTATCAGGATTATTACAATTACATAATTTAATTTTCCCATTATCTGAGGAAGTGTCTGTTGATGATGAGGTTATATCACAATTATCTATCTGGTGAATTTCATTATCTATTTCATCACTATCTGTCTGTTCTAATATACTTATTAATTTATCTTTCATCTTTCCTGATAAGTCAAGTTTATTTATCTTTCTTTGAAAGTTGCAGCATCTACTAGTGTGTCCCTTTTTTCCACATTTGAAGCAAATAATGTCTCTTTCTTTATATCTGTCACTTTTCTTTCTTTTGGGCTCTTCTTTCTTTTCTTTAGTTCTACCTTTATGATATCTTCTATTATTATTCTTGTATCTATCCGTATCTTTCTTTTCTTTTATTCTTTTCCTAGAGGGAGCAATCAATGGTTCAAAGCCATATTGCTCATAAAAAGTTCCTAACTCTTTTTTAGCTTACCTTTTTTTCTTTTTCTATTTGATTTTTTAGCCTTAAATCATTACATAGCCATAGACCTATTTTATTAATCGAAGATATTATGTCTCCATATGTCAGGCTAGGATAGTCTATAGTTCCTTCATTATTGGCTATATCAAGTCTAACTTTCTGAGCAAAGAAATAAGGTAGGCTAGCAATGAATTTTTCTTTTCAGTAGGATTGTTGACAATCATTCCTACTTAAAACTTTTGAAATTAAAAAATATTTATACCATCGAAAGTCTGAAAGTTGTGGACATCTTAAATTAATTAAAACATCTGAAGCTCTTTCTTTATATTGATTAGGATCTCCAAAAAAATGTTTAGTTATGGTGAAGATTAAAGTATTAATTGCATCTTGTGAAGGCTATCTATTTGTCATTATAACACCTCCATCTATTTCTCTTTTAACTGCTGTTAATATTTCATTTCTGTCATCATTATTTAAATAATGATCCCACCAGCCTTTCTATTGGCCAGTAAAACCAGTGACAATTAAATGAGCTATCTGGTGATCTTGTTTTCTATGATTTTTATAAACATCAGTGAGCAAAGTCATTTCATGTAAAAGGTTTATAATTTCATATTCTGACATTCCATCAATATTCCATTCATAAATTAAATCTGGTGAGTAAGATGAATTGACATAAGTATGTCTTTCTTCAAATTGTAAATCAGGGGGAGTAGGTTTAGGATACCAATTCTTTCTAGGGTATATCTCTTCAATTCTTCCTTTTTTGCGATCTTGCGATGAAGATGCTAAAGTTAATTTATTAATCTGTAATTTATCTGTAAATTGTGATTCGAAATTATCTATGTCTGATAAGTCTGTCAAATTTGTCAATTGATTGTCTTCTGATTCTTCATCCTCTGAAGAGCAAGTTCGTCCTATAGTGTTTAACATTATAATATTCTTATTTTTTAATGGCTCCATGTCCTTTAATGATTCTAGTTTCATTAAGTCTAGCTTTTTATTTATTTCATTAAGTAAATTATCAGTTTTCTCTGTCATAGGCCTTTTTAAAGGTGCTCTAAGGTGAGAAGGTATTTCATGAGGGATAAACAGAGGGGTATTGGACGCATTTTCTTTCTTTATGGAAGTGGAAGGGGGTGTTGTTCTGTCTTCTATGTCTTGTAGCTTTTGACCAATTGTTTGGTGTAATTATTCTATTGAATTATACTATCTAGGTTCTTATTATCATCACTTAGACTAGGTCTTTTGATAGGAGCAGCCAATACTTGGACTCCACTATTTTGATTCAATATAATTGATTCAAAGGGTGGATAAATCTGATATACTTTCTCATGATTTTCTGTCTTTGTCCATGACAATATTTTTTCTATTACACTTATCTTTTTGTTATGATAGTCCAAAAAGTCAAAGAAAATAAAGTGTGTCAGTAAGGCTGCATTTGTTTCGGTGGTAAAGGAAATTAGGAAAACGTTTTCCGGAAAATGGGGATGTTTGGGTGTTCCGAAAAATTGGGTCAAACAGAAAATCATTTCCGTTGACCTTAAAAAAAGCCTTATGACCCCGGAAATTCATTTCCGTTAGTATTTTACCTTCAAATCAATTTTGCCTTAGGAGAACAAAAGAGAGAGAGAAACATGAGCTTCGATCGCAAACCACCATGACCTCTGGCGAGATAGCACCTTGCACCGGTGAGATCGCACACCACCATGAGCTCCGATCCACATCAAGCTACCCAGAGAAACATAACCTAAGATCGCACCTGATCCACACCCACATGTCGAGATCGTGCTGCCTGAAGCACCACCGAGATCCCACCGGCGCACCGGCGAGATCGCACCCATGAGCCACCCATGCCCGATCTCTCTCTTTCTCAATCTACCTCTCCCTTTCCCCGGCGAGATCGCACTCTCTCTTCCTCCTTCAAACCATTTCCGTTTGTATTTTGTTCAGATTTTTGTTTGGTTTTGTTTGATTTTTGTTTGTTTTTAGTTTATACATTGAAATTTTCTATTATAACATTTGTTTGGTAGCTGAGAAAATAGATGAGAAAATGTGAAAAACTAGAATTTTCAGAACACAACCAAACACTAGAAAATATTTTCCAAAACATTTTTTGAAATGCAACCAAACACTTGAAAATATTTTCCTTTCCCGAAAATAGCATTTTCGGAAAATATTTATTTTCCGGAAAATATTTTACATGAACCAAACACAACCTAAGTTTGTCATCATTTCATAATATTTAGCTCTTAAATTGTTTCTTTCTTGTTCATTATATTCTTCAAAAATTTGGTTTTTTTTGTCACTATTTTCGAGTTTTAAGTAGTCATATTTTAGTAATTCTTTATCTAAAACAAATTCCTTAGTTAAAACATTAATTTGTCTATCATGTTCTGTAAATCCTAATATGTCAGTGTGGGTAGGAGAATCAGGTTGAGGTTGGGGCTCATAAAGGGCTTGATGAACATTAGGGGTTGGTTGTGTGGTTTCTGTAGGATAATAGGCTGGTTCAGTCTTTACTGGGGTTCTATTGGTATTTATAGGGGGGAGATGTATAATTGAAGGAAGATTCTGGGGTGGCAAAGGTCTGGAATCCATGAAAGGTGTTCTAGAGGAGAAGGAGCTTCTAGGGGTAAACATCGTTGGGGCCTTTCTGCCTGTAGCACTACTGGGTCTTATAAGACTATTAGTGTATCTGTCATTATTATTAAAAGAAATAATAACTGTACCATCTGTATTTTGGGCTCAAGTTGCCATCTTTCAGGAAGGGTTATATCTTTCCATTGTATCTGTCTAGGTACACGAAGTCTACTATTTGCTGTTGAGGCTTGAAGAAGAGGAGTATGACCTTTGGGAGAGGGTTCAACCATAGATTGGGGGTCTAGGGTAGTTTTCATGTGTTTATAATAAATCCTATAAATAATAACTAAAGGTTCTGAGCCTTCTTTCATGTAATAACCGTTTGTCTTTACATTTAAAGTAAAAACATCCATAATATTCCTGTCAGATAAACTTAAAGCAAAATTAGGATAGCAATTAAAGTATACTAGTCCATTATGTAAACTTGTTTCCATCATCCCTAGGAGTGAGTCATTAAATCTTAAATGTCTGTCATCTCTTAAACAAAGTAAAACACTTGCATTTAAAGCTTCTCTTGTTAATGGTTTTATAGCTACCTGAACTAAACCAAAATGTAAAAAAGCATATTTTTCTCTATATCTGTTGATTGAGTCTATTGAAAATAGCTGAATTGTTTCAGAATCATTAAATAAAGAGTAAGTTCTTTCAACAGTTTTTATAGTATAATTTGTCATGAAGGATAATTTAGAAAAAGAAATATGTCTGTAGATTTTATCAGTTCTTTTTGTTGGTATATTCCATTTATTCCATTCTAACAAATTTCTGTCTATATCTTCCATGCTATATTCCTCATAATTAACTATCTTATCATTTTCCATGTTTAGATTAGTGTGTGCTTGTCCTAAGTGAGTCCTAGCAACAGATGATGAGCGACTAAATATATTCATTCTACTTCTAAGCAATCAGTAATTACTGGCGGAACTATTACTAACCACTGGTATCCTTGCTATCGAGACCAGCTCATCGGGAAACTCCATTGCGGGACCACCCAAACAATGCCTGTCCATCGGCTTAATAAAACGGGCTAACCAACACGAAACTATGGTTTGCCAACGAGTCTGAGGCTGATCAACACTATCAAGGAGCAAGTAGTGGCTTTGTAGTAATATGAGTTCCTAGCAACTTCGCAAAGAAATAAAACTCATACATCTACCATCCATGGCTCTGATACCATTAACTACATAATTTGATATTGCTTCCAAGTGAAATTCTAATTTTTTAAATTCTTAAATGGTTACTAAATGGGTTAAATTTTTTATAATTTAATCATTCATGACCTTAACAAAATTCGACGTAAGTTGTATTTGAAGTTTATCTAATTACTAAAAATTATTACATAAGAATTATAGGTAAAATTTTGACTAAAAAGAAATTACAACACGACTTATACATACAATATATATTAGAAAATTTTAGTAAATAAACATAGTATAATGGGTATTCTAAAATTAAAATACTACTTTTACATCATTAGTGTTTAATTGTTCATATTCGTCGTAAGTTATATATATATATATATATATAGAGAGAGAGAGAGAGAGAGAGAGAGAGAGAGAGAGAGAGAGAGAGGTAAATTTTAGAAAAAAATTCAATTAAAATTTGAAATTAGAATCTAATTATTTTGCGTCATGTATCTAAATTTATATAGGCACCACACCATAATTATCTACTAAATTTTTTTAATCTTTGTGCCAAGTGAGTTAACAAGTACAAAATACTAAGAATCTAATATTAATGAACTATAAAATTTAAAAAAAAAACAACTAATAACATATACTCAATACAAATCATCACACAACAAAGATCACCACACATTCTATCTTATTAAAAATTAGAAGAAAAAAATGATCATAAGTAGTATTAAATTACGTTTACTTTATAAAAAAGAATTTTTGACTAATAATTTATATTTTTATGATAGAAATTTTATTTAATTTTAAATGTATCCATATATATGCATGTGTCACATGCTCTTTTTTTAAATAATTTGAATAGTCATATATATTTTTATAATAAAAATTGTGTTTAATTTAAAAGCATCCATACGTTTGCATGGGTTACATGCTAGCATATATCATATTATATTATATATAATAAAAGTTGGGTTTAGATGCCGTGGTTGCGTCACATGACTTCACCAAATTGTAGAAATTTTATTAAATTTTTAGATTTTTAAAGAACTAAAAAGGAATAGAATACTACCAAGACTCTAATTCATTCTTATCATTAAATAAAATTAGATTGACATTATTTTTTTATTTGTTAAGATATATTTCTTAAATTAAGGGATAATATTTAACATACAAAAATTTAATTTAGATAATATATATCATCTAATTAACATTATTTTTTTATTTGTTAGGATATATTTCTTAAATTAAGGGATAATATTTAACATACAAAAATTTAATTTAGATAATATTTATCATCTAAATTTTCAAAATTTTAATTCTACTCTAATTAAAAGTATATTTTAAAAAATTTCTAAATTTAAATCTCATCTCATGTTTTTGTTGTTACTATTTTCCTCAAGTTGCAACTTAAATTACCCTTATTATTATTATTATTATTATTATTATTAAATTAATATTATTTTATTAGAATATCAAGTTACAAAAATTGATTATTAAGGACTAAGCAAAATTCAAATTCTTCAAGAGGTTATTAATATAAACCTATCCCAAGAAATAGTATATATTTTCATTAATTTGATAATCTTTATCTATGCCAAAAAACAGTCTATATCTCCATTAATTTGATAATTTCTACGTTGATGACATTAAAAAAAAAAAAAATCTATTAGAAGTCTGAGAAATTCGCTTTTTAGGATATTATTTATGTTCGATTTGGATGTTTCTATTAATAATGTCGCTCACATTCTGCTCTATTTATAAAGCTTTTGTTGCTTGCATTTCATCGATTTATTGTAATTTTACTCAGAATGTAATTACTTTAATCTCTTCCTTTTACTTCAAAATCTGCTTAGCAATTAGCAATTTTGTTTATAGTGCTCTTAATTCATCATATTTGAGAAAATTTGCTGGCTTAAATGGTGTAATCGTTGGGATGATCATGAAAGTAATTAATTTGTTGAACCACAGTGTTTGAGAATTTTTATTTTTATTTTTATTTTTTTTTATACTGATTCATTTGATAGTATAGTTTTTCTTTTTATTAAATTTGTCATTTTTTTAGGTTGTCTTTCATCATCTAGATGTTTAACTAGATATGAATTTTTGCATCATTTATATTAAAAAATATATATATCAACCATGATCTCTTTCTCTCTTTTTTATTTTTATTTTTTATTAGCATCACATTGATTCTTCATCTCAAAGATAAGGCTTCCATGGTTACTATGGACAGGTACGTATCTCATGCAAGCATTTATGAACTTAAATTGCCTTTCAATATTTTGAATGCTTTATTATTTTACTAGGTGTGATTAGGCTCAAAAGTATATGGTTCTTTATTTTTCTAGATCATTTAAATACACTAAAACTAAGTTAATAGGATTTATTTTATATAATTTATCAAACAAAATGAAATAAATTTTGTCAAGTATGATTTATTCATGTTGTTCCCTTTTTACTTTTTATTTTTATTTTGAATATCAACATTTATTTATGTAAAGTGTGCATAGAATTATGTACCCATTTGCAACATTAATTAATATTTTCTTTGCTAGTTATTAGTATAATTTTCTATTCCCAACAAATTCTTCATTAATCTTTTTATATTTTTGGTTTTAAATTGCAAAATTTTGGACCATCATTATAAAATAGGTTTTTTTTTTTCCCTTGTGATTATGGAACTTATTTGACTAAAGTAGTAAAATCAAAGTGGCAATGATAGCTCTATATCGAAAAAAATTTATTTTAAAGCCTGGTATTAAATGGTCATAGACTCATATGCAATTTTACAATCTATATGGTTTTTTTTTTTTTTAACACGCTTTTATTTTTTTCTTGATTTTGTTTTCTAGGTTTGTCATAAAAGATTCCAAGCATCGCAAGAAAGGTGTGTAATCTATATGTAGAGCTCTACAATTTTTTTTTTTTTTCATTTACATGTAGTGTCTCTCTTACAATTCAAACTATTCATTTTCTTTTTGTTTCTCAAATAAATTTTGTATTATATGAATTTATGTATAAAATCATGCAACATACACGAAGCAAAAATTATGATAGGTTCTATAATTAGAACAAATTAAAGGTTATTATTCTTCAAATAGTTCTATCTCTTAAAAGTGGCCAATACTATGTCTAAAGATTTTAATAAAGAACAATGACAAAGAAGAACAAGGGTACTCTAAAAACATAGTGTACAAAAAAGTATTCAAAGATTTTCCAAAGGAAAAAAAAACTTCTAACATTTTTTAATCATTGATATTATTTTTAACAATAATTCAAGTCACTAACAAATTAGTACTTATTTTGTTATAATAATTATTAAAATATATAATTATTTATACATATATTTTATAAGTTTTTTCATAAAACCATGCAACGCACAGGCCTATAACTAGTTAATAGGTAAAGTTGAGAGAAAATCCAATTAAGTTTTAAATTCAATTCTAATTGTTGTCTAATTTTGTGCCACGTGTCCTATTTAAGCTTTTTTAATTTTTGTTTTAGGTGAGTTAATGAGGTGCAAGAGACGAAGGGTCTAATATAAATAAATCATCAAAAACTCAATAAAAAATAGGAAGAGTAAACTCATGTGTATATCTAAAAGTAATTAAAATAAAAAAATAAAAGAGAAAATATAATTTGAATCCATATAATTGTAATTTTTTTTAATTGGACCGTGCATGTGCACGGATTATACACTAGTATATATTAATAGGAAAATTTATTAGGTACTCCCGGAGTACCATAAATACGTAGTCCCCATCTCACATGAATGGTGTGTCCCACTATGAATTTAATTAGTGGGACCCACCATTCATGTGAGATGAGGGAATACGCATTTATGGTACTTCGGGAGTACACAATAATTTCCCTATTAATAGGTAAAACTCAGAGAAAGTCAAATTAGAATTTCAAATTAAAGTCTAATTTTGCACCATGTGTCTAGATTTATATGGGGTAATTTTATGATAGCGTATAATCTAATTATTTTTAAATTTGCTATCAAGTGCAGAAGCCAATGAGACGAAATTAATAACACATTAAACACTCATGCTTTAGGAATCAGTAGTACCAATCCATATCCATCAGACTTGCTTCGTGATAATACAACTGTGAAGCATGTTTAAAAAGTAAAAACACACAATTACCCATCTCTCTATGGTCAGTAGTCTTTCTCTTATATTCATTACCCTTATAATGTAATGTAAAAAAAGAGATTGGAGAGAAATTTTTTACCAGCCATACAAATTCAAAGGTTTTTTCTTCACACAGATGCCCATCATGTTACAAAATGACCCACTATAAAAACTACAACCCTAAGGATTTTTTTATTTATTTATATTTAGTCTTTTTTTAGGATACAACTTATTTTGCTGAAAACAGAAAACTGAAAAACGTTGTAGCAAAATTATTTTTAAATGTGTGAATAGTGCCGTGGGACCCATTTTTAATATTTTTTTTTTCTGATGAGCAGTGCACAAATAGTAATAAACAGTGCACAAACAGTGCTCTGTCTCCTAAAAGCTGTTGCACGTGAATCCAAAAAAAAAAAAGAAAAAAAGGAAAAACGCAAACGTGAAACGCAGCTCAAAACATGGATCCAAACAGATACTTAGTCTTTTTTTTTTTTTTAATTTGCAAAACTTCCAATCACCAACAGAGATTGAAGATTCAAAAGCGTGGATGGATCTTTTGGGTAAACATCCTCACTAATGGTCATCTTTCTGTGTAATTTTTCCATTTAGTTTTGATTCTCTTAATTGATATAGTGATGGGTTTGAGCATTTTTTACTTAAATTTTACTACAGTGCCAAATGTGTTTAAAGTTTTATTTACTTAAGAACCACTTAATTGAATGAACTTAATCACCCTTTCAATATATGCATGAGTGCGATTGTAATTTGTGTACTGTAGCAATGGATAATTTGATCAAAGTTTGTCTCTGTTTCTATTGTAGCTACCCTTGCTCTGGTGGAACTATTGTAGTTCAACTTGCTTTCTTTTTACATATGCAGTTATACGCAACTCCTAAAATTTATAGGTGACTCTGTATGTTAGATAAATAGCACTTTCATAAAATCTAATGAAAATATTTTTATTTTACATTCTAATTTGGTATTCCTCATTATTTCTAACATTTTCTTCAAATGGTGATTATAACTAAAGAACTACGTGTTACATCATCACATGGTTTAAGGAAAAAGGGTTGAGAAGGCATGAGCTAACTCATTTGCTTTTCTTTTGAGCCAACTGAAATTACAGCAAACAAAAGATCTCTAAGTTATGCAATATTTTTAAACAGAGTGATGCAGACTAAGGACCATCAAGAGCTCCCTAGGTGAGTCTCTCAAAGTTCACATCATAAGCAAACTGTAATGCCCACAAAAAGTATTAATTGATTGTGTTTTGGTGGCATATATTTTTTGTCGTAAGTCATTATGTCAATAGTTCATATATAATATTTAAGTTAGTATTAATTAATTGTGTTTTGATGGCACATACGTAATATTTAAGTTTGATGTTCAGAAATTTGAAGCTGGTGCAAGGGATGAGGTACACTGTTCAAGAGAAGGGAGTAAGGTTGCATGGAAGATTATTGAGGATATATTAGGGAATGGAATCCTAACGTTTAAATTTTTGTTTAATTGATATTTTCCATTTATTTTTTAGGAATTTTTGAAATAGTAATCCTAATTTGCAAACAAAGAAGAATAAGAAATGAAGAATTGTTTAATTCTTCTTACAAATTTTGTGAAAGTTACACTAGCAAAATATTCATAGACATTTTAAAAAATAAATCTGCTAAACATTTTGCTCTTTTAAGGTTCATTCCCATACATGTGTCTCATTAAGTTTTTAAATTTTTGTTCCAAGTAAGTCATTCAATGCAAAAGATGAGGAATCCAATATAAATGAACCAAAAAAAAAAAAAAAAAAAAAAAAAAAAAAAACACACACACACACACACACACACAATTGGATATATAATCAAATAATTTTACACCAAGAGTCTTTTCTTTTTTCTTTTTTGCCAAGTGACTATTATAAGACTAACATAAAAACCGAAATAACTACCTCACTCACTTAAATATTCTTTAAGTACACAAATAAAGCACTCTATTGTTGAGAGGTTTTAAGCCCAAACACTTTCCTCACCCAATGTGAGAGTTGTGATAATTTTTGGTGCATGTGGGAAGCATTGGAAGAAGCCAAGGATGGCAGATGCAATTTTGAGCTAATTGCGGGATCCAGATTACTAGTGAAGACAAGGCTCGGTGAAACCTGTTGGTAGCTGGAGCTTGGAGGGTTCAAGTACATTGGGTAGATTAGCCTTGGAAGGTCTTTTTGATATTCGTATACTCCAAATTTATTTACTAGTGGATCGATTTTGGTTTGGAGAGCTGTGGAGAGGTTTTTTGCCGAGCACTTCGGTTTTCTCTTCAATAACACATCTCGATGTTATCTTGTGTTTGCATCTCTCTTACCTACTCTTTAAGCTTTACATTTATTGTTAATTGTACATGCTTATGCTTTAGAGTAGTGTTCCGGTTTTATTATGATTCATTTACTCTTATTTCGCACTTAGTTAAGTTAGAGTAAAAATAATAAAGCTGCCTTTTAAATTTGGGGGTCTAAACAAACTATAGTGTTTTCACATTTTTTTACGTTTCAAATATAATTTTTCAATTTGAATTTAACTATTATTAGCGAGTTTACACATGAAGGGATTTTTATAAAGCTACAATATAGGATTTGAAATGGAGTAAATTACTGGGTTTAGTGTGTACTAATTTTTAGGAAAAAAACTAGTGTGTACGTTTAATTTTAGGAGTATGCTAATTTTTAGGAAAAACGTTTCTGTATGAGTTTTTTTTTTTTTTTTTTTGAATTTTATTGAATTACAATTTTAACCCTATTTTTTATTTTTTAAGAATAAGGATTCTCTAATTAGATTAGGGGTATTTTTTATATTTTTTTGAAGTCATAACTAACTTTCTAGATCCCCTTAATATATACAAAAGATAATATTTATGTGAAGAAATGAGTTGTAATTCCCATTAATCTTGAGTAAGAGCTATGAAGTATGAACCTATAAATGGTCAAACTTTCACCATACTTAAACACAGCAATTTTATATATATATATATATATATATGTATGTATGTATATGTATATGTGTATATATGTATGTATGTATGTATAAATGGAATCAAAAATGATTTTTTTTTTCTGAGTTTTGGTATGGTATCTTTTATTTTATTGATACCTTATAAGAAACTCGTGAATTCTTATAATTTCTGCTATTTCCTAGATATGCATATATAATTATATAATTTGGGAGATGATTATTTTCAATTTATATGAGTGACATATAATTTCATTTGATGCATGTGTGGATATGTTTCAAATACATTTTTAAGGACCTTACGGTGTATTGTTGGATACAAATTTCCTAATCATATTTTGCATAATGTTCATATCAGCATATCTATGATATGTATAGGTGTTAATTATTTTGAATGGGAATAATGATTGCTTACAAAAAAACTCGTTTGAGTATGTTATTTATGTGCATAAGAGACAATATACCAGTTCAACATGTCATGGCCAACTTTAATTGGTGACAAATTATTATTTCAAGGGAAATGATTGACCGAAAAAAAAAATTTATGTGTTTAGATTTCTAACAAAAATAAGAATCATTATGATCTATTTTTAGGCTATTAGTTCGCGGAAAATAATATTTTGTTCATTATACCCATGATAAAGTTTGTGAAATGAAAATTTTGATGTGTGTTGGTCTTGCAAGTTTATAAGAGCAAGATTTCCATTCCTTAACCTGATTAGTTTTGTTCTAATTATTATTTACTCCCCCTCCCCCTCTCTCAATACAACATGCCAATAGTTTTTTTCACTGTGATTACGAAGATGTAAACCTCTCACATTGTTACAAGTTGGAACTGTTCCCAAGCTTATTTAAAAACATAATACACTTATCCATTTAAGATCTTCAAAAAAAGAGAGAAAAAGGTGCATCAAAGAAGATAAACATACAATATTATCATGCATATTGTGCATTAATTTTTTTTTCATGTATTATTGTGCCTATAACTTGGAATTTTTTTTCTTCTTTCCTACCTCTTTAAGTTTATTATCTATAATCTATAACATATATAAAACTTTTTCTTGATAAGTTTAAGAGGTCTTACAACTTAAAGGGAAATTATTTAGTCCACTTGGAGGACCATCTCATTAATGTCTAGTGGTCCTCTCACTCAATAATATAAAGTCATTAGTACAAATTTATTGAGTTAGATCCTACCCATCATCCTAACTAGTAGGTACCGTACCCCCAAACAAAAGGGGTACGGTAGAATTATCCTATACATACATACATACATACGTACATACATACATACATATATATATATATATATATATATATATTTATATATATTCAGATTTGAATTGAACGCCTAGAAGGATAATTATGGTATGACCTCCACATAAATCTAGACACATGATGCAAAATTAGACTCTAATTTGGAATTCTAATTTGACTTTCTCTAAACTTTGCCTATTAATAGATAGATATAATTCAAATTTGAATTGAACACATAGAAGGATAATTATGATATAGTCCCCACATAAATTTATATACATGGCACAAAATTAGACTCTAATTTGACTTTCTCTAAACTTTGCCTATTAATATATAGATATAGATTCAGATTTGAATTGAACACTTAGAAATATAATTATTGTGTGCTCTCCACATAAGTTTAGACACATAGTACAAAATTGAACTCTAATTTGTAATTCTAATTTGACTTTCTTTGAGTTTTACCTATTAATATTAATATATATATATATATATATATATATATATATATATATATATATATTAGAATATCCAAATAAACAAATTAAATAAATTAAAACCCTCCACAAGGAAACAGAAGGAAAAAAAAAAAAAAAAACATGTCACACTTACATAGGTGACATTACCAATTTCACTGGTACTTCCGGTTAGACATGGCAAAACGGGTCAGAATTTTCTGACCCGATCCAAAGTCGAATTTTTTGACTTGAACAAAAGGGGTTGACTCGATAAATTATAGGGTCAGGTATGGATTTTTAAAAAAAAAACCCGAAGCGGGTCCGGGTTGGGTTTGGGTTTTTGCAAAATCCGAACCTGGACCCGAACCCGACCCTTCCTGTTTATATATATATATATATATATATATATAAGTTAAAAATACTAAAATACGCCCCATATATATATATAAGTTTTTTTTTTAAAAAAAAACCCTAATACCATTTCACACAACACCATCACTCAGCCGCCTACCCACTTTCTCCTCTCCCATTTCATACACGAAAATTTGTGAACCACAGCAAAACTCCACAGCCGATTACTGATTTGAAAAACCAATGTAAGTTCTCTCTAGCTACTATTTATCTTAACACAATCATTGATTTATCACCGTAATAAATCAGATCACTCTCTCTCACACACACTCACTGAGTACCCATTCTTTGCTCTCTTTCGCAGTTGACAATGGAATCAAATCAATCCAATCAACATAATAGCCTACTCGCCTCTGAAGCTGACACTCAAAGAACCTTGTATGCTGTTGATATAATGATGGTTTATAAATTTAGCCAGTGAAACTTTATTTGCAATATAATAGGACCAAAGAAGCTTTCTTAATTTATTTTTATACAAAAAAATTTAACTTTGAATTTGTAAGACCACAAAATATATATATATATATATATACACGTACTTATAAAGTTGTAATGCTTCATGTAGTTGACGGACAAAGAATCAGAATTTAAGGGTTCGAAATTTGAGGTTAGGTTGTTGTGGTCTTGCAGAATGCATATTCATGTTCTTGTTGTGGTCTTGCAGATTGGGCCCAAATTTGGTTGGCTTAATGGGGCACACGGGTCGGGTCCGGGTATGAAAAAACCCGGCCCGTTGCCATTCTTACCTGTGAATGACCCTTTTTAAAATTTTATTTTTTATGGTAAAAAACTAATAAAATTAAGACATAGTTGGTTTAGTTTTTTGTTATGGGCTTTACACTGCACAACCCAAACTCAATTAATAAATATAAATGCACATGATTTTGTTTTCAAATAAACATAATTTTTTTGAATGACGCCGTTAAAAAAATGTATTTATATTTAATGCCATTCAAATATAATGGTCTTAAGAAAACAATTGAGTTTTTTATCTTGTTGCATGCAAACAAATTGAAAGATGATGATTTAGGCATTCTTCTTGCTTCAATAACACGATAAGTAAAGATTTTTAGATATTAAATGACAAAGCACATATCAAAATAATCTAGTTACAGTAAACTTAACGCATATTTGAAATTATAGACATGTATGAGAAGTATTCATAAGTGTTAAAAGAGTAAATGTGAAGTGTATCAATAAAATTATGTATAAATTAGGTGAAAAGCACCTTTTAGTCCTTATATTTTCAGGCTATTCCCATTTTAGTCCCTATATTTTATTTTTATTGCTTTTAGTCCCTATCCTGAAAAACGCTTCATATTTTGGTCCCTGCCGTTACATTAGAAACGGAGAAAGTTGATATGGCAAACGGCAGGAATAAATAATACTAAATTAATGTCTACGTGGCCTAAATTAATAATAAAAAATGTTTTTTGGCATTAAAAAATGCCACGTCAACATTTAAATTAAAAAATTAATTTATTAATTTTAACTAATTAAAAAAATTAAAAACTAAAAATTATATGAATTGAGATCTAAGTATATCTTGAACAAGAACAAAAAAAAACACAAACCCAAAAATTAAAAAAAAAAAAAAAAAAAGAAAAAAAAAGAGAGAGAGAACGAACTAGACATCAAGAGATTGAACTAAGAAGATGAAAGATCTGGGTTTTAATCACATAGCGAGATCTTGGATTTGAACAAACTTTTAGCCCCAGACTTCGTTTCATGCTGAAAGTGCAAAAACCCATTTAACAATAACAGAAACAAAAAGCCAAAGCCCAGAGAAACAGAAAGAGAGTAAAATCTAGGGTTTTGAAAAATCTGATTCGGAATGGGGACGCCATTTTTGGGCTTGCAACACCAAGATGGTGGTGGAGGCGTGGCGGTAATGGTGGGACCAATGAAAGCTATGGAGCCCACACCGTTGAAGGCTTGTTTGAAGAACTCGTAGCTTAAGTCCCCTATCCTAATCTTCTTGATCTTTCATAAGGCTATATGTTTCAAGCTCGAGAGGTTACACCATGTCGCCATGACTTTTGCTACCGCCAGTGGCGATATCAAGCCCTTGTTCAACCGCTACCATTTTCTCCGAGCTAATTACAAGCACCACTGCAATGCCAAGGACGAGGTGTGTTTTGTAATTTTTTGGATTTCTTTTAGATTGGAAAAGTTTTTTTTTTGGAGGTTAAATAATATGATTTTTCTATCAGTTTTTGTTTATTTAGGTGTTAGCTTGAATAAAATTGATTATCCTTTTTGGTTGTGTGTTCAAATCCAAGATCTCGCTCTATGATTAAAACCCAGATCTTTCATCTTCTTAGTTCAATCTCTTGATGTCTAGTTCATTCTCTCTCTCTTTTCTTTTTTTTTTTCTTTTTTTTTTTTAATTTCTAGGTTTGTGTTCTTGGATCTGAGTTTGTGTTCTTGTTCAAGACACACTTAGATCTCAATTCATATGATTTTTATTTTTTAATTCTGTTTTTAATTTTTTTTAATTAGTTAAAATTAATAAATTAATTTTTTTAATTTAGTTGCTGATGTGGCATTTTTTAATGCCAAAAAACATTTTTTATTATTAATTTAGGCCACGTGGACATTAATTTAGTATTATTTATTTCTGCCGTTTGCCGCGTCAACTTTCTCCATTTCTGATGTAACGGCAGGGACCAAAACGGGAAGCGTTTTTCAGGATAGGGACTAAAAGCGGTAAAAATAAAATATAGGGACTAAAATGATAATAGCCTGAAAATATAGGGACTAAAATGTGCTTTTCGCCTATAAATTATAGATACTTAGGCATGGTTTTTAACAGTTGATAGCCAAAATAAAAGGTTTTTAAAAATAAAAGATGATATTTTTTAGAGTGTATATTACTTATCAATAACATAATATGACCATGTTTAAATAAGCAAATAATCAAATTTTGATGTATATTCTAATAGAGTGTCAATTACAGTGTATCTAAAATTAAACACAACTATCAGATTATTTTTCAAGATATTAGATTAGTTTTCAAGTTTTTTTTATTTATTTTTATGTTTTTTATTCTCTGCCAAATTAGCTGTCCAATTGGGTATTTGTAGTTTTGTTTTATATTTTGGAATGTTGATATTGTGTAGTAGTGAAACTTGTGTGATTATTTTAATTTTATATTTTCAAAGGGTAGACTAGTCTCCTTTGTGGTTGTGCTATTTATTTTAATTAGAAATGTTAGGATTTGCATAATTTAATAATTAATGATCAAGTATTAATTTGTTAACCTAAGCTTTTTCTTGATATGGGTGATGAATTCAAACCAAGTTATGTATTTCATACCAAGTAATTTGCTGCATGACTTACCAAGTCGCAAAAAACTTCAAGTTCTTCTTTCTCAAAAAAAAAAAAAAAAGGTCGCAAATACATATATTTTTTTAACAAAAAAATTCATGTGAAAAATATGGGTTGACCTGATCCAACTTGCAACTTGATTGACCCGACCTGTTTTTAACCTGCTTAAAATCAAGGTTTTGAAACCTGGACCGGACCATACGATCCGACCGGGAAAACTGCAAACCTCTCAGTTTTGCGATTTTTTTATCTTCAAGAACTTCTCTATGGGAAAAAAGTAGGGACCCGTGCGAACCGTGGTCGAACCGTACGGTTCTGAAAACCATGACCGGTTTTTGAGATTTGGACGGTTTCTTTTTGTTTTAGCTTTTCCAGTGAATTTTGGCCAATACACCAGTATGAAGTTAAGATAAGATCTAGAAGAAATGAAAGAACACCAAGAAGAACAAAGATCGGAAGGAGATCTATTAATTTTAGATCTTGAACAAAGGGATTTGTAAGGAAAAGAAAAAAAAAAAAAAAAAAAAAAAGAACCAGAGAAGAAGAAGACAACTTCCTTAAAAAAAAAAAAAAAAAAAAAAAAAAAAAAAAAAAAAAAAAAAAAAAAAAAAAAAAAAAAAAAGAGAAGAAGAACACAATGAAGCAGGGTTTGCGCCCGGTTGAAGTAGCAACTAGTATGTTGCCAACACAGTCACCGATTACGCCTTCGTCTTCTACTGCTGCTTCTTCTTCTTTCTTCTTTTTTTTCTTCTTCTCTTTCTTTTTTCCATTGATGGAGATCACTCTGTAATTTCCTCTTTTTCGCTGAATACTACTGCTATGTGTTCTCTTTCTTTCTTTTGTTACTTTGTTACTCCTTTTGAATTCCCATTTCCCAAGTCCCTCATGTGGCTAACATTGGAATGATGAAAGGTTTTAATTTTTTAATAAAAGCAAAAAATTTCAGCGATTAGATTCAGATTTTTTTTTTCAGCTGCCCAGTATGATGTGACATGCATTGCTAGGTGCATTAAATATTTATGTATTTTTAAGAGGTGTAATGCTCTAGCGCAAATTATTTTACAACATTTTTACAAAATGTTGATATGGTCAACCTCTTATTGGTTTTCATTTAGGCCTACCATTATTATCACATTTTTATTTACCAATAATCACTCACCACATCAGTAGTTTGTAAATTTTTCCGTAAAATAATTTTTATCCCTAGCATTATTCTTTTAAGAGTAATGTAGTATCACAATATTTTACACAATTTTTTGCTATAATTTGACACATGGCAAAGTGTGAGTAATGAAAAAAAAAATTATGGGTTTACATCTCTACCACTCACATCTCGACACGTGGCAAATTGCGGCAAAATTTGTATAAAATGTTATGGTACTATTATTGCTCTAATTTTAATTAATATTTACAGTTAAGTATATAATAATTATTAAATAATTATTTCAATTTAAAATGATTAATTAATTTAAATATTTTATTTTATTTTATTTGAGTGTCTTTCTAATTCTTATATAATAATTAAAAATTATTATTATTATTATTATTATTATTACAAGTTTAACTAATCAATATATAAATAAATAAAAAGATATTATATTTAAATTTGCTTAGGATTAGATATTTCTTATTTGTCTTGTCAAAGTTATGATACGAAAATATATATTTGAAATATAGATATTTATATTTAATTGGATTGTTTTAGTTAAATTTTCTATTTATACTAATTTAATATATTTATTTATATTAAAATAATTATTAAATTAATTATGACGTCATTACGGTTTGACCCCCGTTCGACCTCAAAAACTTTGAACCTCTCCCTTTTATGGTTCAATGAACGGTCCGGGTCTAAAACCTTGCTTAAAATGACTCGTTTTTTTTTTTTTTTTTCTTTTACCCAAACCAGTTTTCAACCTGAACCTTGCTCGATCCGACTTGCCTGTTCACCACCTCTACTTTTAGTTGACCTAATAATTTGAGTTATTCTAGAACCACAACTAATTACAAACTAATTTTCACAACTATTTAATGTGACAGACTGTAATTGATTGTTTATTATTTTCCCATAAACCCACCACATTTTTTCCACAACTCACAATTAGCCACATCAAATAGTTGTGAAAATAAATGTAAAATTGATTGTGGTTTTAGAATTTAGTTTCTCATAAACAAGGGGGATCTAATAGACATTTTTAGTTGCCAAATACTTCTCATCAAAAAATAATAATAATAAAAAGTCCCAAAATACTAATTACACTTAGCCCAATAGTGAAAATCCCACCGAGCCAAGATCCCCATGAAATTATGCCCAATTCAAGACAAATTCTTGAGCTGGGCTTTAGTAATTCATGAAGAGCCCAAGAAAGAGTGGGAAAAATCCCATTAAATATTGGTTATATCTGAGGTAGAGGGAGTCACACTATGGCTAAGCAAAAGCACCAGCCCAAAGAGAAAAATAAAAGAGTGCAATGAAGAAGATGAAGTTGTTAATACGAATTTGTGAAAGCTTGTTGACAAAGCTCAATTAAAAAATTTTAGTGGAAAAAAAGCCAAAACAGATGAATAAACAAAAACAAACAAATGAGAATTAATAGAAAAAGAAGATAATGACTCAACCAAAAAAAAAAAAAAAAGAAGAAGAAGAAGAAGACAAATGTTTCCAAAAGGGTGGAACCTTTTGTTCAATACATCCAAGAAGACTATCAATAAAAAAAAATAAAAAAAAAACCACACACACACAATTAGATATCTAATCATATAATTTTACGCCAAGAGTCTTTTCTTTTTTGCAAAGTGACTATTATAATACTAACATAAAAACTGAAATAACTACCTCACTCACTTAAATATTCTTTAACTACAAAAATAGAGCACTCTATTGTTGAGAGGTTTTTAACCCAAACATTTCCTCACCCATCTAAGAGTTGTGATAATTTTTGGTGCATGTGGGAAGCATTGGAAGAAGCCAAGGATGACAGATGCAATTTTGAGCTAATTGCGGGATCCAGATAACTAGTGAAGACAAGACTCGGTGAAACCCGTTGGTAGTTGGAACTTGGAGGATTCAAGTACATTGAGTAGATTAGGCTTGGAAGGTTTTTTTAATATTCGTATACCCCAAATTTATTTACTAGTGGATCGATTTCGGTTTGGAGGGCTGTGAAGAGGTTTTTCGCCGAGTACTTTGGTTTCCTCTTGAGTCAAATCCTACCCATCATCCTAACTAGTAGGTACCGTACCCCCCCAAAAAAGAGGGTACGGTAGAATTACCCTATACATACATATATATATATTCAGATTTGAATTGAATGCCTAGAAGGATAATTATGGTATGATCCTCACATAAATCTAGACACATGATGCAAAATTAGACTCTAATTTGGAATTCTAATTTGACTTTCTCTAAACTTTGCCTATTAATAGATAGATATAGATTCAGATTTGAATTGAACACCTAGAAGGATAATTATGGTACAGTCCCCACATAAATTTAGATACATGAAGCAAAATTAGACTCTAATTTGACTTTCTCTAAACTTTGCCTATTAATATATAGATATCGATTAAGATTTGAATTGTAAAAAGATAGTTATGGCGTGCTCCTCACATAAATCTAGACACATAGTACAAAATTGAACTCTAATTTGTAATTCTAATTTGAATTTCTTTTAGTTTTACCTCTATATATATATATATATATATATATATATATATATTACAATATCCAAATAAACAAATTAAATAAATTAAAACCCTCCACAAAGAAAAAAAAAAAAAAGAAGCCATGTCACACTTACATAGGTGACATTACCAATTTCACTGGTACTTTTGGTTAGACATGGCAAAACGGGTCAAAATTTGCTAACCCGATCAAAACTCGATTTTTTTTACTCAAACAAAAGGGGTTGACCCTTGACCCATCCTTTTTTTTTTGGGTCAACCCGACCCAACCCAGCTAACCTATGAATGACCCTTTTTAAAATTTTATTTTTTATGGTAAAAAACTAATAAAATTAAGACATAGTTGGTTTAGTTTTTTTTATGGGCTTTACACTGCACAACCCAAACTCAATTAATAAATATAAATGCACATGATTTTGTTTTCAAATAAACATAATTTTTTTTTGAATGACGCTGTGAAAAAAATGTATTTATATTTAATGCCATTCAAATATAATGGTATTAAGAAAACAATTGAGACTTTTATCTTGTTGCATGCAAACAAATTGAAAGATAATGATTAAGGCATTCTTCTTGCCTCAATAACGCGATAAGTAAATATTTTTAGATATTAAATGACAAAGTACATATCAAGATAATCTAATTATGATAAACTTAACACATATATTTGAAATTATAGACATGTATGAGAAGTATTCATAAGTGTAAAAAGAGTAAATCTGAAGTATATCAACAAAATTATGTATAAATTGTAGATACTTAGGCATGTTTTTTAACAGTTGATAGCCAAAATAAAAGATGATATTTTCTGGAGTGTATATTGCTTATCAATAACATAATATGCCCATGTTTAAATAAGTAAACAATCAAATTTTGATGTATATTCCAATGGAGTGTCAATTACAGTGTATCTAAAATTAAACACAACTATCTGATTATTTTTCAAGATATTAGATTAGTTTTCAAGTTTTTAATTTTTTTATGTTTTTTATTCTTTGCCAAATTAACTGTCCAATTGGGTATTTGTAATTTGTGTTAGGACATATGTAGTTCACTTGTTAAGAACATATGTCACTCTTATATGTAATTGACTAATCTTTTGACAAAACGTACTTTACTTGTATTTGGGTAGATCTAAGATGTGTTGAAATACTTCAAGAAACCATGTTTCAAGATCAAGTATGGAAGCCTTCAAGTCTATCCAAGAAAACAAGCTGAAAGTGCAAGGTTACTAAAGCTCGACAGCTAGCATGTGTCGAGGTTAAGTAAGCTATTCAACCCCACATGCTCGACAGCTTCTATCTGTCGAGATTTATAAAATCAGAATTTCTGATATGATTTCTTGGGATCCGTGAATGTGTCTTTGGGCCTTCTTTTCTCCTAACCCTAGACATATAAAATGATTGTTTTAAGGGCAGTTAAAGAAGACACAAGTTGCACAAGCATTGAGTAAACTCTGTTCAAGCAATTTGTGACCGGAGACAAAGTTCTGCCCTTGTTCATCTCTTCTGAAGAAGTTGTTGTGTATGTGCACCTTTGGGTTTTGTGACCAAGCATCTTCTTGATCTTCATCATATGGATGAATTGAAGAACTTTGCAGCCAACCATCTTTCTAGTTGGTGATTGAAGTCGCATACTGGGATCCACGTAAATTGGTTAGTCACGTACTTGGGAGCCATGCATCAAAAGGGGAAACTGTTACTACAGAACAAGTCCAATTGGGTATTGGGGTAAGGGTTCAACTGTAGGTTGGTAAGGTACTGGAGATTCCTTTACTTGTAACCGCTTGTTGTGATAATAGTGGAGTTTCGGGAGTAGTGACCTGAAAATCACCCGGTGGGATTTTTGCCGTTAGGTTTTCCCCATTCGTAAACAAATCACCGTGTTATTTATTTTCCGCTGCATAATTAGTTTATTGGTGACTTGTTTGTGCTGCCACGCGTTTGCAAATTAATTAACTTAATTTATTAACTTGACTAAATTAATTGGTTAATTAATCACAACGGGTCAATATGTTTTAGGCCTATCAATTTCTTTTATATTTTGGAATGTTGATATTGTGTAGTAGTGAAACTTGTTTATTTATTTTAATTTTAGATTTTCAAAGGGTAGACTAGTCTCCTTTGTGTTTGTGCTATTTATTTTAATTAGAAATGTTAGGATTTGTATAATTTAATAATTAATGCTCAAGTATTAATTTGTTAACCTAAGCACTTTCTTCATATGGATGGTGAGTTCAATCCAGGTTATGTATTTCATACCAAGTAATTTGTTGCATGACTTACCAAGTTGCAAATACATATATTTTTTTAAATAAAAAAATTCATATGAAAAATATGGGTCAACCCGTCCAACCTGCAATTCGATTGACCCGATTTGTTTTTAACCTGCTTAAAATGACTCGTTTTTTATTTTTTATTTTTTATTTTTTACCCAAACCAATTTTCAACCTGAACCTTGCCCGATCCGACTTGCCTGTTCACCACCTCTACTTTTAGTTGACCTAATAATTTGAGTTATTCTAGAACTACAACTAATTACAAACTAATTTTCACAACTATTTAATGTGACAGACTGTAATTAGTTATTTATTATTTTCACATAGACCCAACACATTTTTTCCACTACTCATAATTAGCCACATCAAATAGTTGTGAAAATAAATGTAAAATTGATTGTGGTTTTAGAATTTAGTTTCTCATAAACAAGGGGGAACTAATAGACATTTTTAGTCGCCAAATACTTCTCATAAAAAAATAACAATAATAAAAAGTCCCAAAATAAAAATTACACTCAGCCCAATAGTGAAAATCCCACCGAGCCAGGATCCCCATGAAATTAGGTCCAATTCAAGACAAATTCTTGAGCTGGGCTTTAGTAATTCATGAAGAGCCCAAGAAAGAGTGGGAAAAATCCCATTAAATATTGGTTATATCTGAGGTAGAGGGAGTCACACTATGGCTATGCAAAAGTACCGGCCCAAAGAGAAAAATAAAAGAGTGCAATGAAGAAGATGAAGTTGTTAATACGAATTTGTGAAAGCTTGTTGACAGAGCTCAATTAAAAAATTTTAGTGGAAAAAAAGCCAAAACAAATGAATAAACAAAAACAAACAAATAAGAATCAATAGAAAAAGAAGATAATAACTCAACCAAAAAAAAAAAAAAGAAAAAGAAGAAGAAGAAGACAAATATTTCCAAAAGGGTGGAACTTTTTGTTCCTCATTTTCTCTCTAATTTTCTCCCGATTTTGGTAGATTGCATATTGGTAGGCTTGGAGAGAAAACACTAAGGCTTCACTAGTTTTCTCTTATATTTTCTCCCACAACCAAACACGTGAAAATATTATTTTATCTCCGCTTTTCTCTTTCCATTTTCCATCTCTCCCAAAATCACCCCAGTCAAACCTAAAGCTCAGATAACAGACAAATATGCAGAAACGTTTATCATATGAAGGAAGTTTAAGGGATTTCTTACAAGTTTAAGGCTTAGCTTCAGTGCACTCGTGCTAACACGATATGGACATGTCAACCATTTCCTTCTAACAACGTTAAATAAATAAATAAAAATAAGAAAAAAACAAAGAAAAGTTGGCAGACACTTTAAATGCTTCAAAGGATCAAGTTAAGTTTGTGTCCAATTATAAAATTGACCTATGAAATGGACCCATCGATAGATTTCTCAAAAAAAAAAAAAAAAAAAAAAAAAATCCAATGGGCTAATATATAACAAGGTAGTCAATATTGTACTGATACCGGCCAGTATGTACCATACTGGTACATATACCGATATTGAAACACCAACGTTTCGTATCGGTTTAAATACCAGCTGTACCGACTATGTACCGGTCATATTGGCCAATTTTGGGCAATATTGGCTGGTACAGAAAAAAAAAACCTTTTTTTCTTTTAGTTTTGTAATTTTTGAATTTTTGTAAGGGTAGAATGGTAACTTATTTGCATTAACTTATTAGTATTATTCGTTTTCTTAGTATGCAATGAACAATTAAGCTTTCTATTTTTTATATTGTTTTTTTTTTTTTAATTGATGCTAAAGTTTAAAACTATGAATAATTTGTTCTGAATTGAGGTAATGTTTTATGGTAAATTTTTATATTTATTATAACACACACACACACACACACACACACATACATATATATATATATATATATATATATTTATTTATTAATAAATATAAAAAATAACGGTAAACCCAAAACGGTACACCGGTATTGATCGGTACCTAAATATATCCTTCCACTGGTCAAACCGGTATAGCTTCCGATACGAGATTGACTCCCTGGATATATAATGTGCCCTACGTGAGTTGAAGCCATTCGTCTAACTTGGCTTATATTTGAAGTTGCAACCAATCCAAGAGAAGAAGGTAAACTATGTAACCAATCCTTTCTAATCATTCCGTGGTGACAACTCATTAACTTTACAATTTTCTTAAAAAATCTTTAAGAGCCTTCAAAGTTCAAACACATTCTCTCTATAAAAACCCAATTGGTACCTAGGAAGTACGGGTGCATTTCGGGACTCAGGTGCGGGTGCGGGTGCGGCGGGACTCGGCAATTAAAAAATTATTAAAAATATATATATATATATATATATATATATTTTTATATTTTTAATATATTGCTAAGCATACTTTTTCACATTATATAAACATATACCAAATTTAAGAGCAATAGTAGATAATAACTAAAACATGATATTCATAAATTAAATACAACTCACAAGATTGAAACTAAAACATTCCATGATATTTGGAAATTAGAATACAACTCACAAGTTTGAAACTAAAACAAAATAAAAGACAATCAACAAGACAATCAAATACCAACAGCATCATCCTCAATATCAATAGCTTCACTTCGAATTTCACTTTCACTAGTAGCAGCACTAGTGTTAGCATTCCCAATAACCATGGCCTCCAACTCTGGCTCATCAAGTGTAAGGGCTGCATTCTCAAGAATTCCAACTCCTCCATGTATGTCGCTCTCATTCCAAGAGTCTCCTGTAATATCCTACATCTTTGTTGTTGTATGTATGTACTCCTCATTGCGCCTTGACAAGAGTCGAAGATTAGAATGCACATATACCAAATCCTCAGCGCGTGCAGGAGCCATTTTGTTTCTATTTAAGGAATGAATGAATTTGTATGTGCTCCAATTTCTCTCAGCGCATGAGGATGAACAAGGTTGTCCAAGAAGTTTAAGGGTAAGGGTTTGAAGAGTTGGAAATGCGGAGTCATGGTATTGCCACCAAACTAAAGGTTGTAAGGCCCATCTATCTGTCAAGGCATCTGGTGAAGGAAACCTCCCTCCTGAAAATGTAGCAAACTCAAACTTCACCACCGTTAATTCATTCACATCTTCAAAGTATCGTTCCAAACACTTGCTTCTTTCCATAGTAATTTCATGATCCCGATGTGGAGGGATGTGTTTTGGATTCCCCGAAAGCCATTCAATGGAGTAATACCTAGTTAAAGATTAAAAAACAAATATAGATGAAACATGTGTTTTACTAAAAGGGTGAACTAAGGAAAATAGAAAATAAATGTACCTACTTAGGATTTAAGGAATGAGCCAAGCAATGTATCGGTGTACAATTTTTAGTCTATCGATCAATGAGTATATCATACACCACACTCCAAAATGAGCTATACTGATCATCTTCCAAGCCTTCGTGTCGATATATTACTGCCTTCACCTTTTCTATCATTGAATTCCACATCTCATACACAAGATGAAGACAAGGCTTACCTATGTCGGCTATTCGTAGCATATCATAAATGGGTGCTGTGAATTCAAGAATATAATCAATATTATCCCACCAAAGATCACTTAGAATCATATCTTTCACCTTTTGAGCTTTTCCAACATCATCCTCCCTATAAGAAGCCCATTGGTCACTAATAGCCATGGCTTGAAGACATCTTTTTATCAACTTCAACCTTTTCAGCATTACAATAACCAAAGCAAATCTAGTATCAGCAACTTGGGGTAGTTTTAATGGACAAAATTCATTAAACATTGCCAACCTCATTGAATGGTTCATAATAAAAACACATATGAAGGATGCATCATCAGCAATACGTGTAATCCAACTACATTCCTCATATGTAACTTCATTCTTTTCAGTGTTTTTTGCTGCACAAATATTCTTCAAGGCTAGATTGAGAGTGTGGACAACACAGGGTGTCCAAAATATTTTAGGATACTCACCTTCAATAAGAGCTCCAGCAGACTTGATCACGCTAACATTATCAATAATGACTTGGACAACTTTTTCATGTCCAATCTCTTTTATAGCATCCTTCAACACCCCAGCAATATAATGTTTGTCTTTGAACTCACCTGATCCATCAACTGCCTTTATAAACACTGGAGCCCCATCTGATACAGCCATAATATTAATAAGAGGCCTCCTTTGTGGATCTGACCATCCATCAGAAACTATACTTACACCATTTTCAAGCCAAGAGTCTTTAATTGGTTTCAAAAGTCTTTCAACCTGAGCTCTTTCTTTTTGCAAAAGTGTGTTGTTCTCAAGGCATTGTATCCATGAGGAACATAACCCGGAATGTTATGGGTAGTAGCATATGCAGAGGAACTACGATAATGTGGGTTCCTTGCAAAGTTAAACTGAAGCCCACCTGTGTAAAACATCCTAGCAATTCTGCTATCCAAATCATGTCTTGCATTATTCTGAAATGCTTTCTCCAAAGGAGAATTCGTAGTCACCTTCCTCCTCTTACCATCAACCGGATTTGTACTATCACTCCCTTCCTGTATTCAAAATGGGGACATAGGTATAGCAGGCCAATGGCTTGGGGGAGGTGGGGGTAAAGGGATTTGACTTCTCCGTTCTCTCTCTAACTTATCATTCTTAACTTGATCATGCATTCGCTGCATTTTCGGCCTATGGCTCTTCGCCTTAAGGCATGCTTTAATACTTTGCCAAAAATTCCTAATAAATGAGCCTTAACCCTAGAATAGGATCCCATATAAACTATACCACAATAGTTGCACTTAAAGTATGTGTTTCCACCTGATTTAACAGACGCACCAGGTGGTTTTTCTACTTTAGTAACATACTGCCAAAGAGGAGATTCATCATTTGGCACTTCTTGATTAGATGAAGGTGAAGTTTCTGCGCTAGTAACTTCATCCATTGCAAATTCAATAGATTCAATTTAACCTACAAATAATAACTATTAACTAAATAAATTAATAATAAAACTATTAACTAAATAAAACTAAGATTGAAAAGAAGCTAAGTTCTAGACTAACTGATTTACAAATTTTATCAGTTAGGATAAGATTCTTATCCTAACTGATAAAATTTGTAAATCACAGCAGCCATATTAATAACAAAACTCTTTAAGCTTTAACTTCCACAAGAACAAAAAAAAACAAGTAAAAAAAAAAAAACACAGCAAACACAGAGAGTAACCCATTAACCCGCAGAGAGTAACAAGCAAAAAAGGCAAAAAGCACACAAACACAGCAAAGAGAGTAACCCACTAACCCGCAGAGAGTAACAACTAACAAGCAAAAAAGGCAAAAAGCACATAAACACAGCAAACACAGCTGACAGCAGACACAAAGAGAAAAAAAAAATAGAGAGTAAAATGGAAGCTTTGAGAAGAGAGAGCAGTGAGCACACCTGAAGCTAGGATGCACGGAGACTCGCAGAGAGGGAGAGCACACCGCAGAGTCGCGAGAGGGAGAGCACACCGCAGAGTCACAGAGAGGGAGAGCACAGAGAAGAGTGATAAGGGATGAAGTGAGAGAGGAGTGTTTGGAAGAAGTGAGAGTGTGTGAGAGTCTTAGGGTTTAGGTTTAAGTTCAAATGGTGCGTTTTGCACCTTTTTTTTTTTTTGAAAATCGGCCTGACTCGGCCGTTTCGGCTTGAACCGGCCATTTCGGCCGTTTTGGTCGATATAGCCGATACGGCCCGAGTCGGCCTGAATAGGGGCCACCAAGTGGCAGGATGCGGCCCAACATGGCACAGACACGCGGTCTGTGGCGTCCCTCCCACGTCGACGCGTCCCGCCGAGTCATACATGGGTGCGGCTCCTCCTGAGCCGCATCCGTGCATCCCAGATTGGTACATGTTGCTAATAAAAAACACAAGCTATATAGAAGTTGCTCAATCTTTTAATTTAGAAAAAAAAAAGGTATAAGCTAGCCATGGCTTTCTATAAGCATATCTTCATTTTGTCTTTGATTTTAGCATTGCCACTCTCAAGCATGGAAATGAGGCTAGCAGCTCGCCACATTTTGGATGCAACTCTAGCATTGACAAAGCCAACAATCCCAACTTTGGTCAAGCCCTCAAACTCAATGCCACAATTGCCAAGCAGTATGGACTCAAGATTTTAAGCTAGCGGGGGCTGAAGTATAAAGGAAAAAGAAAAAAAAAAACTTCAAATATACATCTAATATCAAATGTTCTATTTTTTTTTTTTTTATCGCTTCATCTAAAATAATATAAACAACTCATTAAAATAATAAAATTAGAAAGAGAATTTGAGTTTTTTAATTGAAAGAAGAAATATAATCTTAATAAAATATTGTATTTTATTTTTAACAACTTGCTATAGTCAACTAGTATTTATACTAGTTTATTGTAGTTGTAAAAAATTTAGTTTTAACTTCTCCAATAACACATGATTCTTTGATTCTTTGGTTGTAAAATAGTTTTTTTTTTTTGCTAAAATACAATCACTATTGTGAATGTTTTTAATGTTTTTATTAAATTTTGAGTTGGATAGTTGCTATTTGAATGAGACTAGTAAAGCTTATTGAGGAGAAGATGGACCTAAGATTTTGGAAGGGGCTCACCACAAAAATTAAACATATAATAACTATATATATAAAAATAAATAAAAAATAAAAATTAGACCCGGGGGGCCGGGCCCCCTTGGGCCCCCACCTGCTGCCTCTGCAGAAAGCCATATTACCAGCAATCACTAAGGGCCTAATCAACATTGCAGTAACCAATAAGTTTGCCAAACACATATGCACGCAGTTCTAAGAGTGACACTACATTTCGATGTCATATATAGTTTACTTCTAAAATAAATGGCTCTTTTGGATGTGAGGGAATATTACAAGTCCTTCGATCCTTGGCTTGTTGCTATACTATTCGTATTCGGGTTGTCCCCAGTTAGTCTATGTACAGTTGCTACAAATAATTATTCGAATAAAATAAGTCATTTTCTTGAAAAGTTTTCCTCCGTTGTGAATTTTAGGGCTTTGCAAATTTGACATATATATATATATATAATATATTTTTTTGGGAGTAAATTATAAAAACCTATCTTAAGATTTGGAGAAGTTGTTCCTCCCTCAAACTTAAGGGAAATGATACTCCGCCTTTGGTTATTTGAGATTTTGAAAAAGTCAATAAATTAATCATTTTATTAGTAACATAATATTCTAATTTTTGGAAAAAAAAAATCCATTTAACCAGACCTAACCATAGTTAGTGAAAGATTTTAAGATTAAATATTATTTTTCTTGTCATCAAACTAAAAAAAAAAGAAAAAAAAAAGCACTTTGTGGAGCCAAAAAAAAAAAAAAAAAACACAATTCCTATAGCAACTCCTAGTAGATCTGCAGCCTACAGGTCATCTACCTCTAGTAATTCTCTCTTTCCCTCTGAAATTCTTACAGTACTACTACATGAACAATTCACCAATTTTTCAAAATTTAAAATATTCTATTACTAGTATTATGATTAATTCATTGATTTCCTTCAAAACTTAAGGGATGGAAGTGTCATTTCCATTAAGTTAAGGGTCAAAGTATCACTTTCCTAAACTACAAGGAAAGTTTTTGTAAGTTACCCTTGTTTATAATATCCAGTTTCCAATTTTAGGCTAGAATTTTTTTTTTTTTAGTATATTAAATATACTCAATGTGATTGATAGGAAAATCCAAGCATATTTAGGCCCAAACTTAAAAAGATTAAACAATAAAAGGCCCAATAACACTAAAAGAGCCCAACAAGAAGGCTAGAAATTGCTTGGCCCTTATTAAATTAAAAGGCCCAAGCATATTTAGGACCGTTTTGACTTGGGCCCACTTCACTTGTTCGGTGTCAGGGTAACATGGATGACAAAAATTCTTTTGTGTGTGTGGATATATATATATATATATATATATATGTTGTTTGTTTAATAAATATTTAAAATATATATAATTTATTTTTTTATACCTATCCCACTGCAACAAACTTGACTTCTTTCTACCCACTTTTCTCAGGGGTTGACTAAAAAGTTTCGAAACCATCACTAAAAAAAAAGTTTGATTAGCTTTATTCCGAGGGTTATTAAAATCCTCGAAATAAACCTATAACAACCCTCAGAATAATCTATTAAAATTAAGCGGACTAGTTTTTACACTCCAGTGTCCAGAGCTAATTTTAGCTCCGCATTCTATGGCAACCTTTGATAGAAGATATCTCCAAATTTCCAACCCTTGAAATAAAGTCCAAAATTAAAATACAAAATTAGAGCTCATTTTAAATTATATATATTATTTATGATTTATATTTTGTACATATTATATTAATATCTCAAAACGCTTTTTTTTTTTCCTTTTTTAACAGTCATGCTTACTTTCATTTCTACTTCATTAATGCGAAGCCATCTCATTTAGGAGAAATTATAAGATTCACATGGCGGACAAATAATATAGTCTACCATTTTACAAAAAAACTACCACTTGTTTAAAATTGTTAGTTAGAAAATTTTTTTAAACAGAAATTAATTATTGACTCGGCAATTTTAAACAAGTGGAAGTTTTTTAGTGAAATGGTAGACAAGTGACGTGGTTCACTAAAGGACCATATAATTTCTCATTTAGAATGACAAAATACCTCCAATCCGCTCTCTTGTCATCTGACTAGTCTCACTCTTGCCTCGAAGTGAGGAGGGGCAAGGACAGGGCACCTATAATCCAAACCCCACCTTGTTAGTAGCCAAAGTTCTTGTACTACCACAAAAAATACACAATTTTTGCCACAATTTTCCTATGATTACTTGTCACTTTCACATGAACCTATTAATTTTTTTTTTACTAATTACAGTCAGCCACACAAGGTAATTGTGTAAAAAAAATGTGCATTTTTTGTAGTACTTTATTTTTTGCTGTTGCCACCCCCAGGCTAAATAAAGCAAAAAAAAAAAAAAAAAAAAAAAAAAAAAACTAACAGTTTGGTTTGGTCTAGAAAAATCCCTAACCCTGACCCACCAATACCGACCGAACACGCTTGCTCATCTCCATTGAGGCCAGAATTGCAATTTTTCTTTTTCTATAAATTGAGTATTAATTTTACAACTGTTCTCATAGTTTAAAATAATATCCCTATTCCCAGCAATGAATCTCTGAGAATAACATCTGCGTTTAAGAACAAATACGACCAAAACGAAAAGATGGATATGAAACCCAAACGTCAACGCTTACAATATTGAAGTCAGAGTAACATGCAAGACAAATTACACATAATAAAATGCAATAGTGTACTTAAACACATTTATGTGGCCCCTGAACAACATTTTAGACACAAATTTTCAGCAACTCATCGAGGCATATATGTGATATGTTTAATTGCCTAAGGCTCCAGAATGATCTTCCCAAAAATTTTGTTTTCAGCATTCTTTGCCCAAGCATCTTCAGGATTGCTCAACGAGTACTTGGAGTCAATCACTGTCTTCACCTTCCCTTCCTTGACTAACTTGACGAGAAAATCCATATTCTCAGCCTTGCAACTTAAGAGAACTGGAATTAGCAGCTTCTTTGAGAAAGTAAGTTTCTTTAGAGCATAAGCCCTAACGGAACTAGGTGTAGGCTTTACATCAAATATCTTTCCATTTGAAGCCAAATGGGGCTCAAAAGTTGACCAAGAAGTTGGTTCTCCACAGTGAATCACTATGTCATATTTCTTACCAGATGGGCTTTTCAGAGCTTGCCCATCTGGGGTGGTTTGGTCAACAACCTCATCAGCACCTAAGCTCTTGGCAAGGTCAATGTGTTCAGATGCACAGCTTGCTGTAACATGTGCATTTCCAAGCTTTGCTAATTGAACTGCATAGTTACCAACACCTTCTGAGGCATTAGTGATGAGAATGTTTTTGGGCTTTCCGGTTCCATCAAGCTTGAGACCCGCAGAGTCGGTGAGAGCTTGGTGAGCCATTAGACCAGCAGACGGTATGCCTGCACCTTCAGCTGCTGAAACTTCTAATGGCCTAATTACTGTCAAGTTCGCCTTAGCCACAGCAAACTCAGCTAGTCCACCTCCATTCTGTCAATGTATAAAATGCAAAGATGGATGTACTTAATCAATAACTAAGGTGTGTGTATGTTGCTGGTGAAGCATATAATCATCAAGATAAATGTAAATTCAGCACAATTGGATTTGCCATATGCATGCATATGCAATTTCCCAACATTGCTTATAATCCCTAAAGCTCAAATAATTCACCCATAACAGAAAATGATGTATAAATTAAAATCTTGTCTTATTTTTAGTGTTTCACTTTATGTTCTACTAATTATAATATGTCACATGTCTATTTTTTTTTAATTCATTTTAAACTTTGGTCATATTATAAAAAGAGAGAGTAAAAAACATGTCATAACATGCAGGGGTTGGTATGTAAAGCTTAATATTTATTACTAAAAGTAGAATATAGAATCTTTATGGGACATGTAGTTTTTTGTAAAACTTCTTAGTTGTAGCATTAGCTATTCTTTTTAAAGGTAATCCTCTTCATGAGAATTTGTTTTAAAAAATTATTTTATTCTATAATTTCCTTTTTTTTAATTGCAAACTACACATAATGAAGTAGAGGTCATTATTATGAATTTTCCCACACCCTTTCCCTTTAGCCCATAAGAACAATCTTAGAAATTAAAAATAAAAACTCTTATCAACAAGAAAAACTTTTTACACACAATGTTTTACACACACTTATATTTTTAAAACTAAAACCGTAACTTAAAGTCAGATATTCAGTTTATAAAGTAACACACGGTGTGAAATAAACAATGCCCATTGGCAGAACTAGTGGAACAAGTATGAGGACTTTACAGCAAAACCAAGCATAGCTATGACTTTGTCACCAGCTTTGACATTTTTGACTCCTGATCCAACGTCAACGACCTCTCCTGCAACATCAGTACCTGTTCCAACAAAGAATATCTTCAATAATAAATAAATTTTTTTTTAACAATTTTTTTAATCAACTCATATATATAATTGAATAATTTTGCAATGCTTCCAGAATATTTAGAACACACAATTAACTAACATGAAACTTGGACATTCAATTGAATAAATTTAATATACAAGAAACAACTCATTTTTTAGGGTAATACTCCTATCAATATTTGGTTGTCATAAGTAAGTCACATATATTACCATTTATTCAAAACTTAAAAATTTTGAAAATAGAAAACTTAATCATGTAAATATTATTCTAGCATTCTCTTCATATGTGATTCAAGATTTCCCTTCAATGAGCGGCTCGAAATACGAAATGGCCTGTTTTGATATATAATAATTACCCTTTCGCCTTAAAAACTTGAGTTGATAAGAAGTGAGAATAAAATTGTGTAATTATTTATTCTAACAAAGTCAGTGTTAGAATTCAACATAACAACACAAACTAAAATTTTGAATTGAGAGAAAACTTGAACCTATAGATTTAAATGAACATATGGAAACATAGGAGGTAATTTGATAATGGTTAAATGGTTATATTTTATTTTTTTCCTACTTGTTTAAACTTTTAAATCAAATTGTAATTTATTATGGTATCATAGGAGGTAATTTGAATTCTAATAATAATGGTTTATTAAATTCACAACAACCTAACAGTTTAATTCTTTGAGCTTTGAGATACATAGTAAAATCTAGGTAAAGGATTAAAAAATAAAAATAAAATACCAGGTATTTGAGGTAATTCACGTGGAAACGTAGGCTTCACACGGCCCTGCTGAATCAGCCAATCAAAAGGACTAATACTGGCTGCTTCCACTTTAATCAAAACCTCATCTTTTTTTGGAGTGGGAACTGGGACTTCAACATACTGCGCCAGCAATTAAATAATTATTAAATTAATTGCAAAAAATGTTAGATTTTTGTACATTTTTAAGTTTATTTTGATTGACTCATACCAAAAAAACAAAAAATTAAAAAAAAAATTCCCTCCCTTTTCTTCCGTATTTTAAACAATTAACCAATAGTAAATCTGACCCAAAACTTACTAAAATGCACTAATTAATATAACTTATTATGTAAAGCTTTATTACTCTTGAAAAAAGATGAGCAAAATGAAAGTGGCAAACTCAAAGATACAATGTTTCACCAACTCAGCCTTGAAAGTTGAAACGTTGACTAGTTCTTTAGTTCAAACTTCAAAATCTTAAACTTAATCAGTCTTCCACTTTATCCTTTCTCAAATTTCAACACGAAGCAGGTATAGAAAATGGCTGTCCATTTTCAAAAGTGATGTTCAACTTCGACTATAACGTCGAAACATTGCATGTCTTTACTTGAAATTAAGATGAACCATGAAACAAGTAACCAACAAACTAGCAAAGTTTCCAAACCTCCCTTGTGATAAAAAAAGAGAAATTTAAGTGTGTGCACGTGGGTAGGCACGTTTCCCGCTACTCAATAAATGAATATGGTTACAAGGAAAAAAAAAAAAGTCAAATCCTCCAAATTGAAAAAAAAAAAAAAAAAAAAAAAACTGAAAACTGAGAAACGTTTTTATCATAAAATTAATCATTTTAAACTATTATGTATAAATGATGAATTTAATTATTTAATCTAACATTCTTCATTCATATATGTGAATTTAAACTATCCTTATTAATTGGGACCCAACATATGGTTAATTTTTAAAATGAATGTAAGGCGGAGATAGAATTTGAATTGAAGACCTCTTTTTATGACATCATAATAAATTACTAATTTTCTTGAAAGTGTGCGTTTGGCTCCAAATTAAAAAGACAACTTATTTTACTATTCAGTTTTTTTTTTTTGTTATTATTTATGGGCTCTAATACATTTTTTGGTACTATTTATGAGCCCTACTATATTACTTCAGCTAATTTTTACTTAATTGAACACTCTTTCCTCCACTAATTACATTCTTTTTCTGAAAAAAAAAAAAAAAAAAGAAGCACAATCTAACCCTTGCATCACTGAAAGTTCTTTGTCAGCCATCACAAGAAATTAACATAAAAGTTTTCCAACTGTGAATTTGAAGGAACCTCATAAACAAAACTTATAAATAAGAGAGAGAGAGAGAGAGAGAAGGGAAAAAAAAAGAAAAGAAATCTAAGTGAACTAATGAAAGATAATTTACTTTCTTCATATGAAAGTACTTATAGAACATGAAAATTAAAGAAATGGATATGGAAGTAACCTTCAAATCACTGGGTCCTCCACCACAATTAGTGTAATGAACTGCGTGCATAAGCTTGCCTGCCATACTCTCTCTGTTTACAGAAGGAAAGCTTAACGTGAGTTTGTGTGTGTATGTGTGAGGTAGGACAAGAAGAGGACTAGATAATAGAGGTTCTCTATTCAAAATTTTTGGGGTGGCTTTATAGTAGAGCGAGAACTTCGTGTAAAATTGGTGATAGTAAAATTTAGTAAACTAGGATTATTGGATTTTCTTATATAACAACTCCACGCCATTGACTTTGGACTGAGTAGTGTGCAAAAAATGTAATATTATCTTAATGAGAAGTTCTAGCATGACCATCACAGCAGCTGTGAAACGTAAGAGAATGAGTATTGACATGAATGAGCCATAAGATATGAAGATATCAATACATCTAAGAAGACCCTCAATTTTAAATAATTAATCAAACTTTTTCTGTTCATCGACGGATGCTTTAAAGGCATTAATTTAAAGAATACTGTTAAAAAAATTTTATTAAAAAAAATTAATTATTTTGATGATGTTTTATATTTCTACTAAAAATAGTGTTAAAAATTTTTAAAAATGGTTTATTAATAATTACTACAAAGACACCGTTAACGAAACTATTTTATAAAACTACCATTTTTTCTTTTTACCATTTACCATTAATCACTTCAACTAGTTTTGATTGAGTGAAAAAATGGGAAAATCTGTAGTACTATTGATATCAAATAGCTGTTAATTTAATCCCTCTCTATCTCTCTTTTAATTTTTTATTAAATAGCTTAATCAGCTAGCATACGCTACCATACCTGTAGTGATCCAAAGGGCGGACGAAATGGGTAACTAGCAATAAATATCCAACTATATAGTTAGCAGACAATGTTTACAAACTATATTTTTTACTAGCATCTTGAGTCTAAGAGACTCGATTTAGGTTCTATAAATCGAGTCTTTGAGGGTCGATTTTTATGTTTTGATCAGGTTTGAGTTGGCACTTTTTCGACGTGGCATCCACATGGAAATCGAGTTTCTGAGACTCGATTTATAAGCCCATATGTAAAAGAATAGCAGCACCAGCAAAAAAAGAAATCAGAGCCAGAAAAAAAAAAAAAAAAAAAAAAAAAAAAAAAAAAAAAAAAGCCCTAGGCCACGCAAGCCCTAGGGCCGCGCTGCGACCTAGCGCGACCCAGGTCCAGCACGACCTCTGTTTCTGGGTTTTTTTTTTTTTTCCTCTGATGAACACATATTTGAGTATTTGAGCTTGATCTTTTTCTGGATTCTTTCTCTCTCTATGATCTGATTGTATATATATATATATATATATATATATATTTTTTTTTTTTTTTGGGTATTTCAACTTGTACATGAGAGACTTGGAGACTCGAAATTTTTTCAAATTTTTTTGGTTTGTAAATCGAGTCTCTAAGACTTGATTTCCAGGTGATCTCCATGTGGAAAAAGATGCCACATCAGACCATGGAAATCGAGTCTTTGAGACTCGATTTATAGGCCAAAATTGAGCCTCTTAGACTCGAGATGTTAGTAAATAATATAGTTTGGGAACCAGACTACTAACTAGACAGTTAGAAAAAAAAAAAAATTTAGTTACCTATTTTCCCCTCTAAAGGGCCACTAGAGGACACGATCTTCAATGATTATCTGTGGGGTCAACCCTTGTAACTTTGTGCATGTTGTTTTTTTTTATGAACAACTTTGTGCATGTTGTTAAGTCATTGACATTTTCATTTACCTAGAATGGGATGAAAATTATAAATGATTGTACTATTTAGTTTATTTTTACCACTATTTATAGGTCTTACTGCACTATTTGATATTATTCATGAGCTCCACTGTACTATTTCAACTAACTTTTACCTTTATCTACTGTACTTTCAACAATAAGTTTTTAGTTTCAACAAAATAAGTGGTATCCAAATAGACTCCTAGTAAGCAATCAAGTTGTGTGTTTAGAAAAATAAAATTAGATAGGGTTAATGGGCATTTTAGATTTGGATAGAAAGGGAATGTTCAACAAGTGATTTTTGGATCCCAAACTATGTCACAACCTTGAGGTGATATAGTATGAGTAGTTGTCTATCACTTGCACAATAAACCCACATTTTTTTATCCACCACTCGCACTCTACCACATCATATTTGTGACAAAAAAGTGCAAAATAATTTGTAATTAATCCTAGAAAAATTGGTTGGGTTTAAGTTGATCTCTTTGAGTTCAAATGGGATAACATTTTTTTCTTTTATAAAACGATGAACCGGCATGGTTTTACAATCTTGGGGTCTGTTTAGATACCACTTATTTTGCTGAAACTGAAAACTTATTGCTGAAAGTACTGTAGATAGAGGTAAAAGTTAGTTGAAATAATACAGTGGAGCTCATGAATAGTAGCAAAAATAAGCTGAATAGTGAAATAATTTATAATTTTCATTGCTTCCTAAACGTGCACTTGGTATTCATTTTTTATGCGAAGGAGATTGTCTAACTTGATTTTCCACCTAGAGGGTTTGGTTTGGACTAGCCCACTGTGCATGAACAACCCACCTAATTTGAACACTACACGACTATCCCCGGTACACTAGCAATGAGAGGAACATTAATGATATATTATTGTGGCAAAAAAGTGTCAAATAATTTGTAATTAATCCTAGAATAATTTGTTGGGTTTAAGTTGATCTCTTTGAGTTCAAATGGGATAACATGTATTTCTTTTATAAAATGATGAATTGACATGGTTTTACAATCTTGGTATTCATTTTTTAGGCGGAGGAGATTGTCTAACTTGATTTTCCGCCTAGAAGGTTTGGTTTGGACTAGTCCACCGTGCATGAACAACCCACCTAAATTGAACACTACATGACTATCCCCGGTACACTAGTGATTAAAGGAACATTAATGATATATTATTGTGGCAAAAAAGTGTGAAATAATTTGTAATTAATCCTAGAATAATTGGTTGGGTTTAAGTTGATCACTTTGAGCTCAAATGGGATAAAATATTTTTCTTTTATAAAATTATGAACTGGCATGGATTTACAATCTTGTTATTCATTTTTTATGCGGAGGAGATTGTCTAACTTGATTTTCTACCTAGAAGGTTTGGTTTGGACTTAGCCCACTATACATAAACAACCCACCTAATTTGAACACAAGAACACTACACAACTATCCCCGATACACTAGCGATGAGAGGAACATCAAAGTTATGATCCAACATCTAATGGTTTGTTTGGATTGAAAGGGAGGGAGGAAGAGTAGAGTAGAATAGAGTACGTAGAGTAGATTTGGCTAAAATTAATTTATTTTTAGTCTACTTTACACCTCTTCACTCTCCTTATATTCAAGTGGGCTTTAAGTGAGCTCATGGTACTACTACTAGCATAAAAGTCAGACAATTAAAACACAAGCTACATTCACATGAAACAATAGACAAAAGTCAAGATCATTTCCTATGACTAGAGTATTACCCCAATCTAACCTGTGATGCCAAAATCAATGCCCATTAAAGAGTAACATGTGCGATCATCAAGTTCTATAAATTTACATTTTTTCTACCAGAACAAGGTATGAAAAATCCCTATTCTAAAAGAGAGATTTTCCTTTAATATGGTCACTAACCAAAGCATCAGTAGCCTTCAGAATTACACATCGGTGTCAGCAAGGTTCACTTTCTAATGTCTTGTATGTACTCCACCGTTAGGTGTCTGTTTCCAGGTTAGCCATTCACGTGACCACTTATTCATCAATTGGCACTAAGCCACCATCACTTCCCAAGAGTGAAAGCTCACATGGCTTAGACCACCCAATAAAGGATGTCAAACACACAAACACCCTTAGGTCTCCACAAGTAAGGGATTTACTTCCATGTGAGATGGTAGTTACATATATTTGATACATGGTATTCTAGTCATGGCTAGTTTGATATAGTTTGAGGCCTAAGGCAGTAAATTTGAATGATTATTTTATAATGAAATATCAATTAAATAAATTTATTTAATATTAACCAAAATAAGGTTAATTCGATAATTTTAATTCATAATTTGATGAATTTATTAGCCAAACCAAGATTAATTTTATATAGAGAATCAAATATATATATATATATATATATCATAGTTCAAGCATAAAACTTCTCAAACTAACTATTCAAAAAGGGATAGAGATTGCTCGATGTATAGGGAAATAAGAGATTAGTGGGTGACTAATGTTAACAACTTACCATGTAGAATACCAGTTTATGAAAATTAAAATTTCAAGTAATTTGAAAAAATTAATTATCATTGATGATTCGAGACATTTACAAAATTTTATTTTTCAAATAGTTCAGGTTTCAATTGGTCTAATATTTTAGAAATTCTATAATAAGAGGGAATTTTTTTTGAATAACCATTTAAAAGAAACTAATAATTATTATAAAATTTAGATCTTTCTATAATAAGGGATAAGATCTTTTCATAAAGGGGTGGGGCTTTTAATAAGAGGGCCTCGGGCCTAGTAGCCACTAGGATGTCACTTAGCCGCAAGAAAATTTTGGGTCATTAAAGAACCCTCATTATAAGGTTGTACTGAAGCCACATGTCACTTGACCATAATATACCCTCAGCAACTACCAATCACGTTCTCCTATAATGTTTTAAGCAACTTGAAATCATATCCCCGTGCTTTATTGATTGAATATAAAATGATCTTCTTCTTCTTCTTCTTCTTCTTCTTTTCAAAATGATCTAATATTTGTTACAAAAGAGTATAGATATATGGCTAACTTTTAATCAATAACAATTAAATGTAGAATTGGTGTATTTGGTTTGATGATAAAGAATTATTATCAAAAGTAAATATTTGTAACTCTTTAAAAAAAAGAGACTTGTAATACTTGTTCTATTTTATGAGAAGAATCAGAGTTCAAATATTCTCTTCTCTATCGCGGTTATTAATGAATTTTTTTTAAAAATAAATAAATAAAAATGATGAAGCAATTAGATTCTTAAAAAGAATTCAGCAATTAATATATATATATATATATATATATATATATATGAGGCATTGAGTTTGTTAAAAAAAAATCAGAAAAATATATATAAATCAGGATATTAAAAAAAAATTTAAAGTGCCCAACTCATAATGCAAATTTGTAGAAAAATTATAAAGAACAAAAGAATATAAGAAAGTAAATAAAAAATAAAAAGGAAAAAAAAGAAGAAATTTTTTTAATTGAAGATAAAAAAATTACCTTTCGAAAGTGTTTAGAGTTAAAAAATTTTTATTTAACAATTTTTATTATTATTTTTTGTAAAAATGAGTTTACAAATAATAAAATTTAAAAATAACTCTATAATAAACTACATAATTTGATATTGCTTCCAAGTTAAATTCTAATTTTTTAAATTCTTAAATGGTTACTAAATAGGTTAAATTTTTTATAATTTAATCTTTCATGACCTTAACAAAATTCGACGTAAGTTGTATTTTAAGTTTATCTAATTACTAAAAATTATTACATAAGAATTATAGGTAAAATTTTGACTAAAAAGAAATTACAACACGACTTATACATACAGTATATATTAGAAAAATTTAGTAAATAAACATAGTATAATGGGTATACTATTTTTCAATGGGTATTCTAAAATTAAAATACCACTTTTCCATCATTAGTGTTTAATTGTTCATATTCGTCATAAGTATTATATATATATATATATATATATAGGTAAATTTAGAGAAAGTTTAATTAAAATTTGAAATTAGAATTCAGTTATTTTACGTCATGTGTCTAAATTTATGTGGGAATCACACCATAATTATCCACTAAAGTTTTTTAATCTTTGTACCAAGTGAGTTAATGAGTGCAAAATACTAAGAATCTAAAATTAATGAACTATAAAATTTAAAAAAAAAAAAAAAAAAAAACTAATCACATATATTCAATATAAATCATCACACAACAAAGATCACCACACATTTTATCTTATTAAAATAGGAAGAAAAAAATGATCATAAATAATATTAAATTTGAGTAAGAATTTTAATATATGACTAATTATGTTTAATTTAAAAAAAATAATTTGACTAATTATTTATGATAAAAATTGTGTTTAATTTTAAATGCTTCCATACATATGTATGTGTTACATGCTCTTTTTTTTTTTTTTTTTTTTTTTTTTTTTTTTAATTTGACTAATTATATATATATATTTTATAATAAAAATTGTGTTTAGTTTTAAATGCATTCATGCGTTTGCATGGTTACATGCTAGTCTATATATATAATAATAGGTGAAAATGAGAGTAACTCAAATTAGAATTCCAAATTAGAGTTTCAATTTTGCATGTGTCCTAAATTATTTATTCTTAAATAGTTTTATTTCTTAATTTTAGAATCAAATGTGGGACCACATCATAAATATTCATCTAAGTGAGTTATTAAATATAAAAACTAACGAGTCTAGAATAAATGAATTATAAAAAAATAAAAATAAAAGTACTTCACAATAATTTTTTTTAAAAATAGACAATTTATATTTTATACCTAGTAATATCATTACAAATTTTTTTAAAGAGTTAACAAAATATAAAAATGATTATCAATAGTATTTAAATTATATATATATATATATATATATATATATAAGAATTATATTATGGATCTTATTGTATATCTTTAAATGTATCCATGCATATGCATGGGGTTACAAGCTAGTATATATTAATAGGTAAAGCTGAGAGATAATTCAATTAAGTTTTAAATTGAATTCTAATTGTTGTCTAATTTTGTGCCATGTGTCCTATTTAAGTTTTTTTAATTTTTGTTCTAGGTGAGTTAATGAGGTGCAAAAGACGAAGGGTCTAATATAAATAAATTATTAAAAACTCAATAAAAAAAGGAAGAGTAAACTTATGTGTATATCTAGAAGAAATTAAAATAAAAAATAAAAAGAGAGTATAATTGTTAGGATTGTGAGTATTAGTTAATTCATTGAATTGCTTGGGCTGCTGTAACTATTGTTGTATTAGAGTGAGTTGGTAATTGGTCCACTGTGCTATTGTTGTATTAGGGTGGTCCACTGTGTAAACAATAAACACACACGGGTTGGGAGGGTCAATTAGTATAGTTAGAATGGAAGGGTTAGTTAGAGAGTTAGTTACAGATCGTATAAAGGGGTGTAATTGGAAACACAATGCATCAATCAAAGCTTTAATAACATTTGTCCTATTATCCTTTCTTGAATCTTCCTCTCTTCTTTCTCTCTAACTTCTTGAGGCCTAGCTATCCTACAATTCAGCTACAACACTACACGTTCACATACAACATAATACATTCACACACAGACTCTACCAATAATTTGAATACATATATGTGTGTAATTGTAATTTTTTTTAATTGTACCACACATATACACGGGTTATACACTCGTCTATATGTATAATAATAGCTAAAGCTGAGAGAAACTCAAATTAAAATTTCAAATTAGAGTTCCAATTTTGTACCATGTGTCCTAAATTATTTATTCTTAAAGAGTTTTATTTTTTAATTTTAGAATAAAATATGGGACTATCAAGACATTTAAAGTATTTATTTACAAGATAATTGTTGCTGAAAAAACCTAAATTACCTAGAAAAGAGTTTAATTTTTTAGAATATGGATTAAAAACGTGTCTAAGTGCAAGTCCCGGTTCCAAAAAATCTTAGAAAAGGAATACAAAACGGATTGAAACTCGAAAGCGGGCCTGGCACCCATTCGGCACTTTTGGAGTGCCAATTGGAACAAAATTGAGCCTCAGTCCAAGGGCACATAGAACGAGATAAAACACATCCATTTCAATTTTTTAGAGATAAGGACGTGTCCTAGTTTGTATTTTGATCATCTAGCTATTTTTTCGAGCCTCCCAACCTCTATAAATAAAAGTTGGATCTCAGAATTCAGGAGACTTTTTCACGCTCTCAAATTTCCCATTTTTTCTAAATCCATTTTCTAATATTTTCTCTCTTATGTTAAAGATGTTTTGGAGGCTCTAGCCTTTGGGATTTCTTTATTGTAAGCAAAATATATTAGGCTTCAAAGATAATTAAATAAATTTCTTTGAATCCTAAAGTATCCATTCACAACGAAGAGCACGCATGCAAGAGGTAGTGAATTTTTTTTTTTTTTTTTTAATCTTCTTTGTTAATTTTGATTGGTGATGCATGAATAGATTTATGATTTTTTTTTTTTTTTTTTAATTTCTGATGTGGATGCCATGTATTGTTAAATTTTTCCTTGAAAACATGTTCTTAATTCTTTTGTTGTTATAGTTTCTCTTTTGAATTTCAAAAATCTGCTCATTATCAAAATTTTTTTCAAAACCAAAAAAAAATAAAAAATAAAAATTTATTTACCTTAGATGCAGATTTGAATTTTTGCTAACATAAAAATAGATCTGTATCTTCCTTAAATGCATATCTAAATTTTTTATAATCCAAAAACAGATTTGTATCTTCCTTAGATGCAAATTTGAATTTTTTCTAACACAAAAATTGATTTGCATCTTTCTTAGATGTAGATATGAATTTTTTCTCTAATACAAAAACTTATTTGCATTTTCCTTAGATGTAAATCTGAATCTGAATTTTTTCCAACACAAAAACTAATTTTCATCTTCCTTAGATGTAAATCTGAATTTTTTCTAACATAAAAACTGATTTGCATCTTCCTTAGATGCAGATCTGAATTTTTTTCTAATATAAAAACTAATTTGCGTCTTCCTTAGATGCAAATTTGATTTTTTTTTTTTTTTTTACATAAAAACTGATTTGTATCTTCCTTAGATGCAAATTTGAAATTTTTTTATTTAAAAACTAATCTATATCTTTAAGATATAGGTCTAAATTTTTAAACATAGCAGATTTTTAAATAAAAAAGAAAATCATGAGTAGTAATGTCATGTTTGTTTTGTTTGATACAATTAGAGTAGGTTTATTTCATGAATGTAGTTCTCTTCTAAAAAAAGAAAAAAAGGATTTTTATTTCACATAACAAAACAGATCTGATTTTTTAAAGCCTTTCTACAAATCTAATTTTTTATTTTATTTTATTACAAAACAGATCTGGTTTTTTTTTTTTTTTTTTTTTTATTTATTTTTATTTTACATACAAACCGAAAACCAATTTTTTCTTTAGTTCCCAAAACAAATATGATATTTTTTAACCAAAAGACTTTGTTTTACTTAATAAAACAGATTTGATTTTTTTTTTCTTCACCAAAAACTATTTTTTTTACATATACAAAAACATATCTAATTTTTTTTAAACCAAATCAATTTTTTTTTTTTTTTTCACAACAACGGATTTGAATTTTTAACAAAGAAGAGGACACGTTCATAAAATAGACGTGTGTGACTTAGTTTAGCTATATGTTTCATGTATGCAACATATCATTCATATCATGCATAAAGGGGTACATTGGTCATGAGAGTCTAGAAGACTAGACTCTGTCTGGGTAGAATGGGTTCCTAGCACCTTTCTATTTCATAACCTAGCCTCCAAATTTAGTGTCTTTGGATAGATAGACCTAGGCTTTATCTTTGGTTTTTTTTTGGTAGATTGTAACTAGGACAAAAAGCTAAGTTATTCTTTGGTAGTTTGTAACTAGAACCTAAAGCCATGTAATACTCAATTTATTAAGTTTGTATTTTTTTTATTCAATCAATGTATTTTCAGTCATGAAAGTTGTATTTAATTTTTTTCTTATTTTTTTGTATTAAAAAATAAGTGTCAACTCTACATCACTTACTCGAAAAGAGGTGCCCATAAAAGCACCCGCAAATCTCTTTTTTGAGAGCACCGAAATTTTCGCAGTCTCTCACAGTGGTGACTCCACTAGAGATGTCAAGGGCTAAGCTTTGTATTAGACTTAAGTGACCAAATGTGTACCCTCTTTTCACATGGTTTTGCATGATATTGTTGTTTGTTTGTTTACTTTTTTTTGTTGAGATATTGTATGATATTTTGTTGTATTTATTGTTTGTTAAGAGCTTTTCCTAATTGTCATAGTGTGTGCCATCAAAACAAAAAATATGTATGCAACCATGGATCACCGGTCTTCATTAGATTCGGGTACCTAGTGGCGAACTCACCAACTCATAGCCTAAAGTTACTGGATCATTTCCTGCTGACTGTAAAGGACATACCATGCCATTTGGACTAGCGCAATGTTCATTACATTACAAGTTGGGAGGTGTAACGTCCTAGCTATGGGAAACAATGAAACAACAAACCCACCCTACAACGTAATGACTTAGAACCTACCTTTAGGCCAGTCTATGTTAAAATTGCATTGCATGTTGTGTGTGTTTGTTTTGCTTAACGTCCTAGCTTTGGGAAACAACAAATTGAATTGAACACTTAGAAAGTAATTATGGTGTGCTCCCCACATAAATCTAAACACAGAGTACAAAATTGGACTAATTTGTAATTCTAATTTGACTTTCTTTGAGTTTTACCTATTAATATATATATATATATATATATTACAATATCCAAATAACCAAATTAAATAAATTAAAACCCTCCACAAAGAAACAGAAGAAAAAAAAAAAAAAAAAAAAACCATGTCACACTTACATAGGTGACATTACCAATTTCACTGGTTCTTTCGGTTAGACATGGCAAAACGGATCAGAATTTGCTGACCTGATCCAAACTCGAATTTTTTGACTCAAACAAAAGGGGTTGACCCTTGACCCATCCTATTTTTTTGGGTCAACCTGAACTAACCCAGCTAACCTATGAATGACCCTTTTTAAAATTTTATTTTTTATGGTAAAAAACTAATAAAATTAAGACATAGTTTTTTTGAGAAAGAAATTAAGACATAGTTAGTTTACTTGTTTGTTATGAGCTTTATACTGCACAACCCAAACTCAATTAATAAATATAAATACACATGATTTTGTTTTCAAATAAACATAATTTTTTTGAATGACGCCATTAAAAAAATGTATTTATATTTAATGCCATTCAAATATAATGGTCTTAAGAAAACAATTGAGACTTTCATCTTGTTGCATGCACACAAATTGAAAGATGATGTTAAGGCATTCTTCTTGCTTCAATAACACGATAAATAAAGATTTTTAGATATTAAATGACAAAGCACATATCAAGATAATCTAGTTACAGTAAACTTAACGCATATATTTGAAATTATAGACATGTATGAGAAGTATTCATAAGTGCAAAAAGAGTAAACCTGAAGTATATCAATAAAATTATGTATAAATTATAGATAGTTAGGCATGTTTTTTAACAGTTGATAACCAAAATAAAAAAATAAAAAATGATATTTTCTGGAGTGTATATTGCTTATCAATAACATAATATGACCATGTTTAAATAAGTAAACAATCAAATTTTGATGTATATTCCAATAGAGTGCCAATTACAGTGTATCTGAAATTAAACACAACTATTAGATTATTTTTCAAGATATTAGATTAGTTTTCAATTTTTTTATTTTTTTATTTATGTTTTTTATTCTTTGTCAAATTAGCTGGACAATTGGGTATTTGTAATTTTGTTTTATATTTTGGAATGTTGATATTGTGTAGTAGTGAAACTTTTTTTATTTATTTTAATTTTAGATTTCCATAGTGTAGACTAGTCTTCTTTGTGTTTGCGCTATTTGTTTTGATTAGAAATGTTAGGATTTGTATAATTTAATAATTAATGATCAAGTATTAATTTGTTAACCTAAGCTCTTTCTTGATATGGGTGGTGAATTCAAACCAAGTTATGTAATTCACAACAAGTAATTTGCTACATGACTTATCAAGTTGCAAATACATATATTTTTTTTAATAAAAAAATTCATGTGAAAAATATGGGTTGACCCGATCCAACCTACAACCTAATTGACCCAGCCTATTTTTAACCTGTTTAAAATGACTCATTTTTTTTACTTACCAAGTCGCAAATACATATATATTTTTTAATAAAAAAATTAATGTGAAAAATATGGATCACTACAAGAAAATGTATTTTTAGTGACGAAAAAATTCGTCACTAAAAGTCCAGTTTTTCGTCACTAAGAACCTTTAGTGACGAAATTGGATTTTTAGTGACGAAATCCGTTTCGTCGCTGTAGCCCCGTCGCTAAAAGTCCTGGCGACTTTTAGTGACGAAAAATTTCGTCACTAAAAGTCCAATTTAGTAAAAAAAAAAAAAACTTTTAGCGACGAAAACTTTTCGTCGCTAAATGTTTTCCTCGCTAAAAACAGTATTTAGTGACGAAAATATTTCGTCACTAAAACCATTTCAGTTTATTAAATCATATTCAGTGACGAAAAATTTCGTCACTAAAACTATTTTCGGGTACATATAGTGACGAAAATATTCGTCACTAAAACTATTTTTAAGAAAATCCATACACATATAGTGACGAAAATTTTCGTCACTAAAACCATTTCTTACAAAATTCCACTGCATTTAGTGACGAAATATTTCGTCACTAAAACAATTTTTTGTTGCCATATTAGTGACGAAAAAATTCGTCACTAAAACATATTTTCTGTTTTTATTATTTTCATGACGTTGATATTAATCTGTAACTTGTCATTACATTATTAAAACCTCACATTTGATTAACACATTTATTTCAACAACACATTTATAAAAAATCAATCCATACATTCCACAAGCTAAAATTAAAACAAGTATCAAATTCAAACTCCTTCCATACACTAATTGTTTGCAACACATACAATAACTTAAAATGTTTTATAACAAAACAAAAAATGTAGCATAATATAATTAGAACCCCCTAAAGCCAAAAGATGTCCTCATATGTCTTCAAATAATGCCAAAAGTAAATCCCCTAAAGCCATCAATAAGAAATCTGCACAAATATAAAAACACTATTATATTAAAATCGTAAAGTAAAAATATTAACTATGTTATAAAAAAATTTCTAACTATTAGTTTCAAATGATACATAAAAAATGAAGTGTTACCAATACGTGATTTAACTTGAAGATGAACCACCCTCATAGTTAAAACCGTCATCATAACCCTTGCTCCTCAAAAAATTAAGAATATTCTTTTGGATCTCATCTTGCTTAGCTCGCGCCTCTTGCTCTTTAGCTCGCGCCTCTTGCTCCTTAGCTCGCTCCTCTTCGTCCCTAACTCTTGCCTCTTTGAGCTCAATTATCTCATTTTCTAACCGATGAATATACTCTACCGAGGCACTAGATGAGGCAGTGGTTACTAGAGAAGAAGAAGGTCTCATGCCAAGTCCTTTTACAATACCAGATTTTTTCTTAAAAACCAAGTTTGAAATTTCCTCTTGTGTAAGGGGAATTGCATTAGGATCTTGACAATGATCCTCTTGCACTTTGAGAATAGTTTCCTACCATTCGAAAGAGGAAAAAAAAAAAAAAACAACAATCACAACATTAATACTACATATGTAATAACTTTACAAACATGATAAGAATGGAATAATATGGATGGAATGATACACATACATATGTCGCTTCATCGTCATGGTGTATCCACTTATTTGTGTTTGGATTAAAATGAACATCTTTGTAGACTTTTGCCAATTCAGGAACTTGACCGCCATTATTATTTGTCTAATTAATTAACATTCGAGTGTTAGTTATTTATAGTTAATTAATCACAACATGTAATATACTAAGGTTTAAGAAAATGAGAAAACACGCACCTCCTCATCAACCCTAACAGCAAGTGCCTTTGTCCCGCATCTATGTTTGCCTGAAGTTTTGCTTCTATTTTTAGCATTAATTCTTGATTTTTCCTAATAAAGAACATTCAAGATATTTATTAGATCATTAATAAAACAGTATAAATTTACTTCATCTAAGTATTAATCTAATCATTTGACAACATAATATAGTAAATATTGGATAATAATAATATATGCATAAATAATTAACCAGCCAGTCCTTATTGGTCCATCTCCCTTCAATAAGTCCAGTCCATTGCTCAAGTGTGACATTCTTTGGCGGGTGGCTTTTTGCATAGTCTTCATCATGAGATTGTACAAGCTTCTTATAAGTCTGATACAACTTGTTAGAGCCGCTACTCAATAATCTTCCACATTTTGTATTTACTGTTTTCGTTACTAAGTTGGAATCTCCTTCAAGCTCAAATTGATCCTGTAAAATGAAGTATATATGTATTATAAAAATATTATTATATGAATTAATATACTTAGTGACAACAAAGATGAGTTAGACGTTATTAATATAAATTTACCACTATATTTTGAAGCACCACATCTCTAGTAGCAACATCAACACTTTTCCAATTTTTTACGTTGTAACTAGACAAATTACTTCGCACTTGTACGCCAATTTGATTGACAAGCTTGCACGCATTCTTCCCAACAGGAGCATCATACTCTGTAGCTATACGTACTGGTAGTTTACCACTTTTTTCAACAAGTGCCCGTACTGCTATACCACGTGTTGTTCCACGGGTATTTCTGCTAGCAGATCCTATTTAAAAATTATCAATGTTATAAAATTATACATTCTATGTACATTAAGTATAATCTCAATAGTAAAGATAAGGTGCAGTTGCAATTAAGTATGTTCTATGTAATTACCAGTCGTGCTAGTTAATGCGTCGGTAGCCTCCGCACTTGAAGAACTTTGGGCGAGAGGATTTGCTTCAAGAGGTGTTTCTGTAGATTGAACCGTAGATTGGACTGTAGATTGGACCACCGGGATAGATGCCTCACCTCGCGAGCGTGTAAGTCGTCCTGGTGCCATCTGTAACTAGAAACATATATATAATGGAACAACAAAGTCATTACAAATAATAGAACAACAAAGTTATTATCTATTGCACCCTATGGAACATCTATTGTACCTTATGGATTAAAGAGTTAGATGACTCAACATCATTCTCATCGTCACCAATAGGTGGTACATAATCATCATCTACCACAACACTAGCTCTACTTCTTTTCCCTTTTGCATAATTGGACTGAGCAGAATCCTTTAGAGAAGTTGAGATGTGCTTCAATCCCAAAGCATCAATTATCTCTTGATTTTGCCTCATTCTATCCAATCTTGCCATCTCATACCTCGGTATATTATGAGTGTATTTGGCCTTTTTGGGCATTTTTTAAAACTATGTATTGACATGAAAGATAAGTACAATTGCTACTAACTTAACATTATAGTCTATACTATTATCCATATCAAGCAATTTACAAGTGCAAAATTTGAACGCAATTGCTATTAACTCAACACAATAAATGACCACATTAATATCCATATCACGTTCAAGATAAGCACAAAAGTAACGCAATAACAATTACTACTAACTTTACATATTATAGTCCATACCATTATCCATATCAAGCAATTCACAAGTGCTAAATTTGAACACAATTGCTACTAACTCAACACAACAAATGACCACATCAATATCCATATCAAGTTTAAGATAAGCACAAAACATCTCAATAACAATTGCTACGTAGACAAACATAAAACTTGAAGACAATCACATAACATTTAAGACAATTATTATGAACTCTACATATCATAATCCATATCAAGATCAACATCAGGTATGTCATGCTCTTCATTTTGATTAGGATCTCTTGAAGTTTCACCTTCAGGAATAACCTCAGTTTCAACATCACCCATATAATACTCAATAATATTGTCTTCAACATTGATAGGGACAATATCAACAATTGCTTCTTGTTGGAATGCGTCACTATCTTCTGTATTATCATTGGATTCTCCGCCCCCGACTTCTGGGACATCAAACACTCCCCTATGTTGGATGCATTGCACAATTTTCCAAGGGTCACGCAATTTTGTATCTTGAAGGTAGAAAACTTGTTTCGCTTGACTAGGAAGTATAAAAGGGTCATTTTGATACCATCGACTTGTAACATCAATGCTCGTGTAGTGTGCATCAGTTCTTATCGTTCTCCTTCGACCATTGGTACTAGTATTATACCATTCACACTGGAACAAAACAACTTTATGGCGAAACATATACTCTAATTCCCAAATTTTGCACACATGACCATAGAAGTCGTGCATTTCTCCCTCATGGTCCCCTTCGATACATACACCACTGTTTTGGGTTACACGACGATTGTCTAGGTCCCTTGTATGGAACTTTACACCATTGACCATACAAACGGTGTACTCCTTCACATATGGCTTAGGACCATTTGCTAATGACCATAACTGTTTAGTAGCTTCTGATGACTCGTTAACTTTCAATCTATTCATCTATAATGACATACAACAAATGATATCCTATTAGTAATAAGCAATGACGAATAAATTTAAATGTTTAAATTTATTAGTGTGATTAAATTTTAAATGTCTTACACGTTCTCTGAACCACTTGGGAAACTCTTGTCGTTGGATTTGAGTTATGGCTTCTCCAGTAGGATTATGCAATGTGTTTTTATGTTCGCTGTTAAAAATAAAGTGATTTATTTTCAGCTAAGCATTGCAAATAATATTCAAAACTTGATTAAACAATATATGAATATGAAATCACATACTTTAAATAAGGCTCTAACTCAGGACTATTATACAGCAAGTACCGATGAGCAGTATCAAGCAATGCACGAGACAAGTCGCCATCATTCCGCCTACCACCTGTAGGTCGGGCAGTTTGTGAAAAAACTATCAATCCTTCGCTAGATTCACCAAAATCTTCATTTCTTTCTCTTCGGTTATGCACAGTTTCGATCCCATCAATATACAAAGACCAGTTGTTAATACATTCTTTAAGAATGTAAGCCTCTGCAATCGAACCTTCTGGCCGAGCTCGGTTGGAAACATATCTTTTCAATTTTCCAAGGTACCTACGAGGAATAAATACACATAGAATGTGATTTTATTCCATGTGGAAAAAATGCAATTGATGAATGCATCAAAAGATCTAGTTACCTTTCAATTGGATACATCCACCGATATTGTACCGGGCCTCCTAGAATTGCTTCACGAGGCAAGTGAACAGCAAGATGGACCATAACATCAAAGAATGCTGGAGGAAAGAATCTCTCAAGCTTGCATAGTATAAGAACTATACGTTCTTCTAGTTTCTCCAATTCACTTCGCTTTAAGGTCCTTGAGCATAAGTCTTGAAAGAAGTTGCCCAACTCAAACAATACAATACTAATGTCTTTATCTGCAAACCCTCGCAATCCAATTGGAAGAATTCGTTGTAGTAGCACATGACAGTTGTGACTTTTCAAACCAGATAATCTACCATTTTTTGCATTCACTGACCTTAATATGTTGGCTGCATAGCCATCCGGATACTTGACTGATTTCAAAAAGTCATAAAAACCATCCCTTTCATTGGGACTTAATGAAAAGAAAGCTCGAGGCTTGTCATATGATCCATCAGGACGTTGTTTCAAATGCAACGTGTGCCTGAAGTTCATATTTTGCAAGTCTATCCGAGCCTTGTCAGTGTCCTTGTTTTTCCCCTCAATGCCCAACAAAGTACCATAAGTACTCTCACTAATGTTCTTCTCCACATGCATGACATCAATGTTGTGCTTAAGCTTCTTATTTTTCCAATATGGAAGCTTATACAAAATACTTGCCTTTGACCAATTTGGCTCCCCAATAAGTTGTTTCTTCTTGTTACTTGGATGCTTTCCTAAAATTATATTTGGCATTCTATCTAGCTGCTCTTGTATCTTTTCCACTTGTAACTCTAAGGATCTCTTCCGTTTCTCTGGTAAACCATTATGCAACCGACTATGTCTCCAACGATGTTCCATAGGTAGATAAGCTCGATGGTTAATGAATCCAATTTTACTTTCCAAAGCTTCTGAATATGGTTGATCATTGCAAGTGTAACAAGAATGATAACCCTTTGTCCTCCACCCGGACACGTTACCAAATCCAGGATAGTCATGTATTGTCCACAACAAAGTTGCACGCATCTGAAAATGCTCTTTACTATAAGCATCATAAGTTTCTACACCTTCTTCCCACAACTCCTTCAACTCATCAACCAATGGTTTCAAATAAATATCAATCTCATTCCCCGGTTGATGGGGACCGGGAATAAGCAAGGACAACATAAAATACGGCTCCTTCATAACCAACCAAGGCGGTAGATTATAGGGGATAAGTATGACAGGCCACATACTATAGTTGTTGTTCATATTTCCAAAAGGATTAAATCCATCTGTAGCCAACCCCAACCTTACATTGCGAGGTTCAAGGGCAAAATCAGGATGTTGCAAATCAAACTCCTTCCACTCCTCACTATCAGCCGGATGCCTCATTATCCCATCATCCACACGTTTGTCTATATACCATCTCATGTCCTTAGCTCTTTGGCTTGACATGTACAATCTCCTTAGTCTCGGTGTCAACGGGAAGTAACGCAATACCTTGTGAGGAATCTTCTTACCTTGGGTACGTGTATCTTTGTACCTAGGCGCCTCACACACCGGACATTTATCAAGGTTTTCATTTTCCTTCCAAAATAATGCACAATCATTTTTGCATGCATCTATATGCTCGTATGACATGCCCAAGTCACGTAATATCTTCTTTGCTTCATAAGTTGACCTTGGAACCAAGTTACCTTTCGGTAAAACCTTCGTCAGCAATTCTAGCATCATATCAAGTCCCTTATTACTCAAGTTTGTCATTACCTTTACATTCAACATCTCAATAACAAACTTTAAGATACTATAATCAGTGCAACCCGGATATAACTCACGCTTCGCATCTTCCTCAAGTTTGTCAAAATGACGTACCTCCTCATCTTCAGTTGCATTTCTTGGTTCCCTTCTAATTCGGTCATCTACCAAGGCATCGATACCATCCATATGATCACCATCCGACATTTCATTATCATGAATATTCTCGTTCAATACACGAGCTTCTCCATGATGATACCAATTGATGTAAGATTGCATAATTCCACGATGAAGCAAATGGATACGCACAGTTTGAGGAGATTGTCGATAGCAATTCACACAGTGAATACACGGGCACGGAATATTACCACTCAAGTCTAAAACCGCTCTTGCAAAATTAATAAACGCATTGACCCCTTCAATATATGGATGACTTAATCTGCCATCGGGTGTCTTACCCATTGTCATCCAACTTTTATCCATGTTTGACTACAATTATAAGATGAATCCTACTTTAGTAAAATAAGAACAACTCATGCATAATGTATTCTAACATTTAAGTCTATAAGCTACTTAGATAAAGTTCTATCACATTCATGAATGCACAAGTCTATATTAATACTTAAACAAATATACATTGCACATACAAATATACACTCCCAATACATATTTAAACCACCTTATAACACCATGCAAGCCACCCGCTTGCTCCAACACAACAACCCACCACAAAACCAATCACAAACATCACAAATATAGTGTTTATAAGTATTGAAATCGAATAAAGTAATATTCATCACATCTAATCAACAATACTCATTCACATTTGCAAGAATTGAAAAACACTCCCAATATGTATTTAAACCACCTTATAACACCATGCAAGCCACCCGCTTGCTCCAACACAACAACCCACCACAAAACCAATCACAAACATCACAAGTATAGAGTGTTTATAAGTATTGAAATCGAATAAAGTAATATTCATCGCATCTAATCAACAATACTCATTCACATTTGCAAGAATTGAAAAACACTCCCAATATGTATTTAAACCACCTTATAACACCATGCAAGCCACCCGCTTGCTCCAACACAACAACCCACCACAAAACCAATCACAAACATCACAAGTATAAAGTGTTTATAAGTATTGAAATCGAATAAAGCAATATTCATCACATCTAATTAACAAATTTCATTCACATTTGCAAGAAACTAAAAACACTCCCAATATAAATGTAAACCACCTTATAACACCATGCAAGCCACCCGCTTGCTCCAACACAACAACCCACCACAAATCCAATTTCCAACATCACAAGTATAGAGTTTTATAAGGTTTTCAACTAAAATTTACTTACTTTTCTCAAGCTAAGCTTACAACTTTCAGAAAAAATCCAAAGTTATTGTAAACAATATGTATTTAGCCTGCAAAAAAAAAGTTAAATTTATAAGTACTTAGGGCATATAACTATTTATTTTCATTATGTAATAATAACACTGCATTGTTTTATCCTCAATGTTCAAAATAACATGAATTTCTAAACTCAAAATACTGTATATTGAAAAATGTACTAAAAAAACTAGAGTTACAGTATCCACAACATGGCATTGCAACAAAAAACTATAACTATTGAGTTTCTAACATAACAGTACAATTTTGCCATTACCAAACCAATTAATAACACTGCTCAAGGACTGTAGCACACCATTCACACCACAATTACTTAAGGGGGAAAGCAAATAAGAAAGTAAATGAAACTAATTGTGATTCAATAACTTACTTGTTCTTCACTGTAGAAGACCAAGTAAGTGTGAATCTGTCACAACTTCTCTCACCCTCTACCATCTTCCTTCAATGATCCTCTATTCCTCTTAGGATCTTTTACACAAAAATGTCCCCATGGAAGCCCCTTGAATTCAGAGTTCCCCCAAATAACTTGAGCAATTGCAAGAAGCACAAGAGCTTGTGAAGAAGAGTACTTTGGCTTTATACTCTACCAACTTATTTTATTTCTTAACAGTAATTTGGCAATGGTTTCAAAAAAAAAAAAAAAAAAGGCCAGGCATAAAGTTAGGTCATGTGAGTGGGTTGCATATTTTGACTCTGCCTACATCAAATTCTCATCCTTCATATCACTTTAATTCTCAATGCATCTATTGCTTTGTTATGGATGAAAATCTTACAATCGACACATACAACCCCCATGCAAGGAGCTCAATTTAAATTCAATCTCCCTAGCAAAAACAGCTAGGTGGTGGTATTAAAAGTTTATGGCTAAAAAAGTAAGGAAATACTTGGATATTTGATTGACAATGAGTTACATATTTTTTTGACAAGTAATGAGTAACATTTTTTGATAAGTGAGGTTTGGCCTCATAGAGAGGGAGATGGTTAGATTCAAACTAGTGACCTCTGGCTTCACAAGACACGGTCTACAGGTCAATTGTGCTACCCCAACCTTGAGTTAGTGTATTATATATCAAAAAAGAATATCATTATATACACACACACACGCATATTTATACCAAAATAATGTAGAAACTTCTTAAGCTACCAAAAATTTGAACCACTTTTGTATGAAACTATTGGCAACAACAACTAAGCCTTAGTCCAAAATTTTAGATTCTGTTACAGCCTTACAGGTCCTTAACAAACTAGTCATGGCCAGCCACATATATCCTTTTCCGTCATTCTATAAATCTATATAATAGGAAGATTATTAATATAGGAATATAAGAGTAGTACCACAAAGATCACCATAAGTGGTAAAGTAAAAATCACCATTCACACCACAATGGACAATTCACATGGTGAATATGACAAAACTTCCAAAACATAAAAACAAAAACAGTAAAAATTGTTTTTAATACCAATACGCCAAAGTCCGTAACAAAGCTCAGCCAAATCTCTCAGCTGCAACGCTGCTTCTTATACTCATTTTATTTGTTACCTGAAAAATAAAAAGCCAAACATGGAAACTCATCTCACAGTTTACACACATGGAAATTAGTCCAAACCCAAAAAAACACATACTTACACCTACTATCTTTTCACGCCAAGTGCCAATCTATTCATATTTTTTGCAATTTCAACCACTTCAGCTGCTGCTAATGGTGTGTCATCTTCACCCACCACACACAAAAAGCTGTAAAGGTAATTGTTACAAGTCTGAGCATCAAAATTGGATTAAGAGTATTGACCCTTATAATGAAAAACATTCAGTTTGACAATTCAATTTTAATCTGAGTTTAACAATCATTTTGAATCTAAGTTTCTTAAGTACAAAAAGACTAGGAAAGCTAAGTCAGCAAATGAATGACTAGCAATTACTTGTTATACTTGTTATTATACTATACTTGAATATTAATAGTCAGCAAATTCTCATTCAAAAATTCAAACTATTAATATGGTTATTATAAGTCAGCAAAGAGTTCCAGCAAAGAACACTTCACACAGCAAAGAGTCCACAATAAACTGACCTTACCGATTCAATCACAACAATAAACTCAATCACAACAATAAAGACATAAACTCAATCACAACAAAAATAAAACATGAGCCAAAGGGAATGAAAGAAAAAAAAATAAACAAAAAATAAAAATAAATAAATAAAACCTTACCGATTCAAGATCGTCGGGAATGGTCTGAATCGGCGACGAATGGGAATCGGCAACGAATAGGAATCGTTGAGAATCGGTGACGATGGGAGCTGAAATGACACTTCAAAGCGTTGCCGATGTGAAGGACGGCGAAGCGTCGCCGATGCGTAGGAAGGCAAAGCGTCGCCGGATCGAAGAAAGCAAAGAGCCGCCGTTCAAAGAAGATGAAGCGTTGCCGTTCGAAGAATGTGAAGCGTCGCCGTTCGAAGAAGACGAAGCGTCGCCGTTCGAAGAATGTGAAGCGTCGCCATTCGAAGAAGACGAAGCGACGCCGTTCGAAGCAGACGAAGCGTCGCCGATTCGAAGAATGCGAAGCGTCGCCGGTGATTTGGAGTGGCTTATCGGCGACGGTAGCTGCTGACGGTTCATCTTTCTCGACGATTCAATGAATGGTTCATCTTTCGTCGCCGATGAAGATTTTTAGTGACGGTGGGCTGCTTATCGGCGACGGTGGACTGCTTATCGGCGACGGTAGGCAGCTTATCGGCGACGGTAGGCAACCTTATTGGCGACGGTTCACTTCATCGACGACGGTTCACTTCATCTTCGGCTGGGTTTCACTTTTTTTTTTGTTTGGGTTTCTGAGTGTTTTTTGAGCGGGTGAGTGTGTGTTGTTCGGCTGAGTGTGTGAGCAAATTTTTGGGTTGGGGTATTTATATTGATGTTTAGCGACGAAAAACTTTCGTCGCTAAAGACCACTTCTAGTGACGAAACTGAAATTTGTCACTAGAAGTGGGAAATAGTGACGAAATATCAGTTTCGTCACTAAAAGTGGTCTTTAGTGTCGAAATTTTTTCGTCGCTATTGCCCACTTTTAGTGACGAATTTTTGTTTCGTCACAAGAGGACCCAGAATTTTTACACTTTTAGTGACGAATTTTATTTTCGTCACTAAAGAGACCATTTTTTGTTCAGATTTTTAGCGATGAAATTCAACTTTCGTCACTATAACATACTTTTAGTGACGAATTATTATTTCGTCACTAAAAACATTTAAGTGCAAAACCATTGTTATTTTTAGTGACGAATAGTTTTCATCACTAATTCTCCCTTATAGCGACGAAATGATTTTCGTCACTAATACTATCACAGCAATACCTACAGTGACGAAATATTTCGTCACTAAAAATTTCAACTTTTAGTGACGAAATATTTCGTCACTATAGCTTAATTAAATTTGCGCCAAAATTTCCCTCCACTGGCGCCTATTTTTTTATAACATTTAGCGACGAAATTTATTTTTCGTCGCTAAATGTTATAATTTTTTTCACTTTTAGTGACGAAATTTATATTTCGTCACTAAAGCTGTATTTTTAGCGACGAAAAATATTTCCTCACTAATTTTCATCGCTAAAAATACATTTTGTTGTAGTGGATCGACCCGATCCAACCTGCAACCCAATTGACCCGGCCTGTTTTTAACCTAGTTAAAATGACTCTTTTTTTTTTTTTTTTACTTGAACCAATTTTCAACCTGAACTTTGCCCGACCCGACTTGCCTGTTCGCTATCTCTACTTCTAGTTGACCTAATAATTTGAGTTATTCTAGAAACACAACCAATTACACACCAATTTTCACAACTATTTGTGTGTTTTAATAAGTATTACTGTTTTTTTTTTTTTAAAAAGGGATGTTTATCTCACATTGGTTATGTGTGTCAGAGTTTCAATCCTTATAACCCCAAGTTACTATTACAAAGGTTAAGCCTTTTTGTAGTGGTACTCTAGTTATGTAATATATTATAAGCCTGTTAAAAACTCTATATACTACTTTCATGTTTGTGTGTTTTAATAAGTACTAGTTTGTAATCCTATGTATATGCATTGATACACTTAAAGATATACAATAAGATGCATAATATAATTTCTATATATATAATTTAAATACTATTGATAGTCATTTTTATATTTTGTTAACTCTTTAAAAAATTTTGTATGGATATTATTATGTATAAAATACAAATTGTCCATTTTTTTTTTTTTTTATAATTATTGTGGAGTAGTTTATTTTTATTTTTATTTTTTATGATTCATTTATTCTAGACTCTTTGGTTTTGGTACTTAATAACTCACTTAGATGAATATTTCTGATGTAGTCTCATATTTGATTCTAAAATTAAGAAATAATACTCTTTAAGAATAAATAATTTAGGACACATGGCGCAAAATTGGAACTCTAATTTTGAATTCAAATTTAAGTTTCTCTCAGCTTCACCTATTATTATATATATAGATTATTCTTCCTTAAAGAAAAAAAATAAAGATGTTTATCCCACATTGGTTGTGTGTGTTAGAGTTTCAGTCCTTATAACCCAATGCTACTACTATAAAGGTTAGACCCTTTTGTAGTGGTACTATAGTTATATAATATATTATAAGACTATTTAAAAAACTCTTGTGGGGTCCCAAATACTTAAACAACCCCGGCCCATTCCATAGCCGGCCCAAGGCCCGCGCCAAGGAGGATACAGGGTCTGGGGGTAAAAGGGGAAAGCCCAGGCCCTCAAAGGAGCCTCGCCGAGGAGGCCAACCTCCTCGGCCAACCGACGTTGATAGAATAAAAATATCTTACACCCCTTAAAGCTTACATCACCAACCTTCTGACCGTCTTAATGGTGAAGTGACCAGTAAACTCAGGTGCTTTGGTCACTCCAACTAATAGAAAGTCTGCAAATGCGGCTAGGAACTAACATAAAGCCTGTAAATACAGATGATGGGACAAGCCCCTGTACATAGAGTTCAGATAATTGACAAATGGACGGCTAAGATTAACTAAAATGAGACTATATAACCAATAAGACTCCCACCAAAAGGGGGAAGAGGAGAGAAGTCCTAAAAAGATAGGGGACATGATAAAGATCAGTTCTAAGAAAAAGAGATCCTTGGCATGAGCTGAGGACAAATATGCTTCGCAAACACTTAGCCAAAATCACAAATATGCTTCGCAAACACTTAGCCAAAATCACAAATATGCCTCGCAAACACTTAACCAAAGTAACGACCATTCCCCATAAAAACCCTTAGTCAACGTTCTCTGAGAAGATTCCTATGAATTTCAAGTCATCTATTATTTATTATCAACTTCATATCAGCTATCGTTTACTTCGAAGATGTCAAGCCCTTTTTACCCACACTCTATAAATTTTTATTGTTAGGGGTCCATTACAAAATGAGTCCTTACAATTGGCGCTGTCTGTGGGAAGGATTTGTACACTAACAAGTGTGACGGTTGGTGTGAAAAAGTCCAGAGCAACACTCTTAAGAAAAAAAAAAAAAAAACACACCAGAGCGATACAATTTACAGCAACAACATTCATTCAGAGGTCTACAATCACAGAAAACAAAAATATGCGAAAAGTAAAAAAGAGATAAAACAAGTCTACTTTTATTATTTATACATGAAGAAAAAAGTTACATCTCTTACAAGTGATGCCCATGGGGCTTGTTCTAAAGCTAACTACAAAGACTGACGTCTGGCAAAGCTGGCAGAGGAACAAAAGATAGAAAAGAAGGCTCATTGAACAACAAAAGATAGAAAAGAAGTGAATGAAGAGAGGAGGAAAAGAAAGAAAGAAAGTTGGTAGAAGAACGAAAGATAGAAAAAAAAGGCTGGATGAGAAGCAAGAGAAGAGGAAAAGAAAAAAGGAAGGCTCATTGAGGAGCAAAAGAAGAAGAAATAAAAGGGAAAAGGAAAAAAGAAGGCAACATGGGAGGTGGAAGAAGTCGCGGTACAGGACGGCCCCACTTCTGAGTTCTACTTGGTTTCCCTCCCACCCCTATCACTGCCAGCTTGGAGGATTAACGGCCCATACCCAAGGGAAGGAGGTTACGTTCTTTCTAGATCCTCCTCCAAACGGCAAGGAGGGTTCCACCTCGGATTAGGTTAAAAAGAAGGAGAATTTTTGGACTTCTCCCACCCCCACCCCAACATGATGTCCAGGGTCGAAATGCCATCCTCGGCTCTTGATAGGGGCTCAGCACCCTCGGGAACGCCCTTTCCAAGGGCCAGTGCATTAAAGGGGGCTCAAGTTGCTATTTCTTGTAGAATCTCTAGGCAGTATTTCTGGGAGGAGATTTAGAAGTATGTTTGTCAAGTGTGAAGGAAAAGGTTGCCCCAAGAACGCCTTTTATAGAGGGTGAAAAGTTGATGAGAGCCATTCCACATTAATTCCGAGGGAGAGATTTCCAGAGCCAATAATTCCTCCTAAATTCCCAGGGGGCTTATCCACCGTTAGATCCTCGTAAATCCACGACTGACATTAATGATGAAGCGCCTCATTAACGATGAGGCACCGAAGCGTTAGAACACGTTACACAATCAACCCAAGAAACGCCTCGTAATCAGAAGGGTCACGTCAAACGAAGAGACGGAACAGAGTAAGGTCTTATCCTACCCCAACTCCAGCTTGCGTGTGTCATTATGTTGCGTGAAAAGTGTATTTACTTAAAGTTTATTATAGATTATAGCGATGTAAAATTAAATGGCAACGGATAAATAGATGAGGTAATAAATAAATGAGAAAACTAGGTACTAGACAGAACCAAGACATTGCATAGTCCTCGGACCCAAGTCTCAGGGGAAACCAAATACTTCAGATGACAATGAGAAAACTAGGTACTGGACAAAACCAAGGCATTGCATGGTCCTTGGACCCAAGCCTCAGGGGAAACCAGATACTTCAGATGACAAATGAGAAAACTAGGTACTAGACAGAACCAAGGCATTGCATGGTCCTTGGACCCAAGTCTCAGGGGAAACCAGATACTTCAGATGACAAATGAGAAAACTAGGTACTGGACAGAACCAAGACATTGCATGGTCCTCGGACCCAAGCCTCAGGGGAAACCAGATACTTCAGAATAAAAACCAAGTGTTAGACAAACTTAAGCACTGCGCAGTCCAAGGACTCGAGCCAATAGGGAGACCACTCCTTCATGGAATACTAAGTGTTAAGAAAAACCAAAGTCTTGCAGGATCTTCGAACCCAAACCTATGTGGAAACTAGTCGCTATAGGACAATATAAACGTTGAGCGGAACCAGGGTCTTTGTATGGATCACGAGTCTAAATCTACGGCAAAGCCAACCCCCTTGGTGCTAAAAAATGAGCCCTATCAGGGACTAAAACCACGAGAAATTGAGCGCTAAAGCACAAACGACTCCAACCTACTCGTCCTAGAGGAACTAATAAGAACCTCAGACAAGAAAGTATACTCTGGAAAAAGATAAAAGCATTGTAAAAACAGGGAAAAATTCCTCAAACAGGCACCCAGCGCCAAAAACGAATTACAGGAGTGGCTGAAATAACGATAAACGCTGACAGCGAGGTAAGGCTCAACAAAGCGCGAAAATGTGCCGAGGAAGTCAAAATCCTCCTCCTCGCCCTAGAGGTCGTGCAGAAGAATTTTGAGGGGCTATTGTGGGGTCCCAAATACTTAAACAACCCTGGCCCACTCCACAGTCGGCTTAAGGCCCGCGCCGAGGAGGATACAGGGTCTGGGGGTAAAAGGGGAAAGCCCAGGCCCTCAAAGGAGCCTTGCTGAGGAGGCCAACCTCTTCGGCCAACTGACGTTGATAGAATAAAAATATCTCACACCCCTTAAAGCTTACATCACCAACCTTCTGGCCGTCTTAATGGTGAAGTGACCAATAAACTTAGGTGCTTTGGTCACTCCAACAAATAGAAAGTCTACAAAAGCGGCTAGGAACTAACATAAAGCCTGCAAATACAGATGATGGGACAAGCCCCTGTACATAGAGTTCAGATAATTGACAAATGGATGGTTAAGATTAACTAAAATGAGACTATATAACCAATAAGACTCCCACCAAAAGGGGGAAGAGGAGAGAAGTCCTAAAAAGATAGGGGACATGATAAAGATCAGTTCTAAGAAAAAGAGATCCTTGGCATGAGCCGAGGACAAATATGCTTCGCAAACACTTAGCCAAAATCACAAATATGCTTCACAAACACTTAGCCAAAATCACAAATATGCCTCGCAAACACTTAACCAAAGTAACGACCATTCCCCATAAAAACCCTTAGTCAACGTTCTCTGAGAAGATTCCTATGAATTTCAAGTTATCTATTATTTATTATCAACTTCATATCAGCCATCGTTTACTTCGAAGATGTCAAGCCCTTTTTACCCACACTCTATAAATTTTTATTGTTAGGGGTCCATTACAAAATGAGTCCTTACAACTCTATATACTACTTTTGTGTTTGTATGTTTTGATAAGTATTACTAATTCCTAAAAAAAAAAAAAAGGGGATATTTATCCTACATTGGTTGTGTGTGTTAGAGTTTTAGTCCTAATAACCCCAATCTACTACTATAAAGGTTAGACCCTTTTGTAGTGATACTCTGGTTATGTAATATATTATAAGTCTGTTTAAAAAATTTTATATACTACTTTCGTGTTTGTGTGCTTTAATAAATATTACTGTTTCCTCACAAAAAAAATAATAGTTGTGAAAATAAATGTAAAATTGATTGTGTTTAGAATTTAGTTTCTCATAAACAAGGGGGAACTAATAGACATTTTAAGTCGCCAAATACTTCTCATAAAAAAATAATAATAATAAAAAAGTCCCAAAATACTAATTACACAGCCCAATAGTGAAAATCCCACCGAGCCAGGATCCCCATGAATTAGACCCAATTCAAGACAAATTCTTGAGCTGGGCTTTAGTAATTCATAAAGAGCCCAAGAAAGAGTGGGAAAAATCCCATTAAATATTGTTATATCTGAGGTAGAGGGAGTCACACTATGGCTAAGCAAAAGCACCGGCCCAAAGAGAAAAATAAAAGAGTGCAATGAAGAAGCTGAAGTTGTTAATACGAATTTGTGAAAGCTTGTTAACAGAGCTCAATTAAAAAATTTTAGTGGAAAAAAAGCCAAAACAAATGAATAAACAAAAACAAACAAATGAGAATTAATAGAAAAAGAAGATAATAACTCAACCAAAAAAAAAACAAGAAGAAGAAGAAGACAAATGTTTCCAAAAGCGTGGAACTGTTTGTTCCTCCTTTTCTCTTTAATTTTCTCCTGATTTTGGCGGATTGGATTGCATATTGGTGGGTTTAGATAGAAAACACTAAGGCCTCACTAGTTTTCTCTCATATTTTCTCTCACAACCAAACACATGAAAATATTATTTTATCTCTGCTTTTATCTTTTCCTTTTCCATCTCTCCCAAAATCACCCCAGCCAAATTTAAAACTCAGATAATCCGCCATAACAGACAAATATGCAGAAATATTTATCATATGAAAGAAGTTTAAGAGATTTTTATTAAGGGTAAAGCTTAGCTTCAGCACTCGTGCCAACATAATATAGACACCTCAATCATTTCCTTCTAACAACATTAAATAAATAAATAAATAAAAATAAGAAAAAAACAAAGAAAAGTTGGCACACGCTTTAAATGCTTCAAAGGATCAAGTTAAGTTTCTGTCCAATTATAAAATTGAACTATGAAATGGACCCATCGATAGTTTTCTCCAAATATATATATATATATATATATATATATATATATATATATATATATCCGATGGGCTAATATATAATGTGCCCTACGTGAGTTGAAGCCATTCGTCTAACTTGGCTTATAATTGAAATTGCAGCCAATCCAAGAGAAGAAGGTAAACTATGTAACCAATCCTTTCTAAACCATTCCGTGGTGACGACTCATTAACTTTACAATTTTGCTTAAAAAATCTTTAAGAGTCTTCAAAGTACAAACACATTCTCTCTATAAAAGCCCAATTGGTATGTGCTGCTAATCAAAAACACATGCTATATAGAAGTTGCTCAATCTTTTAATTAAGAAAAAAAAAGGGGTATAAGCTAGCCATGGCTTTCTATAAGCATATCTTCATTTTGTCTTTGGTTTTAGCATTGCCACTCAAGCATGGAAATGAGGCTAGCAGCTCGCCACATTTTGGATGCAACTCCAGCATTGACAAAGCCAACAATCCCAACTTTGGTCAAGCCCTCAAACTCAATGCCACAATTGCCATGCAGTACTAACCCAAGATTTTAAGCTAACGGGGGCCAAAGTATAAAGAAAAAAAAAAAAAAAAAAAAAAAAAAAAAAAAAAAAAAAAAAAAAAAAAAAACTTCAAATAGACATTCATATATTATTAAAAAATTATAAATGTGAGGAGGATTTTATTCCTGACCCACCACAAGCTCATTTGTCCGCTTTGGAGAGCTAAGCCCACACGGTTTTGTTCTCAAGCGACATGGGAGGCATGCTTATGTGCAACATCCATCCCACGTCGGCAAAAGATGCGCCCCACTCATACTTTATAAGTGCTTAGCACAAGCATGAGTGTACTACTACAACACATGTGTAGTAGTGGTAGAGGCGTGTCCTTCGGGGTAACAAAACCGTAATAACGTTGCATAAGCATGCTACCCAAAGGGTCAGACGTTGCAAAAGCATGCCCAAAGCGAACAATACCTTTGATGGGCACTGCCCTAAAAAGCACCTTTTTGTGGGGGAGGATTTTGTTCTTGACCCGCCGCAAGCTCGTTTGTCTGCTTTGGGGGGCCAAGCCCGCACAGTTTTGTTCTCAAGCGACATGGAAGGCATGCTTATGTGCAACGTCCGTCCCACATCGACAAGAGATGCACCCAACTCATGCTTTATAAGTGCTTGGCACAAGCATGAGTGTACCACTACTATACATGTGTTCTAAATATATTAAGATGCAATCATTTACCAACAAGAAAAAAAAAAAAAAAACAAAATAATGTTTTTCTTTTAATACTAGACTAGCTAGGATTTTTTTTATTTTTTATTTTTTTTGAAGTTAGAGTATTCACATTGGTGATGCTAAAAATTTTAGCTTTTAGCACCTCAAAAAGCTACTCTATCTATTTTACCACCCTACTTTATAATACATCCAATATCAAATATTCTATTTTTTTTATCACTTCATCTAAAATAATATAAACAACTCATTAAAATAATAAAAGAAGAGAGAGAATTTGATTTTTTTAATTGAAAGAAGAAATATAATCTTAATAAAATATTGTATTTTATTTTTAACAACTTGTTACAATAAATACCAATTTACTGTAGTTGCAAAAAAAAAAAAAAAAAAAAAAAAAAAAAAAAAAAACAAGTTTTAGCTTCTCCAAGAACACATGATTTTTTGGTTTTTTGGTAGTAAAATAGTTTTTTTTTTTGCTAAAATACAATCACTATTGTGAATGTTTTTAATATTTTTGTTAAATTTTTGGGTTGAATAGTTGCTATTTGAATGAGACTAGTTAGAAGGTAGATCTAAGGTTTTGGAAGGGATAATAACTTAAAAAAGAAAAAAAAAAAAATGGGACCCGAGGCCCGGCCCCCTGGGCCTCACCTGCGTTCGTCCCTGCCAAGCACCCAAAATCCCTCGCGGCGTTTCTGGCACACCAAAGGATCCGAGTTCCATGTCTGCCGACTCTGCAGAAAGCCACATTCCCAGCAATCACTAAGGGCCTAATCAACATTGCAGTAACCAATAAGTTTGCCAAACACATATGCAGGCAGTTCTATAAGTGACACTACCTTTGGATGTCATATATAGTTTACTTCTAAAATAAATGGCTCTTTTGGATTTGAGGGAATATTACAAGTCCTTCGATCCTTGGTTTGTTGCTATACTATTCGTATTCGGGTTGTCCCCAGTTAGTCTATGTACACTTGCTAGTTGCTACAAATAATTATTCGAATAAAATAAGTCATTTTATGCACAATATTTTCCATTTCTTGAAAAGTTTTCCTCCATTGTGAATTTGGACTGGATTTGTGAATTTTAGGCCTTTGGGAATTTGACATATATAAAATAATTTTTTGGGTGTAAATTACAAAAACCTATCTTAAGATTTGGAAAAGTTGTTCCTATCACAAATTTAAGAGAAATGACATTCCAGTCTCTAGTTATTTGAGATTTTGAAGAAGTCAATAAATTAATCATTTTATAATGACAATAACATAACATTCTATTTTTTGAAAAAATTCCGTTTAACCAAACCTAACCATAGTTAGTGAAAGATTTAAAGATTAAATATTATTTTTCTTGTCATCAAACTTAAGAAGAAAAAATAAAAATTCCTATAGCAACTCCTAGTAGATCTACAAGTCATCTACCTCTAGTGATTCTCTCTTTCCCTCTGAAATTCTTACGGTACTACACGAACAATTCACCAATTTTTCAAAATTTAAAATATTCTATTACTAGTATTAACAGAATGATTAATTTATTGATTTCTTTCAAAACTTAAGGGATGAAAGTGTCATTTCCATTAAGGGTCAAAGTATCACTTTCCTAAACTACAAGGAAATTTTTTGTAAGTTACCCTTGCGTATAATATTCAGTTTCCAATTTTAGGCTAGATTTTAATTATTTATTTATTTTTAAGTATATTTTATAGACTCAATGTGATTGAAGGGAAAATCCAAGCATTTTAGGCCCAAACTAAAAAGGATCAAACAATAAAAGGCCCAATAACACTAAAAGAGCCCAACAAGAAGGCTAGAAATTGATTGGCCCTGATTAAATTGAATTGCCCCGATTTAGACCGTTTTGACTTGGGGCCCACTTCACTCGTTCGGTGTCAAGGTAAACAGGGATGACAAAAATTCCACTTAACTTGCATTATCTTGCACGGTTTTTCTACGCTTCGAATGTTTTTGTGTTTGTGTATATATATATATATATAATTAAAATATATATAATTTATTTTTTTATACTTATTCTCTTGTAATAAATTTTTGTACATATTCTATTCCCATCTTCAAAACATTTGTTTTTTTTTTTTTGGCACTCTCATTGTTGTCACTTTCATTTCTCTTTTATATCTATCTCATTAATGTCAAAACCACTTCATTTGAAATGGTAAAGTACCTTCAACCTGCCCCATTGCCTCATAACCTGTCTCGCTCCCATCCCAAATAGATCTTGCTTTGTCCGTTGCCATTCCTAAATTTGTAAATATTTAATTTTCAATTTTAGCCCCCCCCCCCCCCCCCCCCCCCTTCTTTTGTTGAAAAAAATATATTTTCTAGGTTGATTAGAGTCCTAGCATTGGGAGATATAAACACCTCCTAGTTGCTATTTTACAATTCAAGACACTCAAAATCCACTTCATATGGGTTTGTATGCTTACAAAAATTTGTAACCTTGCTAAGGTTGCATATGTGTAACCTTACTGTTCATAGGTTGTAAAGAATTTTTCTTTTTTTGGGAAATTGCACTTTACTCACCTGTGGTTTGTCCTGTTTTAACAATGCTCACCCGGGGTTTAAAAGTTGTTACTTAACTTACCTGAGATGGCCTCCGTTAGACCCCCGTTACCCACATTTGCCCTTTCTGTTAGAAACCCCCATTTACTATATAAGCCAAAATTAGAACCCAACTAGAACCCTAAAAAAAGGACCGAGCTCTCTCTCTCTCTCTACCTTCGAACCCTCAAAAATCCCCAAACCCATTTCTGCTATATCAAGATCCCTAAAAATCCCCAAACCCATTTCCCTCTGTAATCCAATTGCCAAAGTGAAATCTGAACATGTCTCCTTCAAGTTAATACTCAGGTTTTAGTCATTATTCATGCTCTGCTGACCATTGTCGACTATGGACTGCACTAACCTTGAACAATTTTGGAAGAAGGTTTTATGGGTGCAACTACTATGATGTGATGAGTAATAGTTGGTTTTCATATTTTTTTCCTATTTTATTTTTTATTTTATTTTATGGTTTTGTTGGTTTTCTGGTTTTGTTGGCTTTATGAATAACCCTAATTTGATTTTGTTTGTAGGATGATGAACCTACTTGTAAATACTTTAGGTGGTTGGATGGCAAAACATGTAAGCTTAGATCTGAAGTTGCACCCATTGTCCTTGCAAGATTCAGTATGTACAAGAATCAAGCAAGAGTTGCAGAGGAAAAGGAAAAGGAGGCTAGTGATAGGGAAACAGCAGCTATTGAGAGGGAAAACAAAGTCAAGCAACGGGAAGAAAAAGCTAGGGTGAGAGAGAGGATAGCTAAAGAGAAGTTACAGAAGTACAAATTTGCATTTGTTGTGTCATAGGGGGTTTTTTGCTATTTTTTATGTGTTTTATGGTAGGATGGGAGAATTTGGAATAAAGCCATTATGTCTGCCTTGAAGGCAAGTTGTTGTAGTTATTGAATAATTTTGAGTACTACCACTTTTGACAAGTGTATTCCATGTATTTGGCACTATGTAATGTTGTTGTTTATTTGAATAGAGTATGCAATTTGTTTTTTATGTGATGTGTTCTTTTTTATATGACGTGTTCTTCTTTATGTAATTTGTTCTTGTTTATGTAATGCTACCTTGTTTATGTAATGTGTTCTTTATGTAATGTGATCTTGTAATTTGAATAGAGCATGTTGCCTTGTTTATGTAATGTGTAATGCTGCCTTGTAATGTGTTCTTGTAATTTGAATAAGGTATGCAATTTGTTCTTCTTTATAAAGATTGTGTATGTTATACATCAATTGGGTAGGCAAGGACATGCACCCCACAAGATTCTGTTTACATTAATTGAAGAAGCATAAAGAAGTACGTTTTAAAGTAAGACCATTCCATACATATATAATAAGCATTGTTCAAAACAAGTGGACTCCACCTAACATTAATGGCTAAACACTGCCAAATTTCATCTAAGCAAGAGTATCATTCCATACATATATAATAAGTATTGTTCAAAACAAGTGGACTCCACCTAACATTACTAAACACTGCTAAATTTCATCTACATAATTGCTGGTTCTGTCTCCATTGAGACAACAACAAAAGAACTTTACAGTATAAAGTTCTGCACAATAACAAAAAAACAAAAAAGTGGTGACATGCCACTATCAGACATGCTCAATAACAAAAAAAGTAAAGTTTCTGCTTGCACATTCTCCAATCTTCATTTCTTAAAGACCTTGCCATTGTTCTTGCTTTTGCCATTGTCTGTTGAGAACATTGCACCAGATGTCTCAGCTCTTAATCCACCTCCTCTCCTATATGAGAACAGATGACTGCTCCCAACTATCCTTGGTGCTACCAACCTTTTTCGAGGCTGCAAAATACATAGAAACTCCATATCAAGATCTAATTATGTAGGTATAAAGGGTGGTGTTTGTGTTTGTGTATATACCTGAGACAGAGGTTTTCTTGTGTCCCATGTTTCCTTAGGAGTAGTATGAGAGATGGACTGGCTGCGTGAGAACCATTGAGATGTGGGTGCTTTATTTAGTGGTGGTCTGCTTGAATTGCTACAGATGATAGTGGTCTGCTTGAAGTTGAAGCTGATGTTTCAGTTGGCTGTGTGTAGGGTCTGCCTGTTGGCTACCTCAGTGGCTACTTTTGTGGCTGGTTGACTGGTTGATTTGCTTGATGGGTGGTTGGCTTTCTTGTTGAATGGCTAGCTACCCCACTTGTTGGTTGACTGATTTTCTACTTGGCTGCATTGTTTATTGGTCCAGGTGGGTACCTTGCTTGCTGGTTGGCTACCTTGTTTGCAAATCTAGGCGGCTGCCTTGCTTGAATGGTGGTTGCCTGGTTGGCCTTCTTGTTTGCTAATCTTGTTGACTGCCTTGTTTGCTCATTGGTTGTCTGGTTAGCTACCTGGGTGGTTGGCTGCCTTGCAAACCTCATTGGTGGTTGCCTACGTGGCTGGCTGGCTAGTTGGCTGCCTGCCAGCCTGCCTACCTACCTAGCTGGTTGGCTACTTGGTTGGCAAACCAGGGTGGCCGCCTTGCAAACCTCGGTGGCTGGTTGGCTGGCTGGCTACTTGTTCCTTGTCCCTACAAAAAGAATTGTCTTGCATCAGAAATAGATTTGTAATATAATTGTCATAATGAACACATTCTTGCTTTACTTACAAATTTTTTTTTTTTTTTTTTGCCTCTCAAGTCTCTACCTCCTTTGTCATGGTGTCTCACCAGTTATTCCAGCCTTACACCTCCTTGAATTATGCTTCCCCTGATGACAAAACCCATATTTTATAGGTTTATATGACCTAGAAACTTTGTGTGGGTTGTTTGGCTCATCTGCATCTTTCTTCCTTTTCATTGGTGACCTGCCTGGAGGCTTGTACATAATTGGAGCAACAGGGGCAAGTTGGTTGGTTTCAACCCATTCATCTTGGCCAGGCAGTGGGGTAATGATCTCCTTATATGCAGCCACATATGCATCCTTTCTAAAGTATGCAGCCACATAATCCTCATGCCTCTCCAAGTCCTTATAGATTGCTGTAACACCATGTTTACATGAGATTCCTGTCAAATTCCAAACTCTACAAGTACAACACTTTCTTGTAAAGTTAACCACATGCCTCTCATACTCATTATCAACCTCATATATATAGCAACTTGATGAAATAGCAGAAAATGTCTTAGAATCAACTTTCAACTACTTAAGCTTCTGCACTATGTGGACATATGTCACTAGTGAATTTTTCAATCTCAGTTCTCTTGCTGTACATTCTAGTCATCAACCTAATCCTAATCCACTCTAACATGACAATGATAGGCTTATCCCTAGCTTCTAGTATCATAGAATTAAATGACTCACTAAGATTGTTCACATAACAATCAGAGATGTCCCTTGGAGTGAAATGTGACTTGGTCCATTGGGTTGGTTGGATGTCTGCTAGATATTCCCATGCTTCTTTGTCCAATTCCTTCATATCTTGCATTCTCTTCTCAAACTCCCTAACTGTTGTTGCTACAGCACACCTCCATAATGCAGCCTTCAATTCTAAACCCTTGAAGTTTAACGTAAAGTTGTTGTAAATATGCTTCACACAAAATCTATATTCCACTGTTGGGAACAACATCTCCATGACATGTATCAATCCCTAGTTATCATAAATACAATAAAAAAACATCCAAAGAACAAAAATGAACACCATCTGCCTAAGAATAAAAACAAAACTTTCAAAAAGTAGAAATGTAATGATTAAGAACAAACATCAGTCTCAAACAGCAAGTGAATTGTATTACCTTCTGCCTATCTGAAATGAACACCAGATTCAGCTCATCTGGCCTCCCAATATCATCTGCTAATTTTTGTAAAAACCACACCCAAGAATCCTTGTTTTCTCGCTTAACTACACCTAATGCAACAGGGAAAATATTGTCATTCTCATCCCTTGCAGTGGCTGATAATATATGTCCACCAAACTTGCCCTTCAAGTGGCAACCATCTAATCCTACAAGTGGCCTACACCTCCCCAAGAATCCAACTTTCTATGCATTGTATCTCACATACATCCTCTTGAACTTGGGTTGTGTGTTAGGATCAGTAATCTCAATTTGCAGAATCACCTTACTCCCCATATCAGTTACTCTTATCATCTCTGCATAGTCCCTAAACTTCCCATACTACAACCTCTCATCACCTAGTATGAACTCTCTAATTTTCCTTTTAGCTCTATACACTTGATTTATGCTTAAGTCCACAGACACATCCTGCATAACTCAATGACACATCCTGCATAACTCAATGCTTCACACTAGAAATTGCCCAATCAGGTTTTTTGTTGAAATCATCAGAGTATTTCCTAGCCATATATAAAGAAGTGACCTGGCTATACTTGAATGTTCTCCCACATGTACAAGTTAGAACCATGGTATTTATCTAAAAGGTTAACCCCTTGCAATCTGTGATGCATATATCCTCTAACCACATTCATACTTGCAGTGGATAGAAACTTTGGTCTTCTCATTAAGCTTGAACTTAATGTCCGCAGGCTTTCTCATTGCATATTCTCTCAAGGTAGCCTAAAAACCTTCCTATTTAGGATCTTCATACCCTTGCACAACTGAGGGTTACTCATGCCAATGTTCTAATTAAACTCTAGACATCTCACCCTTTCATCCTTATCCTCTGAACTGTTTATGCTCCTAGCATCATCATCATCAAGAGCTTTTTCAGCCCAATCATTATTATCACCAGCTTGATCACTAGCAGTAGCTTCTAGTCTCTTCCCATTATCTGTAACTTGCTCTCTCACACCATCTCCCTCATTTACATTTTCAGCATCTCGCTCTTTTATATTGGGCACCTCATTGTTCTGAGCACCAAATATGTTATTAGGATAATCTGGTCCTTCATACCCTTCATCTAGCTAATCAGGTTCATCCACATGAACATCTTCACTACCAACAGTTTGTCCATGGGTAGTATGGTCATCCAAATGCACAGCTCCACCAACACTGCCATCCCTTAAACCCTCAACAGGTTCTTCACTAACATCATTTTGGTCAACCACAGATGATCTAACAGTATTGGTCACCTCCTCACAATCAGGATCATCATTAGTATCATCATCTTCATCATTCATTTCCCATGATTGGTCTACTACAATTGATTGATCTGGTTTAACTATAGGTTCTTCAATAGCAATTGGTTCAACTTCAAGTTCTACATAAAGTGTGAATTCATTTGTTGGCCATTCAACATGTAGGTCACATCATCATCTGAAGTAATTAACCTTAACCCTTGCTCTAAGTCACCACCAGGTATAAAATTATGAATCCTATTGTTAATGGGTCCCCTAACCTCAGCACAAATGTCTTGTATCTCAAAATGACTTAGTAGATCTGGATCAACATTAGCCATTGTAGATATCTCCTACATACTCTAAACTAGGGTTCCACTCAAAATTCCCACTATGGTGAATAGTAAAATTAAAATGAATTTCAGCAGCCATCTGCAGGATTTAAAACACATGCATAAACAACAGTAATTAAATACATAAGCAACATATGCATAGAGAGCACCAATGACAAAAGCAAAATAATTTTAGTTGCACACTAAACACCAAGTAACATGGGGTTAGAGACAAGAACCACAACTAACTAAACAATTTGTCTCTATGGGACCACAGACAACCTAAAGATGCATCTAACCAAAATATTCCTAGGGACCACAGTCATCAATGTTAACTATAAAAGAACAAACACAAACTAGTTACACATTGAAAAAGAATAAACTCGTTGAAAGGGAATAAACATAATGGTAAACCACTAATTTTATGACAGAAAAACTTTAATCCGAATCACCTTCATCAATCATTATACATTGAAAAAGAATAAACACAATAATGGTAAACACTAGAAAGTCATTTCATACCTGATATAGAGGAAAACCCATCAGCACTCACACCTCCTCCTTGCTTGCAAGTGTTCGGGGATTTCACTTTGGCAATCAATGTAAAGAGAGAAAGGGATTATGGGTTTGGGGATTTTTGAGGTTCAAAGGTAGAGAGAGGGAAGAGAGCGCTCAATCCTTTTTTTAGGGTTCTAATTGGGTTTTAATCTTGGCTCATATAGTAAATGAGATTTTCTAATGGAAATGACAGAGGTGAGTAACGGGAGTCTAACAGAGGCCACTTTAGGTGGGTTAAGTGACAACTTTTAAACCACGGGTAGGTATTGTTAAAACTGGCCAAACCACAGGTGAGTAAAGTGCAATTTCCTTTTTTTTTTTTTAAATCTTGTAGTTGTGTGTGAAGAGAAAAAGAGAGTTGGAGGAAAGAGAGAGAAGATTACTTTTTATTATTTCATTAAGTAGTTTGTATTATTTTATTAGGTTGTATGTAAAAATAAAAATTGAAATGTTGAATGAGTTATAAAATAAGTTGGTAAAATAAATAAAATGGTATTTGAGGATGCAAATCCAGTGCTAGTGCTCTTATAATAGATCGTAAAGTTCAGATCTGGATTTAATTTTAGAAACTTTAAAGTCCAACTTTATATAAACAATAAAAGGCCAACAACACTGAAAGAGCCCAACAAAAAGGCTCGAAATTGACTGGTTCTGATTGAACGCCTATTCGACTCGAGGTCCACTTCACGTGTTCAATGTCAAGGTAAATACCAAATACTAAATAGTGATGGCAACCCTCTCCCTGCTTAATTAACTCCCAGTACTGTATATGGGTTTTAAATTTTTTTTTTTTTTTTATTTGATGAATTTTTTTTTCTTTGATGAATCTGTACACAGGTTTTCTATCTCCCGAATGTGTGTGTATATATATGTTTTTTTTTTTTTTTTTTTTTTTTTTTTTTTTTTTTTTTTTTCAGAAATGACATATATATATATATATATGTTTTAGTTAAACATATAATTTTAAATTATATATATATATATATATATTATTAAAAAAAAGTTTAGTTGGGGAATAACTCTCCTCTCTGTAGGAGTTCTCTCTCTCATGGTCGACGAGACTCTTCCTCCCTTAGATTTATTCTAAGGGCCTGGATTTTCTTTTTTCCTTTTCTCTTTTCATTCTACACGTCCGTTCATTATGGCGGAAGAAGTGTTAGACAGGTTGGGAAACATGAAGTTGACAGTGGAGGAGGAGGAAGTAATTGCAATTTCTGACGAAGGGCGTTTGGAGGAGATGGAGAGTTGTTCGTTGAGTCTTGTTGGAAAGTTTTTAACGTGTAAGGCGTTCAATAAAAGAGCAACTTGGACTACACTGGGAAAAGCATGGGGAGTGCATACAGGATTACAGATAATAGAAGTTGGGTTGAACCTATTTCAATTCAAATTTCAATCTGAATTTGAGATGTGCAGAGTGCTTAGAGGAGGGCCTCGGACTTTTGATAATCAGTTACTTATGTTGAAGAAATGGCACAAGGGGATGATTGCAACTAATGTCAGATTGGAGCATACTTCATTATGGGTTCAGATCTGGGGAGCCCCCTTTGATATGATTGTAAACACAAATTTTTCTCAATTGCAGAAAATTAAACAATTGAAAAGAAATATGGTTTGCAAATATAATATTTGTATTGATGTATAATGGATACAATCTCTATTTTGATTCTTTTACAAAAGAATAGCCTCTGATTCTATCTTCAGCGAATTTGACTCGAACAAGAATCTTCTTGATTTTAATTGGAAGATAGATTGATCGGTCTTCACAATAAATCTCTAGCTTCGAGCTTATTAGAGATTTATTGTCCTTCAAGCCTTTCGAATGTTCTTCAAGTTCTTCGAATGTTCTTCAAGTTCTTCGAAGATTCTTCCTGTTCTTCAAAGTTTCTTGAGACGAAATTTCTCCAGAGCTTGGGCCTCTTGAAAACTTGGTGTTAAAAATGAGAGGGGATGTCCTCTATTTATAGTGATTTTAGAGGATAAGCTTTACTTCGAATTGATATACTTGAAAGTATGTAGTAGACTTTTGATTGGCCCAAATTCTTCTTAGAGATAATTATTTCTATTTATCTATTTTGATAAATACCATATTTTGATAAAGATAATAATCAATAAAGATAAATAATTATCTCTATTTAATTTATTTTAATAAGTTTAATTATCTATCAATTTTGAATAGAAAATTTATCTTTATTTTATTTATTTATAAAGATAATTATCCATAAATTTTGTATAGGAAATTTATCTTTATCTTGTGGGCCAAATGACACATGGCAAATTTTGATATGCTAATGCGATGTCAATTTGGATGACACATGTCATCATTTAATTTAATCAATTTAATGACATATTAATTTAGAATTTGCCACTAAACTTTGACATGGCATTTTGTAATTGGCTTGATAACTTTTTGCCTCCTACAAATGCCCCCTTGAGACTTGACCATGTCCACAATTTTGAGTGTGGAAAATGGGCGAAGTCTCGACTTGCATGGTGTTAAATTTTGTATACACCATTCTCTCAGTTTCAGGATCCAAACTTTCCCACTGTAAATCCAGACCATTATATATATATATATATATATATATATATATATATATATATATATATTTTAAATGTCCAGCTCGTAGTTTTGGTTCTTCTTGAAGTACCCCCAGACATGTTTTACAAAGCATAGGAAACTTGCTATGATGTATATAATGCTTTGACTTATGCATATCCAAATCTTCATGTGATATAGGTGGACTTCGTTTCCTAGTCGAAGTAGTCTTGCGAAGATTACTTCAATAAGGAGAATTCGTATCCTACTTAAAGTAGTATTGGCCATAGTACACCTGATATCAACAGCCAACATCCTATAAGAATTGAAACTCTATCCTACATAAAGTCCTTACGAGTTTAATTCCAATTAGAACAAAGGAACTCGCAATGTCTTATCCCTTCCAAGAATCCTTCTTTATTTTGACTTCTTTTCCTGGCCAATCTAGTCTTGACTAGATGAGTTTTAGTTGCAATTAAACTCTCTCTGACCAGCATTATAAAAGGGTAGCCTCAGCTGCACACAATTCACTTTTTTTTTTTTTTTTTTAGTGCGTAAGTTCGGAAATCTCCAAGGAAATAATTCTTCGAAGGAGGCACTGGATTTTTCTTTTCTTCTTTTTTTTTTTAATCAGGTAACAGAATAATTTTCTTTTCTCATGATTTTACCTTCATGTTTACATCTTTGTAAACTGTCTCTTTACTTTGTATGCTTTCAAATATATTGACTCATGTTTGCTGGTGCAGATTTGATCTCAACTTCACAACAATTAACACCACTAGCATTAATTGCTAGCCTCTCTCCCTCGGGTATAACAGCCTTCTTTAAATTTATTTTGTTTTCTATGAACAAAGTTCCTCTTGTATGCTACGCGAATCTTTATGAGCTCATGAATATTTCGAGGTTCCGTCGGCTTATATGATTGGATGACCTTGCCCCTTTATTTATTTATTTATTTATTTATTTTTGGCACATAAATAACTCTTCCTTTGACAATTTTTTTTTGCACGTATAAGCTGGTCCATTATTGAAGAATTCGGCTTCAAGTTTTTGAAGTAGTTTGATTATACAAAAATTAATCTTTGGAGGTACATTCTTGTACAAAACTTTTCTCACTTGTGAATTTCTCTTCCTGCATGTCTATTTTTGTTTTTGTATTGTTCCATTCCATTTAAAATAGGTAATATGATGACTTAGTGGCACTATGAAGGACCTGCAAGAGTTTATTTTGTTCCTCAAGCCAAGTAGTAGCTACCAAGACAATGACCTCAACAACAATCTTGAAGACGAAGACAATCTTAACAACGAAGTCTATCTATGATACGAAGACTTCCTTGAAGATGAAGACAATCTTGACAATGAAGTCTATCTGTGATACGAAGACTTCCTTGAAGAGAAAGACAATCTTGACAACGGAGTCTATCTGTGATACGAAGACTTCCTTGAAGATGAAGACAATCTTGACAACAAAGACAATCTTAACAACGAAGTCTATCTGTGATACGATGACTTCCTTGAGGATGAAGGCAATCTTACAACGAAGTCTATCTGTGCTACGATGACTTCTTTGAGAATAAAGACAATCTTGAAGATGAAGACAGTCTTAACAACGAAGTCTATCTGTGATACGATGACTTCCTTGAAGATGAAAACAATCTTGAAGACGAAGACAATCTTAACAACGAAGTTTATCTGTGATACGATGACTTCCTTGAGGATGAAGGCAATCTTACAACAAAGTCTATCTATGATACGATGACTTCCTTGAGAATAAAGACAATCTTGAAGATGAAGACAGTCTTAACAATGAAGTCTATCTATGATACGATGGCTTCTTTAAAGATGAAGACAATCTTGAAGACGAAGACGATCTTAACAACTAAGTCTATCTGTGATATGAAGACTTCCTTGAGGATGAAGGCAATCTTACAACGAAGTCTATCTGTGATACGATGACTTCCTTGAGAATAAAGACAATCTTGAAGATGAAGACAGTCTTAACAACGAAGTCTATCTATGATACGATGACTTCTTTGAAGATGAAGACAATCTTAAAGACGAAGACAGTCTTAACAACGAAGTCTATCTGTGATACGAAGACTTCCTTGAAAACAAAGATTGCATTGGAGAAGAAGGCTACTTTGAGGATGAAAATTGTCTATGCAAGGATGTGTGTCCATTGATATCTTGCGGTGGAGCGATGCTTGCATATGAGGATATAATAACTTTATGTTTTTTTTTTTCTTTTTATTGCATGTCCATGCCCCATTCTTTTTATTTTTAACCTTCTTTGCACCGTAGTTTATGTTCTTTTTCTTTTTTTACATTTTTCTTTTTTAGGTTCGCCCTATCATCAAGGTGCTCTTCAAAGACTTCTCTTCATTCAACAAAAAGTATCTTGTTGTTACTAAAGAATCGAATGATGCTAAGGAAGTAGACATATCAATGCTTGTTGATGTTGGAAAAATTGATGTACGCAGCGGAAAAATTAACGGATCTACTTCATTCGCAATTGATAACATGCACTATGTAAGTTTCAGAATTTGAGAACAAGAAAGTGTACCTTGGTGTGGTGAAATTCTAAATCGAAGATCAAACGTTCTTGGGAAGACTTTTAATCTTCACTCCAATTCCACTTAATGCCCAAGATGTGTGGTCTCTAATCTGAACATTTTTTCCTTTTGTATCTAACCAATTATCTAATTGGGCTAGCTTTTTTGGCCTTTCCAATTGGGCTTAAGTGTGTGGCTTGGAGTGGGACCAAAAGGGACCAATAAGACACTAGCTCCAATGGGCCTTAGGCTTTTCTGTCAACTCTTGACAAGTCCAAAGTTACCATTAACTATATTTAATACCACTATATAAATATAGTTGCACTCTAGGCCTTATCAATAAATTATATTCCAAAACTTTATTGTACATGCAACCCCTTCATTAAAATATTTGTAGTAATACAAAGTTATGAAATGTTGACTGCCACTTTGTAGATTACTACATCTTAATCCTTGAGTACCCGATTTAATCCTTTATGTTATTCAATATATATTTATGAAATCCAATTTCACAAATATATATACTTTAGTAACTCATTACTAAAGTGGTTGGGCCCAACACTCTGAATAACCAAACCCATTAAACTTATCTCAAGGGAATATTTTATATCTTCGTTAAGAGATTATGAATTCCATCTTGAGAATATATGTTCCATCAACATTAAGTGCGGCTGCCCAACATACTGAGGTTTTGACCGTAACTAATAGATCTCACTCCTGATATATCAAAGCAACCTACATCTCATGATCAGGTCCATTATTCTCTTAAGATTTAGAGTTGATGTAAATAGAAGTCATGAGATTTATTATTCATTTGACAGTCATTAGGAGAATAATAAATCTCACAGCGGTCCAGTTCAATATGTCTTAACTCTTAAAACATATCAACATACCAACTAAAAGTCTCCACTTCCATGATCAAGACAAATCATCGTAGTTGATATGTTATAGTCTTCGCAGATGAAACGCCCAATTTCATCACCGACTACGAACTAAAATTCTGAGTTTACAAAGAACTTGTGACTTATATCTTTCTGTGACTTTTCACATAAATCACAACTATGCATCTCATGGACTAAAATAATGTCCCATTAGTTCATTAATAAATAGTCTCATATAAATAAACAATTTAATTATTTATAACATGCCAATAAATTGGATTTTAGGGCATAAATCCCAACAGTTGAAAGGTCGATTATTGGTCGATTTGCGGAAAGATGGCCTGAACTTAAAGACTCAAGAGACATTGTTGAGTGGACCTATGATGTCTCTCGAAATTCTGGTTCCCCTTCTGGAGCATGGTCTTTGCGTAGTCCTTTTCACAAGAACACTACAAAGTCTCGTTATCTAGTGACTCTTGGCTGTCGTATAATATCAGGCGGAACACGTTGGGGCACTCTTTTCAAGATCAATGGAGAGTGGAGTTACATACCTCTATATTGGGAATGGCTTGAAGATGTCCTTTTTAGAAGCAAGAAGACTCTCAACAAGGCCCATATTTATGACGCAGTTTTAGCATCCCTCTACACATATGATCGAATTCCTGATGTAATGCGAGCATTTTGCGAAGGATGGTGTCCACAAACCAACACCCTTCACACATCACTTGGCGAGATGTCTATCTTACTTTGGGATTTGTATCGACTTGGTGGGCTCCCTATCTTTGGTCGTCTTTATGATGAAGCCATCCCTTGCTACGAGGAATTGACAAGAAGTGACGAGACAGAGAGGTTCATCCCAAAGAGTTGTGAGCACCTATTTGCAGCCTTTCATCACCTTAATTCTAAAAAGAAAGGAGAAGACCCGCGTGTTTCGGCGAGCAATTGGGTCAGCTTTTGGTGTAAGCATGGAATGAAATATTCAAAACCACCTAGTCGAAGGACAAAGAGGTTGAGTCGTGCTATTAAGACTAATAATCCTGATGGTCTGCTTAATAAAATTCAAGGTTGGTCCAAATGTGGGAGAAATCCTTTTATTGAACTCAAGATTGAGGATGGGCTATGGGAAGAGACCTACTTGGCCGCATTACTTTCTTGTTGGCTTTGCACCTTTGTTTTGCCAAGTGAAGATCTCAATACAATTTGCCCTGGAACCTTCAAGATTGCAAGCTTCATGGCAACAAGTCGCCCTATTAGTCTAGCAATACCAGTTCTAACTAGTCTCTACCGAGGACTAAACAAGATTGCTTATTCTTCTCCAATGATTAGTCGTTCAGGTGCCTACTTCCCTGTTCATTATATTTATGGCTGGTTAGGTCTTTATTTTAAAACTCATTATGAGATTGATGTCCTGGGACCCAAGATGGTTGTATATTCTAGAGAAGGAGGGGCCAAGCATTTTGATGAACACGAAGCAAGGAAGTTGATACAAGGTACTTCTATGCAATGGGACGCAAATTTGTATGTCAGGAATAGGGAGGAAACTTTTCTTGATGATGGAGGACTTTTTCGTAATTCATTGTCATATTTTATAAGTATTCGTTCCTTTTACTTGTCCATGCGTCAAGATGGTCATCTCATAGTGGAACCTTATAGTCCTTTTCGGTTTAGCCGTCAATTTGGACTTTGCCAAGACATTCCAGGTACCATTAAAGAGGACATTCGTCAAGGGACTTTGGATAAAATTGTGGAGTTTTGGAGATTATGTAGTCTTTACAAGACTGGTTGCAAAGCATTCTTCCCAGTGCCTCCTACCCTATCTAATTTCATACTTCACACTACAAGTGGCAACAGAAAGTGGTGGAATCATATTCATGGGAAGTATCTTGATGATGGTGTAAATGCTTTGATTGCAAGTGCACATCCTCCTCCTCCCAAGAGTAAGGTAGTTCAGCCTATCCATGCCAAGAGCAACAATAATAAGGATATTCAATTACCCAAAGTTCATGTGGCAAACACCATCTCAAAATCTGTGAATCACAATATTCAATCCAAGGAGTCCCAAGGTGTCACAACTAAATTGAAGAAGCCTCCTCCAAGGGCCCCATCTGTTGAAAGATCCCTAGAAGTACGTGATGCATTTGAAGGAGGAGCAAATCCAGTCCTTGAAGAAATGAGTGATGATAACGATAGTGATCATCATTGGAATAGGACTAAGAGGCCCAAATTGACAATACCTAGCAATCCAAATTCCCTTAGAGACATTACAAGTGCTTCTGAAAGCCTTGAGGGTGTAAAGGATCAGGTCTCCCTTTTCTTTTCTTTTTCTTTTTTTTAGAAGAAACTTCCCTTTTGTTTATGCAAAGTATATCTTACATGACTAGTGTGTATTTGATTGCAGCCTGGTCAACAAGTTTTGAACATGGAGGTTGACAATGAGGTGGCTCTTAAGAATAATTCCAATCCGCAATCTCTCACTACATCACCAAGAAACAAAGTTCAGGTATTCATGATTAGTTTTTAACTCTTCTTCTTGCTTCTCTTTAACTCCTTATGAACTATGTATTATTATTATTATTATTATTATCAGTCCGATCAGCAAACCTTGCCATTGGACATTGATAATGATGTGGCCTCAAATGATAGTGAAAGTTCAATTTCCGGTCCACGGTCATCTACTGCATTGCCAAGGAGCATAGGTGAGGTGGCTAATACTGATTCTAGGAAGAATGTTACAAGATCTCTTCAAAGAACTAAGTCTTGTGCTCCTGAAGTTTCTAAATATAATCCTAATGATGAAATTTTGAAGTGCCGCATTGATCTTGCATTGAATATTTGGAATAGTCTTCAACAAAAGATTGTTAGAACTCCATTCAACAAGACGTATTTACTCCTTGATGGGGCTAACGAAATTTTTGAAGCCATAACAACTAATCAAGCTATTGATCCTTCACCATTAGAAACATTGGTTGAAGAATATTTTGATAAGGCCAATACTTTCACATCTCTACAATCTTCCTTTTCCTCATGTATGACACTTGACTAGCGTAACAAAAAGTTGACAGAATATAAAGTTCAACTTGATGATCAGCTAAAGGTAGAGGGCGAATTGTTAGCAAATGGTGAGGCACTTCAGGATGGATTAGTGAACACCAATTCTAAAATATCAGAACTCCAAAAAGAACTGAAGTGATTATTCACCCACAAGAAAGAACTTGAAGCTTCTGTCCTTGAAAATGATGAAAAGCTATCTAGCCAGAAAGCAATCATTTCAAACATCCAAGAAGAGATTTCTTCTGTAGAGACTTCTCATACTTTAAGCAATGCAGACACTGAATCCTTGGAGTTGTTAGAACAAGAATTAAGGATAGCCCGTGATGAATTAGAGAATTACAATTGGAAATATTGACTTGTAATAGATAATTGTTATACCTATCTTTCTTCTTTTCTCTTTTCCTTTGTCTTATTTTTATTTTTATTTTAATATTTTTTATGAACAATAAAGGAATACCATTATGTCAATTTTTTTTTACTGGATTGTTTATTTCTCTAGCTCTTGCTTCAATGCTTGTTAAATATATATATATATATATATATATATATATATATTCTTTTTTTTTTGGACATGTGACTGAACTTAGCATAAAATGTCAAGCTGCCTATGTACTCGAAAGGGGATCACATCAACGCATAGTTCAAAAGGGGATATTTTTTGAAGATGTGACTGAACTCAGTAAATGATACCAAGCTGCCTACGTACCCGAAAAGGGATCAAGTCAACACGTAGTTCAAAAGGGGATTTTTTTTTTTGAGGATGTGACTGAACTCAGTAAATGATACCAAGCTACCTACGTACCCGAAAAGGGATCAAGTCAACACGTAGTTCAAAAGGGGATTTTTTTTTTGAGGATGTGACTGAACTTAGTAAATGATACTAAGCTGCCTACGTACCCGAAAAGGGATCAAGTCAACACGTAGTTCAAAAGGGGATTTTTTTTTTGAGGATGTGACTGAACTCAGTAAATGATACCAAGCTGCCTACGTACCCGAAAAGGGATGAAGTCAACACATAGTTCAAAAGGCGATTTTTTTTTTTAGGATGTGACTGAACTCAGTAGATGATACCAAGCTGCCTACGAACCCGAAAGGGGATCAAGTCAACACGTAGTTCAAAAGGGGATTTTTTTTTTAGAATGTGACTGAACTTAGTAAATGATACCAAGCTGCCTACGTACCCAAAAGGGGATCAAGTCAACACGTAGTTCAAAAGGGGATTTTGATTTTTTTTTTTTTTTTTTTTTTTTTTGGTGCCCTAACTTTTGCCTAGGTTGCCTTATACAAAGGTTTTCAACCTAGCAGGTTTTTTTTTTTTTTTTTTTTTTTTTTTTCCAGAACACTTTCAAAAGTAATGGGAAAACATCATGTACCCTTTGAATGTTGAGGTAGGAAGTTTAGGCTCTTACCAAGGAGTGCTTCAATCTTTAGGCATAATATCGTTTCAAGAATTTGCCGTTGATAGGGCCAATTCTTAAACCATCTTCAGCAACCAACTTGTATGCTCCATTTGTATAGGCTTCTTGAACAACATATGGTCCATCCCATTTTGAAACAAACTTGTTCTTAGTGAGATGGGTGACAATGATGGGTCTTCATATAGCAAGAACCAAATCTCCAACTTGGAACGATCGAGGACGAACCTTCTTGTTAAAAGTCCTAGAAATGCGAGTTTGATAACACTCAATGCATTGTTGTGTCTCCAGCCTTTTTTCATCCAAAGCTTCTAATTCTTCAAGTCGTAGACGCACATTATCTTCATTAGATAGACCTTCTTGAATGGCAATCCTTAATGAAGGAATTTGGCGTTCAAGTGGTAGAACAGCTTCTACCCCATAAACAAGAGAATAGGGGGTGGCTTGGGTAGGTGTTCGATATGTTGTACGATATGCCCATAAAGCTTCCTCAACTCTTTCATGCCAATCTCTTTTTTACTTCCCTACAACTTTCTTGAGCAAATTGCATAGAGTTTTGTTAAAGGCTTCTGCAAGACCATTGGTTGGAGCATTATACATGGAGGAATTATACTGCTTAAAACCAAAGTCATTGCAAAGTTTATCCATCAACTTGTTGTAGAATTCCTTCTCATTATCAGTGATGATGTAACGGGGTACACCATACCTAAAGATGATATTCCTTTTGATGAAGTTCACGACAGTTTCCTTCTTCACTTCATGAAATACAGCAGCTTCAGCCTATTTGGAGAAATAATCTGTCGCAGCCAGGATATATGAGTGTCCATTAGAGGATTTTGGTGTCAATGGCCCAACCACATCTAATCCCCAAGCATCAAATGGCCATGAAACCACAGTAGGATGTAAGGGTTCTAGAGGTTGATGAATGAAGTTTGCATGGAATTGACATGCTGAACATCTTTTCGCATACTCCATACAATCCTTGACCATAGTAGGCCAGTAATAACCCATCCGCTTAATTTGAAAATGAAGTTTAGGACCTGACTGGTGAGCACCACAAATCCCTGAGTAAGCTTCTTCAAGTGCCTTGGCAGCTTCCTCATCATCCAAGCAACAAAGGGGAAGACCATTGAAAGAACGACGATATAAAGTATTCTTGTAATAAACAAAACGTGGAGTTCGTCGCCAAATTTCTGTTCTATGTCGAGGGTCATTGGGCAATTTTCCATGTTCTATATAATCAATGATAGGTTGCCGCCAATCTTCTCTTTCTATTTCAAAAACTGAAATTGCATTAACTTCTTCTTCTATGTCATCCTCATCAAAGTTTGGGGGTATCACCCATGTTTGGCATATTGGAATTTTTATCTCGGGATCTGGTATAGCAAGAGTTGTTGCTAATTTTGCCAAGGCATTAGCTTGTTTATTCTCATTTCTTGGGATATGTGTAATACTAATATGGTCAAACCATCCCAGAAGCCACTTGACATATTTGCAATAAGGAATCAATTCTGGCTTCTTCACATCATAGTGTAGAAGCACTTGGTTTATGATTAACTTTGAATCACCAAAGACTTCCAAACGAGTTGTTTTTGCATCTATTGCCATTTCCAAACCTAGGATTAGTGCTTGATATTCAGCAATATTGTTTGAACAACATTCTGTAAGAGTAAATGAATACGGGAGTATATCCCCTTCTGGAGTTACAAACACTACACCAGCACTGGCACCACAACGTTGAGCAGCTCCATCAAAGAACATCTTCCAAGGTTGTGAAATTTCAACGACCATTACTTCTTCATCAGGAAGGTCATCAGACAGCTCCCAATCATCAGGAATAGGATGGTCGGCAAGGAAGTCGGCCAAAGCTTGTCCTTTCACTGCCTTTTGTTGAACATATATTATCTCAAACTCTTGGAGTAAGAGAGCCCATTTTGCTAGCCTTCCCAAAAGAACTGGCTTAGTCATGATGTATTTGATGGGGTCTGCTCGTGAGATGAGCCGTATTGAATGGGCATGTAGGTAATGTCTTAGCTTTTGAATGGCAAACATCAAAGCTAAACATGTCTTTTCAATTGGTGAATAATTGTATTCAGCACCATTTAGGGTTCTACTCAAGTAATAAAGAGCATTCTCCTTTCCTTCTTCATTTTCTTGAGCCAGAAGCACTCCTAAAGATCGTTCTTGTGCTGCTATGTAAAGAATAAGTGGTCACTCCTGTATGGGTGCTCATAGAATAGGGGGATTCAGCAAATATGTTTTGATGCTCTCAAAAGAATTTCTACATGCTTCATCCCACTTAAATGGGACATTTTTCTTCATAAGGTGACTGAAGGGTTGACAGCGTCCGGCCAAGTTGGATATGAACCTCTTAATGTAGGCAAACTTTCCTTGAAGACTTTTGAGCTCATGAATATTTCGAGGTTCTTGCATTTTTTGGATAGCATCAATCTTCGATCTATCAATTTCAATTCCTCGGTGTCGAACTATGAATCCTAGGAATTTTCCAGATGTAACTCCAAATGCACACTTCATGGGATTCATTTTAAGTTGGTACCTAGGAAGTCGCTCAAAGATTTGACGAAGGTCTTGCAGATGTTCCATTCTCTTCTTCGTCTTCACAACCAGATCATCAACATAGCACTCTACAATCTTGTGAAGTATGTCATCAAATATTCTTTGCATTGCCCTTTGATAAGTGGCGCCTGCATTCTTTGATCCGAAAGGCATAACTTTATAACAATATATTCCCTTTGGAGTACGAAAAGCGGTGAGCTCTTCATCTTTTGGAGCCATGCGAATTTGATTGTAACCAGAGAACCCATCCATAAATGAAAGAGCTTCATGGCCTACTGTAGCATCCACCATAATTTCTGTTAAAGGAAGAGGAAATTCGTCTTTTGGACATACCCTATTAAGGTCACGAAAGTCAACACAAACAAGAATTTGCCCATTCTTCTTTCTTACTGGGACAATGCTTGATACCCAATTGGGATACTTAACTTCACAAATAAAGCCAGCTTCAATAAGTTTGTTGACCCCACCTTCAATCTGGGGGATTAACTCAGGTCGGAACCTACGTTGTGCTTGCTTCGTTGGTCTCACCCCATGCTTTACTGATAAGTGGTGAACAACAACCTTTGGATCTAGACCTGGCATTTCTTTGTATGTCCAAGCAAAAACATCCCTATACTCTTTGAGGAGTTCAACATAAGCATCTTCTTCCTCTAGGGACAAATTTGCATTTATAAAGACTGGCCTAGGGTTTTTGGTAGTGCCAATGTTGACTTCCTTTAATTCATCAACTGTAGCCTGTACGCCTTCTTCAAATGTGGGTGGAGCATCTTCAACATCATCTTCAATAGGGGATTCCTCCTTTGCAACTTCAGTGATTGTTATATGATTTACTAAAGCAACAACCTCATCTTCCACCTTCTGTTTTGTGGACACCATTGTACGTTTTTTTGCAGTCAAGGCTTCTCCAGTATTTACTTCCCAAATACTTCTACGCTTCATGCGAGATGGAATGGAGCTTCGAACCTCGTTTGAATCTTGATCCATAAGGAGTGTGTCGTCAACATCTTTGTGAAGGAAATTTGACATCTTATTTTGCTTTTGTCTTAACTTCTCATCCTTTGAGAGTTGAGAAGAAGTTGCATGACTAAGTCTTGCAAAACAGAACTTCGACTGCCATTTTGGGAAGAAGTTGAACGACCGAGCCTTGTAAGAACAAAGCTTCGAGTGCCATTAACAAAGTTATCATTTTCTTGTGTCCCCAACCTGTCGAAGACTGAGATATGGGGAGTAGGTTGGCTAATGCGATCAAAAACAGATAGTTTCTTTGATGGCTTTGAGGGTTGTTCATCTTTTTTATCATTTGTTGAAATCATCAAAATACTAGCTTTCCGAATAGGGATGCAAATGGGAATTGGTGGGGTGTATCCAACTCCCGCCTTAGAACTTGTTGCCCCGACACCCTTGGCTTTCAATGTCTTTTATCCTTCTTTTCCAGAGGCTTCAGGGATGAACTTACCCAAACCACTTGGCTTCTCACGGTTATAACCAGCTTTAGCCATGAGTCTATACGCATTGGGGTCAAAACCCTCTTCGGTTCTTTTGGTGGGCAAAGTCCCATGTTCAACAATTGGTCCTTGAGATGGTCTTGTAAACCCTTTCAACGATTGACTTGAGGGTCTTGGTTTTGTGATTTTAGTAACTAGCAAGTTTAATCCTTGCAAATCCTTCGATATTGATTCCTCATCTCCTGAAAATGGGGATTAGCCTTCTTTTCTTTTGGCGACTGGAACATAGTGTAGCACATGGGCTACTCTAGTTACTTTTGAAGTATGACGCTTCTTCTCTTCCATAGAAGTCTCGATTTGCTTGGTTTCCTTCTCTACAATCGGAAAATCAATCCTTAGAGCTTTAGAGTGGGGCTTTTCTTCTTTGCTAGATGGTGAAGCCATGACTTGGGTTTCTTCTATTGTATCATCTTCCAAGTAGAATTTTGCACCAGCAAAGTGTGACTCAGCTACGGTAAAGGGCTTGTCATCAGCTACTATCTTCTTGACTTGTCCATCTTGAAAATATTTAAGGCATTGGTGATACGTAGATGGCACAACACAATACTCATGCAACCATGGTCTTCCAATAAGCAGTTTGTAAGTGGTTTTGGCATCAATGACATGAAAGAGTGCGCTTGATTCCATTTCACCAATGAGCATATGAAGTCTAATCTTCCCAATAGCTCTTTATCCACCCTGATTAAAGCCTTGAATCATCAACCTACTAGGAAGTAGTTCATCCAAGGAGATTCCAAGTTCTTTCAATATTTTAAGTGGGAGGATATTCACTGCAGATCCATCATCAATAAGGATACAATTGACTCGTTGTTCTTGAATGTACCCAGTTACAAACAAGGAGCGATTGTGAATCTTGGAGCCTAACAAACGATCATCATCAGTAAAAATGATTGAAGACCAGTATGCCCTATACATGATAGCTCGTTTTGTCTCTTCCTCACTATCTGAAGATTCTTCTTCATCACTTACTTGATAACATGTAAGAGATGAAAAGATATAATCCTCGGGAATTGGCACTGTGGAGAAAGGTACTTTCACCTCAATAGGCTTAAATGAACCAAATTGAATGGTGAGAAAAGTAGAAGTGGTTGTTGAGACCACCATGGCAAGATTAGAAGTCACAGCTTCATCATCAAATGTGATCTTCCCTTGGTGGGCTAACTCCATAATTTTTTCTTTTAACACAAAGCATCGCTCTATAGGGTGGCCTATGAGGCGATGATACTTGCAATACTTAGGGTTATTTGTTTGGTCAGCTTCTTCAGGCCGTTTCATCTCTGGTAACTCAATCAACTTCAATTTAAGTAAATAATCCAACATCTTGGAGATATCAGAATCAGGGAATGGATATTGCTTTTCTTGCATCTCTTGTAATGTCGGTCTTCTTCTTCCCTTATCTTGAATGAAATCAAATATTTGTTCTTTCATCTTGGGCTTAACTTGAACTTTAAGAAGAGTAGTAGTTACAATTAAAGACTGCTTGTTTTTCGGTTTAGAAGGGAATTTGCCCCCTTTACGAGTATCTTGCCCTTCTCTCCCCTTGCGGGGTTCTTGAACAGGGGGACCTCAATGCTAAGCTCCATGTCATGAGCACGTGTTGCTAGTTCTTCAAATGTTTTTGGCTTTATTCCTTGAAGAATATAGCTTATAGCCCAATTCATTCCTTGAATACACATCTCAATTACGGAAGCTTCAGACAATTGATCCTTGCAGTTGAGACTAAGATTTCTCCATCGTTGAATGTAATCAATGATAGGCTCTTCTTTCCACTGCTTTGAATTGGTGAGATCTATCATGCTAATAGTACGTCGAGTCCTATAGAAGCGGTTTAGGAATTCTCGCTCCATTTGATTCCAACTATCAGTAGAGCCAGGTGCTAGATCAGTATACCAATCAAACGCATTTCCCTTCAAAGAGTGAACAAATTGTTTGACCATGAGATCCCCATAAGTTCTAGCATTGTTACAAGTTTCCACAAAGTGAGCTACATGTTGCCTTGGATTGCCTTTGCCCTCAAATTGTTAGAACTTCAGTGGCTGATAATTTGAGGCATCCTTAAGAGATCTATCCTTTGAGTGTATGGTTTAGCGTTGGCAATGGATGCCTGACTTCCACCCCCAACTTGGTCTTTGATAGCTTCCTTGATTAACTCCTTAAGTTGGTTAGGAGAGATAGACCCATCTGTAGAGAAACTAAGATCCCTTGTTGAACTTTTGGGTTTGTCATTATGGGTTTGTTTTGGCCTAGAGCTTTCATCTTCACAATTCAGCCCAGATGTATTCCCCATCTTATCCATTAGGAGAGTTATTTGTGCGTCTCTCAATGCTTCCCTTTCTTTCATGGACTTCATTAATTCCTCTAAAGTCTGAGCTATAGTCGAGACTTGTTCCTCTAAAGATGTTGTGTTAGTCATCATGACTAGCATGGCAAATGAGCTAACAGAACGAGGAGAATCCCTAAGCTTTGAAGTATGAATATTTTCTGAAAAGGAGAACTCAGAGCCATCATGTGACTTGTTTTCTTCTTCAGCTATTGGAACTTCTTGGATTGATTCTGAAGTTTGAGACAAAGCTGGCAGAGATAACATTTCTTTGACAAGACCAGCTACGTCTTTGCTTGCCCCCTGTGTAGGTGAAGTTGTTTGTGACTTCTGAACTTTAGAAGTGTTAAGAACAAGTGAGGGCTGGGGAATGGATGTTGTTTGAGCATAAACCTCTGCAAGAGCTTTTGTTCTTCTCCTTGTCATAGGTCCAGCATGGGAAGTGTCAAAACTTGATGAAGAGTTCGAATCCATTATAGGATCGACTTTACTTGTTCCAAAAAGAGGGTTGTTGATTTGAGTCTTCTTTGAAGCCACAGGGCTTCAAAAGATGTGACAATTTGATGAAGAAGAGATGAGAGGTAGAGATTGTCCCACCGGGTGTGCCAAAAATTTGTAAACACAAATTTTTCTCAATTGCAGAAAATCAAACAATTGAAAAGAAATATGGTTTGCAAATATAATATTTGAATTGATGCATAATGGATGTAATCTCTATTTTGATTCTTTTACAAAAGAATAGCCTTTGATTCTATCTTCATCGAATTTGACTCGAACAAGAATCTTCTTGATTTTAATTGGAAGATGGATTGATCGGTCTTCACAATAAATCTCTAACTTCGAGCTTATTAGAGATTTATTGTCCTTCAAGTTCTTCAAGCCTTTCGAATGTTCTTCAAGTTCTTCGAATGTTCTTCAAGTTCTTCAAAGATTCTTCATGTTCTTCAAAGTTTCTTGAGACGAAATTTCTCCAGAGCTTGGGCCTCTTGAAAACTTGGTGTTAAAAATGAGAGGGGATGTCCTCCATTTATAGTGATTTTAGAGGATAAGCTCTACTTCGAATTGATATACTTGAAAGTATGTAGTAGACTTTTGATTGGCCCAAATTCTTCTTAGAGATAATTATCTCTATTTATATATTTTGATAAATACCAAATTTTGATAAAGATAATAATCAATAAAGATAAATAATTATCTCTATTTAATTTATTTTAATAAAGATAATTATCTATCAATTTTGAATAGAAAATTTATCTTTATTTTATTTATTTATAAAGATAATTATCCATAAATTTTGTATAGGAAATTTATCTTTATCTTGTGGGCCAAATGACACATGGCAAATTTTGATATGCCAATGCGATGTCAATTTGGATGACACATGTCATCATTTAATTTAATTAATTTAATGACATATTAATTTAGAATTTGCCACTAAACTTTGACGTGGCATTTTGTAATTGGCTTGATAACTTTTTGCCTCCTACAATGATATCTCCTCAAGTAGCGACTAAAGTAGGTCAGAGGTTGGGTGTAGTGGAGGAAGTGGAGCGGAGGAAAGTGCGAGATATCCAAAACATTTTCATGAGAGTTCGAGTAGCATTGCCTATTTCGAAACCATTGCAGCGTGGAAGCTATATTGCTGATTCTAGTGGTGAGCGTATGTAGGTAAACTTTAAATATGAGAGGTTGCCAATCTTTTGTTTTTTCTGTGGTCTGCTCAGGCATGATGTACGTCACTGTGCAAGCCATTTTGCTGTGGAGAAGAATGGAGGTGAAGTTGATTATCAATATGGTGAATGGTTAAAGGCATTTGGAGGACATTCAAGGTCACCACCTCAATCACCACCACGGGATGGTGGTGCTGAGAATGATCAGCCATCAGATACGTGGGAGATTAGGAGACCCGTGAGTCAAGGAGTGGATAAGCTCTAGCATATGGATAATCTCGAAGTTTATGCAGAAAATATGGATACGCAAGGCAAAGGGGTTCAGCAGAGTTTAGCCGAGAATATAGGAATAATTGAAGGAGAGAATATTGATAAACCTGTTCCTGTTGTCATGGAGAAGACTAAGGTGAACTCATATGTAGATCGGATGGCAAGGCAGGATAAGTTTCCAGTTGATAAGCCGAGTGAATTGGAGCCTGTCTCGGAGTTTATTCAATGTATGGGAACAGATGAGGGCGAGTTTCATGATATCTCTACCCCTAAATTTGTGGAGAACATTAACATGAACTCAAATGTTAGGCTGGTGGACATAGAGAGTAACATGTTAGTGACTGGGCCGAGTGAATTGAAGCCAACAAACCTGAAGTCTACTTGGACACGAATAATGCGGATGGATTATGGGCTTGGTGGGCTTCCTAGAGTCAGTGAGATACCATTGTTGGGAAAGAGAGGCAAACCATGTGAAGCTGATTGTACCAGTAAGCAGGATGTTGAAAGTGTGCAGCATGCTAAACGTGGGAAGGTAGTGGTGAATTCATTAAAATCTGATGATGGATCGGCGGGGGTGGAGTACCACCCTTGCCATAAGCAATGAGGCTACTAAGTTGGAACTGCTAAGGGCTTGGGAACCCTTGGACAGGTTGTAGCCTTCGCAAAATAGTGAGGGAACAAGCTCCCACCGTGTGCTTCTTGATGGAGACTCGGTTAGATAAGGAAGGGTTTGAAAAGTTGTATGGTGAACTACCTTTTCCGAATAAGATTATTGTTAAACATCCTAATTCAGGAGGTGGATTGGCATTGATATGGAAGAATGAAGTACAACTACAGTTAGTGAATTACACAGAAAATCATATTTTGGTTAAGGTTAGGGAGGATGATGGATTTGAATGGTGGTTGACAGGTTTTTATGGTTGGCCTGAGGCATGTCAGCGGTATAAATCTTGGGAGTTACTAGCTCATATTAGGACTTTTATGGAGGGGCTCTGGCTTTGTATTGGGGACTTTAATGCAATAAGCCAAACTACGGAAAAGCTCAGTAAGCGACCATCTCAGATGAGTAAAATTGATGCATTTCGTGAAGCACTAGAGAATTGTTAGCTGGAAGACTTGGGTTGTAGGGGATATCCGTATACTTGGAATAACAAAAGACCGGGGGATGTTAACACAAAAATGAGGTTGGATAGGGTTGTGGCAACAAAACCATGGAGAGATAAATTCCAGCTAAGCATAGTGAACCATCTTGCTCCACATTCATCGGATCATCTCCCTATTGTTCTTCAAACAAAACATTATGGGAGGAATGGTTCAAAGGCAAGATCTGGTTTCAAGTTTGAAGAAAATTGGTTGTTATGGGAAGATTGTGAGATGGTGATTAAAGAAGCATGGAGTGTGGATGTGGGTGGCATGAATGGTATGGCTCAGCTTAAACAGAAAATTGAAGTTTGTGGAGAAGATTTAAGAGCATGGGGTTCTTCAAAGTCTAGGCCGAATGATGAGGAACTAATGCAACTTCAAAAACAACTTGAGATTCTTAATGCAACCGAGAGCACTGAGGAGACTAGATCTGAATTTTTGACTGTGAGTAAAAACTGGATGATCTTCTGTTGATATAGGAAATTTTCTGGGCCTAGAGATCTGGAATTATTTGGTTGAAGCATGGGGACAAAAACACAAAATTTTTTCATTCTAAAGCATCTCAAAGGAGAAGAAGGAATCATATTCATGGGGTTAAAGATGTGAATGGAGAGTGGGTGGAGGAGGTGGAGAAAATAGCTGAAGTAGCTACTAACTATTTTGCTAGTTTGTTTAATGCAGGTGTGTGTGACCAGATTCAGGACTGTCTTAATACTGTGGCACATCGGATTACTCCTGACATGCATCAGATATTGTCCAGTGATTTTACAGCTGATGAGATAAAAGTGGCGTTGTTTCAAATGGGACCAGCAAAGGCTCCTGGATATGATGGTATGAATGCTCTATTTTACCAAAAGTTTTGGCAAGTTGTGGGAGATAATGTTGTTTCTGCTGTGTTGGATTATTTGAATTCTGGTGTTATGCATCCTGATATTAATCACACTAATATTGTGTTAATCCTCAAAGTGAAGAATCCTGAGAAAATGGCTGATTTTAGACCTATTAGTTTATGTAATGTTAGTTACAAAATTATTTCTAAGGTGTTAGCTAATAGGCTAAAACAGGTTCTTCCAGCCATCATATCCCCTACTCAGAGTGCCTTTGTCCCAGGCCGTCTTATTACAGATAATATTTTGGTGGCATATTAGACTTTGCATACTATGCATGTGAGGAAAAAAGGCAAAAAATGTTCAATTGCTTTGAAGTTAGACATCAGCAAGGCGTATGATCGGGTTGAATGGCCTTTCCTACAGGGTATGATGCAAAGGATGGGATTTCCTGACAGGTGGATTGGTTGGGTGATGGGTTGTGTTACCACACCCTCTTTCTCTATTCTCAATAATGGTAAGCCTTATGGGAATATCAACCCCTCTAGAGGTATTCGTCAGGGTGACCCCTTATCACCATATTTGTTCCTCCTATGTGCAGAGGGGTTGACTTCACTACTATCAAAGGCTGGGAATGATGGATGAATTAATGGGGTATCTGTTTGTAGAAGGGCGCCAAAAATTACAAATTTAATGTTTGCTGATGATTCCTTACTTTTTTGTAGAGCTACACAGGGTGAGGTGGAAGTGATTAATGAGGTTTTGTAGGTTTATGCTCACGCCTCTGGTCAATGCATAAATACGGATAAATCCTCAATATATTTTAGTAGTAATACTCCTAATCAATAAAGGGAGGAGATTGTGGCAGCTTTGGGGGTTGAACAGGTGCAGAAGTTTGAAGCATATTTAGGGTTGCCTACATTGGTGGGAAGGGCCAAATATCAAACCTTTTCCTATCTAAAGGATAGGGTTTGGAAAAAATTACAAGGGTGGAAGGGTAGAATGCTATCAAGGGCTGGGAAGGAAGTGCTTATAAAAGTGGTTGCCCAATCCATACCAACATATACTATGGGGGTATTTCTATTCCCAGTGAAACTATGTGATGAGTTGAATGCTATGTGTGCAAAATTTTGGTGGGGTCAGGTTGGCAATGAGAGGAAAATACATTGGAAGAATTGGAACTTTTTGTCTCGGCCAAAAAATGAAGATGGGATGGGATTTAGAGATTTAAGATATTTTAACCTTGCCATGCTTGCAAAACAAGGGTGGAGGTTGCTACATGATCGAAGCTCTCTATTATTTCAATGCTTTAAGGCAAGGTACTTTCCTCGATGTAATTTTTTGGAAGCGACTGAGTCACCAAATTGTTCTTTTGCATGGAAGAGTATGGTTGCTGCATTACCTATTCTTAAGAACGGGTGTTGTTGGCGAGTTGGGAATGGTGAATCCATCAAAGTATATTTGGATAAATGGATACCTAAATGCCCAGCAAATAGGATTCTGCACTGGGGACAAGATGCTGATAGAGAGATGTTAGTGTCGGAGCTTATTGATACTGAATTACATGAGTGGAGACGTGATACTATTCTGGAAAAATTTGGTGTGGAGGAGGCCGCTGCTATCTGCAAAATCCCACTGAGCCGAAGGAACATTGTGGATTCAGTGGTATGGTTGCATACCAAGAATGGGAAGAACTCTGTTAAGTCCGGGTATCATCTGGCAAGGAAAGTGATAAGGAATAATGATGGGATTGGAAGCTCGGAAGGTGCTGTTGGTCAGCAAATATGGAAGAAAATTTGGCAGATACATGTGCCAAGCAAAATTAAAATATTTTGGTGGAGAGCTTGCCAAAATATTCTACCAACCTGAGTGAATCTTGCTCGACGAAAAATCATAGAGGAGATGGGATGCTGTTGCTACATAGGAGTGCCTGAATCGGCAATACATGCAATCTAGGAGTGTGGGGTTGCGCAAGACGTGTGGGTTGGCTATGCTATAAGGCTGCAGAAGTGTACCACTGATTTCCTTAACATTTTGGCTTTGTTTGAGTATGTTTTGGACAGGTTTTCAGCAGCTGAGATGGAGGTGTTCCTGGTTCAAGCCGGGTTTATTTGGAATCAAAGAAATGCAATTATACATGGAGGACAGATGAGGGACCTGAAGTGGCTAAATCAGAGAGCAGTGGAGTATTTAGACGAGTATCGAAATGTTCAAACTCATATGAATATTCCGCACACAGCGCCACAGATGGGACAGAGATGGCAACCACCCCCTTCACAGTTGTACAAGCTTAACTTCGATGCCGTGGTTTTTGATGGAATTCAGAGATCCAGATTTGGAGCAGTAATCAGAAATTCTGCAGGTGAATTAATGGTGGCCATGTCTATTAGAGGGCCCGCGGTCAGTTGCAATCAAGAAGCAGAGGCGTTGGCGTGTCAAAAAGCGCTTGAATTTGCTGTGGAGTCAGGTTTTACTTAGCTGATCATAGAGGGTGATAACGTTGCTGTCATGAACGCAGTAGCAAGCACTTCAGGCGATCTTTCTTTGCTGGGACATGTGTATGAGGACATCAAATGCAGCATTCGTGGTTTGCTATATGCTGATATAAGTTGTATTAGAAGAGGGGGAAACTAGGTTGCCCATATTTTGGCCAAATATGCTAGAAATGTTGATAATGAATTGTACTAGATAGAGGACCCTCCTCCCCTGGTTATAGAAGCCTTGTATCAGGATTGTTTAAGCATGAATGAATGAATGAATATTGGTTTTGCTTTCAAAAAAAAAAAATTATATATATTATTTTATGATTTATATTTTGTACATACTATATTAATATCTCAAAACACTTTTTTTTTTAACACTGTTATGTTTACTTTCATTTCTATCTCATTAATATCGAAGCCACCTCATTTAGGATGATAAAATACCTTCAATCCGCCCTCCTATCACTTGACTAGTCTTGCTCTTGCCCTAAAGTGAGGAGGGGCAAGGACAGGGCATCTATAACCCAAACCCCACTTTGTTAGTTGCCAAAGTTCCTCTACTACCACAAAAAATACACAATTTTTGCTACAACTTTCCTATACGATGATTACTTGTCACTTTCACATAGACCTATTAATTTTTCTTTACAAATCATAGTCACCCACATAAGATAGTTGCGGAAAAAAATGTGCATTTTTTGTAGTACTTTATTTTTTGTTGTTGCCATCCCCAGGCTAAATAAAGCAAAAAACAAACAGTTCGGTTTGGTCTAGAAAAATCCCTAACCCTGGCCCAACAACACCGACCGAACACACTTGCTCATCTGCATTGAGGCCAAAATTGCAATTTTTCTTTTTCTATAAATTGAGTACTAATTTTACAACTGTTCTCAACTTCTCATAGTTTGAAATAATATCCCTATTCTCAGCAATGAATCTCTGAGAATAACATCTGTGTTTAGGAACAAACATGACCAAAACGAAAAGATGGATATGAAACCAAACATCAACGTTTATAATTAATATTGAAGTCATAGCAACATACAAGACAAATTACACATAATAAAATGCAATAGTGCACTTGACACATTTATGTGGCCCATGAACAACATTTTAGACACAAATTTCAGCAACTCATCATCGAGGCATATATGTGATATGTTTAATTGCCTAAGGCTCCAGAATGATCTTCCCAAAAATTTTGTTTTCAGCATTCTTTGCCCAAGCATCTTCAGGATTGCTCAACGAGTACTTAGAGTCAATCACTGTCTTCACCTTCCCTTCCTTGACTAACTTGACAAGAAAATCCATATTCTCAGCCTTGCAACTTAGGAGAACTGGAATTAGCTGTTTCTTTGAGAAAGTAAGTTTCTTTAGAGCATAAGCCTTAATGGAACTAGGTGTAGGCTTTACATCAAATATCTTTCCATTTGAAGCCAAATGAGGCTCAAAAGTTGACCAAGAAGTTGGTTCTCCACAGTGAATCACTATGTCATATTTCTTACCAGATGGGCTTTTCAGAGCTTGCCCATCTGGGGTGGTTTGGTCTACAACCTCATCAGCACCTAAGCTCTTGACAAGGTCAATGTGTTCAGGTACACAGGTTGCTGTAACATGTGCATTTCCAAGCTTTGCTAGTTGAATTGCATAGTTACCAACACTTTCTGAGGCATTAGTGATGAGAATGTTTGTGGGCTTTCCGGTTCCATCAAGCTTGAGACCTGCAGAGTCGGTGAGAGCTTGGTGAGCCATTATACCAGCCGACGGTATGCCTGCACCTTCAGCTGCTGAAACTTCTAATGGCCTAATTACTGTCAAGTTCGCCTTAGCCACAGCAATCTCGGCTAGTCCACCTCCATTCTGTCAATGTATAAAATGCAAAGATGGATGTACTTGAATCAATAACTTAGGTGTGTGCAAGGTGCTGGTGAAGTATATAGTCATCAAGATAAATGTAAATTCAGCACAATTGGATTTGCTATATGCATGCATATGCAATTTCCAAACATTGCTTATAATCCCTAAAGCTCGGATAATTTGCCCATTACAGAAAGTGATATATAAATTAAAATCTTCTGTCTTATTTTTAGTGTTTCACTTTATGTTCCATCAATTATAATATGTCATATGTCAAAAAAAAAAATTTAATTCATTTTAAACTTTGGTTATATTATAAAAAAATAAAGTAAAAAGCATGTCATGACAGGTTGGGGTTGATATGCAAAGCATAATATTAAATATTAAAAGTAGAATATAAAATCTCTATCCAACATGTACTTTTTTTGTAAAAATTCTAAGTTGTAACACTAACTATTCATTTTAAAGGTAATCCTCTCAATGAGATTTTTCTTTTAAAAATTATTTTATTCTATAATTTCCTCTTTCTAATTGGAAACCAAACGTCATGAAGTAGAGGTCATTATTATGAATTTTCCCACACCCTTTCCCTTTAGCCCATAAGAACTGAACAATCTTAGAAATTAAAAATAAAAACTCTTATCAACAAGAAAAACTTCTTACACAAAATGTGTTAAACACACTTTTATTTTTAAAACTAAAAAGGTAACTTAAAGTCAGATTTTCAGTTTATAAAGTAACACACTATGTGAAATAAACAATACACATTAACAAAACTAGTGGAACAAGTATGAGGACTTAACTGCAAAACCAAGCATAGCTATGACTTTGTCACCAGCTTTGACATTTTTGACTCCTGATCCAACGTCAACGACCTCTCCTGCAACATCAGTACCTGTTCCAAAAAAGAATATCTTCAATAAAAAAAAAATTTTATTTAAACAATTTTTTTTAATCAACTCATATATATAATTGAATAATTTTGCAATGCTTCCAGAACACAATTAACTAACATGAAACTTGGACATCCAATTGAATAAATTTAATATATAAGAAACAACTCATTTTTTAGGGTTATACTCCTAATCAGTATTTGATGGTCATAAGATTCTCAAAAAAAAAAGTATTTGATGGTCATAAGTAAGTCACATGAATTACCATTTATCCAAAACTTAAACATTTTGGAAAGTAGAAAACTTAAAATCATGTAAATATTATTCTAGCATTTTCTTCATATGTGAGTTCAAGATTTCTCTTCAATGAGCGGGTCAAAATACAAAATGGCCTGTTTTGATATATAATAATTGCACTTTTGCCTAAAATACTTGAGTTGATAAGAAGTGATAACAAAATTGTCTAGTTATTTATTTTAACAAAGTCAGTGTTAGAATTCAACTAACAACACAAACTAAAATTTTAAATTGTGAGAAAACTTGAACCTATAGACGTAAATGAACGTATGGAAACACATCACCTATTATTATGATAATGGTTAAATAGTTATATATATATATATATATATATATATTTTTTTCCTACCTGTTTAAACTTTTAAATCAAATTGTAATTTATTATGGTATCAGATGAGGTAATTTGAATTTGAATAATAATGCTTGATTAAATTCACAACAACCTAACAGCTTGATTCTTTTAGCTTTGAGATACATAGTAAGATCTAGGTAAAGGAATAAAAAAAATAAAAATAAAATACCAGGTATTTGAGGTAATTCACGAGGAAACATAGGCTTCAAACCGCCCTGCTGAATCAGCCAATCAATAGGACTAAGACTGGCTGCTTCCACTTTAATCAAAACCTCATCTTTTTTTGGAGTGGGAACAGGGACTTCAACATACTGCACCAGCAATTAAATAATTAGTAAATTGCAATAAAAGTTAGATTTTTGTGCATTTTTATGTTTATTTGTACTATCACACTTTAAGTTTTCAGGAAAAAGATTCACGCACGTATATAATCAGGTTAAGTTAGAGTAGAATTCTTATTTTGTACATAAAAAATAAAAAATAAAATAAAAAAGGAGTTTATTTGTGATGGACTCATACCCCCAAAAAAAAAAAAAAAATGCCTCCCTTTTCTTCGTTGTTTTAAGCAATTAACCAATAGTAAATCAGACCCAAAACTTACTAAAATGCACTAATTAACATGGCTTATTATGTAAAGCTTTACTACTCTTGAAAAAAGATGAGCAAAATGAAAGTGGCAAACTCAAAGATACAATGTTTCACTAACTCAGCCTTGAAAGTTGAAACATTGACTAGTTTCTTTAGTTCAAACTTCAAAATCTTAACCTTAATCAGTCTTCCACTTTATCCTTTCTCAAATTTCAACACGAAACAGATATAGAAAATGGCTATCCATTTTCAAAAGTGATCTTCAACTTCGACTGTAACGTCGAAACATTGCATGTCATTACTTGAAATTAAGATGAACCATGAAACAAGTAACCAACAAACTAGCAAAGTTTCCAAACCTCCCTTGTGATCAAAAAAGAGAAATTTAAGTGTGTGCACATGGGTATGCACGTTTCCAGCTACTCAATGAATGAATATGGTGAAAAAAAAAAAAAAAAAAAAAAAAAAAAAAAAAAAAAAAAAAAAAAAAAGAAGAAGAAGAAGAAGTCAAATCCTCCAAACTGGGTAACAATAAAAACTGAAAAACGAGAAACGTTTTTATCATAAAATTAATCATTTTAAACCGTTAGGAAGAAACGATGGATTTAATTATTTAATCTGACACTCTTCATTTATATATGTGAGTTTAAACAGTCCTTATTAATTGGGACCTAATATATGGTTAATTTTTAAAATGAATGTAAGGCGGAGATAGAATTTGAATTGAGGACTTCTTTTTATGATATCATAATAAATGAGTAATTTTCTTAAAAGTGTGCGATTGGCCCCAAATTAAAAACTCAGCTTATTTTATTATTTAGTTTATTTTTGCTATTATTTATGAGCTTTATAACATTTTTTAGTATTATTTATGGGTCCTACTATACTATTTTAATTAACTTTGACCTTTATCTATAGTATTTACAGCAAAAATATTTTAGTTTCAGCAAAATAATCGAACACTCTTTCCTCCACTAATTACATTCTTTTTCTGGAAAAAAAAAAAAAAGAAAAGAAAAAAAGAAAAAGAAGAAAAGAAAAGCACAAACTAACCCTTGCATCACTGAAAGTTCTTTGTCAGCCATCACAAGAAATTAACATAAAAGTTTTCCAACTGTGAATTTGAAAGAACCTCATAAACAAAACTTATAAATAAGAGAGAGAGAAGGGAAAAAAAGAAAAGAAAAGAAATCTAAGTGAACTAATGAAAGATAATTTACTTTTTTCATATGAAAGTACTTATAGGACATGAAAATTAAAGAAATGGATATGGAAGTAACCTTCAAATCACTGGGTCCTCCACCACAATTAGTGTAATAAACTGCGTGCATAAGCTTGCCTGCCATACTCTCTCTGTTTACAGAAGGAAAGCTTAACGTGAGTTTGTGTGTGTATGTGTGAGGCTGGGCAAGAAGAGGACTAGATAATAGAGGTTCTCTATTCAAAATTTTTGGGGTGGCTTTATAGTAGAGCGAGAACTTCGTGTAAAAATGGTGATAGTAAAATTGAGAAACTAGGATTATTGGATTTTCTTATATAACAACTCCACGCCATTGACTTTGGACTGAGTGGTGTGCAAAAAATGTAATATTATCTTAATGAGAAGTTCTAGCATGACCATCACAGCAGCTGTGAAACGTAAGAGAATGAGCATTGACATGAAATGAGCCATAAGATATTAAGATATCAATACATCTGAGAAGACTCTCAATTTTATTATCTGAAAATAATTAATCAACCTTTTTCTGTCCACCGACGGATGCTTTAAAGGCATTAATTTAAAAAATACTATTAAAAACTTTTTATTAAAAAAATAATAATTAATTATTTTGGCAACTTTTTATATTTCTCCTAAAAATAGTGTTAAAACTTTTCTAAAATGGTTTATTAATAATTACCACAAAGATACCGTTAAAGGAACTATTTTATAAAATTACTACTATTTCTTGTCACCATTCACACTCAACCACTTCAACAAGTTTTGATTGAGTAAAAAAATGGGGAAATCTGTAGTATTATTGATATCAAATAGCTGTTAATTTAATCCTTCTCTGTCTCTCTTTTAATTTTTTATTAAATAGCTTAATCAGCTAGCATATGCTACCATACCGGCAGTGATCCGATCTTCAATGATGATCTGTGGGGTCAGCGCTTGTAATTAACTTTGTGCATGTTGTTAAGTTATTGACATTTTCATTTAGACCTAGTAAGCAATCAAGTCGTGTGTTTAGAAAAATAAAATTAGGTAGGGCTGCAGGTTATTTTGGATTCGGATAGAAAAGGATTGTTCAACAAGTGATTTTTGGATCTCAATTATGTCGCAACCCTGATATGGTAGACTATGAGTAATTATTTATTATTTATACATCAACTCATAATCTTTTATCCACCACCCACACTCTACCATATCATATTTGTGGCAAAAAAATGTGAAATAATTTGTAATTAATCCTAAAATAATAGGTTGGGTTTAAGTTGATCTCTTTGAGTTCAAATGGGATAGCATATTGTTCTTTTATAAAATGATCAACTGACATGGTTTTACAATCATGGTATTCATTTTTTATATGGAGGAGGTTGTCTAACTTGATTTTCCACCTAGAAGGTTTGGTTTGAACTAGCCCACTATGCATAAACAACCCATCTAATTTGAACACAAGAACACTACACAACTATCCCTGATACACTAGCTAGCGATGAGAGGAACATCAAAGTTATGATCCAACAACTAATGATTTGTTTGGATTGAAAGGGAGGGAGGGAGAGTAGAGTAGAGTACGTAGAGTAGATTTGGCTAAAATTAGTCTAGTTTCAGCTTACTCTACTTCCCTCCACTCTCCTTCCATCCAAATGGGCCCTAAGTGAGCTCGTGGTACTACTACTAGCATAAAAATCAAACAATTAAAACACAAGCTACATTCACATGAAACAATAGACAAAAGTCAAGATCCTTGCCCATGACTAGAGTATGCCAAAATCAATGCCCATTAAAGAGTAACATGTGCGATTGTCAAGTTTTATAAATTTACAGTTTTTCCACCAAAACGAGGCACGAAAAATCCCTATTCTAAAAGAGAGATTTTCCTTTAATAAGGTCACTAACTAAAGCATCAGTAGCCTTCAGAATTACACATCGGTGTCAGCAAGGTTCACTTTCTAACGTCTTGTATGTACTCCACCATTAGGTGTCTATTTCTAGGTTAGCCATTCACGTGACCACTTATTCATCAATTGGCACTAAGCCACCGTCACTTCCCAAGAGTGAAAGCTCACATGGCTTAGACCACCCAATAAAGGATGTCAAACACACAAACACCCTTCGTTCTCCACAAGCAAGATGATGGTTACATATATTTGATACATGGTATTCTAGTCATGGCTAGTTTTATATAATTTGAGGCCCAAAGTAGTAAATTTAAGTGATCCTTTTATAACAAAATATCAATTAAATAAATTTATTTAATATTAACCAAAATAAGGTTAATTCGATAAATTGAATTCACAACTTGATGAATTAATTAACCAAACCAAGATTAATTTCATATAGAGATATATATATATATATATATATATCATAGTTCAAGCATAAAACTTCTCAAACAAACTATTCAGAGAGGGATAGACGGTGTGTAGCCAAATAAGAGATTAGTGGGTGGCTAATGTTGACAATTTACCATGAAAAATACCGATTTATGAAAATTAAAATTTCAAGTAATTCGAAAAAATTAATTATCATTGATGATATGATGCATTTACAAATTTTTTTTTTTTTCAAATAGTTCAGGTTTCAATTGGTCTTATATTTTTGAAATTCTATAATAAGAGGGAAATTTTTTGAATAACCATTTAAAAAAAACCAATAATTATTATAAAATTTGGATCTTTCTATAATAAGGGATAAGATCTTTTCGTAAAGGGGGTGGGGGCTTTTAATAGAAGGGCCTTGGGCCTAGTAGCCACTAGGATGTCACTTAGCTGCAAGAAAACTTTAGGTCATTAAAGAACCCTTGTTATAAGAGCATTCATAGTAGTGAATCTAAAATTTTAACTATTTGGCTACACAAAAAGTCACTTTATCTATTTTACCTATACACATGCTACAGCAGTGAATCTATTTTAGCTTTTAACCCAATAAAATAATATAAACACTACAATAAAATAATATTTCCACAACAATAAAATAATATATCACACTACCCAAAAATACATCCACAACACCAACAGACCAACCACAATCACTTCTACCATCAGCCACAGCCACAACCACCACCAACATCATCACCACCACCAGTACACAGCAAGAAAAAAAAAAAAAAAAAAAAAAAAAAAAAAAAAAACCCAAATCTCCAATCTTTTTCCTCAGCCACAGCCACAACCACCACCAACACCACCACCACTACCACCAGTCCACAGCAAGAAGAAGGAAAAAAAAAAAACCCACCACAAGCAAGCACTCCGATCGGCGGCTTGGGAGACTGGAGTTGAGAAAGTGAGAGGCTAGAGTGAGAGATCAGAGTAAGGCTGATCGGCGGCTTGGGAGACCGGAGTGAGAGAGTGAGCTTGAGAGAGATGTTTAGAGAAGAGATAAGAGTGAATGAGAGAGAGAGAGAGAGATGAGAGTGAATGAGAGGTCGGTTGATTAAAATAATATATATATATTTTTTAACCTTTGAGCTACAGTGCACATCTATCTTTAGATGTTCACTGTAGCGGAGAAGTAAAAAATTTTGCTTATAGCTCCACTGCTGTGCACTTCTTTTGTGTGCAGTGGTGCTAAAAAATAGCAATATAGCTATTTAGCACCACTGCTGTGAATGCTCTAAGGTGGAATCATATTCTTGTACTGTAGCCACATGTCACTTGACCATAAATACCCTCAGCAACTACCAATCACATTCTCCTTTAATGTTTTAAGCAACTTGAAATCATTTCCCCATGCTTTATTGATTGAATATAAAATGATCTTCTTCTTTTTCTTTTTTTTTTGGTTAAAAATGATCTAATATTTGTTACAAAAGAGTATATATATATGGCTAACTTTTAATCAATAACAATTAAATGTAAAATTGGTGTATTTGGTTTGTTGATAAAAAATCTATATATATAATAATAGGTGAAGCAGAGAGAATCTCAAATTGCAATTTCAATTAGAGTTCTAATTTTGTGCCAAGTGTCTAAATTTATCCTTCTAATTGTTCAATTCAAATCAGAAATTGGAGTCCAATTTCACCTCCCCTTCTAGAAATCTGTGTTCTACATTTAAATGTTGTGCTCAAAAATTGGAGTCCAATTTCACCTCCCCTTCTAGAAATCTGTGTTCTACGTTTAAATGTTGTGCTCTTTTTTTTTTTTTTTGGCTAAATAAAACCTTTTGCTCTTCTTTATATATCAGACACGCCTGTTTTACAGGTTCACCTCCCTTCTGCCAAAGCCAACAACGACAACAACACCGATCTCTTCACCTCCTTGATCTCAGACATCAAATCCCTCAACGAAAAGCTCGAGTAACGGCAGAGACACACTGGGTAGGAGGCTTATGAGCCTGGTGTACACAAAATGCAGTGCCGTCATCGCCATTCGGAAATGGAAAGAAGAAGGCCACACTGTTCGCAAGTAAGATCTCAACCGCATCGTCCGTCAGCTCCGCAAGCTCAAGCGTTACAAACACGCCCTCGAGGTCTCTCTCTCTTTTTTCACTCTCTTTATTTGTGGTTTAGATATTTGAATTCTGTAAAGTGAATTTAGATGTTGTTGTTGATTTTTTTGGTTAGAAATGGAGTTGGGAGGTTTATATAAAGATGGGTTTTTTATTTATTGGGTTGGGGTTATGGGTAAAATTTTTTGATTTAGAAGTTGTGAAATAGTGAGTGTGAATGTGCATGTGTGGGTATTGGTATGTGGTAATGGGGTTGGGTTTTTTTTCTTGTGGATTGTTAATGTTTGAGAATTGAATTCCATGTTTGATGGTTGGTAGCATTTGGTTTATTGGTTGAAGAGTTTGATTTAGTGTGGTATTATGAAATATGAATTCGGCTTTAGTTTTGAATTCATAGTTGGATTTTAATTGATGTTTCAGGTTTTCAAAGCTAGAGAGATGATATATGAGGGAGACTCTTTTAGCACATAAGATAATGACAGAGAAATTTATTTTTCTTTTAAAAAAAAGAAATGATCCTATAATTAGCACTACGTAACAGTGTAAATGATATTATTATGGTGCAAATAATATGTAAATGCTGATTAAAAGATCTTGTGAGCATTGGTCCCTTTCCCAGTGACGTGTAATGAAGCATATATATAGGTGCTGTGGACTTTAAGTAGGTAGCACTGCGACTTTTGATTTAAGATTAAGTTAAACATGCATCATGATGGATTGGAACAAAATTTAAAAGCTAGTGATTTGGTAGAGACTGTTAGTTATACAAGACAATCACTTTTATCACTTACTAGGACTCAAGTAGGGGCATGACTAGCCCAAACAAATCTATATATCTATATATATATATATATAATAATAGGTGAAGCAGAAAGAATCTCAAATTGCAATTTCAATTAGAGTTCTAATTTTGTGCCAAGTGTCTAAATTTATCCTTCTAATTGTTCAATTCAAATCAGAAATTGGAGTCCAATTTCACCTCCCCTTCTAGAAATCTGTGTTCTACGTTTAAATGTTGTGCTTTTTTTTTTTTTTTTTGGCTAAATAAAACCTTTTGCTCTTCTTTATATATCAAACATGCCTGTTTTACAGGTTCACCTCCCTTCTACCAAAGCCAACAACAACAACAACACCGATCTCTTCACCTCTTTGATCTCAAACATCAAATCCTGCTCTGGCAACGACCCTCTTCTCCCATAGCTCCGATATGCCTCTCTCTTTCTTTGTGGGTAGCTCTTTTAATGGTTTTAAAAAGTAAGATTGTTTAGCATTTTGTATATACAGAAGGATCAGAAAGATGAAGGATTCGCTGCCTTTGCAAGTACTGAACGAGAAGCTGCCACGGTTTTTGCAGAATTGTGCGCAGACCTTTGACTTTGATCGCCGTTACAAAAACGACTTACGGTACCTCCGCGTTTGGTTACAGTTGGTATTTTACTAATCCATCGCTTTTTATTTTTTCTTTTTTCGTTTTCTTCTTGTTGATTTCGATTCTGGGCCGTTGGGTTTCTTAGAAGTTGTTTGGTTCCTGTGGAAATGAAGGGGAAAGATGTGAAAATCAAATTTGGATGCTCTTTAGATTTTTTTGGTTATCTAAATGTTGTGAATTTATTCATTTATTTTAGTGTGTAGATGGGTTTTTATGGATAGTCTGAGAGTGGTTTTTTTTTTTTTTTTTTTTTTTTTTTTTTTTTTTTTTTTTACATTTTCTTATTGTTGATTTTGATGCTGGGTTATTCGGTTTTTGTTCAATTTCATAGCCTTTGTTTGGTTCCTGAGAGAAAATGAAGGAAAAGTTATGAACATCAAATTTAGAGGTTTAGTAAACAGAAGAGTTGTTTTGGGCTAAGTTCACTAGCTTTTTATTGTTATTATGATTCTCTTTTGATTTATGACATATCATCTTCATAGAAGCAAGGGAGTTGATAGGAGTTAATCGTGAATTGAAAAATGCCAATTTCATTGTCTGCATCATAATTCATAAGTAATTATTTATTTTGTGAGTAGATGGAGTTTGCGGATGATCCAAGAGTGATTTTCATTATCTTATGGATGATTTTGATAATGGGTCATTCATTTTTTGTTCAATTTCATAGCCCATTCCCTCTTTTTCAATGAATGCTATGAAATTTGAAAGGCATCTCCCAGGATCAATGATGAATGCTTTTCAGTTGTGACTATTCTTATTTAATATTTTCTAGTTATTCATATTTTTCGATTTCAATTATTTTGGATTTATATCTGTCAATTCCTTTCTCTACAGAGATGAGGTGGGTTCCTTCTAAAATCCTTGACAGCTCTTTCTCTCACTGTCAATGGCAGACAAGAAATTAGGGTTCTTTACTATAAAAGAAGAGGATTATGGAGGCATAAAGAGAGGGGAGGCACGTACTACTACAGAAAGAAGGAGCACCAAAGGGTAAGACCTTTCTTTTATTCTGCACTTTTATTTAGTTGCTTTTCTGAAATTTAATAATTTGTTAAGATAGAGAGATGCTAGAACCACTTTATCTCATCCTATTATAGATTTGCATCTCCTCTATAGGACTCAAATATCACATTGGATTCTTGCTTATCACAAGTGTAGACTATGTTGGTAAGGTATTGCTTGCTTTGCTGAGCTAAGTTCATTTTTTGGAGTTCATGTAATTGTATTTTTTTTTTTTTTTTTTTTTTAACTTCATTAGTCACAATTCTGCATTGTGTGCTATCCGAACGTTTGAGTTAAATAGTCAATATTATCTTGGTTTGAGGAAGCCCAAAACCTAATCAGGGTGGCCAAGAGCTTCCTTAGTCTCTGTATTATTAGGTGCACCAAGAGCTTTCATGTCCTTTTATTTCTATTTTTGTAGGGATCACTATTTTCATTCTTTAGATTATATTATGAACTTTCATTATTGTTTTAATCATTTTCAGGTGTGGATTTTGAGATTAAGTTGCTCACAATTGGTGGGAGAAGATTGAAGCTTACAATTTGGGACACAAGCAACTATTGGAATTATTTTGAATTATAGTTTCATTTTAATATTTGATTAATGATGCTTTTGGAAGTGATAGTTTATGCTAACATGTAATCTTTCTCTTCTTTCAAGTTAGTCATTGCTTTTGGTGCATAAATAGATTGTAGAGCTATTAACAATTGATGAAAGAGACGTATATATGATTTTTAGTTAGGTGAATTTTTGGATTTTAATAGAAACATTTAACCTTCGGATGTTGAAAAAACAAGAAGGTAAAATGTTCTGTAAATTTCAATTTTGTGAAACTGATCAATGGCAATTTGAAGTGTTAAAAGATACAACAATATTGACTTCGGCTTGAAACGTACTCAAAATAAACTCAAGGACAGCGTATTAGACATGTTTATAGGGGAAAAGTGCTATTTGATGGCATCTCCACTAAAAACTGTGAATTGCAACACACTTCTGATTCCAATATGCTATTCATGTCCAATTTTATTAGAAACTTTTGAAGAAAGTTCCATTAATGTCCCTTTATATATTTTAAATAATAAAATGCAATATTCTCTTTTTTCTTCACTGTAGCATGACTTAAATAATAAAATGCAATATTCTCTTTTTTTATTCATTGTTTTATCTAATGCTATCCTATGTATGATTAACCAAAAAAAAAAAAAAAGACCAATAGCATTACTTAAATAATAAAATGCAATATATATTTTTCATTATTTGATTTAATTCTATCATCCGTGTGATAAATCCAACAAAACAAAAACAAAAAAAATTGGCCAATAGCGTCATTACAATTAACCAATCCCGTGCGGTAGCACAAGGTTACATACTAGTTATTATTAAGACTGAACACTACAGGTTGAAACTCTCTAAAAAAAAAAAAGAGACTTGTAATACTTGTTCTATTTTATGAGAAGAATCAGAGTTTAAATATTCTCTTCTCTATTGTGGTTATTAATGAATTTTTTTTTTTTAAATTATAAAGCAATTAGATTCTTAAAAATAATTCAGCAATTAATATATATATATATATATATATTGTAGGGGCCCGTTTTGGGGCGGCCCCTGCACAATAAATTTGTAGAGAGTGGATAGAAGGACTGGGCAATAGCAAAGAAGACAACAGTCGACGTGAGATTCATAAGAACAATCACGAGAATTTGACTAAGGGTTTATAAGAATAATAACAGGATCTCAACTAAGTGTTCTTGAGGAAAGTTCGTCCTCGACCCAGTCCGAGGAGCTCTTTCCTTAGAACCGACGAATACAAGGGTCGTCCTTGGACACCATGAAAAACTCCTTTTACTTTTCCACTCAAGGGTCCAACCTCCTAACCCCTTTACTTTGGGGGTTCTATCTATTATATAGTCTTGTTCAGTTGATCTCTACCGTCCACTTGTCGGCCATCTAAACTTGTGTCTGAGGGCTCATCCCATCAGCCGTCTTTGCAAGCTTTCTGTTAGTTGAGATAACCAAGACATCATTGTTTGTTGGTCAATTCATCATTAATTCGGCCAGAGTGTTGGTGGCGTACATTTAATGGGTGAGTAACAGCTTCCTTCTTTCAATGTCGGTTTGCCGAGGATAGGGGCATCCTTGGCGAGGTCCCTTGATGACTTGGGCCTCTCCTTCTTGTCCTCGGACTCTGCACTATCCTTGTCATGGACCTTGGGCTCGATATGGAATGGGCCGGGGTTGCCAAATATTTGGGCCTCACAATAGCCCCTCAAAATTCTGCTGCCAGGCCTCTCGGATGGGGAGGAGGATTTTGATGTTCTCGGGCCTATGTCCTGGCCTGTCGAGCCTTGCCTTTCTGTTAGTGTCACAATCCTTTCAACTGCCCAGGGGACGTTCCTGGCGTTTCGGTATCTGGAGCGTGCCTTCATTAAATTTCGGCAGCTCTGTGTCCTTCACATACAACGGTGTGATGATGAATGGACGGTGGCGATGCTCCTGGCTTATTTGGGCGGGAAAGTCCGTGCAGTTATTTTTATTTGGAGGTATATATACCCAGTTGAACTGATTCGTCCTTTCGCTTTTGCATTCAAGAGATCTTGCACACATATTCCAAATTCGGTCACATCTCCAATTGTACTGGCGACTTCTCTCAGCACAAAAAGCCTGTTCGATGAGCTTTCTCTCATTTCTGTAAGTCTTCTTCTCTCTCTAGTTCGTACTTTTGCTTGAGTTCCTTGCTAGTTCTTTAGGATGGGTAGACTTAAGAAGTTAGTGGAGTCTGAGGAGTCAATAGACAAATTCGTCGCTGATTATAGGATCCCTGATACAGTGGGTTTGAGGTACTGCGGAGAGGGGGAATGGAGTTCGAGGAGGAAAGAGGGTGAGGTGGGGATTCCTATAATCGTCTTCCTGGAGGGTGGAATGAGGATCCTCATGGGGCCGGTCATGAAGGACTATCTCAGGCATTTCAATCTATCTCCCACTTAGTGTGCCACTAACGTATTTAGAATCTTAGGCTGTATGGATGCCTTGAATGAGAAGATGGGGCTAAGGCTAACCCATCATGATGTGAACTGGTGCTACAAACTCCAGCGCCTGAAGGAGAAGTCCTATTACATGAGGACGAGGGATGATAGGGTTCAGCTTACCCAGTGCCTTCCAGAGTCCAGCAAGGGTCTGAACAAAGATTTCCTCATTGTGTCTGGGGAATGGCACGAGGGCCTTCCTTACCAAACAGTGGAGGGTACACCAGGTGGGGCATCCAGACTGGGAGAGCGTTTAGTCCTTTGTGCTTTAGTGTCCTGCTTTGCTTGGTTTTTTTACAAGAACTTGCTTTCTTTATGCAGATCTGCGAGCTTTTGATCGTCACTTCGGCCAGGTTAATAAGGAAGACTTGGAGAAGGTGATGAGGTTGGAAATCTTTGTAAATAAAGGCGACAACCAAGTTAGAGCTACCCACGTGGTCCTAGAATACGACTCGCTCAAAAAATCATTCTCAGTTCCAAAGCACGTGATCCGAGCTAGAGACCCTCGGCTGCGCAGCATCACAGTAGTCGAGTAAGGATTTCTAATCCCCGAAGGGTCTCTCATTCCCAAGGGCGTACCGTTGGTAGGTACTTCTTCATCGGCTCAGGTTGCCGAGGCCGAAGGAGAAGAAGAGGTTGCTGACTCAGGTCCGTCCGAGGACGAGTTTAGCATGTTCGACCAGCCCCATTCGCCCGAGGACCCTTCCGGCGATCTTGGTGACCCCAGTCTAACTGAAGCGGACTTTCTGCCTGAAGAAGTCACTCCTCTGTCGAAGATGAGTTTTAAGAAGCGGCCTCAGAAGAGCTTGCTGGCACTGATTGAGGGGCAGCCGGGGAAGGACGCGCCAGGGAAGTCTCCTCTTGAGCTTCCTCCGTCCGAGCTTCTTCCGCCTGAGCTTCCTCTTCCCCCACCCCAACAGAGTTTGACGTCTAGGTCCAAGCCCACTAGTCCTCCTCAGAAGAAGGATAAAGGTAAGAGACCTAGGGGGGGCGAAGAGTCTAACCTTCCTCAAGGTGGTGGTGATGCTCGGCCACCATCAAAATAGCTGAGGATAGGGCGTCAAGGCCAAGAGAAGCAGGCCTCTATCCAGGCTGGGGCCCAGGCTTGGCTTCCTGCCCCCATGCTCTATGGAAAGCCTCTGGCGGATGATACCTCCCTCAAGAACCCTCATGGGGGCGAGGGTGCGCTCGTGGCTGACGCGTTGGGGAGGTCCTTGTTGCTCCCTGCGGACATGGCCCAGCTAGAGGCTTTGAGGAGTAAGGAGGTCTTCCTCGACCTTAAGCAGTACTTGGGTATGGTAAGCTTTCTGATTGTTTGTGATTTTTTTGACTTTCCGTTCCTCGGCTCTTCATCTGCTGCATATTGGTTGCAATTGGCAGGCTATCCAGGCTACCTTCAGGCTGGATGACATGGCCAGTAGTCAAAGTAAGGTTGCTGGCTTGGAGCATTCCAAGCTGTTGGAAGCCGTACGGACCCTCAACGCTTCCAAGGATGACCTTAAAAAGGCAATGGATCAGTTTGAGGAGATGAAGGTGGCTCGGGACAAGGCTGAGTTGGCCCTTACTACCTTCGAAAAACTGGCTCTGGATCAGACCGACAACCTACGCCAGGCAGAGGATTAGCTGAGGATAGTCAGAGAGGAGGTTACGACCCTTAGGGAGAGGGTGCTTGAGGCAGATAAGGCTAGAGGCGCTGCGGAGTCTGCCAGGGACGAGGCTTTGAAAGCCAAAGAGGCGACTGAATCTGCCAGGGCTGAGGCTGAGGCTAAGGCCGCCAAAGACAAGGCTGCGTAGGACGCCTATGAGGAGGGGTGACTGAAACAGAGGACGACCTTAGAGCCCAAGTGCCAGGGGTGTTTAGACTTTACTGCTCTCAGGTTTGGAATGAGGCCCTTAAACAAGCTAGGGTTGAAGCCTCGTCCGACCTGTAGAGGGCGGAGAATGTATTTTATCCTTTTGCCATTCGTGAGACTACCCCTCAAAGTTCTGAGACCAAGGTGGCTACCAAGGGCGCAGGGGTTGTTTCCGAGAAAGGTGTCCCCACTGCCGTCACTCTGGGCGAGCCAGCCAAGGAAATTGATCCTCCTGAGGCCGTTGAGGCAGGCGAGGGTACCAGCGCTGATGTGCCTAGGGAGACTGCGGATCCCCTAGCTGGTGTCCAAGCTCTTCTTGTTGAGGAGGTATCCTACCCAGCTGACCCTTCCCAGGCTGCAGCCCCGAGCGAGGGCCACAAGGATTCTGAGACCTCCTCTGCCTAGCCCCCTGAGGGGGGAGTTGAGATGGAGCCACAAGAATGATCCTCCGCGCGCGCCTTTGCCTTGTTTTCCTTTTTTTTTTTTTTTTTAGCATTGTAATGGCATATTTTCCTCGTACAACTTTTCTCTAAAGATTCAGCGAAGTATATGTTTTCTCTTTTCTTATTTGTTTTGCTTGTGTTATATTATACATATATGTATATCTTTCTTACTTGCATGATTCTGGCTTCAATTGCGCCTTTGTCGACTACATTGGTCATCATCCCCTGTAGTGCTCCTTACTAGTACTAGAGTGGTCAGCCTCGCCGTAGGTTTAGGCCCGCGGTCAGTACAAGACCTTGGTTCTGTCCAGTGCTTAGATCTTCCTTAAGTAACTAGTTTCTCCATAAGTTTGAGTCTTTGGACCATACAAGACCTTGGTTCTGTCTAGTACTTGGATTCCCTTGAAGCAACTAGTTTCCCTATAGGTTTGACGCCGAGGAACGTACAAGATCTTGGCTCTGCCTAACACTTGGTATTTCATGGGGGGATGGTTTCTCCATTGGCTTGAGTCCGAGGACTACGCAAGGCCCTGGCTTTGTCTGGTACTTGGTTCTTCTTTGGTAATTAGTTTCCCCGTAGGCTTGAGTCCGAGGACCATGCAAGGCCTAGGTTCTGTCTAACACCTAGTTCTTCTTAAGTAGTTAGTTTCCCTAGAGGCTTGAGTCCGAGGACCATGCATGGCCTAGGTTCTGTCTAACACCTGGTTCTTTTTAAGTAGTTAGTTTCCGCAGAGGTTTGAGTCCGAGGACCATGCAAGGCCTAGGTTCTGTCTAACACCTGTCTTCTTTTAGTAACTAGTTTCCCCATAGGCTTGAGTCTGAGGACCATGCAAGGCCTTGGTTCTGTCCAGCACTTGGTTCTTTTTAAGTAGTTAGTTTCCCCAGAGGCTTGAGTCCGAGGACCATGCAAGGCCTAGGTTCTGTCTAACACCTGTCTCCTTTTAGTAACTGGTTTCCCCATAGGCTTGAGTCCGAGGACCATGCAAGGCCTTGGTTCTGTCCAGCACTTGGTTCTTTTTAAGTAGTTAGTTTCCCTAGAGGCTTAAGTCTGAGGACCATGCAAGACCTAGGTTCTGTCTAATACCTGTCTTCTTTTAGTAACTGGTTTCCCTATAGGCTTGAGTCCGAGGACTATGCAAGGCCTTATTTCTATCCAGCACTTAGTTCTTTTTAAGTAGTTAGTTTCCCCAAAGGCTTGAGTCCAAGGACCATGCAAGACCTAGGTTCTGTTTAACACTTAGTTCTTCTTCTAGACTGCTTGGAGTTAAGGGGCTCATCCTCAGCGTTGGGGGGTCCGCCTTTGTAATGACAGCGGCCTCGAGTTTATTTCGCCGAAGGAGGATTCTTCTTCGGTCTAGCCCCTTCGTTCAGCGCGCCACTTCTGATAACGAGGCGTCTTTTGGGCTATTCGAGTAACACGCTTGGCGCTTCGATGCGTGAGGCGCCTTCTCATTAATATCCTTGCGGATTTACGAGGGTCCAGCGGCTGATAAGCCTCTTGGAAATTGGGTGGAGTTAATTCCCCTAGTAATTCCTCCTTTGGATTCTGTACAGGCTGGCTCTCTCCAATTTTTGCCTTCTATATAAGGCATTTTGGGGTGATTCTTCCTTCAAACTTGACAAATACTCGAGTTCAAATCTCACAAACACACCACCCTCTAGGCGTCTCAAGGGTTTTGTCAGAAGAGTAGTTTGTGCCCCATAAGATGAAGTGGCCCTGGGAAAGGGCAGCAACAGGAAAGCCAAGCCCCTTTCAGGAGCCGAGGATGTCACTCCGATCCTAGACAACACGATGGAGGCGGAGTAGGCAGAGGCTGAAGATCCTCCTTCTTTTCAACCTAGCCAGAGATGGGGCTCCCCTTGCAGTTCGGAAGGGGATCCGAAAGGAACGTAATGTCTCTCCCTCGGATTTGGATCTGTCAGCTCTCTAGGCTGGTAGTGATTCGCCGGCTCCCAGTTGTCATGGGATTGAGAGGGAAACCAGGTGGAACCATGAGCTGGAACCATCAGGCGCCGCGGCCTTTTCTTCCTTCTCCTTCCTTCCGCCGTAAGTGGTGGTTAGGGAGCTGTGGGCGGCCTTAACATAGGTCTGTCTCCACCTCTCCCTCCATCGCTTGGCCTGGCTTTAAAACATGACTGCCTAGGCCCTCACCCTTTCCTATTCTTTTAGCTTCAACACAAGCCTGTTTAGGCTTTTTTTTTCTTTGTAGTTAGCTTTAGAACAAGCCTGCATGGCCGTTTGTCTTTGTAGTTAGCTTTAGAACAAGCCTGCATGAGCATCTGATGTAAAGTGTAACTTCTCTTCAAAATTAATAAAGAAGTAGCCCTGTTTTATCTCTTTCACTTCTTGCATCTTTTCAATTTTTTGTGATGGTTGCTTTCCGAATGAATATGTTGCCCTTGGTTGTGTGTATATATATATATATATTTTAAAGAAGTGTTACTCTTGATCTTTTTCACACCAACCGTCACACTTGCTAATGCACAAGTCCTTCCCACAGACGACGCCAATTGTAGGGGCTCGTTTTGGGGCGGCCCCCATACAATAAATTTGCAGAGAGTGGATAGAAGGACTGGGCAGTAGCAAGGAAGACAACAATCGACGTGAGATTCATAAGAATAATCACGAGAATTTGACTAAGGGTTTATAAGAATAGTAACAGGATCTTAACTAAGTGTTCTTGAGGAAAGTTTGTCCTTGGCCCTGTCCAATGAGCTTTTTCCTTAGAACCGATGAATACAAGGGTCGTCCTTGGACACCCTGAAAAACCCCTTTTACTTTTCCACTCAAGGGTCCAACCTCTTAACCCCTTTGTTTTGGGGATTCTATCTATTATATAGTCTTGTTCAGTTGATCTCTGCCGTCCACTTGTCGGCTGTCTGAACTTGTGTCTGAGGGCTCGTCTCAACTTGTGTCTGAGGGCTCGTCTCATCAACCGCTTTTGCAGACTTTCTGTTAGTTGAGATAACCAAGACATCACTGTTTGCTGGTCAATTCATCATTAATGCGGCCAAAGTGTTGGTGGCGTACATTTAATGGGTGAGTGACAGCTTCCTTCTTTCAATGTCGGTTTGCCGAGGATAGGGGCATCATCGGCGAGGTCCCTTGATGACTTGGGCCTCTCTTTCTTGTCCTAGGACTCTGCACTATCCTCGGCATGGACCTTGGGCCCGATATGGAGTGGGCCGGGGTTGCCAAATATTTGGGCCCCACATATATATATATATATATATATAAATCAGGATGTTAAAAAAAGTTAAAGTGCCCAACTCATAATTAATGCAAATTTGTAGAAAAATTATAAAGAACATAAGAAGAAAATAAATAAAAAATAAAAAGGAAAAAAAAGAAAAATTTTAAATTGAAGATAAAAAAATTACCTTCCAAAAGTGTTTAGAGTTAAAATTTTTTTATTTAACAATTTATTATTATTATTTTTTTTGTAAAAATGAATTTATAAATAATAAAATTTAAAAAGAACTCTATAATAAACTACATAATTTGATATTGCTTCCAAGTTAAATTCTAATTTTAAAAATTCTTAAATGGTTACTAAATGGGTTAAATTTTTTATAATTTAATCATACATGACCTTAACAAAATTCGACGCAAGTTGTATTTTAAGTTTATCTAATTACTAAAAATTATTATATAAGAATTATAGGTAAAATTTTGACTAAAAAGAAATTACAACACGACTTATACATACAGTATATATTAGAAAAATTTAGTAAATAAACATAGTATAATGGGTATACTATTTTTTAATGGGTATTCTAAAATTAAAATACTACTTTTACATCATTAGTGTTTAATTGTTCATATTCGTCGTAAGTTTTATATATATATATATATATATATATATATATATATATATATATATGTACGGTCTCGATTTGTAACGGACCCTTCACAATGAAAGTTGTAGAGAAATGGGTTTAAGGATTTGGCATCACCGAAGTAAACAATGGCTGGTGTAAAGTTATCATCAGTAATTGATAGCGTCATATCTATCTGGTTCTCAATGTCCCAATTTGGCTAAGTGTTTATGAAGCATTTTTTGTCCCCGGCCCAGGCCGAGGATCCCCCTTTATGTTGGGAAATCTCCTAATTATATATTGTTTCCCTTTGTTAATCTTAGCCGTCCATCTGGCAATAATCTGAGCCTTTAGGCATAGGGGATTGTCCCATCATCTGTATTTGCAGGCTTAATGATATTTCCCAGCCGCCTTTGCAGGCTTTACAATAGTCGAAGTGACTGATACTTTAGGGTTTTCAGGTCATCTCACCATTAAAGCGGTCAGAATGTTGGTGAGATATATTCAATGGGTATGGGATATTTTCCCTTTAGTGAAGTCGGTGTGCCGAGGACAGGTCATCCTCGGCGCGGGCCTTGGATGTCTTGGGCTCTTTCTCATTGTCCTCGGCCTTAACATTATCCTCGGCGCGGGCCTTGGGCCGTACGTAATGGGCCAGCGTGGTTCGTGCAATAGGGCCCCACAATAGCCCCTCAAAATTCTGCTGCACGTCCCCTTGGGCGGGGAGGAGGATTTTGACTTTCTCGGCGCCTTTTCTCGGCCTGTTGGGTTTTACCTTACCGTCAGTGTTTATCGCTCCCCCAGCCATTTTTGCAGCTTTCTTTTTGCGCAAAGGGTCGCCCAAGGATGGATAGGTTTGGGTCATTTGTGCTATAGCGCCCAGTTTCTCATGGTTTTTGTCCCTGATGGGGCTCGTTTATTTGGCGCCTGAAAGGGAGTTGGCTTCGCCTTAGGTCCGAGGACCATACAAGACCTTGGTTTTTCTTAACATTTAGTTTTCATGATGAAACGTTCTTCCTGCTAGAAGTATCGGGTTTCTCTATCTCACTTAGTCATCTGAAGTACCTGGTTTCCCCATGAGACTTGGGTCCAAGGACCATGCAATGCCCTGGTTCTGTCCAGTACCTAGTTTTCTCATTTAATCATCTGAAGTATCTGGTTTCCCCATGAGGCTTGGGTCCGAGGACCATGCAATGCCTTGGTTCTGTCCAGTACCTAGTTTTCTCACTTTAATCATCTGAAGTATCTGGTTTCCCCATGAGGCTTAGGTCCGAGGACCATGCAATGCCTTGGTTCTGTCCAGTACCTAGTTTTCTCATTTAATCATCTGAAGTATCTGGTTTCCCCATGAGGCTTGGGTCCGAGAACCATGCAATGCCTTGGTTCTGTCCAGTACCTAGTTTTCTCACTTTAATCATCTAAAGTATCTAGTTTCCCCTTGAGGCTTGGGTCCGAGGACCATGCAATGCCTTGATTTTGTCCAGTACCTAGTTTTCTCACTTTAATCATCTAAAGTATCTGGTTTCCCCATGAGGCTTGGGTCCGAGGACCATGCAATGCCTTGGTTATGTCTAGTACCTAGTTTTCTCATTTAATCATCTGAAGTATCTAGTTTCCCTATGAGGCTTGGGTCCGTGGACCATGCAATGCCTTGGTTCTGTCTAGTACCTAGTCTTCTCATTTTAATCATCTGAAGTATCTGGTTTCCCCATGAGGCTTGGGTCTGAGGACCATGCAATGCCTTGGTTCTGTCCAGTACCTAGTTTTCTCACTTTAATCATCTGAAGTATCTGGTTTTCCCATGAGGCTTGGGTCCGAGGACCAGGCAATGCCTTGGTTCTGTCCAGTACCTAGTTTTCTCATTTAATTATCTGAAGTATCTGGTTTCCCCATGAGGCTTGGGTCCGAGGACCATGCAATGCCTTGGTTCTGTCCAGTACCTAGTTTTCTCATTTTATCTGTCTTATCTATTTATCCGTAGCCGTTTAATTTTACATTACCACAATTTACAATAAGCATTAAATAATCACATTTTTCAAGCAGGGTAATAATAATAATAAATGGGGCTGGAGTTGGTGGATGATAAGACCTTACCGTGTTTTGCCTCTTCGTTTGGTGGGACTCTTCTGACAACGAGGCGTCTCTTGGGTTGTCCAAGCAACGCGTTCTGACGCTTTGGTGTCTTCTCATTTAATGAGGCGTCTCCTCATTAACACCGGCCATGGATCTACGAGGATCTAACGGTTGACACGCCCCTTGGGAATTGGGGCGGCATTATTGCCTCCGGAAATCTCTCCCTGGGATTTATTGCAGATTGGCCCTCATCAATATTCCGCCTTCTATATAAGGCGTTTCTAGGGCACCCTTTTCCTTCACACCTGACAAACATCCATCTCAAATTTTTCCCAAAAATACTACCCCAAAAAGGCTCCGCCAACCATAGCCGTCTGAGCCCCTACGAATGAGTTGGCCCTTGGAAAGGGCGTCCCTGGATATGCACAGCCCCCATCAGGAGCCGAGGATGACACTCCAACCCTGGCCGCTACGCTGGGATGGGTGTATGGGAGTTCCGAAGATTCTCCTTCTTTTCAACCTAACCAAAGGAGGAGCCCTCCTCGCCGTCTGGAGGAGGATCCAGGAAGAACGTAACCACCTCCCCTTGGGTATGGGTCATTGACCCCCCAAGCCGGCTGCAGTGGGGGTGGGAGGGAAATCAGGCAGAACCCAGAAGCGGAGCCGTCCTGTGCCGCGACCTCTTCCACCTCCTCTGTAGCCCTTCTTCCCTCTTTTTTCTTTTGCTCTTCAACGAGCCTTCCTCTTTTCTTTTCCTCTTCTCTTGCTTCTCATCCAGCCTTCTGTCTCTTCTTTCCTCCTCTCGTCCTTCACTTCTTTTCCAATATTTGTTCTTCATCTCTTCTTTTACTTTTTTTTTTTTTTTTTTTTGTTCTTCTGCCATCGTTGCTTTCTACCATTTGCTCCTCTGCCGGCTTTGTCAAGCGTCTGCCTTTGTAGTTAGCTTTAGAACAAGCCCCAAGGGCTTCACTTGTAAGAGATGTAATGAACTTTTCTTTATGTATGAATAAAAGAAGTAGACTTGTTTTTTCTCTTTCTATTTTTCGCATATTTTTGTTCTTGTGATTGTTGACCTCTGAATGATTGTTGCCGTAGTAAATTGTATTGTTTTTGGTAAATTGTTTCTGAAAAAGTTGCCCTTGATTTCTTTACACCGATCACCGTACTTGCCAGCGCACAAATTCTGCCCCACGGTGGGCGCCAATTGTAGGGTTTCGATTTGTAACGGACCCTTCACAATGAAAGTTGTAGAGAAATGGGTTTAAGGATTTGGCATCACCGAAGTAAACAATGGCTGGTGTAAAGTTATCATCAGTAATTGATAGCGTCAGATCTATCTGGTTCTCAATGTCCCAATTTGGCTAAGTGTTTACGAAGCATTTTTTGTCCCCGGCCCAGGCCGAGGATCCCCCTTTATGTTGGGAAATCTCCTAATTATATATTGTTTCCCTTTGTTAATCTTAGCCGTCCATCTGGCAATAATCTGAGCCTCTAGGCATAGGGGATTGTCCCATCATCTGTATTTGCAGGCTTTATGATATTTCTCAGCCGCCTTTGCAGGCTTTACAATAGTCGAAGTGACTGATACTTTAGGGTTTTCAGGTCATCTCACCATTAAAGCGGTCAGAATGTTGGTGAGATATATTCAATGGGTGTGGGATATTTTCCCTTTAGTGAAGTCGGTGTGCCGAGGACAGGTCATCCTCGGCGCGGGCCTTGGATGTCTTGGGTTCTTTCCCATTGTCCTCGGCCTTAGCATTATCCTCAGCGCGGGCCTTGGGCCGTACGTAATGGGCCAGTGTGGTTAGTGCAATAGGGCCCCACAATATATATATATATATATATATATATACACACAGAGGTAAATTTTAGGAAAAGTTCAATTAAAATTTAAAATTAGAATCTAATTATTTTGCGCCATGTATCTAAATTTATGTAGGGATCATACTATAATTATTCATTAAAATTTTTTAATCTTTTTGCCAAGTGAGTTAACGAGTGCAAAATACTAAAAATCTAATATTAATGAACTATAAAATTTTTAAAAAAAATCACATATACTCAATACAAATCATCACACAACAAAGATCACCACACATTCTATCTTATTAAAAATTAGAAGAAAAAAAATGATTATAAGTAGTATTAAATTTGAGTAAGAATTTTAATATATGACTTATTACGTTTACTTTATAAAAAAAAAAATTGATTAATAATTTATATTTTTATGATAGAAATTGTGTTTAATTTTAAATGTATCCATTCCTATGTATGTGTCACGTGCTTTTTTTTTTTTTTTTTTAATTATTTGAATAGTCATATATATTTCTACAATAAAAATTGTCTTTAATTTTAAATGCATCAATGCATTTGCATGGGTTACATGCTAGTCTATATATATAATAATAGGTGAAGCAGAGAGAGTGTGAAATTAAATTCCAAATTAGAACTCTAATTGTGTGCCACATGTACACACCAAATTAGCTCTAATTGTGTGCCATGTGTACACACCAAATTAGAATTTCTAATTAGAGTTCTAATTTTGTGCCATGTGTCTAGAAACTGAAATTGAAGTTGAATTTTGCATCATGTGGCTAAATGTATGTGGGCTCATTCTCATTAAAACCACTTCTATGTATCGGGTCAAGTGAGTTACTGTGCTAATTAAGTTTTTTCTTGATTTTGCAGTCAAATGTGAAAACCAAAGAGATTAATATCGATGAAATTGAAGTTGAATTTTGCATCATGTGGCTAAATGTATGTGGGCTCATTCTCATTAAAACCACTTCTATGTATCGGGTCAAGTGAGTTACTGTGCTAATTAAGTTTTTTCTTGATTTTGCTGTCAAATGTGAAAACCAAAGAGATTAATATTGGTGATAAGAACTTGCTTTGGGTACATTGCATAATTTCCAAAAAGATAGCAAAGCCAGAGTTTGCATCTTTGTTATAAATTGCTTACAAAGTTTGCCTCTTTACATTTGAATTGAGTTTCAGATTAAAGTGCTTTCTTCTTGGTTCTGACACTGAGTTTTGTTTACTATTCACTTACAAAGTTTACATCTTTACATTTGTTATAAATTGCTAATATGTGATTAGATGCACATTATGCCTAAAATTCACTATCCTTATATTTGGCTTTTTGTTCAGGTTTGACACCTATAACAATGAAGAAACCACTGCTGTGGACCGATGGATGACACTTTTTGCAGGCTGCAAAGGAACTTAGTGATCAATGGAATCTCACGCAAATTGGAGAGGACCAGGCTGTAGATGTCTGGATGGCAGATGTGAGTCACTGTGTTTTTAAAATTTTCAGTGAAGGTAAAGGTTATGAACAATGTAAATTTTCTGGAGAGAGATTTATTATTCTATATTTACGCAAGTTTGGTCGCCTTCTTGGAGTGGATCACTCCACCTTGTCTTTCTACTGGAATTTTTTATTCAGATTGTTACAATTTAATCCGAAATTTTATTAGAATTTTCTTATTCTTGTTACTATCATATATTATCATTCCAATTGTTCAATTAGAATCTGAAATTGGAGTCCAATTTTACTATACACGTGTACAATCTAATTATTTTTAATTTTGCTGTCATGTGTAGAAGCCAATGAGATGAAATTAATAACACATTAAACACTCATGCTTTGGGAATCGGTAGTACCAATCTAAATCCATTGGACCTGCTTCGTGATAATACAACTATGAAGGATGTATAAAAACATGCACAAACCCATCTCTCTATAAAAAGAGATTCGAGAGAATTTCTTTTATCAGCCATGGAATTTCAGAGGTTTTTTCTTCACACAAATGCCCATCATATTACAAAATGACCCATCGTAAAACTACAAAATGAGTACAACTTTGAGGGTTTTTTTTTTTTTTTTTTTAATTTTAAATTTTTTAAGCTACGAAAATTTCAATCATCAATAGAGATTGAAGATTCGAAAGCGTGAATGGATCTTTTGGATAAACATTGTCACTAAGGTTCATCTTTCTGTGTAAAATATATATACTGCTAAGTTTTGTTAATGAAATTTTCTGGTTAATAATATGAATTTAGACTTAACTGAGCTTTCTAAACATGAATAAACTCATGATTAATAATATATCCTACATACTAGTATATATTAATAGGTAAAGCTGAGAAAAAATCCAATTAAGTTTTAAATTGAATTCTAATTGTTGTCTAATTTTGCGCCACGTGTCCTATTTAAGTTTTTTTAATTTTTGTTCTAGGTGAGTTAATGAAGTGCAAAAGACGAAGGGTCTAATATAAATAAATCATCAAAAACTCAACAAAAAAAAAAAGAGTAAACTCATGTGTATATCTAAAAGAAATTAAAATAAAAAAATAAAAGAGAGAGTATAATTTGAATCTATATATGTGTGTAATTGTAATTTTTTTTTAATTGGACCGTGCATGTGCACGGGTTATATACTAGCATATATTAATAGGTAAAACTCAAAGAAAGTCAAATTAAAATTTTAAATTAAAATCTAATTTTGCGCCATATGTCAAGATTTATATGAGGTAATTTTATGAAAGTGTACAACCTAATTATTTTTAATTTTGCTATCAAGTGCAGAACCCAATGAGATTAAATTAATAACACATTAAACACTCATGCTTTAGGAATCAATAGTACCAATCCAAATCCATCAGACCTGCTTTATGATAATACAACTGTGAAGCATGTTTAAAATGTAAAAACACACAATTGCCCATCTCTCTATGGTCGGTAGTCTCTCTCTTATATTCATTACCCTTATAATGTAATCTAAAAAGAGATTGGAGAGAATTTTTTTACCAGCCATACAAATTCAAAGGTTTTTTCTTCACACAGATGCCCATCACATTACAAAATGACCCACCATAAAACTACAACCCTAAGGATTTTTTATTTATTTATATTTAGTCCTTTTTTAACAAAAAAAATTGCGAAACTTCCAATCACCAATAGAGATTGAAGATTCAAAAGCGTGGATGGATCATCTGGATAAACATCCTCACTAAGGTTCATCTTTCTGTGTAATTTTTCCATTTAGTTTTGATTCCCTTAATTGATATAGTGATGGGTTTGAGCATTTTTACTTAAGTTTGACTACAGTGCCAAATGTGTCTAAAGTTTTATTTACTTAAGAACCACTTAATTGTATGGGCTTAGTTATCCTTTCAATATATGCATGAGTGTGCTGTAACTTGTGTACTGTAGTTGTAATGCCCCAATTTGATTGATTGTGTGATGTGTGTGGGTGTGTGATGAGTCTCACATCGGGTATTTACTAGGTAGATATGGGTTTTATTAACAACTACAAGGAGCCTTAACTGTAACTTGTTCTTTTGAGGTATAGCGCAGATGTGACTAGCGCTTTTTCTTGGGTCGTTACATATGATATCAGAGCCGGCCCAGTAACTCCGTGTGGGCTCAGAGACACTACCCCATAAAGTGGGCCCTAATGAGGACGTTAAGGATTTAAGTGGGGGAGATTGTGATACCCCAATTTGATTGATTGTGTGATGTGTGTGAGTGTGTGATGAGTCCCACATCGGGTATTTACTGGGTAGATCTGGGCTTTATTAACAACTGCAAGGAGCCTCAACTGTGACTAGTCCTTTTGAGGTATAGTGCAGATGTGGCTAGCGTTTTTCCTTAGGTCGTTACAGAAACACTCAACAATAGTGATGATAAGGTGATAATACCTAGGCGAGTGAGAGAATCATCTTGGCTTTTATGCTGGGTGTTATTATGCCTAGCACCCAAATTAAAAAAGTTAAAATGGACACTCGACTCAAGATTAAACTATAATTAGAAACTAATTTGAATAATATACTTTCAAATAATATTTATATTAGTTTCATTGATAAGATTCATTGAGAGAAAAGAAAGGAAATTAGCATTGTGTTTGCAAGTTGGAGAGAGAGAGAGAGAGAGAAACAATATTGTTGTAACGTTGTTTGTGTTTAGGGACCAAGTTGGACAATTTTGAAATGTTTTGGACCTAATTGGCATTAGCCCAAATCTCAAGTAGATTAATGAAATTTACCCTTAAAAAAAAAAAAAAAATTTATACATCTTATATCACTTATTGAGTCCTGCATTAATAGTCTCTAAAGCCATACACTCATAGATGTATAAGTTAGATGTGGAGGAATAGTAGTCTGTAAAGTCATAGACTCATAAATGCATAAGTTAGATAAAAGATAGTTGATCAAGCCAACAATAAATAATAATTGCATACGTACCTAAATGTCTAGTAGTGTATTGCTGAAGTTATTGTAAGTGAATAAAACATTATATAATTTGTAAAAAGTAATTGGTATGAGCTTTGCTTCCTTCTATTCTATCATCTAGTGAGCTAAAATAACATGCCCTTTACCATCCATACAGAAGACATGTCATGTAGATATAAAAGAGTAATGCCAAGGAGGTGGCAAATTGGAATTTGTGTAGTTAAGAATATTTAAGTGAGTGAGGTGGTTATTTTGGTTTTTATGTTAGTATTATAATAGTCACTAGGCCAAAAAAAAAAAAAAAAGACTCTTGGTGTAAAATTATATGATTAGATATAGAGAAATGCTATGTCTACAACATTTCTACAACATTTTTACAACATTTCCTAAGTGGCAGGTTGTTATTGGTTGTTATTATTGGGGCAAAAAAGTAATCTTAGTGTTAGATTCAAATTTGAACCAATAACAACTAACCACCTGTGATTTGTTGTAAAAATGTTGTAAAATTGTTGTAGACGTAGCATCTCTCTTAGATATATGAATGTGTTTTTTTATGGTTCATTTATATTGGATTCCTCATCTTTTGCATTGAGTGACTCACTTGGAACAAAAATTTAAAAACTTAAATGAGACACATTTATGGGAATGAATCTTAAAAGAGCAAAATGTTTAGCAAATTTATTTTTTAAGATGTCTATTAATGTTTTGCTAGTGTAGCTTTCACAAAATTTTTAAGAAGATTTAAACAATTCTTTATTTCTTCTTCTTCTTTATTTGCAAATTAGGATTACTATTTCAAAAATTCCTAACGTATAAATGGAAAATATCAATTAAACAAAAATTTAAACATTAGGATTCCATTCCCTAATATATCCTCAATAATCTTCCATGCAACCTTACTCCCTTCTCTTGAACAGTGTACCTCATCCCTTGTGCCAGCTTCAAAGTTCTAAATATCAAACTTAAATACTACGTATGTGCCATCAAAACACAGTTAATTAATACTAACTTAAATAGTATATATGAACTATTGGCATAATGAGTTACGACAAAAAATATATGCCACAAAAACACAATCAATTACTGTAATACTTTTTGTGGGCATTACAATTTGCTTATGATGCGAACTTTGAGAGACTCACCTAGGGAGCTCTTGATGGTACTTATTCTGCATCACTCTGTTTAAAAATATTGCATAACTTAGAGATCTTTTGTTTGCTGTAATTTTAGTTGGCTTAAAAGAAAAGCAAATGAGTTAGTTCATGCCTTCGCAACCCTTTTTCCTTAAACCATGTGATGATGTAACACATAGTTCTTTAGTTATAGTCACCATTTGTAGAAAATGTTAGAGAAAATGAGTAACACCAAATTAGAATGTAAAATAATAATATTTTCATTAGATTTTATGAAAGTGCTTTTTATCTAACATACAGACCTATAAATTTTAGGAATTGCACATAACAGCATAAATAAAAAGAAAGCAAGTTGAACTACAATAGTTCCACTAGAGCAAGGGTAGCTACAATAGAAATAGAGACAAACTTTGATCAAATTATCCATTACTACTGTCACAACCCAAATCCATGGAACATGAATTTAGATGCATGACTAACTTGCTAATCTTACATAACTCAATAAGTATAATTAATCCTAAATAATTTAAAACTCCAATGAAATAATGCTCTTAATAAATAACCTCTTACAAAAATCTAAACTCCACAAATTGGAAATAATCTCCAAAACATAAAACATGAATTACAAAATAAGAATAACTAAAATTCTATAAGTCTTTAAGTAACACTGAAATCGCCTACAACTTCCATGCTCTACCTTGCACCTTACAAAACAACCCAACGGTTCTATATTCCCAACTACACTTTAATCTGAAAAATAGTAATTGATGGGGTGAGCCACACATCTAGTAAGTAATTATACAAAATACACAACAGGATAGAGTCAAGCCAAGCACGAGTATTTTGATTTTTCACAAACTCATTCAATGATATCAAAAATAATCATTCCAAAACATATAATGAATCACTTAATACGTATGTAATCACATCTTAAAATCATTAAAAAACACATACACATGATTGATCAGAGCACAGTGTCACATATACACATCACATATTCTCACATACAATCCTATGAGTGGATACCAACATCTAACCCCTGCTGGTGAGGGATCAACACATATTCTCACATACAATCCTATGAGCGGATTTACACATATATCTGATCAATTCTAAAAACACTTATTTTGAGTTACATATCACAAAAGTAAAGTTTATACAAAATATAATAAATTACTTGATATTAACAATTATTCCAAATACAGAGGCATATCAAAGATCACAATATCGAATAGGACATAAATCAAAGGATGCTTGACTCTCTTGGGGAACGAATAGAAACTGAGGAGTTTATATAAATATATTACAATTCTTGAGTAAATCTAAAAATCCAATTTGGTAAAAGAAACATTTTAAATACCATTTGGAGATTAGGAATATGACTTTTAAATCACTTGGTTTTAAAAAATTTAAAGAACAAGAACCTTTTCAGAAAACTCACATTGAAACTCAATTATTTTCGGAAAATAGTTTAGCTTAGAAAACATCTTTAAAATGAGATTTGGACATTCAAAACGTTATTTAAAATTCGAAGTATCTCTTTAAAATATTATTTAATAGTCAAAATTTCTCTTTCAATGATGCAGAAATACTTTTGACAAAACTTTAGAAAATATTAGTTTGAAATACGAAACTTTTGAAAACTTTTAACCTCTAAGAACCTAATGGACAAAATTTGTACATATTATGCATAATTACTTACTACACTTGAATCCCTCTGAAAGTCCAGTCGAAACAACCTCCAAAAAGCCTCAAAACACTCTTAATTAAGACCTATAATCAACCATGGAAATTACTTAATATCCTCTACAAAATATAAAACTTATTGAATTATACAAACTAACTCACTAAGATTATACTTTGCTGAAGTAATAATACTTTTAAAACTAAAATAAAGTTTCTCTAACCAATGATATTCTAACCAATAATGTTTCCTTGCATTGGGTCAATTCTTATATTATCATTAGAGAGGCAGTAGTTGAAATATTCTAGACCTTAGATTTAATATTCCCATTAAAAGCGTAAGGATACAGGACCACCTTTAAAATTAAAAGTTATAATCATGAGGTCTGTAGGCAACTTAATGAAATCATGTACTGACTATTAGAGATTTAATCATATATATATATATATATATCATCCTTTGCTAGACCCAATGTCCTCAATATCAACGAGTAACCAATATTAAATACAAAACTACCATAAACTTAGGAGTATTACAATCGGATCTTTACATGAATAACGCTTATATATATAACCTTTATTCTAGAACAAACGGTGCGGCAAGCCTTGGATTTAATATATCTATCCCAATGAAAACGTAATGCCATCTACATGAATTGAGATTTAAAACCATGACTTTTGTTCTTGAATACAAACCGCAGGCAACTAACTTAATAGTGTATCATATTCTAGGAAAATACCCCTTTTAACAATCTACACACCACTAAGGTTTCCATGATAAAATTCTAACCCTTTAATTCTTTGTTTCTAATAGTGTGAAAATCATACCTTGAACAATCTGATTGCCTCTTCACTTGTATGTGCTCTAAACTCCAAGGAAAAACACCTCTTAGCCTCTTTAGTGATGAAACCCTAGTTTATCTTTTCCTCCACCTTATATTTTAACGCATCAAAGATGTAGGCTTGGTGGGGTAGTAGGCTGGAGTTTAAAACCTACTTAAGCTTATCTCTTTAGTCTCTAATAAGCCCATAAAACATCTTCCTCTTTTATTTATTTATTTTTATAATTTTAATTGTTGCACCAAATTGTATGTACTAAAACTTTAATTTTCTCACCCATTTGTAGCACCACAAAATTGCCTACTTCCATCTTACTGTGTACACACATATAGTATCTCAACTCTATATTAAAAATGACAAGATACGGTGATAATCATAAAAGCAAAATTGGAGTATTACAGTTTCTGTACGATAGCATAGGTTACATACTAGTTTATATAATGGGATCAAATTTAGATCCAGTGTCTAATAATACTGGTGTGTATACGTATACAATGTGTATATATCTATGTATGCCCATGGCATATATAGATTTATGTATGTTTGTTCTAAATTTTACCCCCTCCCCCCTCGCCCCACTACCCTCCCTAACCTATATAATACTAATAATACCTCTGAAAAGCTATCTAAAAGCCCCATTGGTGGTAGCCTCTCTCTCTCTCTCTCTCATACCATAGTTTCAATGATTGCGTTGATTTCAATGACTTTTTATTTTTTATTTTATTATTCTAGTTTTGTTATACCAAGTTTACAAAAACATAACAATCTTTGGCCTCATTCTTTTTCTTCTTCTTATTTTTTAATAAGGCTGGATTATATTAATTTTTTAGGAAACATGAATTACAATTTTTTAATTCCAAACTTTTTTTACATGACATCATAATATTTAAGTATGTGAATTTAGGCTTTAACATTCATTGAAGGTTTCATTCTTATTAATATTTATTGGGAAATTTACTTTGAATAATGGACAATAATACTAATTATAAAAAATTATTTAATTTATACATAATATGATGCTAAGCTAAACCTACAAAAGGTATTAAAAAAAAAAAAGTATTTTAGAAAATTTTTTATTTAAGTATGATTTCATTCTACCATCTTATCATGCTATACCAAAATTTGGAATGAAGATTCAGAATTTCATTCTTGCATCATTACCAAATAATAAATAGTAATAGTTCTTCATTGCACTTTCTTGTAATACTTATTTTTATTCTCATGTAAACATCATTATAAAGTGTCGAATGTGCCTTGACTTGACATTTCAATATTTTTCTTGTAATACTTATTCTTCAACATGTTAATATATAGTTTAGTGACATTGTGCAGTTCATCTTAAGAAGATAACTTGAGTTCAAATGTCCATCTAATCACTTGTGGTAATATATATATATATATATATATATTCAATATGGACATATACTATACAAGAGGTTATGAATATGAATATGTGAAAAGTAAATATGAACACAATAAAAGTAAGAGGAAAAAAAAAGGTTTTCACATTTATCCCAAACACAAATAAAGAATAAACTTTAATTAACATCTTAATATAACATATATTTTCTCAAAAAAAAAAAATATATATATATATATATATATATAAACACACCACTTAACCCCAATAAAAAAAAAAAAAAAAATGTTTATAGGTTTGAGAATCCAATTGGACCCACCTATATTTTATTTATCCTTCAAAATTTTTATTTTTCTTTCATACAGGAATTCCACTAACGTGTATGCCATTGATTGGAAATGGACTGCCAGCAAAAAAGAATTTTTATTTTTTTTTAAGGAACATACGGATTGCTACTGCTTCCTAATATCTTGCGCCACAAATGTATTTTGCTTCATAAAGAAGATATCGAGTTGACTTTTATTGTTTGTTTGTATGTATGTATGCAACTTTATAAGTACAAAAACATTATTGTTGGGATTTTTCTTTTGGACGAAACAGAAGAAAAAAACTGTGAACCTAGCTGTCCCATTGTTTAAGGCACATATTTTTTGTTTCTTCTTGGTCGTGCAAATTTATGTCATCATTTGTTATTTCTTAATTGTTATGAACGAACCCCTTTGGCCCTTTGGAACTTTCCTATTCCTAAGATGCCGAATCAGAGTGATTATGAATGACAGCTGTCCATAGTATAAACTATAAAGCCTGATTTGATAACCAAATTATTCTACGCTCGCAAACAAATTTACAATTTTTGTCACAAATTTTTTACATAACAGATTATAATTAGTTACATATTACTTTCTTATTGACCCGTCATTTTTTTTTTCCACTAATCACACTTAACCACACAGAAAATTGTGAGAAAAATTGTACTTTTTTTCTTTTTCGATAACCTTGGATTACATTGTAACAAATTGTCAAGGATTCTAGATCCTTGGAAGAAGTCATCGTAACGAACTCTTGTATATTCATTGTTGAAATTTATTTATTTAATTTTTAAATTTATTTTTTTCGAGCCTTGTTGTAGTTTATGTGTGCACTCTTTACATTTTTCTAAATACTTTTTCGCATCTTCGTTCAATAAATTTGAGAACGAACTTTACAGAACAAAGAAATCAGTCACAAACACTTCCTGATAACCACAACCAAGATTATGGTAGATCTGGGCGTTCGAGTTTCCTTGCCCAACGAAAAGGCAGACAGAATTCAAGAAAGAGTAATGTTAACTAGAAATACTACAAATTATATTACATATTATTACTATTCATAAAAATAATATAAAATAAAATAATTCAACAGTTAAAGTGAGACCAACATATATATATATATATATATATATATATATTGATTGGACAATAACATTCTATATCAAAACTATTAGCATTTTGCTTCAAGAAAAAGAAACATCTAGCCCAAAATAATGGAACACCGAGTCTCAGGCTTTACTTAGTCGTAAAGTCTCTGTTCCTTGGTAATTAATTAGTCCAAGACCAGTTTCTCAAAAAAAAAAAATTAGTCCAAGACCAGAAAACCCGAGACATTGTAACCCTTTGTCCCAAGAACAACATGCAAAAGTACAGGAAAAGGTTAATGAGTTGCAAAAATATTACAAGAAATCAGATATACTAGTTATTCTTTTACTATTTAATTAATAGCTGGCTCTTCCATGTTTTTTTCTTTCACAAATCTTCTGGAGCTTTTATGAGTTTGGGGAGCTCGAATTTAAGAACTTGTGCTCAAAATTAATGGACAAATATTATGAGTTTAATCTTGGACAAAACTGTTAGTATATATATTGACCACACACAAAAAAAAAAAGGAACATTAATCCGTCACATTATTTACACAAAATCAAGCATTCTCATTCTAAAAAACAAAAAGTCAAGCATTCTCAGTTACATATCCTAAAGCATCCTTGTAATTATTCCACAAATCAGATACCACGGTTGATACCATCTCCGAGAAGCCCTCTATAATCTCTGGAAAATCATTGAGCAACCCTTCAAAAGAAGTCCTTGTTTTCTCCACAAGACCTCCAATTGCCGAGCCAGCAACAGCAGCAGAGCCTGTGGCACCATTTATAAGAGCATCAAACACAGTAGAGATGATAGTCTTTATTACTTCTATAAGAAGCTCTATGAAATATTCCAAGCATCCCTTGAGAGCCTCCCCGACTTGTTCTAGCCCGCCTTGGAGCGCTTCGCCGGGTACTTTGAACGCATGAATCAATACTATGAGAAGGTTGGCGATTGAAGTGAAGAACAATTTAGTAATTAAATTTGCTAAGGTGCTTATGGCCAAGAAAATGAATTTCAGAATGACAACCACCATTTGGTTTGAGAGGAAGAGAAGAAGAACACCAAGACTTGAGGAGGAAGGCTAAGAATTTTGTATAATATGTTATAAAACATTCAAAGAGTGCAAGTTGGTAAAAATGATGTAATTCTATGTAGGACTAGTTTATATATATACACTAAGACCGTTGAACATTTCATTGAGATTGTCTGTTTAGCGGTAGTTGTTGTCCTCACATCTCAGAAGTTTCTGAGTCACCCTTTTATACGTAAACAAAAACCATGGTAACACTATTCAATTGTAATTAATGGTAAGTGGTCACCTAAAGATGCATTATATAACATTTCATGCTGAATGTGTAGTGATAGACTGGTCCTTAATTAGAAGTGTCAAGTTTAACATCTTGAAATGAAGATCCAGATTTTAGCTTTTTTTATTCCTTTTATTTTGTGTGTTCTTATTTTGGGCTAAATAAGATACAGATTTTAACTTGATAATTGATAAGGAAAAGAGTTTTTTTTTTTTTTTTTTGGGGGGGGGGGGGGGGGGGGTGTGGGGGGGGAAATAAGGAAAAGAGTTGTTTATAACATATCAAGCATAAGGATTAATCATCATATTCCATCATTTGATTCAAAGCCAGCCGATACAAGTAAATTGAATCAGTGGACTTTGACTAGTAGCTTTATTTTTATTATTATTATTTTATGCCGATGTATATAATACCTAACCAAAACTTCATTAATAACAAATGAACCTTCACATGGCAGATTTCATTTCTTATCTTTTTTAATGCGGGTAATATCTAATCAAATTACATTAAAAATATTGGATAAGAGAAATCGTCAAATATTTCACGAGGAGTTACATCTGCGTCTCTGATTATTAGATCCAAAAATCCAGCTAACCCACATTATTTTAAAGAAATTACCATTGATAGACTGAACCTAGTATCATATTTTAGTCCAGAGTAGCATGATTAATTTCAATAACCTTCTCACTCCCAAGAGTAGCGCTTGAATAGGATTCTTCTATGCTACCTCTAATGTTTTTAAGGCTAGCTAGCTACCACATACTCATGATCCCATGGAGGCTTTTTTATTATTTGTTTTGGAATCCATTATATGGAGTTATTATTCAATTTGACATAAGTTTCAAACTTAATTAATGTCATGTGTGACTCTATTATTATATTATATATGTATAAAATGAAAAAAAATAAAATAAAATAAAAAAAAAATAAAAGAAAAGAAATATAGGAATATGGGATCCTTCTTTACCTCCAAAGATTAGTGTCAGAAACTCAGAGTAAGATTCTTCTATGCTACCTCTAAATTGTTTTTAAGGCTACCATACTCTTGGTGTTATTTTATTTTATTTTTAATTATTTTTTTTAAGAATCCATCATGGAGTTATTATTCAATTTGACATAAGTTACTATAAAATAATAAATATGAAAAAGTTAATGTAATGTGTAACTCTATTATTATATGTCTATAAAATAACAAAAATTTTGAATATTGTTAACATACGACCTAATGGAACCTATCATCAGATTTTTTTTTTTTTTTTTTTTTTTTTGAGAAAGAACCTATCATCAAATTTGATGTAGAAATGTTTTATTTAAGCCCATCAAAATTTAATGTGCACAAATAAAAAATTTTAAAAAAAAATTGTCTAGTCACTGCTTAACGTACGTGTCTGTGAGTTATCAACGAAAGTGACAAAATTAGAATCATATGTGAACCCTATTATTAATAGATGTACCATGGTCCCAAAATAAATAAATATATATTTATTTATTGTGGATATTATAGAAATTTCCTTTGGAAGTTTTGTAAACACAAATTCTATCAAGAATGAGCATTTTCCACGCAGAAGTCAAGATCTATTTAGTAACATAAGGACAAACCATGCATGATGCGTTTGTTTGAGGTCACGGGTGAAGGTTTAATAGCATAAGCAAGATTTGATTTTTGAATGAATTGTAGTAATTTTAAAAGATGTGATTAAAACTTTGAAGTTTGAACATAAAATTTTAAATTTACGAGTTTCTTTGGGAAGAAGCAATTATACCATCCTTGCAAGTTACTTGCAAAAACTGGTTTTCTTATTTAACACAACCACGCGTTGCGGCTTTTGATCTTTTAACTTAAGAGGTCAAGCAATTGACCATTAGCTAAGCGATCATTGCTATACTTTTCCATGAAAACTTTCCAAGGACCTTAAATTCCTTGAGAATTAACTCGTCTGCTTATTACATATTAGAAAATCGTGTGTGAATCGTCATGTTTCGAAGCACTTGCTGGAGAGAGAGAAAATCTAAGGCCGTAACTTCTTCCTTTTTTTTTTTTTTTTTTCTTTTTTTTTTTTTTTTTGGCCATAACTTTAATGTAATAAACGGCAAGTTGTGGAGAAAAAATACTAAGTCAATGTGAAATTGATAAAGCAACTGTTTATGGTATATCAAGATAAAATTGTGGTAAAGTTGCAGCGAAAAAAAAAAAAAAAAAAAAAAAAAAAAAAAAAAAAGAAGAGGATTGCAAGCAATGACCATGATTTTTTTAAAAAAAAAAATTAAATAATTCAATAGTCTATATATATTAATAGGCAAATCTTAGAGAAAATCCAATTAGATTTTACAATTGAAAATCAATTTTGCGTTATGTTTCCTAAATTATATATTTTTAGAGAGAAATTATTTCTTTATTTTGAAGTTAAATGTGTGACCACATCATAAATATCTATCCAAGTGAGTTATTGCGTACAAAAACCAAAGAGTTTAAAATTAATAAACATAATTTTTTTAAAAAAAAGAAAATTTACATTTTCTACCTAATAATATTCTTACAAGACTTTTTAAATAGTTTAAAAAAATATATATAAGAATGACTATTAATAATGTTTAAATTATATATGTAATAATTATACTATGCATCTTAATGTATATCTTTTAAGTATATCTATGTATATGCTTATGATTACAAGCTAGTTACAATATTGGGAGGAGAAATTCAAAGTCTGGTTCTTTTTATAAAGGAGAGCATAAGTTCCAATAAAGTGTTTTGTCATAATAAGAAATTTAAAGTTCAAACTCTTCCTACACCAAAACCAATTAGTGTCGTATCCTGATGATAACAAACTATCATCATAAAACGAATGCTAGAGTTTGAAATTTTGTCATACCTATCAAAAATAATTATATATATAATATAAAGGGAAATTAATAGTAGTATAATTCTATACGCGTAACGCGTCCCCTCGCTTGTCCTCTATTGTGAAGTTTACTTACAATTTGGTCATAAGTAGCCAAGTGAATTACGCTAGAATCCAGAGTTTTCAACATCCAGAATCAAGGTTTTCTCCTTTGAAACTGACAAATGAAATAAAGTTTAAGGAATACATGTTCTACTTTCATTCGTGCTAGTATTATACCCGGTTAACCAATAATTATATGCATGGTTGTCAAAATCCCGATTTGGATCTTACGATCCTACGATTTTACGATCTCACTTGCCCAAAACGATCTAAATCTTTCAAGGATCTTAACGATCGTTCAGGATCGTACGATTCTGACAATTCCAAACAATTTTGGTTTCTTATAATCTTCTTTAACTTAACAGAAAGTTCAGTTAGACCCAAATGAAAAATAATATTTCAATAGATCAAGTTTTGCTATTCTAATGTAACGAAATAGAGTGTTAGTTGAAAAAAAAAAAAAACAAACAAAAAATAACATCTCAATAGAGTGTTACGTTTTGAGATTTTTGACATCTTAAATGATGCTAACAAATAAATGTAATGATGCATGGTAATTACATCAAATGGATGCAAATTTTTTATTTTTTGTGAATATATAATTTATGTGATTATTTAACATACCAATTTTTTTTTTTCTCAAATAATGTAGGATCTTACGATCCACGATCCGATCCTACGATTCACGATCCTACCTACCTCCAACGATCTTATGTAAGATCCCGATTTTGACAACCATGATTATATATACTGTAAAACAAACATTTCAATAATATAAATTAGGTTAAATTATAATTTGCATCCTCTAAATTTGATCTAATTTTTTTTTCTTCTGTTTTTATAATTTCAATTTTTCTTTTTCAATTCTTTAAATTAAATTTGTTTCCAATGTAATTCTTTGTCCATCTATGTATCCAGACTATATGTAGTTAAAACTCCATGAAAACGACATAATTTTGCTATTCTCCGCATCCAAACATCAAAAAATAAATTCCTAATAATTTATAAAATATATGAAATTATGATTTAAAAATCAATTAACCATGAAATAAACATTATGGAAACGTTTTATGAGAAAAAACCATCTGAAATTGCCGCCATCTATCACAAGGCAACCCTTGCACACAACAACAAATCAAAAATCCAAAACCCATTCACCACAACATTACCACTGGGACCCCAAAGACACCCACTGAAGTAATCCCACACAAAAGTTGAAACCAACCCAATTTCCCCAGAAATCATTAAGCCACCGCCACCAATTTACAACAAGAGAATCAATATCGTACTAGAGGTCGTTTTGGTTTGGTTTAAGGAACAAAATATTTTGGTACCAATTTATATCAATGTATCGTTTTAGAATTACCGTTATATATATATATATATATATTTATTTATTTATTTATTTATGAAAAGTATGAATTTATGAATTTTTATGTTTGTCAACATAAAATTTAAAATTCACATATTTTATGAGTCTAAATATTATCCTAAATACATTAACCAATATATTTGCTTAAATAACATGTCTTTTAAAAAAAAAAATTGAAATCTTAACAATTTTTTTTATTTTTATTGTACTAGTCTAAACATTAATACTTGCCGAAAGGCTCGAAATATGTCCTATATAGCTGGTACAGGTCCGACCCTATATTTTTTCTTTTACATTTAGAGAAGTGTCGATGCCGGTTTAATGGCTAGTACAGTATTGACTTCCCTGGCTTACATCAAACCAAACTTTTCATTTTCAATTAATTTCAATTAAACTATGCCAAAAAAAAAAAAAAAAAAAAAAAATTTGAGAAGACTTGGAAGAGAATTTGGCTAAGTTATGTGAAACTCAAAATGCAACTTGCAATCAAGCTTCATGAGAAGCTCAAGATCGTTTCCCTACGATTGAGATCATGATAGATGCACATGCCAAATTGGCAAGCTAAGCCTTAATGACCCGATCAAATGTAAGCCATATTTGTATTATATTCCAAAAGAACTAATTAAGTTATAATTAGAGCTCTTCTTAATAAGTTATATAGCCTAGTTTGGCTTAGGAAACAATCGTAGTGAACCCAGCACCAGTACACATTATACACTCTTATCCAAATCAATTTACTTTGTGCGATATCACAATCTCACCCACTTAAATTCCTAGCATTTTTATCTCAATCCACATTGTGGTTTAGTGTCTTTGAGCCATATCGTGTTATTAGGTTGGCTTTGATACTATTTGTAAAAGCCCAAAGAAACATTAACCACATTTGAGCTATACCCAACGTGGAACTTAGCGTGGGACACTAACACACTTGTCCAATCCAATCGACAATTTGGGGCATCACACACATTCACACCAGCCGCTAATACGAAACAACATAGAGAGAAAGGAGACATGAAGCAGTATGAGAGAGAGAGAGAGAGAGAGAATTTCGTATTGATGTTTTTAATAGTAATTTTTATATTTTTAAACAATTATTATAGGGAAAAAAATTTGTACTACGTTATTTGTGGGCATTAACAGTACATTCTAGATGGAAGGCGGAAGAGCCATATTGGAAACATATATAAATTAAAGAATTGAAATGAAAAAATTGAAATTATATAAACGAAAATGAAAACATAACAAAGTTGGAGTGTGAAATTTTTATTAGCATTACATCCTTGCAATGCATTATTTAATCAAGATTCATGTGTAAACTAAAGAAAATATTTTAATAATATAATTAATATTGAATATAAAATATTTAATAAAAGAAAAAAATTAAATTAAATTATATGAATGCACATCATTTAAGTCCACATTTTTATCAAAAACCAAAAATTATAATATATTTGTCAAGGACAATTTGAGAAAAGTGCCGAAAATGCTAGAACGAGCCCAAAATTCTACTAAAGTTCTTTTAAGTGTGATGAAATGAGGAGAGTCCAATATTTAGTAAATAAAGACTAGTGGTGCATCACAAGAACAAGTCCAAAGTGCTAGACAACAAAAAGATGAAGAAAATGCTACATTAAGTTTGAAAGTTGAAACAGTTTTACACACACAACAAAAATAAGAATTTAAGGGAGGTGGTGAGGGAGAGAGAGAAGATTATTGTGTGCCACTGTTTTCACCCTAAGACCTCAAAATGTTACTACTCTCTTGTTGTTGGATAGGCTTTTGTTTTGAAATTAGGGTTTCAAGGGGAGAATGAAAATTGGTTGTATTAAATATGATATGGGCTTTATAGGAAGCTTTGGGATGTCCTTAGGGACTGCTCTTAGCAAAAGGAGTGAAGTTATTGACCCCATGTTGTTAAACAAGTGGAAAAGTTTCAGATTTGGCTTAGCTTGGGTAAGGGGAGGAGTTGCTTTAGTCGTAAATAAGGAAATTCATTAATCAAAGCTGATTGGCTACACATTCCCAACTAATTCAGACCCCAAGAGAGTTGCTCTATGTGGCAGAGTGCATAAAAAGCCTTCTAAGAAGTCAGCTTGTTTTAAGGTCCTAAAAATCGTTCGTTTGAAACTTCAACCATACATACAACAAGAGTTACCTCCATGATGTCACAAGGGCTTTGGATCATGCTTAAAAGAATAAATATAATATAATACATAAATTTGGCCCGCAAGGAGGTCAGGCTTGGTTGGAATTAGGATTGTAGAAAATTCTTTGCAAAAACGACCATCAACAATATTATAAAATAATTTAAAATAAATAATGAAACTCCTTTTAAATATCTTGAAACTTTAAGTAATTTAGTTTACATATTAACAAAAAATATAGATCTAATATTTTTAAAACATTGGTAAAAGAGTTTCACTTCTTTCTCTCTCTCTCTCTTTCTCTTTTTTTTTTTTTTTTTTTTTTTTTTTTTTTTTTTGGTGGTTGAGAGAAAAAAAACAGTTTCACTTAAAGTAAGTAAACCAGTGCATAACAAGTTATATGGCAAATTATATCATACAACTTGTAATACTTTCATTGAGCTAGATGGTGTAGGCCTAATGTGTACCACCCAACTATTATCATTAAAAAAAAATTGTGTAAGATTATTAAAATAATATAAAATAAATAATAAAAATTATTTAAATTTTTTTGAAATTCTTGTTAATAATAATAATATTATTATTATTATTATTATTATTATTATTATTATTATTATTGTAAAGACTCAAATTGGATTGGACCTAAAAGTGGGATAGGTTTAAGCCCAAACAATAAAATTTCTAGAGAGTGGGTGTAAGAGTTAAATCCAATGGGTAGAAAAAGACATGATCATTGTGCAACAAAGGAAGCTTCAAACTATTTAAGCGATATCAACTCTCCTCGGCTAGGTTTCAAGGGATATTTTAATGGATGTTCTCCTGTTCTTCTCCTTTCTTTTTCTCCAAAAAAAGTCCTCCTTTCATGTCATCTACTTTCCTGTTATATACTGCGTCCCTCCCTCCATTTTTACCGTACACGTGTAGGTTTTACTCTGGGAACTTCTTTCTGTCCCATCCAGCACTTTCTGGAACCTTCGCTCAGTGGCCATAAGGCTGCTTAGCTACTGTTCAAGTATCACCTCCACATTAATACGGCCAGAGAGTTAGCCGGGAAGCATTTAATGTGGAGGTAGCAGCTTTAGAAGATATTTGCTACCTTTTTCGGTTCTTCCTTCGTTGATGTTCATTTTTAGTTCATACGTAACTTTATGAAGAACTTTGAATACTAAAATAGTTACATCCACCTCGGACCTTAGTTTCAGAGGAGGGTCTTATCCTCGGACGCAGTTTGGGTCACCATACATGACTTACATCTCTTTGTCTTATACTACTCCCAAAATAACTCTTTTTAGCCATCCTCGGATAAGTAAATGTCCTCGGACTGGGCCATTGGACCACAAGCCCACTTCTTATGATTTCTATGTCATCTTTTTGGACGACCGACCCCACAATTATTATTATTATTATTTCCAATAGAATTTCACTTTGAACAATCATGTTAATTATTTTAATGCGCATCACATGTCATAAGGAGAGAAGAAAGGGAGAGTAATATAAAAAGGGAATCCATTTGCTGCAACCATAACATGAAAGATACAACTTTTTATTAAATAGCAAATGATATCATTTGATTTCGACGTTCGCCTATATAATTTATAATTTTATTGTGAAATTTAGATTACTATAACTAAATGCCATATTATTATATAATTTCACAATCCCCATGTAATATATTAGATGTATTATGGTTTCACATGGAAATGTTTTTTTTTTTTTTATTTAAATGGGCTTTAGTTACAATTTATGTGACTTTCAATTACTTATAGTCAATAAAGACTTATTGAGAATGTGAATTAAAAATATTCTAAAATTTCATGGTTTAAAAAAAAATTTATTTTAAATTTACGATTTAATTTGAAATCATCTCAAAGTATAGGAAATATATGAAATTGATCTAAATCTTTAACCAAGGATGATTCACTTAGGACAAGGAGAATCTAACTACTTGCAGGAGAGAGAAAATAATAATTTTTTCAACAAAAAAAAAAAAAAAATCACTTAGAATGACTATGACTTGTACGCATTATCTATGGTACTATATTCCAAAAGACGAAAATTGCCTTCTATTAGCTGTTGAAACTAAACTTGTCCCATTTATTAGGTCAAATACAAGCATCCAAACAATATGACAACTACTTAAATTTTGTTTTTGCTGGCACTATGCTTATTCTAATTGAACACTTCATTTCATGTAAGAGCGACATTTGGTTTATCCGAGTGAACTGTTGATATGCTTAAAGAATTAAAATTAGCTGTTAGATTTGCCAGAACTATTTCATTATGTCTTCTATTGGTAAAGAAAATGTCCAGTACTTCCATATATATGACCAAAGCAACAGTACCTATTAAAATTATGGTATACCACTTTCTTCTTATTATTAATATTATTATTATTATTTGGGAGAGAGAGTTTTACCCTCAATTTGCCTCACTTCAATCTAACTTGTCGTTCAACCACTTCAGGTAAACTTATTGGCTAAGGGTTTAACTTGGCTCCAGTGCAGTGAAACATTGAACGGAGAGCAAAAGATCAAACTTTTCCTCCAACATAGTTTGAAAAGAAAGTTTCTCGAATCCACACAGCATAACAAATCAAATGAATATCTACGTTTGCTTTTATCAATGACTTTTTTAATGGTTCTATAACTTTATAAATATGATTTAGTAGAGGTGGTTTCTCACATGTTTAGAGGGAAGTTTTGTTCCTGAGAAAACACCAATACTTGCGTAATGCCATTCCCCAAGCATACTTCATGAGGCTAACATCAATAGACATGCCCCCATAATTCATGATCAAACTTATTAATACACCAATTGAGGAGACTACCATCAATAAAAATGCCAATTTACAATAATGAGAAAGTATCTCCTAAGCCCACTTCATAAAGCCGGCACATAAGATAATTTTCAGACAGTTAAAAAGTCTGGAGCAGCCACATAAGGTAATATTCAGACGGTTAAAAAGCCTGGAGCAGCCACATAAGGTAATTTTCGGACAGTAATAGTCAATAAGACAATAACAGTCATGACATTATATGGAAGAAACAGCTATCAATTTAAATGACTAAATGAGAGAGAAAGTAGTTACCATTCAAAACTATACATTATTGTACACTATACATCAGAAAATTGTTCGTGTACTTGCAAACCAGAGCAAAGCAGATTGGCAGAACCTCTATATACAAAGAAAAGCACTCAAAAGCCACAATGTTGCTATTTATAAGCCTCCCCTTTCAACTAATTATTCTCCCTGAGTTTATACAAATTGTCAACGTATTCTTCTGTGTCCCAAAGGAATGAGCCAAAAGCAACAGCCTCCAAAACCAACCTCTTCAGACTAGAAAATGAAGTCAAGATCACCTCATCATTCTCAACTAAACCTGTCTTCTCATCCCCAAAAAGTGCACTACTGTGACTCTCAATCAAGTTCACAGCCTCCTTAGATTTAAGTTTTGCACATCTCTGCAATGTCTCAGGATCAAACCCCATCACATAACATTTCAATGGTTCAAGTTTCATTTCCGAGTTACTTGACCCTTGACCACATGACACAGGTTGTCTGTTACTAACACCGCCAAAGAGAAGGGTTTCCAATCCATAAGAACATCGCTCTTGGAAGTGAAGGGAGGTCCTGTGACTGAGATGAAGATCCTGGTTTGCCAAACCTACGGTTCGCTCCAAGCAGTGTCTCAACAAAGCGGACTTCAAAAAGTAGCCATACAAGATGGATGCCACATATACTTGGCCAAGCATGAGCCGTGCAATCTTTGTTGTTGCCCAATTTTCTGTGACACTAGAATCTGCTCTCAAGCCAGTGACAGCAGTGACATGTTCCTTAACCATATCCAAAACCTCCAAGCTGTGAATGGACTCCAGCTCCCAGTCCTTCGAAGGCCATATCTCTAGTCTGCCATTATAAATGCATCTAGAAAGCCTTGGAACCAAAGGGACTTTGATTTCAGAAAATTTATAAAATATTGACAGGTACATGACATCTTGAACAGCTATTTGGCACTCATGCTCCTTTAGTTGTGCAATCCTCCTGGCATTCAGATATACTTCAGGTCAAATAGAGAGAGAGAGAGAATAAAATACTTTTCTTCTGATAAATATATACAAAAAAAAAAAAGTTCCAAAAATGACTATTTCAGTCCACAAACATCAATTGAAGATCAGTACTAGTTTGTTTAATGTCGTGACAAGTGTTGCTTAGCAGAAACCCTCTACATTGGTGAGCAATTTTAGCTATAACTAGCACATTCAACAGTGCAAGTAGAACCTAAGTGTTCCGTAGCCAACTATTCATATGGAAAAGGGGGATGAAACACATTTTCAACAGGAACCAAACACTGTGTTCTACTAATTTAACTATTGTGTTACAAAGGATTATGTTGTCCTTTTAAGCAATGGAATTCACCATTATAAGACTCAGCATATGATATACTACACTAAAAATGAGCTTCAAGCATTTGATTTAAATTTCTCTTTTGTTATCAATACATCCTAAATAGTCTTTCAGAGTTTAAGAACATGATATTGAAATATTTAATCGTTGAAATTCTAACACAGCAAATGGTCAGGAGCCAGACATTAGTAAAGTGAAAATTAACTATATGATCCCAACTTTTTGTGGTTCTCTAATAAAGCAAGACTGCAAGACTTTTCAGCCGCTTAAAGTCCAACATATGGTACACATTAACCTACACCCAGTAGCTGATATTAACCTCAAGTATTGGTTCTACAACATCTAGGAAATTTTTGAACTTGCATCTTAGCCATATATATATGTACATTTTAAACTCATTCAACTGACAGAAAGTAATACACATTCAAGAGGGGCACAGGGTGGAATACTTGGTATCCATCCACAGGAACCAGGTGAATGAGCAGGTCCATCATAAGTCCATGGACTACTATTCTACAATTAATTGATATAGACACTACACCTCTCCTACAGTGAGTTTGTCCACACATGATCACCTCCCATGCAATCAGTGTCAATCATGTAGAGTATTAGAATAGCAGAAACTAAGAAGGTTGTTAAATTACCGATTATTCTAAAAGCTTAAGCTGTTATGTTATTGATGATGTCTTATCGCAAGTCATCATCAAGATACTCTAAAATATTTAAATTACAAACAAATGGCACTACTCATTAATTCCATAAGCCTGAAAGTTCAAATGAGCATCAGATTAAAATTTCTTGCTAGTGTGCCCATAAAGTTAGTAAACTTTATATAGCAGGAGAGGTTTCAAATTATTTCTCTCCATTTACATGACACCTAGTAGTTATAAAGCATTGAATTGCAGTCCTTCATTGTATAATCATTCAAATTAAAAATAAATAAAAATATATATATATTAAAAAAAAAAAAAAAAAAGAGTAAACCAATTGCAACTGAATTCATCATGAGTGGCTTCAAATCCAGTAAAATACTGTTAGGTGCTCAAGTTAGGTTCCACACTAAGCTGTTAATAGATCTTATCATCACTTGAAGGGGGATCAGAAAGACCATTTCATGATCCAACAACAACTTGGTTCACAAATCCAACCATCTGATTCAATTCCACACTCATAAAATTTTACCACCCACGAGATTTGAATGAAATCATACGGATCGAACTATCAAAACAAACTGATGTTGTCACACATGATCTACAAAATGCAACCTATCATAGAGTTGATCAAATCCTAATTCACTAGAATTCACAAGCCTAATCAACAGTAAGAGAGGAAACAAACCTTAAGAATCCAGAATAGGTCATGCATTTCTCTAATCAATCTTGTTAGTTACAACAAAGTTATAATTGACTCTATGTCACTAATACAAGACTCTTATAATCTTTCATACAGACGTGATATTTCCTTTAAAAAAAAGGACCACCTCTGGCAAATCACAAATTAAGAAAATTAGTTGTTCTATTCAATGAGTGTCCAAACCAAATCTTTCTTTTAATTAGCAGCTTCCCATGCCCAGGATGAAATTTATTTAGGTACCAGGTCATGTCAAACTAGAACACCTAATCTTAGATATATGTCTCAATATAACGGCCTGCATCTTGATGTAACAAAGATGTCATTACATGAGCACATGACAATTGATATAGACATTACTTATTTCAACTGTAAGCTACAAAAATAACCGGTCGGTTTGAACCCATGACCTTATCTTCCATCCATTCGTGTGGCCATTTGAGTTAGAGCTCATTGGCCCAACCAAATTTGTAACGGGACATTATCTTGTACAATAATTACATAAAAATGCCTCTCTCACGTAGGGATGAGTCTCATGTTTCTTGGTTCACGCCAATGTGAGAGCAACATATGCACCTGTTACACAAGACAGTAAATCTTATGGAAGACTAGTGTCACAATTTTGCAAGCTTACTTTTCTTTGCATTTTCAAATTGGCTAAAATATTGCTTTCATACCTAATCTTTTTAAAGAGAGACTCTTTAGATAATTTTTGAGATTCTAAAAGGGAGCAGTTTGGATCCAGTGTCTTTTTATTTATTTTTATTTTTTTTAAGAGAGGCTCTTTAGATATTTTTTGGAATTTGAGAAGGGAGCAGTTTAGGTACACTGACATGACTCGTGACAGTGGACCCAAACTGCTCTCATCTCGGATCCCAAAAAATATCTAGTGACAGTGAAGCCAGTCAGATAGTGAAATGCGTCAAAATAGACACATGTCACGATCTAACCGGTCCATATGCACGGATAATACTGAACGTAATCCAAACTCACTTGGAAAAAAGTTACCTTATATTATTATTAGCTTATTTTTCTCCTAAAATGGATTTCATTGCACTTAACTTTAAGTGGTTCCATTGCTCCAAAAGTCAAGACTTTTAACTTTTTTTTTTTTGTTATTATTATTGGCGATTCCAAAACCGACCGAGTATAAAATTTGCAATAATTTAAGAGCGAAAATGAACTTCAAATTTAGGGACAAAAAACTAAATTCATGCAAACTTTTTTAAAGACTGATTCCAATTTAAATCACATAAAATATATATATATATATATATATATATATATATATATATATAAATCCCAACAAAAGAACCAAAGAAAATTATATAAAAATAAAACAAAACTCATAAATTAAAGTCAAAGGCCAACAAACTCACCAACTCCACATATATACATGTAAAAAAAATGATTAATATATATTAAAATTAAGGCTAAAATAACCAAAAGTTTATTTTGCTTTTTAAATTTTTTTTTTTTATAAATATATACTTTTTTATAAAATTAAAAAAAAAAAAAAAAAGTAAGAAACCTGTGAAGGGAGGCCTCGTCAGAGTGAGAGCTGAGGAGCATACGGGAAACGGCGGCGTTTCGATCATCAGCCAAGAGTTTAAGTTCTTCAGTGACAGCCACGTGGAACAACTGCCTGTGATTCTGCAACACACTGCTCAAAAACTTCCCCGCCTGTGACCGTTGCTCTAGCGGCGAGTTCAGGCCGCTATTGCTATTGCTACTGCTAGAAGACTCGCAGTGGTGGCTAGCACCGGCGCTGGCAATTACGGAAACGCCCCTGGGCTTGAGGGAAACGATACTGGGCTTGGTGGGGAAGCTGAGGGTAGTTTTGGGAGAGAAGTAAAAGTAAAGTGAGCGAGAAGAGAGAGTGGTGGTAGCAAGGTCCATCAACTGATAAAGTGGGGGATGATAAGAATGGGATTTTGGGATTTGGGTTTCTCTGTTTTTTTTTTTTTTTTTGGGATGAATGGGAAGTTTTCAATGATTTATATATATGTGGTATTGCTTATGGATAAGTACTTTTGACTTCGTTCTAGTACCTTTTTTGCACTCGGACTTGGAGTGTGTATGGGGGGATATTTATTGGAGAGGGAGTATAACAAAATCTCTAATTTTATCAAAAATCGAATTTTGGGTAAAAGTATAGTAACTTTTACTCTTTTTTTTTTTTCCTTGATTTGTTTTCTTGAGCTTCAAGTTTTTGTTTTTTGTCGAGTTCATTTAGAAACAATTTATTTAATTAAAATTAAAAAATTTTACTAAAAATATTGTAAATAAAACTAAAATTAGTCAAAATTTTGAAATAGTACTATGAATAATATTAAAAAGTATAATGAGACCTATAAATAATAGGAAAAATAAACTAAATTATAAAAACTATATTTTTCAGCTAATGCCCAACATAACCTTAGTATGTTGAGAAAATATGGGTAAAGCAAGGAATTTTTGTTTTGCATTATGGGTTTTTAACCTTAATTTGGTTCCTAAAAGAAAAGAAATTTTTGAATCTAAAAATAAACTAATTTCAAATATATATTCTATTTTTTAAATTAAGGACACATGGTAGCTTATGTGACAAAAAAAATATATTTTAATATCTTTGTTATCTACATATTATATTAATAAAATATCAAAAAATTAGAGAATAAACCAATACATTTGAAAAGATAAGGACAATTTTCACAAATAAAATATACATCAAAAACCAAAATGGTAATTTACCCAATAAAAAGGCTTTTAGATCTTTTACCCATGTTTTTGTTTCATTAAAAGTAAATTTTTTATTAAAAAAACTCTTAGATTTATTTATTTTTTCCTTACTAGAATTAATTTTTTCTCTACCATTAATAACTTGTAATATTAATAGTTGTGAAATATTTTTTCCTTACATTCAACTTGCTTGTGGCAATCATCAACTTGCTTGTTTTTTTTCTTTTGGGAGATGAATGGGAAGTTTTCAATGATTTATATATATATGTGGTCGTGCTTATGGATAAGTACTTTTGACTTCTTTGTAGTACCTTTTTTGCACTTGGACTTGGAGTGTGTTTGGGGGGATATTTGTTGGAGAGAGAGTGCAACAAAATCTCTAATTATATCAAAAATCGAATTTTGGGAAAAAGTATGATAACTAGGGGTGTCCACGGGTTAGGTTTGTGCCCAACCCGGACTCGACCCGAATGAGGCGGGTGGATAAAAAATTAACCCGAAACCGACCCAGAGATCTGTTCGGTTTTTTCGATTCAGGTCTCGTCGGTTTCAGGTTGATTTGGGTCGGTATCAGGTTTCATCTCCGGCGCCAAAATCAGGTCGAATTCGGTGAGATCAGGTCGAAATCTGGCCGGATTCGACCAGATCAGGTCGAAATCTAGCCGGATCCGTTAAGATTTGGCCTAAATCTGGCCGGATCCGTCGAGATCTAGCCCAAATTTCGTCGGATAACGGCGATATCTCACTGGATCTCGAAGGATCTGGACCTAATTTCGCCAAAAATGGTCGAAAAATCGTAACAACTCGTCGAAAAGAGAAACGCCACGGTTTGGATCGGGTGTCATCGAGTTTCGAAAGGAAAAACCGACATCCGACCCGCGTGGGGTCGGGTTAACAAATTCGGAACCCGTGTCTGACCGCCGAAGTCGTCGAATCGGGTGGCGGCGGGTCGGACATGGGCGGGTTGGGCGGGTCTGTTGGACACCCCTAATGATAACTTTTACATTTTTTTTTTCCTTTGATTAGTTTCTTGAGCTTCAAGTTTTTGTTTTTTTCCAGTATATTTAGAAACAGTTTATTTAATTGAAATTAAAATTTTTTTATTAAAAATATTGTAAATAAAGAAAAAAATTAGTTGTATTAGTACTATAAAACCTATGAATAGTACTAAAAAGTACAATGAGACATATAAATAGTAGCAAAAATAAGTTAGATAGTAAAAAAAACTATTTTTTGTAGCTAATACCAAACACAACCTTAGTAAGTTGAGAAAATATGGAAAAAGCAAGGAATTTTTGTTTTGAATTATGGGTTTTTAACCTTAATTTGGTTCCTAGAAGAAAAGAAATTTTCGAATCTAAAAATAAACTAGTTTCAAATATATATTATATTTTTTAAATTAGGGACATTTGATAGCTTATATGACAAAAAAATAATATTTTAATATCATTTTTATTTACATATTATTTTAATACAAAACCAAAAAAAATTAGAGAATAAACCAATATATTTAAAATGATAAGGACTATTTTCATGGATAAAATATACATTAAGAACCAAAATGGTAATTTACCCAATAAAAGGCTTTTAGATCTTTTACCTATGTTTTGGTTTCATTAAAAGTAAATTTTTTATTAAAAAAAAAAACTCTTAGATTTTTTTTTTCCTTACTTGCATTAATTTATTCTCTACCATTAATAACTTGTCATATCAACAATTGTGAAATATTTTTTAATAGAGATTAAATTCTATAAGGATGAGGTGTAAAACCCATGTTTTACACCATCCAATAAATGATTGTCATATCTGCATTTTACTTAAAATTTAATACATCCTACCATACCTAATAACATCTCAATAAATTTCCAATTTGGTTGGATTTATATATGGGTATTAGAATTGATTTAGTATGATTGTGTTTATTCTTAAATATGTGATAAGATGATGTGGCATGTTAAGATTGAAGGGGTAAAATATGGGTTTTACACCACCTCCTCATATAATTTAATCTCTTTTGAATAAGTAAATCTTCAATAAGTAAATCAAGATATTCCTCTTCAGACCACCTTCCCATTTGTATCTTGCTCATTAAGTCTTGAGTCTGAACCATTCATTACCATTCGTTTTTCCTTGGACTATTCACACTCTCGGCCAAGGCCTACAGCCTTATATACAAATTTGGGCCCTTACTCCCGCGTAGATATTTCACAATTATATTACTTATTTAAATGATTTAATTGATGACATGAATAAATGCTTGGTAAAAGTGTTAACTCTGTGATTTATTGATCTTGTACAATACTTTGAATTTTAATTTCCTATGGAATGCATAAATTAATTGAAATGCATATATAGATAAAATAAAACATCTCATAAATATCATCCAGATTAAATAAAAAAGATTACCTTAATTTATAAAACGAAAAAACTTATGATGTATGATCTTCTTCTCTTTTTTCAAAAGTAAAAATTATGAGAAATGAATGTAATAATATAAAACAAATAATACAATTTCTTTTACATTTTTTAAACTTTTAATAATTAAGATTTAAGATAGTAATTTAAAACTATTAGAAATTTGATAATAGAGATTTAGGTAGCTGCTAAACTAAAATAAATTTAATAAATTTTTAGGGGCAAGTTCCTTTTATTTATCTATATATATTTTCTCTTGCAAATTAATGTAATATGACACATTTTCTTATAGTGAACATGAAAGTTCGATCATGATTTACCATTCAACTCTCTCCTTTTGAAAGGTAGACGAGTCACATCCGTGTACAATTTGGACACTACGGCGGGCACACTGGAATTTTGCCACCCCGGCACACTGTAATGTAATGGACCAGATATTTTATTCTTTTGTGGAACTGGAATTTTGGCATTATTCATATTATTGTGAGAATGCGACAACCAAGAAATAACCCTTCGGTCATCATATTATTATTATTCATCATCACGTATTAAAGAAATAAGAAAAATATCTTGATAAGCTTCAATTATTGTGAGAATGCGACAACCAAGAAATAACCCTTCGGTCACTCTAGCTTATCAACCAAAATAAAAAAAAAACCTTTCGGTCACTATTAAAAAATTAAAGAAAGCCAAAAAAATAGGGGGTTTAAATTTTCTAGTTCAACCATTCATATTTTAGATATTTGTCTACGATTTGACCAAGTGAACTTAGGTCCAGAGAACCCTAGGTCCATGAAATTACAATCATCCAAACAGGATTTAAAATCTGATGCTCTATTCAAGTTGATTTGCCTACCCCCAAGTTTATCGCTACCACACATAATTTCATTAAAGTCACCAAGGAGTAACCAAGGAAGATTATGTAAGAGAGCTACTTGTGACAGATTAGCCCATAAAATTTTCCTTTCAGCTAAACAAGGACTCGCATAGACAGAAGAAATAAGCCAAGTAAGATCAGAATTGCATACCTTTATAGTGGCATGGATCTCTTGTTCTGTAGCAGCCAGTACAAACACTTCTACCTCCTTTTTTTTCCAGAGCAGCCAAAGTCCTCCCGCATATCCAATGGTGTCAGTGACAAAGAAACCATCGAAAGGAAGACCCTCAATAATCTTGGCAGCCCTATCACCACCCACTCTTGTCTCAATGATAATCATTAGGGATGGATAATGGTTCACCGCTATTTCAAACACCCTTCTCATGAAGTCCCCATTCAAGGCACCCCACATTGATAGATGCTTTGCGAACCCTGCTTGAAGAACTCTTTACCCTAAAGCTTCAATGACCCATTTGCCCAGGGTTTTTTCTGATTATTGCCCTGTTCTCCTGGAATTAACTAGACCCCCTCCCAAGGCTACTGAAAAACCCTTTACGTTTCACACCATGTGGTTGCACCACCCTGATTTTCCTAATGTTGTAAGGAAAACTTGGGAACTTGATCCTAACCTCCAGACAGCTATTAAGAGCTTTGTGGACAATGCTATACAGTGGAACAATTTGGTATTTGGAAATATTTTTGCCCCGAAAGAAAAGGGTGCTAGCCAGGCTTAATGGGGCCCAAAAAGCTCTTCCCAATGGCCCTAATCATTTCTTGATCCAATTGGAGAAAAGCCTCATTGAAAAGTATAACTTAATAATGCAGCAAGGGGAGGAATATTGGGCCTTAAAATCTTGTCTTAATTGGGCTGCGTATGGCGACTCTAACACCTCCTTCTTTCATGTATCCACGTTGGTCAGGAGGCAAAGGAACAAGATTAGGATGTTGAAAAATTCTGCTGGGGAGTGGATTACCAATGAAGAGGGGATTCAAAACCATATACTTTCGGGCTTTAAAGAGATTTTCCAAATAGAGTTTTTAACTTCACCCTTTGATTCGGGAGTCCTCTATTATAGTTGCAGCTCCCTCACTGAGAAGAGAGGTCCATTTTGGTTGCTCCTATCTTGGAAGAAGAAATTAGGCAAGGCCTATTGGCTTTAAAGCCTTTTAAAGCCCTTGGACCTGACGGATTACATGCGGGGTTTTTCTAATATTTTTGGAGTGATGTTAAAAAATCTGTTTGTATGGAAGTTTCGAATATTTTTGACTCAAGGGTGATACCAAACTTTCTAAATGAGACTTTGATCTCTCTTATCCCAAAATTCCCTAGCCCGGAAAGCTTGAATAACTTTTGACCGATTAGTCTATGCAACTCCATCTATAAGGTGGTTACAAAAATCATTGTTGGTTGCATTAGACCTTTCTTGGATAAACTTATTTCGCCAAACCAGATTGCATTTGTCCCATGAAGAAGGGGTTTGGACAATGTTGTTGTTGCACAAGAACTTATTCATTCTCTAGATAAAAATAAGGATAGAGTGGGCTTTATGGCTATAAAGATTGACCTTGTTAAGGCCTATGATTGTCTTAAATGGTCTTTTATCGGCAAAATCCTCCAAGTTTTTTGTTTTCCTAATAGATGATTAAGTTGATTATGAGTTGTGTGTCGACTACGACTACCTCTATTCTCATTAATTGAGGCAAGTCAAGCTCCTTTAAGCCCACGAGAGGGATACGACAAGGCGACCCCCTTTCTCCGTATTTGTTCATTCTTTGCATGAAATATCTTGGATTTCTCATCAATGAAAGTTGTAGGATGAAAGATTGGACTCCTTTAAAAGCTTTTAGGCAAAGTTTGGGAATTTCACACATTTTCTTTGCGGATTATCTAATGCTTTTTGCCAAAGCTAATAAGGCAAGAGCTGAATCCATCAAAAAGGTGCTAAGTAAATTCTGCAAAGAATCTGGGCAGCTAGTTAGTGTTGATAAGTCACGCATTTACTTCTCACCTAATGTCTCTTTAAGCATTAGAGAGGATATCTGTGTTGTGCTTGATATTGCTGAAACCTCGAATCTTGGAAAATACTTGGGTTTCGCCTTAAACCATAAAGGACCAGCTCGGAACAGATACAACTTTATTGTGGAGAGTGTAATCTCTAAGCTTTCGGGGTGGAAATCTAAATTCCTATCTTTTGCTGGAAGAACAGTTCTTATCAAATCTGTACGTCATGGCTGTAATTCCAAATCATATCATGCACGGGGTTGCTTTGTTGAGCCATTTATGTGAAAAACTTGATAAGGTTAATAGAGATTTCTTGTGGGGCTCATCTATGGATAAGAGAAAGCTTCACCTTGTGGGTTGGAGCAAAATAATGAGGCCTAAGGATGAGGGGGGGCTCAACATCCAGGCAGCAAGGGCCAAAAACATTGCCTTGCTTGCCAAGCTCAATTGGAGACTCTATCAAGACAAAGATTCATTTTGGGCAAAGGTCCTATTGAGTAAATACTGCTCTCAAAATCGCCGGAACTGTTTAGACCCGGATAAGCTTCCTTGCTCCTTTAACTGGGCTGCAACTAAAGTGGGGTTTCCAATCTTTAAGCAAGGCATTTGCTGGAATGTGGGAAATAAGTCGATGTTGAGTTTTTGGGAGAGCAATTGGATAAAGGGCAATGCTATGAGAGAGCTGATTGAAGGCCCCCTTGCCCAACATGAGGAAACCCAGACTATTTCTGATATCCATCAAAATGGTTATTGGAATTTTGATAAAATCTCCTTTGATCTTCCAAGGGTGGTCATTGATAGAATACAGGCCATACCTATCCAATCCTTTGGTGAGAGGGAGTGTAATACCCCCCACATACTTTATTTGAGGTTATTGTTAAGTTTTCCTTTTAATAACGGTTGGGCCATTATTATTATAATTGTTGGGCCATAGGTATTATTTTATTAATAATTGCAGCCCGCTACTCCACTAAGCCCATATCTCTAATACAAACTACAGGGTAGAGGAAGAGACAGTCAGGGTTTTCATAGAAAAGGTTTTTTTTTATTTCAAAGAGGCTAGGAGGAGTTTTCCTTGGAGTTAATTGAAGAGGCAACTAATTGTTCAGGTATGATTTTTCATCTCTTAGAATCAAAGAATTAAAAGAGTTAGTGATGTGCAGATTGTTAAGAAGGGGTATTTTCCTAGAATTGTTATTTAAACTATTAAATCCTAGATTGCCCACTGCCCTTGATGCGGGTCCTTGAACAGATTCATGGAATCTCAATTCCTAATTCATGAACACGGCTGTAAAATTTCAATTGTGGTTAATACATATATTACAGGATGGCTTTAACGTTAGGAGGGCTTAAATGTTGTCTCGTTGGATTAATATATATTAAATCCATGATTTTGGCTTAAGTCTTCTTCGGTTTTGTACATATAATTTATATAAATAATGAGGCAATGATGCTGCCAACATTCCAGTGGGGTCATGCTATTAAAATATTGGGGTTATAAATTAAAGTTTAGAATTGGCTTCCCATTAGATTTGTATATATTGAGGTTTTGTATATATTGTTCTCTATGGGTCCCTAGATTGGTATATATCAGGTCTTCTATTAGATATATATGTATATATATATCTATATTAGGTCCTATTAGATTTCACGTTTTCTTTGATTATATTACTAGTTTAGGAATTGACCCTAATGAGGAGGTGGCGTTCAATAATAACATGAAGTCTTGGAGTTGGTTTAATTCGATATTTGTTATATTGGTCAATTGTTTTAGAATAACTGCTAGGTATTTTCGGATTTGATGTTTCTACGTATGGGAACTAGTTCTGCCTATATTATGACTCTAGGAAAATAAAGAGAAGGTTGTGGAGGATTATAGAGTTTTAGTAAGTAGTTTATGATCATGAAATTTCATGCTTATTGATTAAAGTAATTTTCTGTTTAGAGCTTACGGAAGACTAAAAGTGCTCGACTGTGTTCGGATATATTGGCAAGAGAGGTAAGTAATTATGCATAATATGCACAAGTTTTGTCATTTAGGTTCTTAGATGTCAAAGGTTTTCAAAAGTCATATTTTTTAAGCTTACGTTTTCTAAAGTTTATTGAAAGCATTTTTACATCATTGAAAGAGAAACTTTGATTTCTTTTTAAATAATGTTTTAAAGAGAAATTTTGAATTTTAAATCACATTTTGAATGTCCATATCTCATTTAAAAGATAACTTCTAAACTAAAATATTTTCCGAAAATAATTGAGTTTCAATGTAAGTTTTCTAAAAAGGTTCTTGTTCTTAAATTTGTTAAAACCAAGTGTTTTCAAAGTCATATTCCTATTCTCCAAATGGTATTTAAAATGTTTCTTTTAGCAAATTTAATTTTCAGATTTACTCAAGAATTGTAAAATATTTATATAAACTCTTCAGTTCTTATTCATTCCCTAAGAGAGTCAAGCATCCTTTGATTTATGTTCTATTCGATATTGTGATATTTGATATGCCTCTATATTTGAAAGAAATTCTTAATATCAAGTAAATTATTATATTTCGTATAAACTTTGATTTGTGATATGTGACTCAAAATAAGTGTTTTTAGAATTGATCAGATATATCAGATATATGTGTAAATCCACTCACAGGATTGTATGTGAGAATATGTGTTGATCCCTCACCAGCAGGGGTTAGATGTTGGTATCCGCTCACAGGATTGTATGTGAGAATATGTGATGTGTATATGTGTGATACTGTGCTCTGATCAATTATATGTATGTGATTTCTAATGATTTTAAGATGTGATTACATGTATATAAAGTGATTTATTATATGTTTTGGAATGATTATTTTTGATATCATTGAATGAGTTTGTGAATAATCAAAATACTCGTGCTTGGCTTGACTCTATCCTATTGTGTATTTTGTATAATTACTTACTAGATGTGGCTCACCCCATCCATTACTATTTTCAGATTAAAGTTTAGTTGGGGAACATAACCTTTGGACTGCTTCGTAAGGTGCGGGGTAGAGCGTGGGAGCTTTAGGCGAAGTCAATAATACTTGAAGTCTTAAAGGATTATTAGTTTTTTTTTTTATATATATATTCCGCTTTAGATTTCATAGTGTTTTGGAGATTATTTTAAATTGTGGTTTTTAGTATTGTAAAAGATTGATCAAGAGCATTGTTTATTTGGAGTTTTATTGAATTATGTTTAAATTAAATATGTTTATTAAGTATATGTAAGATCAAGAAGTAGTCATACATCTAAATTCATGTTTCATGGATTTGGGTCGTGACAGGGAGGATATTTTGATGTGGAAGTTTTTAGCTGATGGAGAATTCAATATGGCTTCAGCCTATCTTTTAGCTATATCCGATCAGCCCAAACCTCCCTCATTCTCAGGTTGCTGGGTTTGGGATATGGATACTTTGCCAAAAATTAGGCACTTTCTTTGGTTGTGCAACCATGCTAGCATACCAACCAGACAAGTAATTAATAATAGGGGAATTAATTGCTCTCTGTTCTGTCCCTTATGCAGTGCGCATGAGGAATCTATTATACGTACTTTCAAAGATTGATTTGTGAGGAGATTTTGGCTGTGCATTGGAGTGCCTCAAGTTTTAACTGATTTTCTAAGTCTTGACCTGTTGGATTGGCTTAAAACAAATTGCTTGTGCAGCAGCCATGTTCAAGCTAATGGTTTTCCCTGGCGCTCAATATTTCCTTTTGCTGTTTGGTGGTTATGGAAGCATAGGAATAAAATTAGTTTTTGAAAACTGCCCGGCCAACCCGAAACTATATCAATCGTGCATCTAGGTGGTGAGAGAATATTTTTATTGTGTGAGTAAAACTCAAACAACCATGCGCAATATAGCTATTCAAGTGCGCTGGTTCAGACCACCCCTTGACTGGTTTAAATTAAATTATTATGGTGCTGCTCTTGGCAATCTGGGTAAGGTGGGTGGGGGCAGTCTAATACGTGACCATCAAGGGAAATGGATCAAAGGATACATGAGGCATATCGGGTTTACTTCTAGCATCATAGCAGAATTTTGGGCGTTGAAGGATGGCTTGTTGCTTGCATCTCAGCTCGGCATCTCACAGCTTCTTGTTGAGTTGGATGCAAAGACTGTGGTCAACCTACTACATTCTTCCAAGCCTTAAAATAACTCCTTTTCTTCTTTGCTTAATGATTGCAGGTTCCTCCTTCACCAATTCCAGCAAGTCAAGATCAACCATGTCTTTCGAGAAGCGAATAGATGTGCGGATTATCTTGCCAAAGGAGGCTGCACCCTTGTTAGGGATTTTGTTGTTTTAGACAATCTTGTATCTGAAGAACTATGTACTATTTTAAATTCTAATGCTTCCGGTTTGTACTCCTTATGGCTTTCAGCCAGCACTTCGCCTTTTATGGCTAGTTATGCAATTTCCCCTTTAACCAAAAAAAAAAAAAAAAAATTCATATTTTACTTTTTATTTTTTATTTTTATAAATTAACAATTAGAGAGGAAGAATTTGAATTTTGAATGGGGAAGGTATAAAAAATGTTGACTAAACTCTAAAGAGTCTTTATAACTTAACTTGTTGCACCTCCTTATTTGTACATAATATGGAGAGTTCAAATTTCTCTCTCCATTATAACTATCCAAACTAAAAGACCCTATGAAATGAGTGATATTTATAAATTGAATAATATCAAGTACAATCTATAGCATTGAACCGTAACAATATTTGGTCCAAGTGGGAACCTACTTATAACAGCAATAAATGAAAAAAAAAAAAAAAAAAAACCTACGTAATTTAAACCCTATCATTTTGGGGTAGTCCAAATTAAACGCTAAAATTTTAAAAGTATCAATTTAATCTCTACACTTTTTTAAAAAGTACCAAATTAAAACTTATAGTCGGAATAGGGAAATACCGTTTAGAGAGGGAAAATTTCTGACCTATCACAAGTTGACACATCATGCTACCAAGTCTACAAAGTACGGCCAATTACAAAGCACCACGTATTGCTACTAAGTTTTGCTATCACTATTCAAAAACCAACAGAAATTTGTCAAGTATCATTGAAATAGGGACATAAAATGCATGCAAAACCAATCACACATTGACGCGTGTAAGTAATGACATAAGCAACGTGATGCATGTAAGCAATAACACAGGTAGTCCAATCGGGTGCTGACATGTGTCACCTTGAAAATCAAAACATTTTGGTCAATCAAAAGATGCCACATTTCTAGGATAAAAAGTCCTAAAGCTCCTCTAATCAGACTGTGACACATGTCACCAATCAAATTTCGCCACGTGTCACTCACCCACTCCCAAACTCCTATAAATAGAAGCCTTCCTAAGGCATTTACACACACCAACACATCTTGGAACACACACCAAGACATATTGGGAGAGATCTTGGAAGACACCAAGGCATCCATGCCATAAGCAACATCAAAGAAGATTCAGAAGTACAGAACCTTTGTTGGAATCAAGCCCTGAAGCCTCCAGGAACTTAAAGAATTTCAACCTCGAATACAAAGAACATTCGAACCAGAATCGTCCAAACTACCTGCCTAAATCTTAAAGTTTGCTGGAATCAAGCTCAAAAGCCTTCAAAAACTTCAATAAACCACAAATCAGCAAAGTTCTACAAATTCAAGCCCCAAAAGCTCCAAAGAACTTCCTACCACAAACCTTCGAATACGAAGAACATTCGAAGAGAAATCACCCAAAATATCTTCCTAGATCTCAAACAGCATTGGAATCAAGCTCAAAAGCCTCCAAAAACTTCAAGAAACCACAAATCAGTGAAGCTCTACGGATTCAAGCCTCTAAAGCCCCGAAGAAATTCCACCACAAACCTTCGAAGACAAAGAACAAGCGAAGAACACACAAAGAACATGAAGAACAAATGATTTCTAACAAGCTCATAGCCAGAGATTCATTGTAATTTTGTTTCAAAGATCTTCGTGCCATTCTTTAGCCAAATTGAAGGATATTTGTTGTTCAAATCAAAATCACATTACCATAATTCCAATCAACAAATTTTTCAAGGAGATCGAATCAAAGGATCACTCTTTTGTAATTATAAAGAATTGTACGTACCACATATTCATCAATACAAATTCGAATTTGTGAAACTATTTTACTTGTTTGACTTTATTTCAAACTCGAAATTTAGTCGTCCATACTGTTATAACCTTAACTTCAAAAAGTGGGAGGGAGAAAGAAAAAATTGAGAGAGAAGTGAGAAAACTGGATTCATCATAAAGAGAGAGAAAGGCAGGACTACTGACACTAGAGGCCACCGCCGTTGCCAACACCGACAGCCTCCCCATTGCCACCAGTGGAAGAAGTAGTGACAAAAATATGAGGAAGTTTTCGCATCAATGTTGTTTTTTAGCTGTGATTTAAAAAGTGTATAGGGCTGTTATTATGTTTAGTGGTATGGTACCCAAGCAATTCCACATTTGCTGTTGGTGAAATTGTATCCTAGGCTTTAGAGCTGTATGGGAATGGCTAATGATAAATACGAAGTTAATGAAAAATGGGATTAATTGCAAATCAAATTCGTGTTGATAGTAATTAGTTGCGTTAAATTCAATTGTAAAAGAATAAAATGTCCTTGCCATTGCTTTCATCTTCAAAGGGTTGCTTAAACTGGTATTCTTCTTAGTATTTTCTTTATGTTCTTCAAAAACCCACAACAGTAGGGAAGATTGTCGTTGTCGCCACCATCAGAGGTGGCGGTGGTGGAAATGGAGATAGCATCGACGTATCTTAGCTTTCCAATTAGCATGATTCATTAATTTGGGTTGAAATCAAGTGTCATTTAGTCTTTAAGAAAAAATAATAACAATAATATTAACTAATTGCTGCTTCTCTTACTATGTTTCCAGGGGAGTCTAATTCCATTTTTGATAAAATACTGCATACCCTTGCTTCTTTTTAAAATGCATTTTATAAACTTAAAAAAAAAAAAAAAAAAAAAATTGTTACAAATCCCTTTATTTGTACTTTACGTCAATATTAATCTATAGGCTCCTTTAATACGATTGGCATTGTGTTGTGATATGTACGTGTGTCATTGTCTTTTTAGTAACAATCACCTTACTCTCATGAGTAATTTATTTTAACGATTTAAATATTGCATATATGTTATTAATTTGAACTAAAAGAAAATGAAAGTAATGCATAAACTAATAAGAAGAAGAATTAATAGTTGCTACTTTAGATCCTATTTAATTTTGTTAAGTAAAGTACCATGTCTGCGTCAACATCTATAATTTTGGAGATATTCGACCGCTATGAAGATTATTATTATGGACTATATACTTAGGGTCTGCTTGGATATCGCTTATTGCTGAAAATTGAAAATTGAAAAATGAAAACATGGTAGCAAAATAATTTTTAAATGTGTGAATAGTGCCATTGGACCTAGTTTTAAAGAAAAATTTGCTGAAATCCGTACTTGTGGGTCTCGTGCACTATTCACGGGACCCACAAAAAAAATGCAGACGCACGTCTGCTTGCCTTTTCAGTGCAATCCAAACCCAGCCTTACAAACTAAGTGATAATACAATAAAAATATAATATAAATGATAAGAAATTAAAAAAATAGAACTAAATATATAAGAGACAAAATAAAATTAGAACAAAACTAATCAAGGTAAGTTATGGAAATCTCACGCTTAGAAACTTCCAAGACCAATTCACATCAAATTTTCATTCCACAAACTTTATCATTGGTATAATAAACGCAATATTATTTTCCGTGAACTACTAGCCCAAAAATAGATCATAAAATTTTTATTTTTGTTAGATATATATATCTATATATATATATGAGATATGTTCAAGTTACACCTGGTGTAACTCTAAAGAGTTACGTTTTTTTTAAACCATTGGATTTAAGTAGATCTAACGGTAAAAAAAGGACCCTCATTAATGCTAATATTCTGATTAGTATCTTATTAATTATCTCTTATTTATTGCATTCCATATCTATCTCTAAACCTAAAAAAACACAAAAAGTATCCGTATCTCTCTAATTTTTTTTTCCACCGTTTCTCCAAAAAAAAAAAAAAAAAAAAAAAGAAAGAAGAAGGAAGAAGCCACTGGTTGCACAACTGGTTAGTCTCCCACTGTTTTTCCCTTGTTATAATTTCTTAGATAGAACTATTTTATTGTATTTAACTATATTGTAAGACGTTGAAAATTTTGGTGGCTGTTGTCGTTCTTTTTATATGCAATAGTAGTCTTTTAGTTCTTTTTATATGCAACTGTATTTTCCAGAACAACTTGCTATTGACTAAATCTATTGGGTCTATTAGTTCTTTTTATATGCAAAAGTAAATATAATGTATCAAAATAGTTGCTGCATGTGTAGATATAACCTCTGTTTTTCTATTGGGTCTATTAGTTGTTCCAAATTTTATTGTCTCATGTGAAGTTAAATTTTATTAGTTTTACTATTGGGTCTATTAGATATAACCTCTGTTTTCCCTTGTTATAATTTCTTAGATAGTACATATGTTTTGCAGCTGAATGTTTACACACAGATGAGAGGGAACTTTGATATTATATTCGGTCTATTAGTTGTAGCTACAGGTATTGGCTAATAAATCGAATAGTACTTGGCTCAAAGTGATTATTTCTTTAGATATGGAATTATTCAAATTTTTATTTATGTAAATATATTGGTTGTTATATTTACATATTTTATATTTTTATTCATTGTTTATATTGGTTGTTATAGTTACTAAATAGCCAATGGAGTGTGAAGAGTTATATGATACCCCAAACAATCCAGAGCTATTAGAGCAAGAGTTATCACCTAAAGATTTTGGTGATTGTAAGTTGAAATCCAAGCCATATGTTGGAATCAGGGGCGGCGCTAAAGCAAATTCAAGGGTTCAAATGAACCCCCTGACTTCAAAATAAAAAGCTATATATATAAAATATATTTTTTTTTGTTAGCTTAATACTTTAATTTATTTTTAAAAATATTTTTTTTCATGCTCTGACTTAAATTTTGCACATCTTTATTACAAGTATTTTCGACTTTAAGAATAAAGAGTAAGTTTTTTTTTTTTTTTTTGAGAAACCAAATAAAGAGTAAGTGTCTGTGAATTGTAAGTGTAATTTTTTTTTTTATATAAATTTATATTATATGTGTGTGAGTGTGTTTAATATTAGTTGTGTACATTACTTTTTGTTATAATGTTACGTATTTGTGTAAATTATGATGTGTGTAGATGTTTGTTTGTACAATATAAATATAATATAACTTTATATAATTTAATAATTAAGAAATAGAGAGGGTTTTTTTTTTTTTTTTTTTTTTAACATGTGTGTGTATTGCTATCATATAATAATAACTTTTTGTAATAAAGTAGTAAAATTCAAGAAAACAATTGTAAAGTTAATGATTGTTCAAGCATTACCACCGCACACCCTTAGTGCGATGGTCACTCCACAAGTATAAGTGCTTGTGGGGTGTAGGGGTATAGGGGGCAAGAGTCGGGGTTCAAGTCTCTAGGAGGGAGTTTTGCACACATATACACTTAGATTAGACTATATAATTTTATGTATGAATAAGTGTGATTGTGTGCATTAATAATTAATATGAAACCAATGACTAGAAATTAGTCATTTAGTCAAATAGATAATAACAACTGTATAAAGATAAAAATGTTAAACAAACTTAACAAAATAAAATGATCATAAACTCATAGCTACCCACATTAGTAATAGATATTCATAATGAATTATCATGTAACATTCAAAATTTAAAAACTTGTAGAATAAAATTGTAAAACTTTATGTATTATTATTATTATTATTATTATTATTTCGATAATGCAATATATTCAAGTTTTCTTTTTATTGAAATTTTGTAGTGACCCCCCTAAACAAAATTTCTGGAGCCGCCACTGGTTGGAATACAATTTGACTCCCTTGATGGTGTTGAAACTTTTTACAAAGAATTTGCAAAAAAAAAGAAGGTTTTGGAATCCGTGTTCATACCAGTAAAAGACCACGTAGAAGTAATAATATAAAAAGTCGTATTTATGTATATTGTACTGAAGGGGAACGCAAAAGAAAACATGATAGCATTTGATGCCAATAATATTAATGACTTAGCATAAAGTGAGTTTTTTCATTTCATTTTTCTAGTCTTTTTTTTTCAGCAATTCTAGACTCTTTGTTTAGTCCTGCATTCATTTTTCATAGAGGTTGTGATAAGCAATCTGTTTGAATAATGAAAACTTTTTGGAGGAAACCTATTAACAATTTTCCCGAAATGTGTTACTGTCTCTAAGGATGGTTTTCAATTAATCATGGTCAACATGTTGTCCTATAATGCATTAGCAACTTGCTTGTTATCCTGATTCAGGACTCTTTCACTTATAGAAATTGATCAACAAAATCGTATTTTGATCTAAAGATAACATACACATGTTAAAAAAAATTAGCAGCTTCATAGGTAACAGACTTACAGCATCTCTTAATCCAAACATCTCTGATTACAAAAATTGATATATGAAGAAGCGATTTTATTCAATCAATTGGAGTCTTAAGTGTACAACTAACATAAATACATTTAGCAGTAACAACTAACAACAGGTACAATAGCGTTTGCTGCTCCATAATCACTCTCAAACCTCCATAATCACTCCAATACCAGGTGAAGCAGAGGTTAAGGATCATTTTTGCTGCTCCATTATCACTATAATACATTTTGTATTCCCATCAAAACATTTGTCAGTGAGCCTTCTAACATTTCCCTGCAAAATGAAGTGTTTGTTTTAAGTCTTTCACAATCAGCTATAAGCAAGGAAGTCAATACCGTACCGAAGGCTGTACCAGTTTGGCCACCGGTACGATATATTTTGGATACCGATCAATACCGGTGTACCGTTTCGGGTTTACCGCTATTTTATATATTTAATATATATATATATATATATATATATATATATATATATATATATATATATAACTAACAATAAATGTGAATTTTTGTTTAATTGACTAGACATTTTAAAAAAAAAATTATAAGGCAAATTTTAGATCTCTTTTTTACTCAAATCCAAAGTTGTTGCACATGTACAAGCCAAAATATACCTGCCAACATTTGTTACTACTTTTTTTAGTTTTTATTCTCTTCCACTATTTTTAGTATCTTTTATTATTATTATTTTTTATTTGCAATGTATTTTTTATTATTACTAATATATATATATATATATATATTTTTTTTTTTCCTATATCTAATTGCTCATTTCCTTGTTTTTATCACCTTGAATTTATTTTCTTTCACACCTTTCTTTTTTTTTTTAATGCTTCACAGGCAGGCAGGCGGCAGGCCTAATTGATATTCTTTCACACCTTTTTTTTTTTTTTTTTTTTTATAATGCTAGGCAAGCAGGCGGCAGGCCTAATTGATAGCTCTTTCACATTTTGATTTCCTTTTTTCTTCTCTACATCACAAGCCTATCCACTCACCTGACACTTACCTCCAATTTCCAAGAATGCATTATCTTCACACGTTTAAACACTCTTCAAATTTCAAAATTCATTCATTCATTTATTTTACTTCAAATCTATCTCCTTTAGTTTCACTTTCACCTCACCTCTCTCTCTAGTTTCATCTCCTCTCTCAAGTGCCACCATCCATCACCACTCAAGATTCAGTGAGATGTCGTTGGCTTTAGTGAAAAAAGAGATGGTGAGTGCATGAGATGATTTGAACTTCATTTTGCAAAGTTATTGTGCATTTTTCTTTCATTTTTCTCTTTCTTTCTGTTGAGTTTTTCTTAGCTTACTCAAATTTGCGTCATCCTACCCTTAAAAAACTGCTAAAATTACCAAAAAAAAAAAAGCATTTCGTGTTTCGGCCCGGTATGCATTTACCGGCCGAAACACCCAGATTTCGCCAGTACAAGGCCGATACGCCCGGTATTTTTTCCGGTACGAAATAGGGGGTTGAGCATACCAGATCACTGGCCGGTACGGTATATACTGGCCGTACCGGCCGGCATGGTACGAGATTCACTTCCTTGGCTATAAGCAATAAATCAATCTTTAAGAGCCTATTTAAAAAATTAGAGCAAGTTTGAACTACTGCTTTCATAAGGTGTTGTTATCCTCAGATGAAATGACCACCACCCCCACCCCCAAAAATAAAAAAGAGGGAGGTGGCAATTATATCTACACATGTAGCAGCTGTTTTGATACTTTATATTTATTATTGCAGATAAAAACAACTAATAGACCCAATAAATTTAGTCAATAGCAAGTTGTTCCAGAAAATCGTTGCATATAAAAAGAACTTTTTTTTTTTTTTAATAGAATATGGTAATTCCTTTTAACTGTTTAGAAGTATATACAACCATAACTATTCAAATTGAAATTACGGTGCTAGACCCAAAGGACCATTTATAGAAAATGGTAATTCCTTTTAACAATTAAACATACATATTGCTAGCCATTCAGCATAAATTACAGCCCCTGATAGGTTCATAGAGTATGTTGAAGTTTTTGATAGAACAAATCTGTTTATCTCCATTTTTTTTCATATTAAATCAAGATACGTAGTAATATTTGTCAGTGGAAACTTGGAATAAAAATTTAGTAACATGTGAAATTAAATGAAGGAATAGTTTGTGTAAAAGTAGTGTACCCTCATTCATATAAAAAGAACTAAAAGACTACTATTGCATATAAAAAGAACCACAATAGCCACCAAAACGTCTGTAGTACAATACAGTTGAATACAATAAAATAGTTCTATCTAAGAAATTATAATAAGGGAAAAAAGTGGGAGACAAACCAGTTGTGCAACCAAAGCCTTCTACTTCTTCTTTCTTTCTTTTTTTTCTTTTTTTTTTTTTTTTTTCTACCGGCGACCTAGCGGTGGAGGGGGAAGAGCAGTGGAGGAGAAAGAGGCAGAGAGACAGAGAGGCGTGCACTGGAGATTTTTTTTTTTTTTTTTTTTTTGAGAAACGGTGGGAAAAAAAAATTAGAGAGATACGTATACTTTTTTGTGTTTTTATAGGGTTAGAGATAGGTATGGAATGCAATAAATAAGGAATAATTAATGAGATACTAATCAAAATATTAGCATTAATGAGGGTAACTTGAACTCATTTCTCTCTCTCTCTCTCTCTCTCTCTCTATATATATATATATATATATATATATATATATCATATTATTATATTATATATAATAAAAGTTAGGCTTAGACGCTATAGTTGCGCCACGTGAAATTACCAAATTGCAGAAATTTTAATAAATTTTTAGATTTTAAGAATAGATATATACATATTTTTTGGATAAATATGATAAATCAAGTAATGAAAGAAAGTAATATTTCATTTACAACTATAACAGTTGTGTCTATCTAAAATGTTATCAACAAAGCCTAAAATCAATAGAATAGAATTATCTAAGGATAGAATTTAAATAAAAAAAAAAAAAAAGAGATAAAAGAAAAACGTAAAAGAAAAAAAAAAGAACAAATTTTTTTCCTACTCACCAAATTGCAGAAATTTTAATAGATTTTTGAAAAATAAATATAATTTTTTTATGTTCTTATCTTTTTCTCATATAATTTCTAAGTTGATAAAAATTTTAATTTGAAATTACCTCTTTAGATAAAGTTTGATAGACACAAAAACTCAATAATTTAATATCAACTTAACTTCTTCTCATCCATTAAGAAAAAAAAAATTATTCTTAAGCTTCACACTTTCATAAATTTTTATAGATATATATATATTTGTTCTTATCTTCTTAAATTGCAGGATTTTTAATAAAAAAAAAAAAAGATTTTTAAAAAATAGATATATATATATATATATATATTTTTTTTTTTTCTTATCTTCTTCTTCTATAATTTCTATTTTTTTTTTAAATTTCAGCATCACACTTTCATAAATTCTTACTACACGTAAAAAAATTGAAGAATTTTGTTTAGATTTTAAAAATTGAAATATTTTTGATAAAATAGAATTTTAGTTAGTATTATCAACTTAAACTCGAATACTTAATCAATTTTTAGGATGTACACAAAATCTTAATCAATCATTGAATGTTTATCAATTTTATTTAAATCACCATTCATTTGTAGTTTTATACTTTAATTCATTAAAAAAAAAAAAAAAAAAAAAAAAAAACGTCTACCCTTATTAGTACTTTGTTTCTTTATACTAATATGAAATTCTATCCATATTTATCCAATAAAAAATGATCGAAGGAGATTTAGTTTAAGTATAAATCATCTAAATTCAAACTTTATCGGATTAAGAAGTTACCTCCTTATCAAAAACAAAGATTTAAAATCTTATCTCACTCTAAAATACAATACATGTATTATTTTGCTTAGTCGTGTTTGTCTCTTTACTTCTTCTTCTTTTTTTTTTTTTTTTTGGCCTGGCTGCATGTAAATAGTGTTACCTCTAACAATGTTGGTGCAGTAATGCTTTTCATGAGTACTTATTTTTGATGTTGCAGCTTTCATAATAGAAAAGTGCTACATTTCTCCTCTTTGCCCTACCTAGAACCTTGCAGGTAATTTTTTTTTCTTTCATCAAATTGAATAGATTTTGTGTATTTTTTGCCTTTTTATTATATATAATATGATTTTTATCAACAATTTTTATAGATAGACTGAAATTCTATGTTGGATCACACTTTTTAGTATTTTTTTTAGAAGTCAATATAGCAAGCAATATATTTGTATTTTTCAAATTTCTTATTACATGATTATTTGTTATTGACATCAATATTTTATAATGGATTTAATTTGTTATGGCTTTTGTTTGGTGTTTTGTTCCATGTAATCTATATTCTTTAATTAAAAGCAATATTTGCTGTCAAACATGAAATTGGATACGAAAGAATCCATCTGTCCAAATTTCTATGTAAGTCTATCTTTACTTAACTCCATTTTTTTTTAAAGCTTTTTTTTCATTAATGAATTGAGGTTTTGGCTTAATTTTGTTTTCAACCGTTTCAATTATTGAATTCATTATTTTTTATGAAAAAAAAAATATATGTGTTCTTAAAGGCTAAAACACAATACAATTACAAACATTACTTTAAGTTAGGGTGTTATATTAATTTATTAGTACGTTAGAATGTTACATTAAGTTAGAGTATTATATTTTTATTTATTATTAATTTAGAATGTCACATATGGATACATATGTTGGTTTAGGGTTGATATAACTTATAACCATTTGAATGAAATCAACACTAAAGCAAATTATTTAAATATCAAAATAAGAAATAAAAATGAAATTTCTTTAAAGTGTACAAGTACAATTTATTTTTTAATCTTAAATTTTAAATTAATTATTTTTTCATTTTATTTGTTATTAAATTTAATTATATATATATTTGGTCATGGCCCTTAAAAATAATAAAAAGATACCCTACCAAAAACTCAAAAAACAAAATTCCTTTTTGATTCTCTCTCTCTCTCTCTCTCTCTCTCTCTCTCGAAAAATTCTTAGGTGCTCTTAGAGTACAGAGAAATAATGCTCCTTCCTTTCACATTCATGATGGATCTCATCATAAATTTAATAAGTTGACCTCACTATGAATGTGAGAGGAGAGAACACCATTCTTCGTACGTCGAAAGTATCTAAGAATTGCAAAATATATATAGGAGTAATTACACATAACCTACCTGTGATTTGGGCGAAAATCACTTTGCCTACCCGTGGTTTGAAAAGTATCACTTAACTCACTTAAGGTATGTTCTGTTTGTTTTCCATAACCCACATCTGTTAAAATCAGGGGTAAATAGGTATTTTTGCTCAAATTTTATGTCTCTCTCCTCCCAAAACAAAAAAATAGCACAAAAATGCAAGAGAAACAAGATCAAAAGGTAGGGTTTTGAAAGAAGGAAGCGAACAATACACTATGACCTGTCTCAATCAAATATACCATATATACACGATTTTCTCATCTCAGTTGTGGCTTTAGTGCAGCTTACATCGCTGAAGGAGATCCTGTACAGAAAATGATGTTGATAAAATTCATAAATCAAATGGAAAGCTGTACCGAACTCTATTGAACCAAGAAGCACAGTATATTGCAGTTTTGAATACATTGATGATCATGGAGGTGAGAAAAGGTGATCGAAAGCAACGGTGGTGATATTCTATTCACTCATCCCTTTCCCTGAGTCTCTCTCTTCCTCCTCTGGCTTTCTTTGATTCAGATTAGAAGAAGATTTAAAAAAAAAAAAAAAAAAAACTTGAATGAAACCCAACGACAAACGATCATCGACTACTGACCATCAGTAAAATCCACGAACCCAAAACCACCGTCCACAGACCACTGACCACGGACCACTAACAAAAGCCACAAACTCGTCAACAAAACAACGACATCGGCATCAGTACACAAACCCAGAACTTTGTAACCATCTGCCACCAATAAACCCAAAATCAATGATTCAAACCAAAACCTAAAATCAGTGATTCAAGCCAAAACCAAACCCAAAACTAGTGATTCAAAACAAAACCCACAGAACCAAAACCCATAAACATCCAAAGCCGACCCATTCAACTTTACTGTGGATGTACCTCCATTAAACTAGCATTGTTGAGAGCATCGACGCCGTGGTGGTAATCCATGAGCCTAAGTCTCTGAGAAATTGACAGCATTTGTCTTCGATGACTTCTAGTTCCAGGCCAATCCATTCTCTACAAAACGTAGTGTTTCGTAACAAAATTTTTCAAAAAGAAGAAAAAGAATCTACAGGAGAAGAAGATCGCGAACCTCAGAAACGAGACTGTGAGACGAATTGGACAAATGCGGCGGCAAAGAGCCAAAGTGTACCCACCGAGCGATTCTCTCTCCTATATCGGAGTTCTCTCTAATCGCTTCCTTCTTTCAAAACCCTCAATTTTGATATTGTTTCTCTAGCATTTTTGTGCTATTTTTTGTTTTGGGAGGAGAGAGACATAAAATTTGAGCAAAAATACCTATTTACCCCTGATTTTAACAAAGATGGGTTACGGAAAACAAACGGAACATACCTCAGGTGGGTTAAGTGATACTTTTCAAACCACGGGTAGGCAAAGTGATTTTCGCCCAAATCACATGTGGGTTATGTGTAGTTACCCCATATATATATATATATATATATATATATATATGTATGTATGTATGTATGTATGTATGTATGTATGGAATATAATTGTTATGCTTAGGCATGGTGAAAGTTTGATTGTTTAATGGGAATTATAACTCATTTATTTACATAAATATTATATTTATTAGGTGAAAATGCACTTTTGGTCCCTACATTTTGGGTCTATTCTCAATTTGATCCCTAAATTGATTTAGCTTCTAGGTCAGTCCCTGATTTTTAAAAATCGTTTTTAAAATAGTCCCTACCGTTAACCCAGTGACAGAAAATGCTGAGGTGGCAAACGGCGTGGCCTATTTGCTGACATGGCGCTGACGTGGATATTAAAATATTATTGAAAATTCCACGTTAGCATCTATGTCAGCGTTTTAGTGACAAGTCAGCACTTTAATTAATAAAAAATAAAAATAATTTAAAAAAAAATTAAACTGAAAAAATTCAAAATCAAAAACAAAAAAAGAAAAAACTTTTTCAGCTTCTCTCTTTCTCTACATTTGTGTCTGTGTCTTTTTTTTTTTTTTTTTTTTTTTTTTTTTTTTTTTTTTTTTTTTTTTTTTTTTTTTTTTTTTTTTTCAGATCCTCTCTATCTCTGTCTCTTCCATTTTCTCGTTGGTCACGCGCACGAGGTACCGAACGAACTCCGGCGAGACCATGACGGACTCGGTGGTTCCTAACGGAACCTCCAGTCGGATTGAGTAGCGGATCGCGACGATCACGCGCTTGTTGTTCGCGTTGGTTATGCCAGATTCTCTGAACCTGGCCGACCTCATCGTGGAGACCAGTGACTGAGCCAAGGTGAGGTCTTTGTACTCCACGGCGACGATGAGCGGTTTGAAGTGGAGGATGAGTTCGGACTCGAGTTTGGAGCGAGTTGGTGAGTCAGGGAAGAGGAGGGAGTGGCCGTGGAGATCAAGTTCACCGCTTTTTTCTGGGTTTCTGTAGGGGTGGGTGGTCGGTAGTGGAGGTAGAGATCGGTGTGGTCGTGGAGATCGGTGTGGCCATATTTATGTTTCGGAGATGGAGTTGTCTCGGTGAGTTTGGTTTCGTGTTTGTGGCTTTTTTTTTATTTTTTGTTTTTTTATGTGGATTTGTATATTTATTTCTTGGATTTATTGGGGTTGATTTACTAGAGGTTTATGGGTTTGATTTCTTGGATTTATTGGGTTTGATTTACTGGATGTTTATGGGTTTGATTTCTTAGATTTATTGGGTGGTTTATGAGTTTGATTTCTTGGATTTATAGGGTTTGATTTACTGGATGTTTATGGGTTTCTTGGATTTATTGGGTTTGATTTGGGGAAGAACATGAAGCATGAAGTTCATGTCCTGGGAAGAAGAAGAACAATGTTCTTCCGAAAAACAATTTTTGCTTTTGATTTTGAATTTTTTCAGTTTAATTTTTTTAAAATTATTTTTATTTTTTTATTAATTAAAGTGTTGACTTGTCACTAAAACGCTGACATAGATGCTGACGTGGCATATTTAATAATATTTTAATATCCACGTCAGCGCCATGTCAGCAAATAGGACATGCTGTTTGCCACCTCAGCATTTTCTGTCACTGGGTTAACGGTAGGGACTATTTTAAAAACGATTTTTAAAAATCAGGGACTGACCTAGGAGCTAAATCAATTTAGGGACCAAATTGAGAATAAACCCAAAATGTAGGGACCAAAAGTGCATTTTCACCTATTTATTATTGTCAAGGTGAGAGTTTATAAACTTAAAATTTGGGAGTTAGAATTGAAGCCATTAGCAATCTATTAAAAAATTGAAATGTCCAAACAGTTTAATTAATTTACAAACCCATTCCAATACAAATAAATAGCAAAATATAAGAATTTTTATTTATCAATTGATTTTTTTTTTCTTGATAAATTGATAGTTACAACAAGGTAGGTTTTTTTTTTTTTTTTTTTTTTTTTTTTTTTTTTTTTTTTTAATGGGACGGGGGAGGGGCATTTGATCATTCTAAGAGGTTCTAGATGGGTTATTCTTGTTATTTATCATTCACTATTAAAATGCACCATCATTCAACTTTTATTTTAGAGTACTCTCAACTTTGTTTTTTGTTTGTTTTTATGAGAAAAGATACAAATCATAGTGTCTAATATTGGATAAAGGTCATGTTTGCAACATGTTTTAGTCCATTAATCTATTCCTAATTAACCTCTACATAACTGGTTCGAACCCAAAGTTACCCACCCGTTAGTTTGCTATGTCTAGGATTTTTTTTTGTTGTTGAAGAATTGCCAGGTCTAGTTAGATAATATAAATTTGGATAAATTACAAAGTTGGTCTCTATCTTTTATACCATATTACAATTTAATATCTAAACTTTCAATTGTGTCAATTTAGTCATTAACTTTTTCAATATCGTGTCATTTTAGTCCTTGCCATTATTCTTTGAATGGAAAAAACTGATGTATCAAACATAATAATAAAAAATTATTTTTTATGCTACATCAACTACTACCTAGATTGCCATATCAGTATAACTTTTTTTAAAAAAATTGACTAACCTCACGTCCAAAATAAAATGATAATTAAAAATTTATTTAACATTTAATATGCCACATTTGTATTTGTATGAAAAAAAAAAATCCAAATAACCAAAATTTTCATATTCTTTATATTTTCTTTTAATTTTTTCTGCACTTTCTCGATAATCAAACATATCTACTGTTTACCAAAAAAACATATCCACATACATTTTAATAAGTCCAAATAAGAAAACTTTTATTTACACATCTTTCCCTAATTGTTTTTTATATTTTTTTAAGAGAAAATTCGGATTTATTGATGGGAGTTATCTACTTATCTTCAATCCTAAAATTTAACCACTTACTACACATCCATAACAATAGTCAAAAACAGCTTAAATTCAGGATTTAACAATTACCTTTAAAACCAAGAAACTCTGCCTAACATTTTTTATGAAAGTTTAGAGCATCCACACCAGCTCGTGTAAACCTTTGCAAAATACAAAAAGCAACCACTTTTATACATTTTACCCCAAAAATCTTCCACATCAGTCCTTCTAAAGTTGTGCAAATTTACACATTTGCTACAGTAACCGTGCATATATGCATGGCTACTGTAGCTTGTGTATACCATATTTTATTAATTTCACGTTTTGCGCTTTTTTTTTTCTCTCTCTTCTTTGTGCAAAAGAAACTAACTTCTCTCCTCAATCCTCATCATCTTTTTCCTCAGATACACACAAACACATAGACAAATCATCACAGAGGGTGCCTCGTCCTGGTCCCGTGTCTAGGACAAGCTCTTTGAGTTGTGTTGCCAAGTTACGAGGATGAGTTTGACTCGATGGGTCAGGGCTCTGAGTATTCGAAGGGTGCTGTGGATTTTGGGTCCAAGTCTAAAGAGACACAAAGGAGGAGAGGTGTCCCGTGGACTGAAGAAGAGCACAGTTATAAGATTCTCATTGTTTTTTTTTTTTTGGGGGGGGGGGGGGGGTGATATGGATTTTGATCGGTGATGTGGGTTTTGATGGTTGATCGATGATATGGGTTTGATCAGTGATGTGGGTTTTGATTGGTGTTTTTGGATTGGAGAGGCGTTGTGGTGCTTGTGATGGTTGTGGTGTTGATGGAGTGCTTGTGATGGTGATTCTAGGTTTTGACTGTGAGAGAAAGAGGAAACGGCAGAGACAAAGAAGAAGAAGAAGAAGAAGAAGAAGAATAAGTTAATGGATGTGTAAAATAATATTAAAAAAAGAATATAAAAATATTATTTATATAAAATATAGTGTATAATAGATGAACTGATGTGAGTGTTTTGTAAAAATAGACGTATAAAATAGAAAAAATAGCTTTTTCTGTGTAAAATAGATAATAAGTTTACACGAGTTGGTGTGGAAGTTCTAAAAATGTTATTCCATGCAAAAGGCCTGGAGGTCCACACCCAGGTTGTCCAGATCCCAAGAACAATGTTCCTATTCCAGCTAACCCCTACAAACGTCGTTGCAGCCGGATCAACCTTTGCCGAAGAGGCTAGCTCCCATTGAACCTTCCAATAAAAAGCTAAGCCCTACAAAAGCTAACCTTCCAATATTGCACGATTCAAAAGGATTTTAATATTGCATATATGAGTTTTTTTTTTTGAGAAAGTATTGCATATATGAGTTGGCATTTAAATATTGCATGATTCGTTAATTTGGGTTGAAATCAAGTGTCATTTAGTCTATAAGAAAAAAAATATATTATTAACTAATTACTGTTTGTCTAACTATGTTTCTAGGGGAGTCTAATTCCATTTTGGATACAATACTGCATACCCTTGATTCTTTTTTACATATGAATTGTTTAGCAAATTCAAATGCAATTTATAAACTAACCAAAAAAAAAAACAGATTGTTACATATCCCTTCAATTGTTCTTGAAGTCAATATTAATCAATAGGCTCCTTTAATAAGATTGGATTTGTGCTGTGACATGTGCGTTACTGTCTTTTCAGTAGCAATCACCTCAGATCCTTTTAAGGTTATAAATTAATATTGCAAATACGTAATTAATTGAACAAAAAGAAAATGAAAGTAATGCATAAACTATAAGAAGAAGAATTAATAGTTGTTACTTTAGATCCCTTTTCCTTTGGACTGGTATAATATGCACATTAATAATCTATGAGTTATTTTGTAAGCAATCATTATTCACTTTCAAAGTAATTTACACCAATACAGATATGCCGATATGAACATTATGAAAAATATTATCGTAAAATCTGTAGGGGGTAACAATATACCATAACGTCCATAACAATGTATTTGAAACATATCCACATGCTTCAAATGAAATTATATATCAACTCATATAATTGACATATAATCGTCTCCCAAATTCTATAATTATATATACATATCTAGGCAATAGCAAAAATTATAAGAATTTATGAATTTTTTATATGGTATCAATTAAATAAAGGTGAAAACACCATTTTGGTCCTCAAATTTTGGAGTCATGATTAATTTGGCCCCTACATTTTTATAGTAGTCAATTTGGTCCCTACTGTTAACTCACTAACGGAAAATGGCTATGTGGCTAACGGTGTGCTTTGTTGGCATACATGTGGCAAAAATATATAAAAAATCAAATATTTAACATTTAAAAGGCCACATAAGTATTTCAATAACAACTGGAAAAAGGCATGTCAAACCAAAAACTAATCTGGAAAAATTAATTTAAAAAAAAAACGTTTTTTTTTTAGATCCTCAATTTCTTTAATTTTCTTGTGTATTTTTGCACTTTCTTAGCTACCAAACACAGCCAAACAATACACCAATCTGAAAATCCCAACCAAAATAAAATAGGCGGGGACAATAACAACTGCATTCTACTTCCAATCAAAAGTTTTGATGGAATTAAGCGGTGAAGCAGGGAGCTTGAGATTTTTGCATTCAAGGTTTATAATATGCCCTTGTTGGAGCTTGAGAACAAAATGCTACTCCACCAAAGGATACTTTTTGACCCTTTAGTTTAGCGGCTCAAACATGTTGTCTTGTTTGTAACATAATATGTGCTCACCATAATAACTTGAAGCTGCCTTGTTGTGAAATTTTAATTTACTCGCAAGTGTACGAACCATACCGAAGTATAGTTTGACAAGAATGAGGTTGAACCCATAGAGACTTGAATGAATGTAGGAAAATTAAATCAAATCCTAACCAAATTAATCCTAATCTATTTTAATAAAAATTGATTGTTTGCAATTAAATATATTGAGCAAATAATTAAACTAAGCAAAGATATAATATAAAACAGTAAAGAGATGTAAACAATCTAGAGAAAATGAATTAAGGTTTTGGAATCCGCCTTGTTAATTCATATCAGTATATATTTATGATCATTAATTTTTTCCCAATCACTACATGATAATCCAGAAATTAATCTTGCTATCATGGAAAATATTCTCATCAAAATCCTTATTTTAAAAATCAAGAGCATGTTCTTCTTCGCTTCTTAAGCATATCTATTGTATCTGTTGACAAACAAATCAGAAGAGATATCCAATTTTATAATCAAGAAATAATAAACCAAGCATTCAATTAATTAAGACAATCCTAAATCATGAGAAAAACATGATTGAACTCATATCTAGAATCTCATCTTAGTTAATTGATATGAAGCAAGAACAATTAAATCATTAAAGAACAAATATTGTAGGAAAAATCAAATCACAAAAAAATATTACTGATAATCTTTAACAATGTTTCATCCTCAACCCTAATTATAAATTTAACTACTCATGGTAATTGAAACAAAATACAAGAATAAAATACTAAACGTTAGACTAGACAAATAAAATAAAAAAAGAAATAGTCACAATACTATAAAAAATCCGTAGAGGAAGCCACATGTGGTTGCTTGCTTCTTGCACTCCATCCCTAGCACTCCCCTTTTATTTTTCTGTTTCACTCCCTTTATATACAAACTAAGAGGTGGCAAAATCAACCGAAACCCATTTGTCCACCCAAACCCACCCACTTAAATGAGACCCAAACCCATTGTGAGAGTGCTTTTTTTTCTAGCACACAGGCCCAAGTAGAAAACAAGGATCTTGGGCCCTTTACTTGTTGTTTTGGTGGATTGGGCTTGGTTTACCGCAACTAAATGGGGCTGATTACAAACCAAGTTATGCGCAAGTCATATAAAGCTCCTCAAGATGAAAAATGCAATTTCTCCTAAGCAATAAAATACCATTATAAGTGTTTTAGTCTCGTAAAATGACCATTACTCTTACAAAATAAGTAAAATAAGTGTTCATAATATTCACAATGAGAAGGAGATTGAAATAGAGTATTTAAGACTTATCTTTTATTGTATAAACATTTAAAAGAGTTCCTTCACTTGGGACCCCGGGCGTACTGTCGTGGGATCCCAAGGCGTACTAAGCCTGTGAGAACCCAGAATCTCTAGTTCTCTGAGCTATATGATCTTTTTCAATGTTTATTATGCAATAGAGTTCTGTTCTTTCCCTTTACCTCTATAGGTGCTACATAAAAAACACACTATACAATACACATATCCTCAAATAATTATTAGTTTCTTAGATTAGGATATACATTTTAATACATATACGTATATGTAAATGAATTTGATGGGAATGATTCAGCCACAAGGATCCTGGCCCCAATTCTCACAGACTTAGTGCTTTTACACAAGACTTGTGGGATTTGGAACTCAAGTCCGAGTGGCTTTACTTGGGCTATGCCTTCCAAGATAGTTAGGTGAGAAGGATTTTAGCAAGAAACAGTAAAGGAAGACAACGTAATAAAGAAATACACCAAATAATTGTTAGAGATCCTCAAATCAATATGAGGTATTTCATTATTTTTCTTAATTGTGGATTACAATATGCTCACTAAGACGTGATACAAGGTCCAAATAAGCTCAAAAATTACAGACTTAGATGGTTATCTAAACCTCTAAGACTTGCAAAGTTTGAATCCTTTTGGATCCGAGTATGTGCTATAGTGGCTGTTTCTGGGATATTGAGAGATGTTTCTCTGTTTTCCTTGAGTTTTGACAGAGTTTTCTCAATGATTTTTCTGTGATTTTCTATTGCTGCATAATGCCCCTTCAATGTTGGCCGCTTCCCCCTTTTTATAGTGTCATTTTAGGGTTTGGATACCATTGATTCTTCCCCCCTTGGCTCCCTGGGTACTAGAGCCTCTGTTATGCTAGCCATTCTGACCGTTGATTCTTTCTCTGTTTCTCATAGTTTTCATCTTTTAGTCCTATTTTCCTAAAAGCCACTTACTGACTTTCCATTTTGGATAACTGACCTTTACCCTCTCTTCTTTCAAGGCCTTTTACCTCTTAGACTTAGCTTTTTGGCTGTCCTCCTTGCTGTCAATTTTCCCAAGTGAGCAGAATCAATTCCTGCTAGGTTGAAGGTTTTTCCAGCCACTTCCCTTTATAGTTCTTCATTTCGGGTTCCCCGGGGTACCAGCCTTTTGTTCATGAATTGTCACTCTCCAAGCTTTCTGATTCTTTGTTGCACCACTGGGTGCTTGAGAGGGACATATCTGTTTTTCATTTCTTGTATTTCATGGTACTCATTCTGAGCTGTCTCAATGCCACTTTAACTGCGCACGTCCCGAGAATCCCGAGCCTCTAGGGATCCTGGCCCAGTTCTTTCACTGGATTTTTAATGGCCTTTTTGCTGGAAATCTGAACATGCATAAGGCCTCGATGTCGATTCTTCTTACTGCATGAATTGGGCCTTGTTTTGTTAAAACCCATGGTCTTTTCTTACTTTTCATAGAATGGGCTTTCTTGTGAAATTTTGGCCTTCAACACCCATCAAATTATTAATTGGGTTAAATGGGTATTAACCCAATTATGATTCAAGTATCATTTCTACAAATCACCCAACTCTAAAATACCCAAAACCACTAAAATTACTAAAATACCCCCTAAACCTAAAAAATGACCAAAATAACACCTAAACCTAAAAATTACCAAAACACCCCCAAAATCCAAAAAATGACCAAAATACTACCGAAATCTAAAAATTACCAAAATACCCCCAAAATCCAAAAAATAACCCCCAAAAAGACCAAAATACCCCTGAAACCTAAAAATTACCAAAATACCCTCAAAACCCCAAAAATGACCAAAATACTTCTAAAACCCAAAAAATGACCAAAATACCCCTAAGACCTAAAAATTACCAAAATACCCTTGAAATCCAAAAAATGACCAAAATACCCCCAAAACCTAAAAATTACCAAAATACCTCCAAAACCTAAAAAAATGGCCAAAATAACCCTAAAGCGTAAAAATTGACCTAAATAACCCTGAAACCTAAAAAATTGCCAAAATAATCCCAAAGGCTAAAAAATTGACCAAAATAGCCCTGAAACCTAAAAATGACCAAAATAACTCCGAAGCCCTAAAATTGACGAAAATAACCCCAAAACGTAAAAATGACCAAAATACCCCCTAAATCTATAAAATGACCAAAATACCCCCTAAACCCAAAAAAATGACCAAAATACCCTCAAACCTATAAAGTGACAAAAATACCCCTAAACCTTAAAATGACCCAAATAAACCCAAAACCTCTAAAATGGCCACAAACGACCTGAAACCTCTAAAATTACCAAAAATACCTTGAAACCTCTAAAACGACCAAAATAGCTCTGAAACTATAAAACGACCAAAATACCCCTCAAAATATCTAAAAGGACTAACATACCACTAATCCTATAAGATGAACAAAATACACTTGAAGCCTTTAAAATTACCAAAATAGGGGTTTGGGGTGTTTTGGATGTTTCAAGGGAATTTTCATTAAATTAAAGGTTCAAAGAGTATTTTAGTCATTTTGTAAGTTTCGAAGGAATGTCACTAATTTTTTAGGTTTTAGGGGTGTTTCATTAATTTTTAGATTTTGGTGCTATTTTGGTAATTTTCTAGGTTTTGGAGGTCTTTTAGTCACTTTTTAGGTTTTGGGGATATTTGAGTCATTCTTTAGGTTTCTCGGGTATTTTAGTCATTTTTTAGGTTTAGGCGGTATTTTGGTCATTTTTTATGTTTAGGGAGTATTTTGGTCACTTTTTAGCTTTAGGGGGGGTTTTGGTAAATTTTTAGGTTTAGGGTGTATTTTTATCGACTTACAGGTTTAAGGGGCATTTTTGTCATTTTATAGGTTTTGGGGTATTTTGGTCATTTTTTAGGTTTCGAGGATATTTTGGCCATTTTAAGGTTTATGGGTTATTTTGGTCATATTTATGTTTCTAGGATATATCGGTTAGTTTTTAGGTTTTGAGGATAATTTGATCATTTTTTAGGTTTAGGGGGTATTTTGGTCATTTTTAGGTTTGTAGGTTATTTTGGTCAATTTTTAGGCTTCGGGGTTATTTTAGCTATTTTTTAGGTTTCGGGGGTATTTGGTCATTTTTTGAGTTTTAAGGAGTATTTTGGTCATTTTATGGGTTTTGGGGGGGGTATTTTGGTATATTTTGGTAATTTTTAGGTTTTTTGGGGGAGGGGGTATTTTGGTCATTTTTAGGTTTTGGAATTATTTTGGTCATTTTTAAGTTTTGGGGTATTTTAGTCATTTTTTGGGTTTCGGGGTTATTTTGGTAATTTTTAAATTTTGGGGTATTTTGGTCATTTTGATAATTAGGTAATTTGGTGGGTTGGGGTTTATCCATAATAATTGGGTTGAGTTGAGTTTGAGTTAGAAGTAATTAGTTAAATAGATTTTAATAAGTAAAAAAATTTTATATACCCAACCCAATTATACCCATCCCAAATTCATCCAAACCCACCCATTTGACACCTTATTATACTTGTGCACATGCTGCCGACCTAAAGCTTCCCAACAAACCAGCAATGACGTAGAGCCTCTCTTATTTGTGGTTCGGTGGAGTAAGAAGAAAGCCCAAGCCCACATTTCTTCTTCTTCTTCTTTTTCTTTTCCTTGCTCCTTCACGTGTCTCCAGGCTGCTTCTCTTTATTCTTTATTCTTTTCTTTTCTTTATTTTTTTGAGAAAAAGCTTTATTCTTTATTCTTTGTCTCTGCTTTTTATTTCTTTCATTTTACTTCACATGCGGACTTCTCTTTATTCTTTATCCTTGGCACTTTTACCACGTCAGATTGGGGGTGGGTCACTTCTTATCCTTTAATTTTTTGGTCTTCTCTTGAATTCATGCCTGACTGAATTTAAGTGAGCTTGATTTAATAGGCCTGCCTTTGTTATCTGCAACCCAAAAATATTATATAATCAGTTACAAAATAATATAAAAGTAAGAATAACTATGCAAATCTAATTGTACTTTATTATATATATTTCATGCACATCACGCCTCTAAGTAGCATTTAGTCTTTTACAAAGACATTTGCCACATGTTACAAAAGGTTGTAGTGTAGGGTCTTAAAGTTTGGAAAAATATTGTGTGACATTCATACACATTCACTATTTCACACCCATCCATAATTGATGTGAAAATTGTCATATTTTAATGCATAAAAGTGGATATGAAAATTGAAAAGATGTGAATTAGTGGATGTGTGAGAATCAAAATTATTCAAGTTTTATTACTTAACATTACCAAAATAACTTTCAAGTTTTAACAATAAAATGAAAACCTCAATAACTTCATAATTTGCTTTAATAAATATCTTTAATAAACCCATTTTGCTATTTGTCACCTAAAAAGAAGTTAGGATAAAAGGCCATAATGAATAGGGAGAAAAAGGACCTTCAGTTTGTACTACTAATTTAAAGGAAGACTGGGTATTGGACTTTCTAAAATAAAGCATGATCTAAAAAGAATGCTTAAAATCAATTGAATATACTAAATAAACATGGTCAAGTTTAATTCAAGGCCTTTACCACTCTAATTATTACTCCATTACTAGCTAACAAAGCATAGTTATGGAACTCCATATCTTATTCATGTACTGCACAAGTTTTTGCTATTCAGATCTTACCTATTCAAAAAGAATGAACTTGCCATAAGAAACATGCACAATTACAATCATGATATATGTTACAACAAGAAAAAACAATCTCGCCCAAGTTCACAACTTTACACAACAAACACACAAAAATAAGGAAAATCTGTATATAAATGACAAGCACTTAGAGCATTTTAGCTCACTGCAGAAACAACAAGAAATCCAACGAACAAAGCCACCAAGGAGTTACCCATACTGACATTTGCAATCAAAGAAGCTGCACCAGAAAAGTTTCCGGCTGATGTGTTAGTGCTCAAAACAACCACCATCCAATTATCCTCAGAGCCAATCCGAGTCTCAATGTAGTTTGAATCCTTCAGATATTTTGCATATTGAGGTGTTGTATAATTAAAAAGCACCAAAAATGGGTCTAATTTGGGCACACAGACAAGCAATATGACCCCTTGAACTGTGTAATTCTCTTTTATGTCACAGCCATCTATGAGCTTGTCATATTCGGTGACATTAGGCTTAGTGCCAGGAGTAGAGCTGTAGTGAATGGCGTTTTTACAAGTATCGTTCTTTAATTGGCTTGCAATATTATTAGCTAGGCAAGCTGCATTGTTGTTCTCAGTGAAGTTGGGAGAATTTAGTGACATCCTATAAAGATTAAGGTCCTCCAAGAGATATTTTTCAGCTGTAGCTGTGAAGATGTAAAAGTTGCATTAGTTTGAAGATTAAGTAAATAATGCACCAAAGTTAACCCATTTAGCAGTAGTCTTCTTTATGTTCTACAACTAGCCACAAATGTTAATTGATAATTTTATACTTTGATGGAATTAAGCGGTGAAGCAGGGGGCTTGAGATTTTTGCATTCAAGGTTTATAATATGCCATTGTTGGAGCTTGAGAAGAAAATGCTAGTCTATCTTTTAGTCAATTCCTTAAAATTTTTTATCTTAACAGGATAGTAAAGTAAAGGTATAGAGAAAAGAAAAAGAAAAAGGAAAAAAGAAAAAAGAAAGATTATTTAGCACCAAATACCAATTACTCATCAACATATGAAATGGTTAGTGTACAATTTTTCTTATACAGGCTATCCTATTCTACAGCAAAATACTTTAAGCACTGTTCCAATGACTTTGTCATACTTTCATGATTTTACAAAAGGTTGCCGCCTGATGGCTCTGGATTTTGTTTGATTAAGTTCGCAAAAAACTAGTTTAGCAACTTAATGAAATGCTGTAAGAATCCTATGTAATCCTAAATACACAGGGCCCACTGATTAGAATTGAGCAAATGCCTGTTCCAAAACTTTGTTTCTCCTACAACTCAAACTGAAAATCAAAATGAATTTTATGTTTCAAGTCGAGGAACTAATTAATTGAAACAGTTAAAAACATGCGTGTGTGCAATAACTATTGCTAAAAAAGTGTGAGAGAGAGAAATGAATTACCATATGGCACGCGTGTATACACACACATACATACATACATACATACATACATATATATATATATATATATATATATATATAGAGGGAGAGTGAGAGAGAGAGAGAACCATCACAATCACAAGATGCTTTTCCTTGCACAACATGAAGAACAAGAAAAAAGACGGAGAGTTTAAGTTTAAAGAAGCATGTTTCAAACTTGAGTGTCATACACAGCAGTACCTTATGATGAGCAGTACATAAAAATAGACGAGAGAAAAAAGAATGCAAGAGCTTTTAGCTTTTCTTAGCCATAATTGTCCTTTGAATATCTTTCCTTGTTGTAAGTTGCCGTGCATATCAAGGTGTTCTAGGTGCCATCTCTGTTTCTTGTACCAAAGTGAAGTGTGACTTTTATGGCAACATTTTGACCTAGGAACCTTAAATGTGGTGTTTATTGATAGTCTTGGTAATGCTTTTAGTAAATGGTTCTGAGGATAGCCATCCAAACGCAAAATTTTACTCACTGTGGCAGTTACTTTGTGTTTTAAATTTTTTTTTTTTTTTTTGAAAAGTTGTGTTCTAAAATTTTAATCCTTAAACATTTAATAAAAAATATTAGGATTATAGTTTATTCATTATAGACTATATAATATAATAAATACATTATTGCAGTCCAGTGAGGAAAAATTTAATACTTTGCAAGGAGTGGAGCAGGGATTAAACAATCTTGCAAAAATACAAAAGGGCCACATATCACTGTCTCAAGTAAACAAACGACACATTGTCTGAAGACTCTGAACCTAACTAAACGTGGCATTCTCGGCCCCTACTCCTGTTTTTTATATTACCAAAAATACCCTTACTCCCTTTCCCTTCTCTCTCAGACCCACCTCATGCACCGACACCACCGACACACAAACATAATCAGTTAATCACACAGTCACTCTCTCTCTCTCTCTCTCTCTCTCTCTCTCTCAGTCTCAAATCAACGTAAGCCTTGTCTGCTTGTAAGATTGAGCTCTCAAATTTGCGTATTTGAGTAAGTGTTTTTATTGCCCGGAGTTCATTATTTTACCATATTTGGCATTAATTTTACAGGGTTGGATTCTAGTGATGCTTGTAATGAGAACAGAGTTGTTCCTGGTCATTTGTATGGGCTTCAAAATGAGCCATTTATAGATATTGCTGATTCTGGGAGAGAGTATTACACATTCTGCTTTTTCTTACAACTTTTCAAAGTAAGCTGGTATGCAATTCATGACATAAGTCAAAAATATGATCTTGAGATTTTATACTCCTTTAAATGATTTTCATGCTAATTTTTAAGAAATTGTAAGATTGATTTTCCTTTGGTTGCATTCCCTATAAATTTCACTTGTGTGAACTATTTTCTTGAAATTTGTCGGTACTTGGGTAGTTGGTCACTGTTATTGCGTCAGATTTTAACCAAAAGATCGTCTGAAAATTTTTATTTGTCTAGAAATTGCCAATGTTCTTTGGGCCAAATGGAACCCATATAAGTATGGGTGGTGAGTGAGGTTGGGGGTTCAATTCCCTTTGGGTGTATGAGTAACTTACCAAGAAAAAAAAATTCTGGATTTGTTATCTGGTTTTGACATTTCAAATTGAATTGGAATTCAATACCCTCATAAGCTGTACATATGTAGTGACCCAAAAAGGGGGGTCTTGCATTCCATGGAATCCCACATCGCCTAGGGAAGCACATGAGAATGTGTTTATAAAGAATGATCTCTCTTTAATGTGCAGAGGCCTTTTCCCTAGCGCAACCTAGGGAAGAACAAAACCGTGAGGGGTATGGGACCCAAAGCGGACAATATCTACACAGTTGGAGTGGGGTTGTTACAGATGGTATCAGAGCTATACCCTAGCCGGAAGTGTGGGCCCCACACGCGAGGACGTGTGTGCCCGTAAGGGGGGTGGATTGTAGTGACCCAAAAGGGGGGGTCTTGCATTCCATGGAATCCCACATCGCCTAGGGAAGCACATGGGAATGTGTTTATAAGGAATGACATCCCTTCAATGTGTAGAGGCCTTTTCCCCAGCGCAACCTGGGGAAGAACAAAACCGTGAGGGGTATGGGACCCAAAGCGGACAATATCTACACAGTTGGGGCGGGGTCGTTACAGATGGTATCAGAGCTAGACCCTAACCGGAAGTGTGGGTCCCACACGTGAGGACGCGTGTGCTCGTAAGGGGGGTGGATTGTAGTGACCCAAAAAGGGGGGTCTTGCATTCCATGGAATCCCACATCGCCTAGGGAAGCACATGAGAATGTGTTTATAAAGAATGATCTCTCTTTAATGTGCAGAGGCCTTTTCCCTAGCGCAACCTAGGGAAGAACAAAACCGTGAGGGGTATGGGACCCAAAGCGGACAATATCTACACAGTTGGAGTGGGGTCGTTACAACATATGCATGGTTTTGAAACATTTAGTGTAGATTTCTTCTATAGTTCCTTATTAATTTCTGTTTGTGGTCATGGAATTCTTTCTGAATTAGACTTTCAATATATAATGGTGCTTTTGTTCCATCGGGAGAATTGTTCTATGGTTATTGTAATCAGATAATTCAGATTCTGATGCTTTATTATTTCATGCAGCCAGTTAAAATAATTGATCCCCACTTGTTGGTTTCATCGTTTTTTGACGATTACAAGAGGGTGTATTTGCATGCTACAACAGAGTTAGAAAATAGACGTGCCTGGGTTGCTGAGTGTTCTTTGAATATCCAAGTAACAACGGGAGTTGAGTGAAACATTTGTTTAGTAGGGCATCTTCAGATCAACACTTGTCATTGCCTGCTGGATCACATGTAAAATATACATTTCCTGAGGTCAGTGATAGCATTCATTCTTATGAGAATTTTGTGAAGAATAGTCTTCTTTCAGCTTGCCTATTTCTTAAGAAATTCAAAATTTAAGATACTCTTCTTTTACTAAGAAGTTACCAAACATTAAGAGCAAACTTCATAGTATCTCTAGCACAATTTTAAGTCTTTGCCCTGTTGGATCGCCACCCCACATGGAAAAAAAGAAAAACAAGATTAGACCGGCTTGGGGTTGAAGAAGACTTATTCTAGCATCTTATGCAGCCTTTAATACTTATCATAGAAGTCTGTTTATTAATAACCATGTCTCTTTTGGTGTTAATACATTCTTCCTTATGCTTTTGACACTGGGTATACCCTCTCTTTTTTACTCAATTACTTGTTCTTCTTCTTTCAGCTAAAGGATTGCTTTTGTTTCTACTCATTAAATATGCTCTTAGGTCTTTTCTTCTTCTTCTTTTTTTTTTAAAATTTTTTTTTTTATTCTCTGAGAAAGAAGGTCTTATCTATTTGATGTATAGAATTTACTGTGGTGATGGTAGTTCACCTTGTTTTATATATATATATATATATATATATATATATATATATATATATATATATATATATGTGGGTAAGACTTAGGTACAGTACTTAAGTGTTGTTCCTTAGGTTCCCATTTTAAGATTATGCCATGTGGATTTTTTCTCATAGGATGGAAGCGTATTTTTTAGTTAAGTAGCTACATGGCTAAATCTTAAGTGGGGAGTCGTTAATAAGAGAAATGAATACATATATTTATGGGCAATTAGAGTGAGTTTAGAAATAGTAAGATAAGGAGATAACGGTCGAAGGATATTCATGATCTTCTGCCAGCGGAGTGGTCTCAAATTAATTAATACATTAAACAACGGTTTCATTGTTAGTTTCTCTAGGAACTAGCAGTGATTGTCGTGAGGCTGTGCACACTGCACTTGTTGGGTCAGAATCCTACTAACTCAATCATAGAAGGTCATTGAGTGAGTCAGAGGAATCTAAGGAACAGCACCTAAAGTATTGTACCTAAGTTTTGTCCTATATATATATATATAGAGAGAGAGAGAGAGAGAGAGAGAGAGAGAGAGAGGGGGGGGGGTTCAAGTTAGAGTTACACCTTTTTATACCCATTGATTTTCATAAGATCTAAGGGAGAAAAAGAAACCACTTAATATGCCATTAATATAGAGTTCTCGATTGCCACATTAGCTAACTTTCCTTAAAAAACCCACCCACATTCACTGTACCTAACGCTTAATCTTTTTCCTTTTAAAAATAAAAAATTAATGATGAAAAATGATATTTTCTTAAGAGATTAAATTCTATAAGGATGGGGTGTAAAACTCATATTTTACATCATCTAATAAGTGAAACTCATGTTTTACATCATCTAATAAGTGATTGCCATGTCAGCATTTTACTTAAAATTCAATATATCATACCACACCTAATAACATCTCAATAAATTCCCAATTTGGTTGGATTTATATATGGGTATTAGAATTGATTGAGTGTGATTGTATTTATTGTTAAATATGTGATAAGATGATGTGGCATGTTGGGATTAGAGGGGTAAAACATGGGTTTTACACCACTTCCTTATAGAATTTAATCTCTTTTCTTAATATTGTTCATACTTCCTTAACTATCTCTCATATATCAAATTTCTTGTAGATTTTGCTATTGAGGGAGGTTATTGCACAAATAGTAATAAGATATTAGAAAATTAGTAATTTTTTAGTAATCCATTAATAATGATCCCTCCCCCCACTGTCTCTGATCATAACAGTACCAGTTAGTCAATCTCATTCTATAGAATTTGTAACATGGGATCCTTACTAAAGTAGAGCTCTTTTGAACATTTAATATTGCATGGCCATGTAGTAAATTGTGAAAAGAAATAAAGGCAATAAGTGAGAAATTTATCAAAATTAAACACAGAATTGCATCATCAACAAAGTCTTGACCAAGTAACAATTATTAGAATTTTTAGTATCCAAAGAGGATGAAACACAACAAAATCAAATAGGGACACAAGTGCAACTCAGGTTGAATTAAGGTTTTTATTTTTATTTGTATAATAACCTCCCTCAATAGAAAAATCTACTAGAAATTCAATATGTGAGAGATAATTATGGAAGTATGAACAATATTATGAAAATATCATTTTCCTTCATTATTAAAAAAAAAAAAAAAGGAAAATGATTAAGTATTGGAAACTGTGAATGGATGGGTTTTTTTTAAGGAAAATTATCTAATGTGGCAATTAATAATTCTATATTAATGATATGTTAAGTGGTGTTTTTTTCACCCTTTAGATGTTATGAAAATCAGTAGCTATAAAAATGTATAACTTGAACTCATCTCATATATATATATATATATATACACACACACACACATACATACATATCTATCAACCACCAGATTTTTGCTAAAGCACGTCATAAAGCTGAACCTTCTTTTTTTTTTGGTAAAAAGCTGAACTATTTTTGGCCTCTGCAGTTTTCCTTGTTAGTCTGTGTGTAGACTAGACTGTCTATGACACTCATATCTTCCTCTTATGATTCAGTAAAGTAAAATTAGATTTTTTTTTTCCTTCTCGATATCTTACAAAATCATACAATGATATTGTAAATTTAGGTAATGAACTTCCTTCTCGATTCATTTCATTGATATTGTACATTACCATTAAAGAAAGGTGAAAGCATAAAAGACCCCCTCCTCCCCCAAGTTAATAAATTGCATACTGTGCCCAAGGAATATGACCTTCATTACTTATCTGTGCCTTGAATTATCCAAAATGGTATCTAGAGATGTGTAATTTCTGATTACTGAGCATTTGGTGCATCCGATTATTATGGATTCAAATATCCTCAATTCTCATTAGGAGGTCGAACCAAGGACCTATGGAAGTTGGGGTAGCCCTGTCCCCATGGGCATTTTTATCTGGTTTTAGGCTCCAAATACTTCTGCTGTAGGTTATAATGGAATGAATTTGCAGCTTTTCTTCTACAATCTTGACTTATGGTGGCTGAATGGTATGGGAAAACAGTCCTTGTACAATGTTCATATTACTGTTGATGTAAAGGGATATGGAGAATTTGATGCTTGGAGCCATCTATTTGGCTTCTGAAAAATTGAGAGCCATATTGATAGTGCCACAAGTGGAAGGTATTGCTTTATATGCCTTCCAGAACATTTTACTTAAGATTTTATTTTGATATTATGATATGTAGTTTATAAATTTTTGATTTAAAGGTTGTTCAAGGTCAACAGACAGCCTTTCATTATCTGTGGTGGTAATTGGATATTGTTAGATGGGTTACCATGTCTTTCAAGGGAATGTTACAAAACAGACATCAAGTTTCATGCCAATATGCATTTTAATATGACTCACTGTTGGGGTGGTGGATTGGCTGAGAGGACAGATTTTTATCATTATTGTGATATTTATGGACTTTTTTGGTGATCTCTCTCTCTCTCTCTCCTATGTGTGTGTGTGATCAATTATAGAGGGTGTATAGAAATAGAAATATAGAACAGACAACCACACAGGGAACATAGAGATAGAGACTTAAATGGTTCAGATTTAGACATATGTCCAAAGGCAGGCATTGAGAAGAAAAATTTACTAGCAAACGTGACTACAATAGTTGCACAAAACTAAACCCCATATAAACCCAATTAGCTCTTTCTTACTAATAACAAAGATTATGGTTACAAAGTTGGTTTGGTGAATTTTTGTGGAGATTACCCAACCAAATAGGACTAGGCAGTACTATTCGCTTTCTCGTACACAACAAGAAGATGAAAAACAAACCATACCAAAGTCAGCAACTGTTCTTAGTGCACATGTAAGGGTTGAGTTCCACATTGAGAGAAAGTAAGGAAAGTGAGAAGTTGATATGGACATAGTTGGGTCTAAACCATTTGGCTTAAGCTGTTTGAGTGGTACCTTAATATATATCAATTGGTACCTCAATTTATATCTAGAGGCTCTTGTTGGACCCTAGGGACAATTCTGAACCCAAAAAATTGGTACTAGAGTTATGGTTCAACTTTTGGTTCAAAATTTTAAATGTTTATTATCTATCAAATTTTTTTTTTTTTTTGAATGAGTATCTTGGTGTTGATGTGGTTGGTTTGAATTTGGTTATTGCTGCATTTGATGCAACTCTTGCATGCACAATCTGGATTTGCTAATGACTCACATGTAGTGGGAAGCTAGGTTGATGTGGTAGAGGCTCACATGGGAGGGAGAGGTCTATTGTGAGTGCATGTGTGAGGGTTGAGTCCCATATAGAGAAAAAGTAAAGAAAATGAAGAGTAGATATATATAGTTGGGTGCAAACCTATTGGATAAAGCTTTTGAGATAGAATGATGTCCCTATATGTATATCAATGGGAGGTTGGTGGGTTAGTAAAATTGGGACAAATCCTGGAACATCAAAGATTTTAGATTCACCAAAATTTGTATGCTTTATACTGAGGGTATTGTCACAGGATGATTGCAGCGTAAGATGCCGGGAATGCCAAGAAAGTGTTGTAGAGTAAGTTTTATAATTGAAAAAAAGCTTGTTAAATTACAGATTCTCCCAAAAGCTTAAGTTATTGGGATATGGTAAATTTAATCATTTAACCACATACTTCCAACAAAGCTAACAACTATAATCTGCAGTACTTTCCCATTAATGATGGTGTTCTTGTAAGAATATAAATTGATGATATGTTAATCACTGAAAGCAGTCCCATTATGAAAGTTACCATAAATTGTGGCATTGTTGATTGTATAATGCTTTTGAAACTGATGCGGGAGAAACAAGAAGATTATTATTTAGTATTATTTATGTTTGCAAGCCCATTGTATTTTTATGTTTTAGGTCCTATTAGTTTATTGGGCTTTTAGTTATTGAGCTTTTAGTATTTTAATTCAGAAGTAAGGTTATTTTTGTAATAAGGCAATTAGGGTTCCCTAGCCAATTAGAACTAGGGTTTAGTAATCCTATATAAGCAACCTATTGTACTCCTTGAGGAGATAGTTGATTTTGATGAATGAAAACAATGGCCGTTTGGTCTTTCTTTTGGTCTGGTGCTGACTCCAGGTCTACCCTAGGTGCTGACTCCTAGTGGTTTCCCCGCTTGGTGCTGACTCCAAGCAAGGCCTAGGTGCTGACTCCTAGGTCATATCCCTTTATTTTATTGTTATTTTAATTTTTGTTCTGGTTGTCCTGCGTCAGTTTTGGTATCAGAGCAAACACCGATCCGTCGAAGCATCACCGCAGGAAAGAGCCAGAAAATCTCACCCATTTAAAAAAAAAAAAAAAAAAAAACCATCTGTCAATACCCACGCATATCAAGCCACCAGAAGTTTACTCATCAACCCAAGCCCTTTGACCCAACAACCAACAAACCCCACAGCCAGACCTGGTCAGGTTCTTTCCAAAAGGTTTCTTCACACGCCACCACCCATTGGAAAGCCAACGCTGCCATCCCAATAAACGATTAAAGCGCCAACCTATTCCCAGGCCACATAGAGTTCCTCTTCTTTCTTAGTGCAACGCCGATCCATCTTGCTGTCTCAGAGTACCGCGTCACCAACCTACTCCACAAGCTCAATTCCACAAGAATTCGTTAATGTCGATCTCACCCTGTTGTCCCAGAGCCGCCGCCAACAGCCATCACAAGACCGCCGTTGTCGCAACAAATAGCCAGTCCATCAACCCCATATCAGAGGTAACCCGATAGTCCCATCTGAGTTCTTTCTTCCTAGCAGCACTAGCGTCTTGTTTCGCTCTCAATGCACACTTGTTTCAGCCCATAAAAGAAATACCAACCCAACTTGCCAACCGGACAGCTTTTCACCAAACCAGTTACCAGCCTTTTTTTAAAAAAAAAAAAAAAAAAAAAAAAAAAAGGGACCCGTCCCACAAAATCCAAACCTGTCACCCAGCTCAGTCCAGTCCCAGCAACTATTTGAGAGAATAGTCTTAGAAGCCATTCCAAAGATTTGTCCAGTGAAAATTACAGCAACTATTTGTTGAGGCACTATTTTAGAGAATCATGGTAATATTAGATGCACCTTATTTTGATGGTAATACTACTTATCCACGAGATTTTATCAACTGGATAAATGGGATGGATCAATTCTTTGAGCGAGCAAATTAGGCAAATAACAAAAAGGTTAGGTATGCAAAGATGAAGTTAAGAGGTCAGGCACAAAGGTTTTGGGAGAAGCTTGAATATTTCCGCTATCTGGATTATAAACCTGCCATTAGTGAGTGGGAAGATATGAAAGAAAAGCTTTGTGATGAGTATTTGTCACCATACTATCGAGCTAAGTATCTACCCCAATCTCAGTGTAGTACTTTTCTAGCTGAATCAAGTACGATGAATTCTCATCCTCATCCTATTTCATGTCCTCAGTGCACTTTTGAACAATCTATCAAGGAATTAAAGGAATTATCTGTACAGCTCATGAAAAATGTTCAAGACGTGATTGCTCAGATGAAACAAAAGAAGACTCAAACCGATTCAATTGGGAACTCAAGGATACTAGATCACAATGAACTTATTGTTGCCCCTATGGTAGACAACATTGATGGTGATATCTTGGTCGTGGAGAATCCTCTAGCAACAGCAAAGCCTAATGTTGACACAGACATACATGCCTCGACAAGTGTTGCTTTAACAAGCGTGCAAGGAAATGAATCTATTGAAGAGCAGCAAGGTGAAAAGATGGTGCCTAAGGAGAGTATTATGTTAGAGGGTGCACATGATATGAAAGTTGAAGTTGTTGAATGTGCTTTTGATCAACCCTCCACAGTCCTTGAAACCTCCACAGTCCTTGAAGATCTACATCTTGGTGAAGTCGAAGAGGTTAAAACTACAATGCTTCCTATGGTTCATAAGGTTCAAGATGAGATTATACTGATTCCACACATTGATTTTATTATTCCAAATGAGTTTGATGTGATGGAATTCAAGGTTTTTCTTTTCCCTGTGCTCCCTAAGGTGATTCTAGATTTGAAGCAAGTGTTACTTGTTCGCATCCTAATCCTTCAACACTTTAGAACTTGAGGTCGAGTTTTCTCCAACCAGAGGAGAATGATGCGGGAGAAACAAGAAGATTATTATTTAGTATTATTTATGTTTGCAAGCCCATTGTATTTTTATGTTTTAGGTCCTATTAGTTTATTGGGCTTTTAGTTATTGAGCTTTTAGTATTTTAATTCAGAAGTAAGGTTATTTTTGTAATAAGGCAATTAGGGTTTCCTAGCCAATTAGAACTAGGGTTTAGTAATCCTATATAAGCAACCTATTGTACTCCTTGAGGAGATAGTTGATTTTGATGAATGAAAACAATGACCGTTTGGTTTTTCTTTGGTCTGGTGCTGACTCCAGGTCTACTCTAGGTGCTGACTCCTAGTGGTTTCCCCGCTTGGTGCTGACTCCAAGCAAGGCCTAGGTGCTGACTCCTAGGTCATATCCCTTTATTTTATTGTTATTTTAATTTTGTTCTGGTAGGGTATTTATATTCTTTGACCCCAATTGTCCACAGAGCTTTTACCTTCAACTGTAGAGTACTAACATAGTGGCAATAGTGTGTCACAAGCAAAATGTATTTCCTTTCTTCTAATTGTCAAAATTTGATTTTAAATCAAGCATAACTGATGTTATAAGAACAAGTTAATACATGAGCAAGCCTATGCTTGCGAGAAAATTCTTTATTTTCTTCAGTACAACTCAGCACTTCTTGATTTCTAATTTCTCAGGTCAGCTACATGGATTATTACTATCATCATTATCATTTGACCTTGATCTCTATTTCAGGCTATACACTCTAGTTAGACATTTGACCTTGAGTCCCAACGCTCAGCGGTTTTTGTTTACATAATTAAAAATTGTCTTAATCAAATTGTCTATTTCTTCTCCTTAAAGCTACGTCTAGATTTTAGTGAATACATTTATTTTGTATTCTATCTTTTATTGCCATTATTAATGATTTAACTTAATTACTTAGGATAATGGCTTTGTTGAGTTCAATTGTATTTTTTAATTGCCATTAACCTATTTTAGCATCACTTTTTTCAAAAAGGTTATTTGACATTGTCTGCTATTTGGTATATTGCAGTAGGAGCCTTTAGTTCTTTTAATTTTGGTACACTTGGTTATTTAGTAACTGAAGTTTTAAAATGTTCCTACCAGAGTGAATTCTGCATTGCATTATTTTGAACGATTTGTTCTCTTGAGACCCAGGCCTGTCTACAGGGTCAAATATGGCTCAAGGCTAACCAAACCTAAGGATTCCAATATTCTAAGTTATTTCAGTATTAAATTACTCTAGTATAACTTGGTCCATAGGACTGATTTGATTTTTGTAGGTGTGGCAAGAGTTTTGGAGTACTGAAGACGTTGAAGTGGTGACCTAGTATCAAATCCAAATGGTCCCCTAGATCATGATCTTCTCCTGCTATGAGCAAGAGACACTGTCAAGCTTCTAAGGAACCATCCAAGTCTTGCTCTTTGGGTAGGTGAAAATGAGCAAGTTCCACTAGATGACATCAACAAATCTTTAAAAAATGACGTGAGACTCCATCCTTATTTTGAAAACTCCAATGAAATCAGCAAATCTTCTGAAGATTTATCTGCAGTGTCAAAAGATCCTAGCCAATATTTTGATGGGAAACGTGTTTACTTCCAAGGATCCTTGTGGGATGGATTTGCAAATGTAAGGGGGGCTTCACTGATGGCCCTTATGAAATTCGAAATCCTGAAGCATTTTTTAAGAATGATTTTTACAACCTTGGATTCAATCCTGAGGTTGGTTCTGTCGGGATGGCTGTTGCATATACTATCAGAGCAACAATGTCTCAAGAAGTCTAGCAGATTTTGTTGTTTAAGCAACTTCCTAGTGGGTACACGGAAGAAGTTCCAAACCCCATATGGGAATAACATAAATACATTCCCTATTCAAAGCCAAAAAAAAGTGTTGATCAGATTGAACTTTATGGAATCCCAAAGGATATTGATGATTTTTGTTTAGAGGTAAACCAAAATTTTTTCTAGCTATTCTAGATGCCTATTGCATTTATTATTATTATTATTATTTTTTGTGGTGACCTAACTTGAAATGATCATCAAGCTTAACTGGCTAACTACATTTAATTTAGAGCTCTGCTGGAGGGCCGGACTTGTCGTAAATACACTAGTCCTGATTTGGAAGGCACATAACCCTTGGACTGGTCTGAGTGACCAGTTAAATGATCATCTCCTACACCAAATGGCAAATTTCTATGGCTATCGCTATGCTGCAGATCCAATCCATGTCCAGCTGAATCTGGCTACATATTTTATAGAGGTAATTTCTACACTAGTAAGAGTTATAACATATGAGTTTGAATTGGATTTTGAAATTCAATGAATATTTAATATTTGATTAAATTTTTTCATAGAACACGTATTGAGCCTGAATAATCTTTTGAATTCAATAAATAAAATTGATATATTTTTTTTGGCAGAACAAAAAATAAAACATTAAAAAAAAAATCTAGTAAAAATGCTCATACCTGATTTTCTTTTTGTTTTTGTATGTGTGGATTGACAAGACCAGGAGGTGGCTGAAATGCTTAAATTTTTGTTTCTTAAACCAAATAATATTTGAGAAGGGAGCACATATGAAATTAATGCATTTTACTCAAAAGACATTCTTTGTACTTGATGCCATTTAAAACGATCCCATCCAGAGATGGTATGTAACTTCACAATTGTTTTCTGGTCCCGCCATTAGCTAGTTGTCAATACTATGTCTGAGGAACTGTCTAACATATCTATTGAAGCCTCAATCTGGGATCTAGAAGGTACATTTCCGTACTACTAAGTTTTTGAAAATCTCTTTGCTCCAGTAAAAAAAACAGTACCCATAGTTGAGATGAAGTATCCAAAGTCTAAAAACCCAACGCTAGTCTACTTCCTTCTCCTCAAACTCTACCACACATCAAACTATGGTATTTTATCTAGGAACTTTTACTGGTTGCATCTATTTGGTGGAGATTACAAGCTGCTGGAGCCATACGGAATGAAAAAAATAACCCTCAAGATTACATCCAAGGTTTTCATCAAAGGGTTCACTTATAAAATTGAAATGCATGTTGAAAATGTGGCCAAGAAAGCCAACTCTAATAGATTAACCTATACGAACAAATAACGTAAGAACTTTTTATTATGTTATTCCTGTTAAGATCACTTTTAAGGTAAGACTAAGCTCCATTCAAGGAGAGTATGAAAGAAAAAAGGACTTTATATCAAGGATCGACTGTTCTAGAATTCTTCCTGTTCATTACTCAGACAACTATTTCTCGCTGGTGTCTGTTCAGGTTATTCCCTTTAAGATCACTTTTAAGGTCCCTCAAGGTGTCATGCCTCGAGTTTCACTTCATGGCTGGAATCACCATGACTGTCCATTGAGCTGGGTAAAGAATACGCTTTTAATGTTTGTTTGCAACCTTGTGGAAGTATAAAATCTATTGAGGTCAAGTTTTACAGAGGAAATATTTATCACAAGTTCCTGGAATGCTGGAAATTAATTTCCAACTCTCACATACTTAATTGTCCTTTTTTGCATTGAGAAATTTTTTTTACATAAAGTTTCACCTATGATACTAGGAATGAAGCAGCTAAATAAATTGAGAGAACCTTCTATATTTCTGCCAATGTCATTTAGTTCTTCTTAGGTGAAATACCTTCAAATTTTTAATATATGGTGTTGACTCCGTGTGTAAATAATTTGCAGATATGGACCTTTTTATCACTTGCTTGCTTTTTATGCGTGTGCTTTCTTGGTACTTTATGTCTTGATGAAGGGAGTGATGGAATGAGAGAAAGATACAGAGAGAAAGGGTGTTTATTCAATTAAAAAAAGGGGAAGGGATGAGTGAAAGAAATGCAAATGAATTTAGTTTGTTTAGCAAGCTGGGAATTGGACTTTGAATTTGGATGCTTTGAAATCTAAAGTATAAAATTCTTTATAATTTTTGAATTATCCTTTTTTGTTAACATAAACAATAGAAATCAATATTAGAAATTTCAAAAGTAAATTTTTTAGTTAATTCCAACTCAAAATTCACCATCTAAATGTAACACAAGAGATAAAATTTCATTTATGTTAGTATGGACACGTTGGAAAAAAAAAAAAAAAGGAAATGTTACTATGAAAATTTAACTCCAAGTTTTCAAGGAAGCATTAGTGCCTTACTTGCTTCTTTTGTTCCTTCTTTCTCTTGTGTTCTTTTGTGTTGGAGAAGGTATATCTTCTTTGGCACAATGACTTGATAATCCTATATATATAGTAGAAGTTATAATGAAAAATTAATGTTAGTATGGACACGTTTGGAAACACAAAGAAAAAGAGAAAAAAAAAAAAGAAAAAAAGAAAAGGAAAAGAAATAGGAAATGTTACTATGATGATTTTAACTCCAAGTTGGTGAGGAAGCATAAGTGCCTTACTTCTTTTGTTCCTTCTTTCTCTTGTATTCTTTTGTGTTAGAGAAAATATTTCTTTTGTGTTGGAGAAGGTATATTTTCTTTGGCACAATGACTTGATAATCCTATATATATATAGTAGAAGTTATAATGGGTTTTTATATGAACTTATCCTTAAAAAATTTGATACAAAAAATAAATTGGAAGCTTTCCAAGATAGAGATGCATAAGGAAATCTCATAAATGAATGAGAAAAATTATTGCTAGTATGGACACGTTGGAAACACAAAAGAAAAAGAGAAAAAAAAGAAAGTAAAGAAAAGGCAAAGAAATAGGAAATGTTACTATGAAGATTTAACTCCAAGTTGGCAAGGAAGCATAAGTGCCTTATTTGCTTCTTTTGTTCCTTCTTTCTCTTGTATTCTTTTGTGTTGGAGAAAATATTTCTTTTGTGTTGGAGAAGGTATATCTTCTTTGGCACAATGGATTGATAATCCTATATATATAGTAGAAGTTATAATGGGGTTTTATATGAACTTAGCCTTAAAAAATTTGATACAAAAAATAACTTGGAAGCTTTCCAAGGTGTGTTTTGACCGGAATGCTGGAAATTAATTTCCAACTCTTACATACTTAATTGTCCTTTTTGGCACTGAAACATTTTTTACTTAAAGTTTCACCAATAATACTAGGAATGAAGCAGCTAGATAAATTGAGAGAAGCTTCTATATTTCTGCCAATGTTATTTAGTTCTTCTTAGTTGAAATACCTTCAAATTTTTAATATATGGTGTTGACTCCGTGTGTAAATAATTTGCAGAAATGGACCTTTTTATCACTTGCTTGCTTTTTTATGTGTCCTTTCTCAGTACTTTATGTCTTGATTAAGGGAGTGATGAAATGAAAGAAAGATACAGAGAGGAAGGGTGTTTATTCAATCTTAAAAAAAGGGTAAGGGATGAGTGAAAGAAATGCATATGAATTTAGTTTGTTTAGCAAATTAGGAATTGGACTTCGAATTTGGATACTTTGAAATCTAAAGTATAAAATTCTATCTTATTTTTGAATTATCCTTTTTTGTTAACATAAACAATAGACATCAATATTAGAAATTTCAGAAGTAAAATTTTTAGTTAATTTAAACTCAAAATTCATCATCTATATGTAACACAAGAGATAAAATTTCATTTATGTATAACCTAGATAGAGATGCATCAGGAAATATCATAAATGAATGAGAACTATTAATGTTAGTATGGACATGATTGGAAACACAAAAAAAAAAAAAAAAAAAAAAAAAGGAGGAAAAGAAATTGGAAATGTTACTATGAAGATTTAACTCCAAGTTGGCAAGGAAGCATAAATGCCTTGCTTGCTTCTTTTGTCTTCTTTAGTGTTGGAGAAAATATTTCTTTTGTGTTGGAGAAGGTATATCTTCTTTGACATAGTGGCTTGATAATCCTATTTATATAGTAGAAGTTATAATGGGTTTTTGTATGAACTTAGCCTTAAAAAATTTGATACAAAAAATAACTTGGAAGCTTCTCAAGGTGTGTTTTGAAGCCAAAATTGGATTCTTTTTGTTGTAAGTTTTTATAGTTGCCTACGTAAATTTGTTCATATATGTGTGTGTTTTTGTATTGGTATTCATAAACAATAGTTACTTTGCTTATTTAAAATTTGTCATATAAATGTTAAACGTAGTAATATTATATTTATGTTATATTTGATGCAATTTTGATAAATAGTATATCACTCAACTTTTTTATATAAATCATTATTTTTTTGAATCATGTTTTTATTTAATATCGATTATAGGTTAATCACACACAAAGTTTTAAAATAATTAGTTGCCATTTATTGATAAATTTATAAGGTAGCCATTTACTATATTTAAGAATGCAAAAAAATATAATCGCTCTTCATAGATTAGTGAGCTTTTAATGTCCAATCATCTTAATATTCGAAAAGATTAATAGATCACTTTAATATTTGGTAAGCGTGATAGTTGGAGAAAAGAAATTTAGTCTAACAATGGGATTAACAAACTATTATTATAGAAAAAAAAGTATTGAGGAATATAACTTCAGTATAAGTTACCGAAAAGTCTAACTCAAACCAATCTCTATCAAATATTTGTTTTGTCCTTTATTAGTACTAAAATAGATTACATTCTTTCTCAAACATTACCAAACATTTTTCTACCCTATTTATCTCATGTGGGGAAGAGAGGAGTTAAACATATATTCTTTTCATGAAGAATATCTACCAGTACCACCGAGCTAAAAAAAACACTAGGCAAAATATTAATGTACATAAATGCTAAGGGAGCGATAGACTCAGTGCATTAAAAAATATATATGTATATATATATATATATATATATATTTGTTAAATGAAAAAAAACCATAATGTTGTATTTTTTTAGTTTCTAATTGGATTAATAGAACCAAGCTCGGACGAGGTTTATGTAAAGCTTTAAAAGGCTTTACTCTTTCATTTTTGTATCCCCATACCACCTTTACTACTAAACTTTCTCACGGTGATTTTGTTGGATTAGCTTTGTTGTTATGAGTTATAATGGGTAACCTAGATTAAGTAAAAGTTTCGTAAAGAAATTACAATATATAAATATGAAGGCAAACTTAGTTGCACTATTTACTTATATATTGAATAAAGGCAAAACATAGACTGTGTTAGATGCTTTTAAATAAATGATGACAATTGACATAAACAAGAGAAAAAAAGTAAAAACCAAATTATATTTTTCTAATAACAAGAATGGAGGATCAATTAAAAAAATAGTTTGAATTTTTGTTGTGCAAGCATTCTATTTCTAACTTTTAGATGCATTCCGTTTATTTTTTTTTAAAAATCACGTTTATTTTTAATGAAATTAAGAAAAGTAATTCCAATTTACACAATACTTTCATGCTTTCCCAAAAAAAAAATCACTTTAATTTTTAATGAAATTCAATAAAAAGAATTCCAATCAATCCAGTAGTTTTTAAGCATTTCACTGTTCACGTTAAAAAATTAAAATACCCAGTACCCCCAACAAAAATATATACCCAAGGGCCACACCCAAGCCCAAAGCCTTTAAAGAACATTCACGATCAAATCTCCCTGCCAGAACCACCCCTTCTTCCAAATCCTTCCTTTTCTTTTTTTTTTTTTTTTTTTTTACTTTTACTTTTTACAATCCTAAAATTTATTCACCCATAATCGCGTTTATTCAACTCTAAAACCTACCAGCAGAAGAAGATGGAGCAGCAGCAGAAGAAGATGGAGAAGATGGAGCAGCAGCAGAAGAAGATGGAGCAGCAGCAGCAGAAGAAGATGGAGCAGCAGCAGCAGCAGCTGCGGCAGCAGCAGGAGCAGCAGCTGCGGCGGCAGCAGCAGCGGCTGCGGCAGCGGCTGCAGCAGGAGCAGAAGAAGATGGAGCAGCAGCAGCGGCGGCAGTGGCAGCGGAAGAGGGACCCGCTGCTGCAGCACCAGCAGTGGGAGCTGCAGCGGAAGTTGTGGAAGCTGCAACAGGAGCTGGGGCAGCTGCAGCAGCTAGAGCAGCTGCAGCTGCAGCGGCTTCAATTTTTTTGCAAGCAGCAGCCGCACCAGCAGCTTCTACATTTTTGCGATTCAGAGCATCCCTTGGACTTCATTCTAGACTACAGAGGTGGAGCTACATGTTGTGGGTGCCAAGAATCAATTTATGGTCCTAGCTACTGGTGTCCAAGAGATGGATGCCCGGGATACTTTCATCATAAATCATGTGCAGAACTGCCCCTTGGGTTGCAGCATCCCTTGCACCCAATCCATCCTCTTGTTCTCTCTCCTGAACAGATAGATTATGGCAAAGACATACAATTTAGCAATTGCGTACTATGCAAAGAATATAAAGATGAATACACTTATCGGTGTTTCTGTTGCGACTTCAACCTTCACATTACATGCGCTGCTGTACCACTCAACATGGAAGCTGCATTCCATGACCACCCATTGATTCCCATTTGGAAGTCATTCACGTTCACTTGCGACATTTGCGGCAAAGAAGGCAAAGGTACGCCTTACATGTGTCAACTATGCAGTTTCTGGGTTCATGGAAGATGTGCTTATCAATTCCCACGCATAGTCAAAGTTGTGCGTCACAAGCACCTCCTCCACCTCACCCATTCTTCTCTTGCATTCCATCAATCCGACTCCCGATTTTGTCAAATCTGTGTTCGAAAGGTGGATACACACTATGGGCTTTACTATTGCTCCAGATGTGATTTTGTTGCCCACCTTGATTGTGCTATGGAAAACAAGGAGAACATAAATTTGCAAGAATTTAAAGATGAGGATAAAGTTTCAAAGCTTAATGAATCGGTTGACTCAAAAACTTACGAAGTCGAAAAATTCAATATAAGGGAGGATGGAACTAAGATAGCTACAAAAATCAAACACTTCAGTCATAAGCATGACTTAAAGCTTACTGATGAGATTCTAAATAACCAAAAATGTGATGGGTGTGTAAGAGCCATTCTTCCTCCGTTTTATAGTTGTGTAAAGTGCAACTTCTTTCTTCATAAATCTTGTGCTAATTTACCAAAAAAAAAGCGACACCCACTTCATCAACACCCACTAACCTTGCTCCCAATGGAACCAAGTATGCATTTTGAGTGTCATGCCTGTCATCGTTTTTGCAATGGCTTCACCTATCAGTGTGAGATATGCTGGTTTAGTCTTGATGTTCAATGTGGTACGATCTCAGAAATCCTTATCCACCCAGGTCATGAGCATCAACTTCTTCTCTCTAGCATTCCATTTGAACAGAATTGCAATTGTTGTGCTTCTTCCATTTACCCAATATTCCGTTGTACCACTTGTGATTTTGCTTTGGACTTTAGATGTGCTACAATGCCACATTCTACAAGATACAAACAACATGAGCATCCCTTCGCTCTCAGTTATAGAGCTGAAGATGACTCTGGTGAATATTATTGTGATATCTGTGAAGAAGAACGACGAGAGTCAAAGTATTGGTTTTACTACTGTGAGGATTGCAGTTATCCTGCTCATCTAGATTGTATTATTGGGAAACACCCAAATTACAAGTTTGGAGGTGCTTACAAATTTGAACACCATCACTCACACCCTCTTACTTTCATTGAGGAAACTAAAGACTGCCCTCGATGTAACAAATGTAATGGTTCTTGTGAAGAGTTGATCTATCAATGTGCTCAGTGTAATTTCTACATCCACAAGGATTGTTTATAAAAAGGACAAATGTGATGTTAATTTTTATTTTATGCTACATGTAGTCCACATAGGTTTTGGTGTGTGGAATTCATCAAATGAAAATGCAGTAATTCTTTTGAATGCTCCTTGTTGGCATCATGGTTCAAATACAATGTAAATACATTGTACCAACTCATACTTGTTTGCGTGTGGTTGTACCCTGCCTTGTGCACTTTTGTTAGAAACAATAAACTTGTTGATAATAGCAATTTTCAATTTTCAATGTTTTATGGTTGTACATTGTTTAGCAATGGAAGTTGGATCTCAGTGTAGAACATAAGTTCAGGGTTGATGAACAAATACTGAAAATAAAATGCAAATTTATGGCATCTCATATCAGCTGTGTATGACTACTTTTCCCTCTATTTTCTATTTCTATGCAATTCCGATTACATTCATTTTTCTTAAGCTAACATTAATTGTCTGTCTTCTTCTTCTGCATTAGGTGAGCATCCGTTATTTTGAAGAGGGAAATGAATAATTAGAGTCAAATCATGAATGCAAAGATTCAATAGCATTTTAAGTTATTATTGATTTAAATGTTTATCAACAACTTTTATGTCATTAGTATCATTGATATTATTACTAGGCGAAAACAACATTTTAGTCCTTACATTTTGGTATCATTGATATTATTACTAGGCGAAAACAACATTTTAGTCCTTACATTTTGGAATCACAATTAATTTAGTCCCTACATTTTTGTAGTAGTCAATTTGGTCCCTACCGTTAACTCACTAACGGAAAATGCCTACATGGCTAATGATGTGCTTTGTTGGCATACACGTGGCAAAAAATATATATAAAATCAAATATTTAACATTTAAAAGGCTACATAAGCATTTCAATAATAACTGGAAAAAGCCATGTCAAATCAAAAACTAATCTAGAAAAATTAATTTAAAAAAAAAAAATAAAGAAAACCTTTTTTTTTTTTTAGATCCTCAATTTCTTTAATTTTCTTGTGTATTTCTGCACTTTCTTAGCTACCAAACACAGTCAAACAATACACCCATCAGAAAATCCCAACCAAAATAAAATAGGCGGGGACAATAACAACTACATTTTTCACGGTTTTTCTCAGGTAGGCTTCGGCTATCTCACGCATCTTTATTAGGACCATGGATGAGATTTCCTCAGCAGCAAAGTGCTTCTCTTCGTCTTTAAAGTTCACCACAATCATAGGCTTGTCACCAGGACCTTCAATGACCTTGAATGGCCACAAGTTGATATCAGTTTGAACCATGAGATCACTAAATCTCCTACCAATCGATTGCTTTGCATCTGCAATATAATAGCCTATTAAAAAACATGAGGTTGCTAGATCGGCCATGTAGGCCAGATTACAGGTCTGGGTTGTGTGAGTGAAAGCGTAAGAGAAAGTGAGATAGAGAGAGCTTTAGAGTGAGGGAGAAAGAGAGGTTTGCTGAGAGAGCTTTAGGGTGAGAAACGAAGGGAAAGGCCATGGAGGTCAAGGTTTAGTCAGAGAGAGAGAGAGAGAGAGAGAGGAGATTTCTAGAAGATGGGGATTTTATTTTGGTTGGGATTTTCAGATTGGTGCATTGTTTGGCTGTGCTTGGTAGCTAAGAAAGTGCAAGAATACACAAGAAAATTAAAGAAATTGAGAATTTTTAAAAAAATGTTTTCTTCATTTTTTAAAAAAATTAATTTTTCCAGTTAATTTTTTGGTTTGACATGGGCTTTTCTGTTGATATTAAAATGCTTATGTGGCCTTTTAAATGTTAAATATTTGATAATATATATATATATATATATATATATTTTTCTTTTTTTTTCCCACGTGTATGCTAACAAAGCACATCGTTAGCCATGTAAACATTTTTTGTTAGTGAGTTAATGGTAAGGACCAAATTGACTCTAAGTTAAAATTAAATAACAGGGACCAAATTAATTGCTATAGAAATGTAATGATCAAATTGACCGTGACTTCAAAATGTAGAGAATAAAATGGTGTTTTTGCCTTAAATAAAAGATACCTTACCAAAAACTCAAAAAAAAAAAAAAAAAAATCCTTTTTGATTACCTATATATATATATATATATGATTATGATAGTTGTGTTTAGGCATGGTGAAAGCTTGACTATTTATAGGGGCATAGCTCTTACTCAAGATTATCAGGAATTATAACTCAATTATTTACTTACATATATATTATACTTGTTATTGTCGTGGTGAGAGTTTCTAAACTTAAAATTTGAGAGTTAGAATTCAAGCCACCAACAATCCATTAACAAATTGAAACGCCCACACATTTTAATTAATTTACAAACCCATTTTAATACAAATAAGTAGCATAATTATAAGAATTTTTATTTTACATGTTATTTATCAATTGATTTTTTTTTTCTTGATAAATTGATAGTTACAACAAGGACAAAGTTTAGTTACAAAATTGGTTGTAGCTTAGGATTACAATCGTATATAATATCTTTTTATTGGAGGTGAATTTTGATAAGTCCACCATTGGATTACATATTCTTCTTATATCCTCCATACTTGCAAAATTTATAAAAAATTAAAGATTAATAGCTATGTCATCAATAAATTGTTTAAATTGCAAACTGTCGTAGTTTAAAATTGTGTATAAAATATAAACTTATGGATCATATAATAAATAATATCTTATTGACATAAAATTTGAGATGTGTATTGAGCGGGAAAGCACATGTGCGACTCCAAGGGTGCCGCACCTGCGGCAAACTTGCATCGTTGCGATTGCATGCGCGTCCATGGCAAGTCCTTTTTTTTTTTTTTGTTCTCTGATTCGGGCTGATACCGTTTGATTCGGTTCAAAACGGACTAAAATAGGCTCCAAATCGGTCCGTTTTGGTAGATACTGGCCGAAATTTAAAATTCGGCCGACATGAAGTTTTTACTTAAAAAAAAAAATCTTAAAACCGAAATGAATCTGTATTCTATTAAATCTATACACCTAAAAACCTCAAAAGGGAAAAAAAAGAAAAAAGAAAAGAAATGAACAAACGTACCTGTACAACTACAACAACCAAAAAAAAAATAAAGTCCCAGTGAGAAGTAGAGAAGATGCATTGTTACTAGGTAGTTTGGGTTTATTGGGTTGAAAAAGCAAAGAAGTTACGAAGAAAGAGGAAGACAAACAGAATATAAAAGATAAAAGTGGCATAACGATGTGATGAAATTAAAAGGGAGAAGTGTAGAAATCAAGGTAAAAGACGTGTGGAAGACAAAAAACAAAGAGAAAAAAATAAATAAAAAGAAAGTAAAATATGGCTTGGAAATAGAGTTGGTTGGGTAGTGTGCTTAGCTGAAATGATGAAGCCACTGTCCACCTTATTTCAATGGGTAAATTGCAAATTACATCTCTAAAATTTGGGAGTATTTGAATTTTACACCCTGAAGTTTCAAATTTTGGATTTTACCTCCTGAAGTTTGGAGTGTTTAGAATTTACATCTTAAGGTTTCAAACTTTGGATTTTACTCTCTAAAGTTTGGGAGTGTTTGGATTTTACACCTCAAAATTTTGAAATTTTAGGGTGTAAAATCCAAACACTTTCAAATTTTAGGAAGTAAAATTCTGTCACCCCTAAAATATAGGGGGTAAAATCTAAATTCTGAAATGTCATAGTGTAAAATCCAAACACCCCCAAACATTAGGGAATAAAATCTAAATTCTAAAACTTTAGGGTGTAAAATCCAATCACCCTTAAACTTTACAAGTGTAATTTGCAATTGACCTTATTTCAATTTTGCCACTTTGTTCAGTTTGTTGCATTAAAAATAATTAATTAGTACTTTAATAAAAATAATATAGTGGTTTAAGTGAATTCATTAGATCAATTTTAAAGTAACAAGTTTTATAAATGCATGAAAATATAACATTTTATGTTTCTTAAAAAATAATAGTATATGAAATTATATATATATATAATTTATAAATAAACGTATCCTGCCGCACCTCTACCCTATATTTTCAAAAATTGCAGAGCTACCGCATTGCACTTGCACTCGCACCTGCACTCACCGAACTCGAATCTGCACCTGTGCTTCCTAGATATTGAGAGTGTAAAGAACATGCAATTCAATGGTTAGATTTTCAAAATATGCAGTAATGTTTATTTTACAGGACAAGTTTAACTACAAAATTGGTTGTAATAACTAAATTTTCTCTGTACAACAATGGGGGAGGATTTTTTTTTTTTTTTTTTAATGATGGGACGGGGGAGGGGGATTTGATCATTGTAAGAGGTTCCAGATGAGTTACTCTTGCTATTTATCATTTACCATTAAAATGCACCAACATTCAACTTTTATTTTAGAGTATTCTCAAGTTTGTTTTTTGTTTGCTTTTATGTGAAAATGAAAGCTCACTTAGTGTGTAAGACACTAATGAATATTTAGACCCCCAATTTCAAATTAACCAACACAAGCTTATACTCAAACAATAAAAGTGCGGAATGATAAGTATAAGCGATACCCAAATAAATAAACAACTCTAAACCATAATTAATCACAACATAGCAGCAATTAAAAGGTAAGAATAAGGGTTAGAGAGATGCAGACACAAAGTTAACATCGGCACGTGTTATCGAAAAGGAAACCGAAAAACTCGGTGAAAAACCTCTCCCTCTCCGCCGCCCTCCAAGCGGTGAAATGATCTATTAAAGAATAAAGTTGGGATATATGAATAACAATAGACATTCTAAGCCTAATCTACCCAATGCACCTAAGCCCTCTAAGCTTCTTGCTCCAACAAGGTTAAGCCTAACCCTATATCTTTAGCTTTCTGGATTCCGCAATAAGCCCATTGCATCAACCAAATAAATTGGTCATCTCTGAACTGCTTCCCAAGCACCAAATTACCTCCTCACTGATATGGGTATGGTGAGATAAAAATTTGGCTAATGAACCTCTCAAGGGTATGTCAATGGAGAGTGTGAGAGTAGAGAAATTTGGAGAACCAAATGCCTAAGATTGTGGATGAGTCAATCTTGGTTTTCTTTAGAGTTTTTCTCTCAAAATTCTCTCTGGAAGCTCTCTACATTTCATGGGTATAAGGGTATTTATAGTAGGGTACGTGAGGAATGTGAAAAGACACTTTTCTGCAAAACAGGGCATTCTGGCGACTTACTCTCATGATTGGGTTAAGTCGCGAGTTTGAGTCATGAAATAACTACCAGGCTAGACTATACTTTTTGTCCTATAGTGCTCTAGCTGTCGTAACCTTTTAGCTTCCTGCATGTTTCACACGTGTGACATTTTGGCAAGTCGCCAGTTGCAAGTCACTTGTGAGATCCAGTCGCAAGAATCCTCTTGAATGCTCACACGCTTAAATTCTTTACACTTTCTCACACACAACCCTTACATGATTCCCACCTAAATACAGGGTATCTAATTGCTAAAATACAAGCAAATTTGACATGAAATAAAACCAACACATGGTTGAATAAATTCAACCTTACATAAAAGATAAAAATAATACCAGGCTAGCCCGATGCGTCAAATATTGGATAAGGATCATGTTTGCAATGTGCTATTGAATCTATTCTTTTTTTTTTTTTTATGTGAAAAGATACAAATCATACCTGGGTGGCCTGCCTGATGTCAAATATTGGATAAAGGTCATCTTTACAACTTGTTTTAGCTCAATCTATTCCTAATATCAATTGCTTAACTGTGATGCTATTTTCGGGTTAAAAAATAAAGGATATGTTAAGTCATAAAATGAAAAATAAATCAAAACCAATAGAATTTGTTTCAAGTATCCACCCATTTTTAGCATTACAAATTCTCCCTGAAATAGGCATTAGTCAACATAGTTAATCTTTTGCCAAGATGTTTGAATTTGAGAAAGAATTAGTCTTAAACGTGGAAAAAATAGATACGCCATACCCCAAGTATAAATATATAACCTGCCAATAGCTTTTACTATTATATCACAACATAGAAAAAATTGTAAGAGTAAAAGTTGACCCAAAAAAAAAAGGAAAAAAAGATGAGCTTAAATTGGTTCAACATGAAGTCATGGTTCTTGTGCTTTGTTTTTTATAAGCATGGTGGTTCTGATCAATGGCATCGCAGCTAGAAATATCAATGAAGATGGTAGCAAGTTCCTGTTCCAGCTAATTGGCCTTGATAGTAAGTTGTTAAATTTAATTGTAAAAGAATAATATTTTGGAATTTCAATGTCCTTGCCATTGCTTTTTTCTTCAAAGGATTGCTTAAACTAGTATTCTTCTTAGTATCTTCTTATCATCTTCAAAAATCCCAATGGTGGGAAAGACTGTCGTCATTGCCGTCGTCGCCATCAAAGATGGCGGCGGTGGAAATGGAGATAGCATGACAACAATTCATTCAACCTTGAGGCGCACGATTCGAAATTAGCATCAGCGTATCTTAGCTTACAATTAGCATGATTCATTAATTTGGGTTGAAATCAAGTGTCATTTAGTCTATAAGAAAAAAATAATATTAACTAATTGCTGCTTCTCTTACTGTGTTTTCAGGGGAGACTAATTCCATTTTTTATAAAATACTGCATACCCTTGCTTCTTTTTAACATATGAATTATTTAGCGAAATCAAATTCATTTTATAAATTTGTAATTGTTAGAATTATATGGTTAAAATAATTAAATTTATCATCTCTTAATAGTTTAAACTTATAAAAGAATTGGTAATTTAACTATAGTACTCAAGTGGTGGGGAACCAGCCTTCATCTTCACGATACTTACGTTTGGACCAAATGCACCATGTTATAGTGACAGGTACATGGTACGATGCATTACAATAATTTAAGGTATGGCAATCTCGCTCTTAGATACTTGCAAGACTATTTGACATCAAATTTTTATTCCACAAACTTTATCAGGGGTATAATAAACACAATATTATTTTCCACAAACTACTAGCCTAAAAATAGATCATAATAATTCTTATTTTTGTTAGAAATCTAAACACACACACACATATATATATAGATAAATGATATGTCTACAACAATTTTACAACAAATCCTAAGTGGCAGGTTGTTATTAGTTGTTATTGTTATTTGTTAGGGCAAAAAAGTAATCTTAGTGTTAGTTTCAAATTTGAATCAATATCAACTAACCACCTGTGATTTGTTGTAAAAATGTTATAAAATTATTGTAGACATAGCATCTTTCATATATATATATATATATATATTTGGTTATGGCCCTTAAAAATAATAACTTGTCACCAATTAAGATTGGTCATGACACGTTGGACTAGTATAATATCTCTTATGCACATTAATAACAATCATTATTCACTTTCAAAATAATTTACACCAATACAGATCATAGATATGCTGATATGAACATCATGCAAAACATTATCGTGAAATCTGTGGGCAACAATATACCATAAGGTACATAACAAATTAACAATGTATTTGATACATATCCATATACTTCATTTGAAATTATATGTTGCTCTTATAAATTGACATATAATCATCTCCCAAATTACATAATTATATATACATATCAAGGTAATAGCAGAAATTATAAAAATTTACGAATTTCTTATATGGTATAAATAGAATAAAAGATAACTTACCAAAAACTCAAAAAACAAAATTCCTTTTTGATTCTCTCTCTCTGTGTGTATATATATATATATATATAAAATATAATTTTTGTGTTTAGGCATGGTGAAAGTTAATTTGACAGTTTAATGAGAATTATAACTCATTTATTTATATAAATATTATACTTATTATTATCAAGGTGAGAGTTTCTAAACTTAAAATTTGGGAGTTAAAGAATTCAAGCCGCCAGCAATCTTCTAACAAATTGAAACTTTCCACACATTTTAATTGATTTACAAACCCATTTTAATAAAAATAAATAGCAGTTTCGTTCTCAAAAAAATACAAATAAATTAATAGCACAAATATAATAATTTTTATTTTACATGTTATTTATCAATTGATTTTTTTTTCCTTCATAAATTGATAGTTACAACAACAGAGTAGGGGGGTTATTTTTTTTTTGGGATGGGACGGGGGAGGGGGGGTTTGATTATTGTAAGAGGTTCTAGATGAGTTACTATCAAAGCCAAAACACGTGTAATAGGTGGTTAAGTGGTTAAGTTTGTATAAATGAATTCCGTCTTTTAAACTCTCAGTTTTCTCTCCTCTGTGTGTATAAACACAGCTGGGCTCAATGGTGTAATCAATTAGCCATTTTATGAAATAAGAGAAATCATTCTATTTTAGCTTTGTTCAGAGGGTTCAATATGAAGTCAGAGTTCTTGTGCTTTGTTCTTATTATAAGCATGGTGATTCTGATCAATGGCGTTGCAGCTAGAAAAATCAATGAAGGGATCCTTGATCCATGCAAAAGGCCTGGAGGTCCACCCCAGGTTGTCCAGATCCTAAGAACAATGTTCCTATTCCAGCTAACCCCTGCAAACGTGGTTGCAGCCGGATCAAGCTTTGCCGAGGAGGCTAGCTTAATATGAATTTTCTAAAGTAAAAGGTGGAAGTCTCATGGGATGAGTATGTCACAGAAAATTACCCAAAAAAATTAAAAAATAAAACACAAAAATTATGGACTAAGGTCTAAGGAGTCATGTTCTCATATACTCGTAGTGCCTTACATGTACTGACCCACTGGCAACAGCATATATGATCCCATGGTATCCAATACATATCTTTTACCACATGTACTAGAAAGTACCAATAGATTTACAGTCTCTTGCTAGTACCAAAAATCTAATTACAATGCAACTTCGTATATTATGTTGTATGCTATTGAAAAAATTAATTTATATATTTTTTTCAAGTTAATGAGATTGTGCTAGCCTTTTTGGTTAATACTTAAAAATTTAATTTAGTGGGTTCCAATTAGTTCAATTAATAAAGTTTATGATAGTTGTATAAGAGATTTAGGGTTCAATCTCCACTTACACCAAAAACTTATTAGTATCTTGGTCTAATGATAAAAAGCTACTATCAAGTGCGGACGACATAGGTTTAAACTCTCTAAAAAAAATAAACTTAATTTAACATTACACTTATGTGGTGTTTGATACGGGGTTGTTAGGAGTTTAGACCCCTTAAAACAACAATTGGATTAACCTAGAGAATTAGCCAAGTGAATAACTTAGTTAATTTATGCAATTTTAGGTTATCACAATCAAACAATCATATCAAGAATATATATAGCAGCGGAAAAATAAAGAATACAAGGTATGATGACCCAGGAAACCACACGGTAAAAACCTGGGGAGGATTTGACCTAGCTATCCTCAAGGTAAACCTAAATCCACTATGAAAGAATCGAAGTTCATACAAAAGGACTTACAAGCTCCCTGCTTGACTTCCTAATGCTACCCACCAGTAGAACTTACTGACATGACCACGTGTGTGAAATGTACTCCCCCCTAGATTGAGAGTTTTACATGGAGTCGCCACTTATTTAATTTAAAAGGAAAAATAAGAAAACTTTCAATAAAAAAAAAATTCTTTTGTATTAATGTATATGACAATTTACATCAAATTTTGTAACAAAAATTTACAATGCTTTTTGTCCTAAATATAATCTAAGAAAAGTAAATTACATTGCTTTATTTCCTAGTTACATTCTAAAAAATGTAAAATTACATGTGCAAAAACATAGTCTAGAACCCTTGATCTTGGTTCGAAAGCTAATTTACGAGATGGGAATGGATTAATTAAGCACCCATCTCGCCCGGTAAAACCGGTCTCCTAGGTTAAGGTGGCCAACATCATGTCATGTCAAATAAATACAAACAATATGTCATATTATCATGTTAACTTATAGGAATTGTAAACAAATATGTGTTAGGGGAATTAGACATAAAAAGAAACAAAAAGTGAAACTTGTTAGATAACAATTTTAATGTAAAGAAAATATTAAGGTAATGGCATGTTCATCCAAGAAATCAATGTAAGTAAAAAAATTCTAGCCTAGACATGTTCATCTAAGCATGTGAAGAAAAAACAAAGTTGTCATGTTATTTGTCATCAACATAATTGCAAAGAGAAACAAATAAAAATAAAACATTTGAGCATATTTGATCATCCAAGCAATTATGAAAAGAAGTAAAGGAAAATCCCTAGACTTTTTTATCTAGAGAAAATCAAAATACTTAGACATGTTCGTTCAAGCATTTTTAAAAAAGTAAAACAATTACCTAGACATGTTCATCTAAGTATTGAAGAGAAAGCTGTGTTTTAGCCTAGAAGTGCTCATCTAAGCATTGAAGAGAAAAATTATGTATTAGCTTAGAAGTGTTCATCTAAGCATGTAAAAGGAATAACAATAAGATATATAGGCATGTTCATCCAAGTATATCATAAAAGAAGCAAATAATGACTTGTTAAACATTTATTCAAGCATGTGTAGAAAGTTAAGAACATAATTAACTACTTACCAGCATAGAACATAAGTTAAAAAAAAAAAAAAAAGGGGGGGAAAGTGATCATTTAAAGGGCTAGAGAGAAAGCAAGGAATTATTAAACTACAACTAAAGTAGGAACAATGGTTGCACAACAGTTTTTATTTTCTGCTTTCTCACTAGCTCTCTAAAGGGAATTCAAGGTCCAGAAAATGGAAGAGGTCTTCTCCATTTATAGGGGAAGGGATGACTTAGTTTTAAAGCTAAGTTATTAGCTTTCTTCTGAAGCTAAGGAGAGAGATAACTTATTTAAATGAGATGAAACGGATTTGGTGTTGATCTCCATTTGAATTTTGAAATGATGCTGCACCTGCTTCGTATTTTGGCTCTAACTTTCCGCTCAAAATTCCAATTGATTCGAGATGGGTGTTTTTTGAAAGGAAATTCAATTATCCACAACTTTGTCATAAATAGAGAAAGCCAAATTCCAACGTTATCTAGGCCAAAAATGTGTTTCAAATTGCTGCTGAAAATAATTACGTTTTTTGAGCATTTTTGAAAATTTTCCCAGGATGTATTTGTTTCTTATCCTATTTATTTTTTCAAAAAAAAAAAAAAAAAAAAAAAAAAAAAAACTTTCTTCTGAAGCTAAAGGAAGGGATTAGTCTATTAGACAAGCTTGAACAAATTTGAGTTTGATCCCCATTTGAAATTTTGAAAGATGAGTGAAGATAATGCTGAATTTGTGTTATCTTCTGCACCCGTTTTGTATTTTGGCCATAACTTTTTGTTAAAAATTCCAATTGATTCAGAATTGATGTTTTTTGAAAGGAAATTTAATTCTATACAACTTTTATAGAAATAGAGAAAACTAAATTTCGATTTTTTCCAGGCCAAAAATACGATTCAATTTGCTGCTGAAGATAATGACGTTTTTTGAGTATTTTTTTTTTTTTGAATTTTTCATGGATCATGTCCCCACAAATTTTTAAAAGAGCAGATAAGATGGCGTAAAAAAAAAAATTTATTATTTCTTTTTTTTTTTAAATGAAATCAAATGAAATCCAATAAAAAATTACACTTAATTAATTTTAAATTAATTCTTGTGAGAACTAATCAAAATTAAGTGTTTAAAATAGGACATGATCAAGCCCATCGTGTAGGTGAACCATGATCATTGAAAATTGTTTGTATGATAACTTTTGATCAAGTGGTTCGATCAAAACCTATGACATACCATTATGATCGTTAGAGCATCAAGATTCGTTTTGTATCACAAATCTGAAGATCTACCAGTTGGTTAAATGCAAGTTGTAAAATGGGGTGTCTATAACATGCAAGCTTCGAATCCACGGGCTCTTTCTTCCTTGGATTCTCTAATCAGCTACAAGCACCCACGCTTATTATTCTTTAAGCTCCAATTGCAGCAACTGAGTTGATCATCAAGGTGTTGATAATATCTCTACCTTGAAAACCCTAAGTTTTGTGTAAAAAAAAGTTCCTCTAGATCTCACAAGAGATTTACACAAAACAAAAAATATGAGCAATAATACAACCAGAGCAATTCTCAAAACATGGCTAGGGTTTTCCTTATATACCTAGGGCAAAAATATAAAACCCTAAACGTTTAATGAGATAGGGTTGAGTTGGAAATTCTGCAGAAAAAACATTCTAGCCGACTTTCGATCGATCGAGTCTAACCTTCGATCGATCGAGCCAGGCCGAAATGCACTAATACATCTGTAACCTCTCGATTCCAACTTTACATGAATTACACAATTTTGAGCAAGCCTAAACAAGACTAAACATATTGTTTTGATCATGGTTTGCCAACATTACACATTAGAGTTCTAAATACATAAATCCTAAGTCTTTAGAACCTAACAGGGGTAATGTTTTAAGATTCCCAGGAATGTTTAAAAATTCTTATGTTTGGTTGCAAATTACACTGGGGAATTAGATACCAAGAGAATCTAGATTCCCTTTTTAAACCCCTCTTAGTAGAAATGTGGATTCCCTTTAAAACAGATGGGTATCCAGATTCTCAAGTTTAAAGGAAATTGTATTTTTTACAAATTGACAATTTTAATAATTTTTCCTTATCATTTAAGCAATTAAAATAAAATATAAAACAAATCATCAATATCTTTTCTCTTGTCTTATAGATCTAAACGTTGTCAGGTTGTTTTGTTATGAATTAAGCTCTTTTAAAAATTATTATTAAGAATAAAGCATTTGAGAATTTAAATAGTTATTTTTGTATTGTACTTGTATTTTTAAATGTCAAACTACAGTTTTAATGAATTTTTCATAATTAATAGTTTATATTTTGTTTTTCATTATTTATTTAGAGGAATTTTTTTTTTTGAAGGACTTGATATTTCACATTCAAATTTAAGGATAAAATGGGAAAAATAAATAATTCATTTAAGATTCCTATGAATAAATCAAACATTATCACCTCACATTCCTAGGAATCTTAAGATATTCCCAATAAAACCAAACATAGGAATAACTACATTTCTAGGCATCCAAATTGCAACGAATCACATTCTTAGGAATCTGGATGTCAGGAATAATGTGAATTCTCCTGTACCAAACGCCACATTAGGGTCTAGTGCTTTTATGATATTTGTTAATAAAAGTTATTTTAAGAAAGTTTTGAGAACCAAGTTTGTCTCCAAACAGTTTGGAGAGAAACTCTTCAAACTACTCATATATCTCTTTTTTGGGTACAAATTTTGAAAATCTAATTGTTGAATTTCATGTTTCTTATGTTCCTTATGTTCCTAACATGCACATTGAATTTCATTCAAATCAGATGTTATTTACTATTCGATCAATAAACTTATTTTTTATACATAATTTGAGATCATAAAAACTTGAAATTTTAACATTTACTTGATGACATAGCAATTAATATTTGATCTTCTTAAAATTTTGCAAGCATGAAACAAATAATAAGAACATGAAATTTAATGGTTAGATTTTTAAAATTCACACTAAATATAAAAATATATGAGGATTTCGAAGGGTTTCTCTCTAAACTAGTTCAGAGAGAAACTTTGTTCAAATTTTGATATCATTTTTATAGAAAATATAAATAATTTTAATTTTTTTTAATTTTAATTTTCAATAAAATGTTTTAAAAAGTATTTCTTAAATAAATACATTTAGGGTATCCGTTAACAAAATCATTTAAGATTTATATTATCATTTATCCATCATGTTTCTGTTAATCTTTTTTTGTTTGCTAAGTTTGTTAAACCTATCTAGTTTATTAGAAAATTGGAATGTAATTCAACTTATTATCAAATGAAAAATATAATAAAATTAAATAAGAAGTTTCAGAAGAAGCCAAATATATATATATATATATATATATAATTCTAGGAAGCCAACCAATTCCACATCTATTTTCACAACTATCCTATGTAGCAGATTATATGATTAGTTGTCAATCACTTTTACATGAATCCACAACTTCTTTTTCTTCCATAACTTACTGTGTATTAGATAGTTGTGAAAATGAATGTAAAATTGGTTGTGATCCTAAATTTCTTTTTTCAAAAAATTGTACATTGGCAATATTACATTTTGACTGAGAAAGTTTATAGATACAAATAATTGGACACTTACTAATGTGGTAGATAGTTAGTAGTATATAAAAAAGTGATGTCAGTAGTAGTCCCAGATGAGAATCAGTGCAAACTTGCCACATAACAAGTGTAAAAAATGTTGTCAAATTTGTTGTGTGAGTGCAAATTGCTACTTTCTGAATTAGCCGAGTTACCTAGTTATTTAACTCATCTCAAAGCCTACTAGGTTTTTGAACCAGACACTTTTATGTTTCTGATCATTTTGAAAACATTGTTTGATTCTAGAAAAGTCGGACTCGTCCAAGACAGAGTCGAGGGAAATGCATGACTCCAGTTCAAAACGCAGGAAAGTTAGAAGAAGAAGCATTGGTTCGACCATAATGCGTAGCGCATAGGTATTGGCCCAAACATTTCGAGACTGTGAGGAGAAGAATGAGAAGAGGCACCAAGAAGTAATGGGAGTTGAACAACGAAGGCTTCAGATTGAAGAAAAGCGAAATGAAGTGAACAGCCAAGGAATGACCAGTTCTCCTTTTAAATTTGTAAATTTCTCCGATTTTAAGTTCTTTTCATTTTGTTAAAATTTTATTTTTTAAATCTAATAATGTACATGCTATCATGTCTCATTTAAATTTTTAAATAATGTTGTAGTCTATACTTTTTAAATTTTGTAAAATTTAATCTAAACCACAAAATTAATCTATTTAAAGTGGAGAGTATCATTTCCCGTAAATTTTTGGGTTATACCTTATTACAAATATTAATATGTAAGTTTAAGAGTTATATTATCTTTAATACATATTAATATACTATCATTTCTCATTTCTTCTAAAAAAAATTTTCATTTCTCATTTAACATTTCATTTCTTTTTCTGGATTTCCTGTATGAATAGCAGTCCTAAACTCCTAATGTAATTTTGTGATATTAATTAAATTTTTTTTTTTTGAAAGTGTAACAGTTAGTTCACTAATAGTTGGATTTTAAAAGAGTGCAAGTGAATCACGCAAAGCGGGAAGGCAATGGTCTAGTACACACCTTGGCCCAGTATGCCAAAAGTATTTTTGATTGTGTAACTTGGATAGAGAAAATCCTTATATAATTGAGTCCTCTTTGACTTGAGATGTATTATCTTTATCTTCTTCTTAATAAAAGTTACAAATTTATTATCAAAAAAAAAAAAAAAAATAGTTCACTAATGGCTACAATTATTTAGTGATATTAATTAAAAAGAAGGCAAAATCACTATTTTGGTCCCTTTCTTTTGGGGTTACAGTCAATTTACTCCTTACATTTTGGTAGCAGTTAATTTGCTTATTGTTATTTTTAACTTACAGTGAATTTGGTTCCTATCATTAAGTCACTAACGGAAAATGCTTACATAGCAAACGGCGTGTACACATAGCACATTGAAATTAATGTGGCAAAATAAAATAATATCTAAGTTTTTTTAATAGATTTTTAAAATGCCATATCAGCATTAAATTTTTTTTTTTTAAAAGCTCAATTTAAAAAAAAAAAAAAAAATTGCTTCTCAGTTTAAAGAAAGATTAAAAAAAATTAGTTCTCATGAAAAAAATTAGCAACTAATCCGGTCTTCCATGCTCGCACAAAACACATTGGGGTAGATTACCATTTTGTTTGACAAAGGGTTCTTAGGCATGATCTTCAGGTCAAGTTTGTTGCCTCTCAAGATCAGTTGGCAGATATTCTGACCAAGGGTCCAGCCTCTCCTCGTTTTCAATTGTCGGCTTCCAAACTCATGTGGAAATTCCCCATGAGCTTGAGGGGTGGACGAAAAGCAGAAGGTAGAAGCTGACTCTGATGAAGGATCTTCAAATAACAAAACGATTTCCAGTTCTGCAAGAGTGAAATTGAAAACGGTATCGTGTTGATGTCCATCAGCTATGCACACCGTATCACTTAATTGAAAGCACTGTTGTTTTGTATCGGTTATTTTCACACGTATAATAGGCTGTTAAGTGGTTAAGTTTGTTATAACTTAATTCCGTCTTTTAAGCTCTCAGTTTTCTCTCCTCTGTGTGTATATAAACACAGCAGGGCTCAATGATATAATCAATTGGCCATTTTATGAAGTAAGAGAAATCTTTCTATTTTAGCTTTGTTCATCAGAAGGTTCAATATGAAGTCAAAGTTCTTGTGCTTTGTTCTTATTATAAGCATGATGATTCTGATTAATGGCGTTGCAGCTACAAATATCAGTGACGGGGTCCTTGATCCATGCAAATGGCCTGGAGGTCCACACCCAGGTTGTCCAGATTCTAAGAACAAACCTTCTGTTCCAGCTGGCCCCTACAACCGTGGTTGCAACCGGATCAATCATTGCCGAGGAGGCTAGCTCCCATTGAAGGGCTATCAAGCATTTTGAATCTGTGTTATATTTGCACTTTCATGTGTAATTTATCTGTGGACAACGTTTATATGAAACGGCATCGATCAATTTTTTCTTTTGTCTTTCGTTTCTTTTTCTGGATTTCCTGTATGAGCAACAGTCATAATGTAATTTTGTGATATTAATTAATAAAATTGATACGAAAGTGCAATTATTAATTAGGCCACTAATGCCTACAATTATTTAGTGATATTAATTATAAAAATTATAATGAAACTATTAAGCTATTAAAATATTAAAGGTAAAAAAAAATTCAAATTACACCCTTTAGGTCTGGAAAAATTGTTATTTTAGTCTTTTTGTTTTTTTTTAGAATCGTCATTTTAGTCTTTTAAATTTACTTTGGTCATTTTAATCCTGTACATGTTTACAATTTCACTTAATGTTAGTTCTTCCATCCAATTTACTATTAATGGTTAAAAAAATTTATGTTAGAAAAATACTAAAATTTTCTTTTAAATATTAATCTAACAACTTTTACAATTTCATGCCTACTGTTTAAAATTTAAATGGCCCATCATGTGTAAAGCTATTCAGATAATGTTTCGATAAATTTTAGGTTAAAAAATGCTTACTCTTTAAATATTGTTCACAACTTGACATTTAAGAAGAAAGAAAGATGTTAATGGGTTTGTTGTGTTAACTTCGGTAATTGCATAATGGGTACCCAAGAATCTTGTTTGGAATCGGGAAAAAACAAAATGTTGGGTAATGAAGTTGAAGAATGAAGAGCATCTGATAAAAAAAAAAAAAAGATATATGAGAAATGTTATGTTCACAATATTTTTACAACAAATCATAAGTGATAAGTTGTTATTAGTAAGCAAAAAAATAATTTTCGTGATAAATTCAATTATAACTAATAATAACTAACCACCTATGATTTGTTATAAAAATGTTGTTGAGGTAGCATTTCTCTTTAATTAAAAGGAAGTTGGCGGTGAGATTGGCCAACTTTATTTTTTCACAAATATTTCCATAATGGTTTTAGCCAATTGCCATCTGAGCTCTCTAATCTCTATTACGTAAATGAATTGTTTTGCTATATCATAGGCATTCTTCACTGTGAAGACTAGGGTTTTTTTTTTCATTTCCAAGTGAGAATCCTCTAATAGACGTGGGGAGGGATTATGCGTACCACTTCAGCCTCAAAGTTTCAACAAAATAAAAAAAGACCTCAAATGGTAGGAGAAGAGTATGCAACATGTCCCTTCGCGAAGATTGTGTTTCCTTGTTAATCAGGATTGCAACCTAATTTTGTTCTTCACCAATATCAATCTTCGTTAGGATTGTGCTCGAGCGAGTCAAATTGGGCAAGTTGAGGTCATTATGGGTTAGAAAAATTCCAATATACCACTAGCCAGCCAGCCAACCTATGGAGCTGGAGAATCAATTGAAAATAGTAGTTTTGACTTGAAAGGTTGTGTTATTTAGCAAATTTATACAAAAAAAATTATATTTTTTTAGGAATTGATTCGGTTTGGACAAGTAATATGTGTAACTATGAGCTTGTCGGCTGTCACACCAAAGTTGACACTAAACTTTTATAAATTGATAATTTACTTTTTATTCTTAAATAAATATTATATATATATATATATATATATATATATATATATATATAAAATAAAATTATAGGTTAGCACGTCGGTCATTGCTGGGTTAGTAAAATCTCTACCTAGGAGTCAAACTAACCTATTAATTTGATGGTCATAAATTTTCTAAGAGTAGGCTTGTAACTTAACTTTTAGGAGCAGGAATATGGAAACTTATGACTTTCCACGTATATGATGGGTTATTTTATTTTTATAACTATGATGGGTTATTTCTAATCTTGTGTTTTTCTCACAAAACAATAAAATCTTGCGTGTATGAACTATGAATGAAGCTATTACTGTCGTTTTAACCATTTATTAGCGTGTAGCTTTAACAGATTGCAATCGATTCCCTCTCCTACAATTGAACTGTGGTGTTGACGGTTCAAATTGCAAAGTTGAAATTTTGAAATTCAATTAAAATGGATTTGATTTTCAATAGAAATCCGCCACTTTTAGGGTCTGTTTGAGATTCGTTTATTTTGCTGAAATTGAAAACTTTTTGCTAAAAATACTGTAGATAAATGTAAAAATTAGCTAAAATAGTACAGTGAAACCTATAAATAGTACAAAAAAGTACAGTGTGAATTATGAATTATAGCAAAAATAAGTTGAATAGTAAAATAAGTTGGCAAAAATAATTCATGCCAAACGGACACTTATAGAGTTTTCTTCTTCACACAAAGGGTCTGTTTGGAATCCACTTATTTTGCTGAAATTGAAATTTTTTTGCTGAAAGTACTGTAGATAAAAGTAAAAGTTAGCTAAAATAATACAATGAGACCCATTAAATAGTACCAAAAAGTATAGTAGGACTTATGTATAGTAACAAAAATAAAATGAATAGTAAAATAAGTTGGCAAAAATAATATTTACCAAACAAACACAAAGTGCGTGTATTACAGAGTACAAACAAGTCCTCTCTCTCTCTCAAATAAATCATTTAAATCAGACTTAAAACCCAATCAAAATGGTTTAATCAAATGGAATTTGAAATAAATCTGCCAGTCACATGTACCTTTTATAAATACACGAGAATGTTTTTTTGTCATTATATTTTGAGATTATTGTCAATTTCATCTTTCTGGTACAAGCTAGGGGTGGAGGTACATATAGTCTTGGGCCCCCCCCCCCCCCCCCAAAAACTTTTGAAATCATCTTATAGTGTTTATATAAAAATAAATTGGGCCCCTACAAATTATAATGATTGGCCCCTCCAAAAAATTTCATAGAACCTTCTTGTTGTCAATGGAAGAAATTGGTCTATCATAGTTGGATAGGCCACCTAATACATGAGCCTAGCCTATTCTTAACTCAATTTAAATTATAATAAAAAAAGAAAGTAACCAAGTGGCCCACCTACTTGCAAAACATGCCAAGAACCTGGAGTTTCCAAACTACTGAATAGAAGATAGTCTCTAGTTTTAGAGTTACAATTAGTTATGAATATTCATCATCTTCACAGTTCTTTTTTTTTTTTTGCTTAGTTTTCTCTTTACTCTAATTTTGGATAATGACTTTCCTTTAAAAAAAAAAATGTCATAGAGATCACTTCATTGTTAGTTTTTATCTTATTTCTCATTAAAATATAACAATGACTGCATTTAGCTATTTACAATTCCAATATTTAGTTAGTTTCTCAAGTGGACTCCACCCAAACAATACACACACTTTTACCAAAATCTTATAAATCCCTAATCTTAAGGTGTCTTTCTTTTTATTTTTTCTAAGAATAGAAAAAAAAAAGGACGTTGTTCCTATTGTTTTCAATTTTTAAATGCAATGCGCGTTGCTCAAATTTGTGTGTTTTTCTTTTCATTCTTAGCCTTCAAATTAATTTATTCAGGTCCCATCATCATCATTTTTTCACAAAATTTGATCCTTTTCTAATATTTCCAATTTTTTTTTTTCCTCATATGTTTTTCTCTCATTATCATCATCTCATTTTTTTATATTTTTAGTCGATTTTTTGTTTCCCTTTTGAATCCAAGTGCCTCATAAATTGTACCAACATTGATATGTTTCTACAAAATAATTTAGGGTTGCGCTAGAGATAAGAAACATTCTTAAGTCTTAACCCTCGCCCAATTTGAAAAAGGAAAAATTGTTCAGAATTTCACTATGAAAATGATAATGAATGAAATTTATTTTATGAAGGGTCATCATCAGGCACAATTCTAACAGGAGATGCTAAGACTTTAAAAAATAAAATCTTTTATATGTTTATAGCAAATTGAAATTTTTTTTAATCTTATTTGAGTTTTGAAATATTATAAAATGTTAAATTTGACTATTTTATATAAAATATAATTACTGTAATAATTATGAATTATGACTTGCAATAAATATATAATTCAGCCACCCCAAGAGAAAAATCCTGACTATACCCCTGGTACAAGCAGTGTGCATAGATAACATACAAAATGACTAATAAAATAATAGAAAAAAATTAATTGCTATTAAAAAAGCCACATCAGTAAGTTAAAAAATAAATTTATTCACGCCAAAAAACTAAATTTAAAAGTTTGAAATGGTGAATTATAAAAAAATTCCCCAGCTTTTCTTACTGATTCTTTAGCAACCAAACATAATCTAAAAACATAAAAAACAAAACCTATAATCACCCATCACAGCCATCTCTCTAAAGTCTAAATCAAAATCAAACCCACCGTGAATCCAACCACAAAAATATCACACGCTCACAAATCAACCCAAATACCCAAACTCCAGCCTTTCTTTAATGTTCTTTTTCTCTTCATTTCTAGCTAGGGAACCAAACACATCGACAAATATTATCTTTTTCGAGGTTGAAAGAAGCCTAGATTTTGAGACTGAAAGAAGCTTGTATGTATGTGTGAAAGATAGTCTAGGCTCAATTTGCTGAGAATTAGATTCATTTATTTTATGTATGTTTCACTTGTCATATCATTCCTGCAAGAGGAAGGTTTGGTCCGCAGTGGTGGAGTCTGGTGTACTGGCAATGCCAAGAGGAATGATATGAATCATTTGATACTTCAGCAGTAGGTTAAGGAGGACTTGGCCATTGTGGCATCTGGGGCTTGGCCGAAGATGGGAATACCGGCTTTGCCACTGCTCTGCTAGGGTTGTGTCCAAATTAAAAGGTTAAAATCGAGCTTCTAGACTCATTTCCATGCTTGAGATGAGACTAACAATGCTAAAACCAAAGTCAAGAGAAAGATTTGCTTATAGAAATCCATGACTAGCTTATGCTTCCTTTTTTCAAGATAGGTCACTTCTAGTATGTGTTTCTTTGATTAGCAGCTCGTATCAATTGGGTTTTTATAGAGATAATGTGTTTGAAGAATCTAAGGATTTTTTGAAGCAACATTGTAAATTTAATGAGTTATCACCAAGGAATGTTTTACAAAGGATTGGCTACATAGTTCACCTTCTTCTACTTGATTGGTTGCCACTTCAATTTGATACATAATATGCATGGTAATATTGAATGTTTATTTTCCTTGATGTCCCTTTTTTTCTCTCTTTCTTGAAGATCTTAAAGGGATAAGGGTATTATGTTTATAAATAAGCTTGGGAACAATTCCAACTTGTAACAATATGAGCAGTTTGCGTCTTCTTAACGACAATATACGAAAAAAACTATAGAATTTAAACCCTATAACTTCGGGGTAGTCCAAATTAAATCCAATCACTTTAAAAATTATAAATTAAACCCTACACTTCAAAAAGAAAAGTACCAAATTAAACCTTATGGCAAAAATTGAGTAACACTTTCATAACATTAACATCAAAAAGTGGGAAGGAAAAAGAAAAAAAACTGTGAAAACTGGATTCATCGAAGAGGGAGGGAGAGGCCTACTAATGCTGGAGGCCCCCACCATCGCTAACACCGACAACCTCCCCACTGCCACCAATGGAAGAAGTAGTGACATGCATATGAGAAAGTCATTAAATCAATGTTGTTTTAGCTGTGATTTAAAAAGTGCGTAGCCATGTCAGGTTATTATTTTTAGTGGTCCGGTACTCAAGCGATTCCACCTTTCCTGTTGGTGAAATTGCATCCTTGTCTTTAGAGCTCTATAGGAATGATTAATGATAAATACGAAGTTTATAAAAAACGGGGTTCATTGCAAATTAATCTCCCTTCTAAACTACATATTAGGCTTATCTTAGTCTCCTAAAATAACCCTGTACATGTGTTGATAGTAAGCAGGGGCAGCCCAAGGGACTTTCGAGCTTAGGGCGATGTTTAAATGTAGGCCTTTTATATATTTAAATTATAATTTTTTTACTTAAAATTTATTCTTCTAATATGTTTATATGCAAATATTTTTAGTTTTTTTTAATGAATTTTTTGGTCATACGTAAGTTGTTCATAGAAATTTTTTTAAATAAATTTTTTTGAAAAAAAATAGTCACTTTTGAGATTTTCACATTTCTTTTATTATTATATTGTGTTCATTGTCAAAAAGCCTATGACAGAGTAAACTGGGACTTTATCAAAGCTGTGCTCACCAACTTGGGTTTCAACAACACTTTCACAAGCTGGATTATAGCCTGCATCTCTTCTGTTTCTTTTGAGATGATTGTAAATGGAGGTAAATCAATTTAAAAAGAAAAATTGGTTTCTCAATTTAAAGAAAGATTAAAAAAAAAAATAGTTCCCATGAAAAAAATTAGCAACTAATCTGGTCTTCCATGCTCACACAAAACACATTGAGGTTAATTACCATTTTGTTTGACAAAGGGTTCTTAGGCATGATCTTCAGGTCAAGTTTGTTGCCTCTCAAGATCAGTTGGCAGATATTCTGACCAAAGGTCTAGCCTCTCCTCATTTTCAATTGTCGGTTTCCCAACTCATGTGGAAAAGGTAGAAGCTGACTTTGATGAAGGATCTTCAGATAAAAAGACAATTTCCAGTTCTGCAAGGGTGAAATTGAAAATGGTGTCATGTTGGAGTCCAAATTTTCTATCCCACTTTTCCTGCTCCATTATATACTCTACAAATAAAAACATGTCACATGTCTATCTAATTTATTAAATGCTAAATTTATACATTCTATTATTTTAATTACCTAAATATGATGGGTTATTTATTTATTTTAGGAAATTGAAATAACAGAAAGCATAAATTTAGCATTCTATAAATTAGATGGACATGTGGCATGTTTTTATTTGTGGAGTATATAGTGCAGTAAAAAGAGTGAAACAGAAGATTTGAACACGTTGTGTTGATGTCCATCAGCTACATGCACCGTATCACTTAATTGAAAGCACTGTTATTTTGTATCGGTTATTTTTACACTTAAAATAGGTGGTTAAATGATTACTAAGTTTGTTATAACTGAATTCCGTCTTTTAAGCTCTCAGTTTTCTCTCCTCTGTGTGTATATAAACACAGCAGGGCTCAATGATGTAATCAATTAGCCATTTTATGAAATAAGAGAAATCTTTCTATTTTAACTTTGTTCATCAGAAGGTTCAATATGAAGTCAAAGTTCTTGTGCTTTGTTCTTATTATAAGCATGATTATTTTGATTAATGGCGTTGCAGCTGGAAATATCTCTGACGGGGTCCTTGATCCATGCAAAAAGCCTGGAGGTCCACACCCAGGTTGTCCAGATTCTAAGAACAAAGCTCCTGTTCCAGTTGGCCCCTACAACCGTGGTTGCAACCGGATCAATCGTTGCCGACACGGCTAGCTCCCGTTGAAGGGCTATCAAGTATTTTGAATGTGTTAAATTTGCACTTTCATGTGTAATTTATCTGTGGACAATGTTTATATGAAACGGCGTCAATTTTTTCTTTTGTCTTTCGTTTCTTTTTCTGGATTTCCTGTATGAGCAACAGTCATAATGTAATTTTGTGATATTAATTAATAAAATTGATACGAAAGTGCAATTATTAATTAGGCCACTAATGCCTACAATTATTTAGTGATACTAATTATAAAAATTATAATGAAACTATTAAGCTATTAAAATATTAAAGGTAAAAAAAAATTCAAATTACACCCTTTAGATCTGGAAAAATTGTTATTTTAATTTTTTTTTTTTTTTAGAATCGTTATTTTAGTCTTTTAAATTTACTTTGGTCATTTTAATCCTGTACATGTTTACAATTTCACTTAATGTTAGTTCTTCCATCCAATTTACTATTAATGGTTAAAAAATTTCATGTTAGAAAAATACTAAAATTTTCTTTTAAATATTAATCTAACAACTTTTACAATTTCATGCCTACTGTTTAAAAGTTAAATGGCCCATCATGTGTAAAGCTATTCAGATAATGTTTTGATAAATTTTATGTTTTTTTTTTTTTTTTTTTTTGAGAACATAAATTTTATGTTAAAAAATGCTTACTCTTTAAATATTGTTCAAAACTTGACATTTAAAAAGAAAGAAAGACGTTAATGGGTTTATTGTGCTAACTTTGGTAATTGCATAATGGGTACCCAAGAATCTTGTTTGGACTCGGGAAAAAACAAAATGTTGGGTAATGAAGTTGAAGAGTGAAGAGCATCTGATCAAAAAAAAAAAAAAGATATACAAGAAATGTTATGTTCACAACATTTTTATAACAAATCATAAGTAGCAGGTTATTATTAGTAAGCAAAAAAATAATTTTAATGATAAATTCAGTTATAACCAATAATAACTAATCACCTATAATTTGTTATAAAAATGTTATTGACGTACCACTTCTCTTTAATTAAGGGGAAGTTGGCGGTGAGATCGGCCACCTTTATTTTTTCACAATTATTTCCATAATGGTTTTAGCCAATTGCCATCTGAGCTCTCTAATTCCTATTACGTAAATGAATTGTTTTGCTATATCATAGGCATTCTTCACTGTGAAGACTAGGGTTTTTTCATTTCCAAGTGAGAATCCTCTAATAGATGTGGGGAGGGATTATGTGTATCACTTCAGCCTCAAAGTTTCAACAAAATAAAAAAAGGCCTCGAATGGTAGGAGAAGAGTATGCAACATGTCCCTTCGCGAAGATTGTGTTTCCATGTTAATCAGGATTGCAACCTAATTTTGTTCTTCACCAATATCAATCTTCGTTAGGATTGTGCTCGAGCGAGTCAAATTGGGCAAGTTGAGGTCATTATGGGTTAGAAAAATTCCAATATACCACCAGCCAGCCAGCCAACCTATAAAGCTGGTGAATCAATTGAAAATAGTAGTTTTGACTTGAAAGGTTGTGCTATTTAGCAAATTTATACAAAAGTTATATTTTTTTAGGAATTGATTCGGTTTGGACAAATAATATGTGTAACTATGAGCTTATCGACTGTCACACCAACGTTGACACTAAACTTTTATAAATTGATAATTTACTTTTTATTCTTAAATAAATATTATATATATATATATATATATATATATAAAATAAAATTATAGGTTAGCATGTCGGTCATTGCTGGGTTAGTAAAATCTCTACCTATGAGTCAAACTAACCTATTAATTTGATGGCCATGAATTTTCTAGGAGTAGGCTTGTAACTTAACTTTTAGGAGCAAGAATATGGAAACTTATAGCTTGTTTGGTTTGGCCACTACTTAGTTTTCATAACTCAATACTCATAACTTATAAGCCAAACTCAAAACCCATAACTCATAACCCAAACCCTACTATCACTCAAAAACTCCGAAATTTTTGTTTGGTTACAAAACCCAATCATATAACTCAAATTTTAAGTTGACTTTTTGCCAAAATGGTGGAGCCCACATAACTCAGTAAGTTTATGGTTGCTACCCACGTGAATTTTCTCTTACCTCTCTTTTATATTCTCCCATCAGAGAACACCTCTTTTCCCATAAAAGTAGACCCAAACCCCATATTCTGCCACTCCGACACTGATGAAGATCAAGAACAAGTCCTCTTTCATTTTCTATTTCGTTTTCCCTTCATCAACCAAAAGAAAATCCAACCATCAACTACACCCACAAAATGAAAACGTTTCCAACCATCAATACCACCACCAACCACACAGACCCACCTCCATCACAACCCAAGCTTCAAACCACTACCATAAACACAGAAAACCCAAATCCACCAACATAAAATCTTTAGATCAGTGATCCAAAATTGCCAAACCTAAATCCACAAACACAAAAAACCTAAACTCAAACCTAAGAATCCTTAGATCGAAACCAAAATCACAAAAATGAAGAGTGGGTTTCTGTTTCTGGGTATAGATTTATGCATGGATGAACATGCTGGAGTGAGTCTAAAGAAGAAGAAGAAGAAGAAGAAGAAGAAGAAGAAAAAAAAAAAAAAGGGTTGGTGGAGGAGTGGGTCTGAAGAAGATGAGGGAAAAAAATGCCTTGATGTGGATCCGAAGAAGAAAGAAAGAAAAGGAAAGAAGAAGAAGAAGAATCAAGAAAGAAAGAAGAAAAAAAAAACGCCATTGGTGATTGAGTGGGGCTGACTTGATAAAGACAAGCTCGAAAAATGGGTCCCACAAATTTGGTTTTTTTACAACTTTGCCACTATAACTTATATTCCATAATTTGAAGGGTCCGGTTAATGTATGCTCTTAAAGTATACATTAATCATTTATTTTGTGAATATTTTTATGGGGAATTGAAAAAACTGTTAAAATAGTTAATTACTTTTTCGTTTTTCAATAAAAAAAATTTCTTAAAATGGTTTACTAACGTATGCCCTAAGGGTATACGTTAGTAAAACCCGAATTTGAAATCACAAAAAATTTGTTTTCAGTTTTCATCACTCAAACTCAATTTTTTGAGTTTTGAGTGATTGAAACAATACTCAAAAAATTTACCAAACAAAGTTTTTTTGTAGATCCCACATTTTGTGGATTACGAGTGATAGAAATTGAGTTAAATAACTCAGTTTCCACCCCATCCAAATAGCCTCTAATCTTTATTCTTGTCATATCTTAGCTTTTCTATTGTGCCTTAACCGCTATCTTAGCCCATTCTCCAAACTATCGTTGCCTCCATGATGACTTTCCACGTATATGATGGGTTTTTTTTTTTTTTTAATAACTATGATGGGTTATTTCTAATCTTGTGTGTTTCTTATAAAACAATAAAATCTTGCGTGTATGAACTATGAATGAAGCTATTGCTGTCGTTTTAACCATTTATTAGTGCGTAGCTTTAACAGATTGCAATCGATTGCCTCTCCTACAATTGAAACTGTGTTGTTGACTGTTCAAATTACAAATTGAAATTTTGAAATTCAATTAAAAAGGATTTGATTTTCAATAGAAATCCGCCACTTTTAGGGTCCGTTTAGGATCCGTTTATTTTGCTGAAATTGAAAATTTTTTGCTAAAAGTACTGTAAATAAATGTAAAAGTTAGCTAAAATAATACAGTAAGATCTATAAATAGTACCAAAAAGTACAGCGTAATTCATAAATTATAGCAAAAATAATTTGAATAATAAAATAAGTTGGCAAAAATAATTTATGCCAAATGAACACTTATAAAGTTTTCTTCTTCACACAAAGGGTCTACTTGGGATCCACTTATTTTGCTGAAATTAAAATTTTTTTGCTGAAAGTACTATAGATAAAAGTAAAAATTAAATAAAATAATACAGTGGTACTAGTGGGGCCTATATATAGTAATAAAAATAAACTAAATAGTAAAATAAGTTAGCAAAAATAATATTTACCAAACAGAAACAAAGTACGTGTATTACATAGTACAAACAAGTCCTCTCTCTCACAAATAAATCTTTTAAATCAGACTTAAAACCCAATCAAAATGGTTTTATCAAATGGAATTTGAAATAAATCCACCACTCACGTGTACCTTTTATAAATAGATGAAAATGTTTTTTTGCCATTATATTTTGAGATTATTGTCAATTTCATCTTTATTGTACAAGCGGTGTGCATAGATAACATACAAAATGGCTAATAAAATAATAGAAAAAAATTTATTGCTATTAAAAAAGCCACATCAGAAATTAAAAAATAAATTTATTCACTCCAAAAAACTAAATTAAAAGTTTGAAATGGTGAATTATAAAAAAATTCCCCAGCTTTTCTTACTGATTCTTAGTAACCAAACATAATCTAAAAACATAAAAATCAAAACCTGTAATCACCCATCACAGCCATCTCTCTAAAGTCTAAATCAAAATCGAACCCACCGTGAATCCAACCACCATAATATCACACCCTCACAAATCAACCCAAATACCCAAACTCCAGCCTTTCTTTAATGTTCTTTTTCTCTTCATTTCCAGCTAGGGAACCAAAAACATCAACAAATATTATCTTTTTTTAGGTTGAAAGAAGCCTAGATTTTGAGGCTGAAAGAAGCTTGTATATATGTGTGAAAGATAGTCTAGGCTCAATTTTCTGAGAATTAGATTCATTTATTTTATGTATGTTTCAGTTGTCATATCATTCCTGCAAGAGGAAGGTTTGGTCCGCAGTGGTGGAGTCTGGTGTACAGGCAATACCAAGAGGAATGATATGAATAATTTGATACTTCAGCAGTAGGTTAAGGAGGACTTGGCCATTGTGGCATCTGGGGCTTGGCCGAAGATGGGAATGCCGGCTTTGTCACTGCTCTGCTAGGGTTGTGTTCAAATAATTAAAAGGTTAGAATCGAGCTTCTAGACTCATTAGTCATTTCCATGCTTGAGATGAGACTAACAATGCTAAAACCAAAGTCAAGATGAAGATTTGCATATAGAAATCCATGACTAGCTTATGCTTCCTTTTTTCAAGATAGGTCACTTCTTCTTGAAAGCCATGACTAGCTCATGCTTCTTTTTTTTCAAGATTTGTCACTTCTAGTGTGTGTTTCTTTGATTAGCAGCACGTATCAATTGGGTTCTTATAGAAATAATGTGTTTGAAGAATCTAAGGATTTTTTGAAGCAACATTGTAAATTTAATGAGTTATCACCGAGGAATGTTTTACAAAGGATTGGCTACATAGTTCACCTTCTTCTACTTGATTGGTTGCCACTTTAATTTGATACATAATATGCATGGTAATATTCAATGTTTATTTTCCTTGATGTCCCCCTTTTTTTTATCTCTTTCTTGAAGATCTTAAGGGGATAAGTGTGGGAACAATTCCAACTTGTAACAATATGAGCGGTTTGCGTCTTCTTAACCACAATATATGAACAAAACTATAGAATTTAAACCCTATAATTTAGGGGTAGTCCAAGTTAAATCCAATCATTTTAAAAATTATAAATTAAACCCTACACTTCAAAAAGAAAAGTACCAAATTAAACCTTATGGCAAAAATTGAGTAACACTTTCATAACATTAACATCAAAAAGTGGGAGGGAAAAAGAAAAAAACTGAGAAAACTGGATTCATCGAAGAGAGAGGGAGAGGCCTACTAATGCTGGAGGCCACCACCTTCGCTAACCCCGACAACCTCCCCACTGCCACCAATGGAAGAAGTAGTGACATGCATAAGAGAAAGTCATTAAATCAATGTTGTTTTAGCTGTGATTTAAAAAGTGCATAGCCATGTCAGGTTATTATTTTTAGTAGTCTGGTACTCAAGCGATTCCACCTTTCCTGGTGGTGAAATTGCGTCCTTGTCTTCAGAGCTCTATAGGAATGATTAATGATAAATACGAAGTTTATAAGAAATGGGGTTCATTGCAAATTAATCTCCCTTATAAACTATTAGGCTTATCACAATCTCCTAAAATAACCCTGTACATGTGTTGATAGTCAGCAGGGGCAGCCCAAGGGACTTTCGAGCTTAGGGCGATGTTTAAATGTAGGCCTTTTATATATTTAAATTATAATTTTTTTACTTAAAATTTATTCTTCTAATATGTTTATATGCAAATATATATTTTTTTTAATGAAGTTTTTGTTCATATGTAAGTTGTTCATAGAAATTTTTTTAAATATCTTTTTTTGAAAAGAAATAGTCACTTTTGAGATTTTCACATTTCTTTTATTATTATATTGTGTTCATTGCCAAAAAGCCTATGACAAAATAAACTGGGACTTTATCAAAGCTGTGCTCACCAACCTGGGTTTCAGCAACACTTTCACAAACTGGATTATGGCCTGCATCTCTTCTGTTTCTTTTGAGGTGATTGTAAATGGAGGTAAATCAATTTAAAAAGAAAAATTGGTTTCTCAATTTAAAGAAAGAATATATATATATATATATATATATATTAGTTCCCATGAAAAAAATTAGCAACTAATCCAGTCTTCCATGCTCGCACAAAACACATTGAGGTTAATTACCATTTTGTTTGACAAAGGGTTCTTAGGCATGATCTTCAGGTCAAGTTTGTTGCCTCTCAAGATCAGTTGGCAGATATTCTGACCAAGGGTCTAGCCTCTCCTCGTTTTCAATTGTCGGTTTCCCAACTCATGTGGAAAAGGTAGAAGCTGACTCTGATGAAGGATCTTCAAATAAAAAGACAATTTCCAGTTTTGCAAGGGTGAAATTGAAAATGGTGTCGTGTTGGAGTCCAAATTTTCTATCACACTTTTCCTGCTTCACTATATTCTCCACAAATAAAAACAGGCCACATGTCCATCTAATTTATTAAATGCTAAATTTATGCTTTCTATTATTTTAATTTCCTAAAATAAATAAATAAATAATCCATCATATTTAAGTAATTGAAATAATAGAAGGTATAAATTTAGCATTTAATAAATTAGATGGATATGTTGTCTGTTTTTATTTGTGGAATATATAGTGGAGCAAGAAGAGTGAGACAAAAGATTTGGACTCGTCGTGTTGATGTCCGTCAGCTACACGCACCGTATCACTTAATTGAAAGCACTTTTATTTTGTATCGGTTATTTTCACACTTAAAATAAGTGGTTTAATGATTACTAAGTTTGTAACAACTGAATTCCGTCTTTTAAGCTCTCAGTTTTCTCTCCTCTGTGTGCATATAAACACAGCAGGGCTCAATGATGTAATCAATTAGCCATTTTATGAACTAAGAGAAATCTTTTTATTTTAGCTTTGCTCATCAGAAGGTTCAATATGAAGTCAAAGTTCTTGTGCTTTGTTCTTATTATAAGCATGATGATTTTGATTATAGGCGTTGCAGCTGGAAATATCAATGAAGGGGTCCTTGATCCATGCAAATGGCCTGGAGGTCCACACCCAGGTTGTCCAGATACTAAGAACAAAGCTCCTACTCCAGCTAACCCCTACAACCGTGGTTGCAACCGGATCAATCGTTGCCGAGGAGGCTAGCTCCCATTGAAGGGCTATCAAGCATTTTATATGAAACGGCATCAATTTTTTCTTTTGTCTTTGGTTTCTTTTTCTGGATTTCCTGTATGAGCAACAGTCATAATGTATTTTGTGATATTAATTAAAAAAAATTGATACAAAAGTGCAATTATTAATTAGGCCACTAATGGCTACAAATTATTTAGTGATATTAATTGTAAAAATTATAATGAAACTATTAAGCTATTAAAATATTAAAGGTAAAAAATTCAAATTACATCCTTTAGGTTTGGAGAATTGTTATTTTAGTCTTTTTTTTTTTTTTGAGAATAGTTATTTTAGTCTTTTAAATTTACTTTGTTCATTTTAATCCTGTACATGTTTAGAATTTCACTTAATGTTAGCTCTTCCATCCAATTTACTATTAATTAATGGTTAAAAAATTTTATGTTAGAAAACTACTAAATTTTCTTTTGAATATTAAACTAACAACTTTTTCAATTTCATGTCTACTGTTTAAAATTTAAATGGCCCATCATGTTTAAAGCTATTCAGATAATGTTTTGATAAATTTTATGTTAAAAAATGCTTCTCTTTAAATATTGTTCACAACTTGACATTTAAGAAGTAAGAAAGAAGATGTTAATGGGTTTGTTGTGTTAACTTTGGTAATTGCATAATGGGTACCCAAGAATCTTGTTTGGACTCGGGAAAAAACAAAATGTTGGGTAATGAAGTTGAAGAATGAAGAGCATTTGATCAAATATATATATATATATATATATATATGGATATACGAGAAATGCTATGTCCACAACATTTTTACAACAAATTATAAGTGACAGGTTATTATTAGTGAGCAAAAAAAAGTAATTTTAATGATAGATTTAATTATAACTAATAATAACTAACCACCTATGATTTGTTATGAAATTGTTATTTATATAGCACTTCTTTTTAACTAAAGGGAAGTTGGCCCACCTTTATTTTGTCACAAATATTTCCATATCGGTTTAGCCAATTGCCATCAGAGCTCTCTAATCTCTATTACGTAAATGAATTGTTTTGCTATATCATAGGCATTCTTCATTGTGAAGACTAGGGTTTTTTTCAATAGAAATCCGCCACTCTTATAGAGTTTTCTTCTTCACACAAAGTAGGTGTACTACAGAGTATAGACAAGTTATCTCTCTCTCTCTCTCTCTCTCTCTCTCTCTCAAATAAATCATTTAAACCAGACTTAAAACCCAATCAAAATGGTTTAATTAAACGGAATTTGAAATAAATCCACCACTCACATGTACCTTTTATAAATAGGCGAAAATATTATTTTGGTCACTATATTTTGAGATTATTGTCAATTTGATCTCTATGTGACAAGCGGTGTGCATAGACAACATGCAAAATGGCTAATCAAATAATAGAAAAAAAAATTGCTATTAAAAAAGCCACATCAATAAGTTAGAAAATAAATTTATTCACGCCAAAAAACTAAAATAAAAAGTTTGAAATGGTGAATTAAAAAAAATTTCCCCAGCTTTTCTTACTGATTCTTAGCATCCAAACATAATCTAAAAACATAAAAATCAAACCCAGTTATCACCCATCACAACCATCGCTCTAAATCAAAATCAAACCCACCGTGAATCCAACCACCACATATAATACCACACCCTCACAAATCAACCCAAATATTATCTTTTTTGAGGTTGAAGACTAGATTTTGAGGCTGAAAGAAGCTTGTATGTACGGAAGATAGTCTAGGCTCAATTTGCTGAGAATTAGATTCATTTATTTTATGTATGACTGACTTGACATATCATTCCTGCAAGAGGAAGGTTTGGCCCGTAGTGGTGGTGATGCGGCTGCCTGCAGTGGTGGAGTCTGGTGTACGGGCAGTGCCAAGAGGAATGATATGAATCATGTGATACTTCAGCAGTAGGTTAAGGAGGACTTGGCCATTGTGGCATCTGGGGCGTGGCCGAAGATGGGAATGTTGGCTTTGTCACTGCTCTGCTAGCTAGGATTGTGTCCAAAAGTTTACGATCAAGCTGCTAGGCTCATTTCCATGCTTAAGATGAGACTACCAATGCTAAAACCAAAGTCAAGATGAAGATTTGCTTATAGAAATCCATGACTAACTTATGCTTCCTTTTTTAAAGATTGGTCACTTCTTCTTATTGAAAGCCATGACTAGCTTATGCTTCTTTTTTTCAAGATTGGTCTCTTCTAGTATGTGTTTCTTTGATTAGCAGCACGTATCAATTGGATTTTTATAGAGATAATGTTTTTGAAGAATCTAAGGATTTTTTGAAGCAACATTGTAAATTTAATGAAATAACTTAAAATTTACTGCACTTTTCTTTAAAATGATTTCATAAAAAACCAATTACTATTTTCTTATATTAATAATTTTATAATATAATTTATGAGATCAACAACTACTCTTTTTTTTTTTGTTTTTTTTTTTATAATCAACAATTACAATCTATGTCATAAAAGAAAATAAAGACTTCTATACAAGTTTTTAAAATTGAGTACAACTTCTTCTTCTTCTTCTTTAGTGATGGCTGTCTATGCCACTAATTATTTTTATTTGTTTTAAGGATGATATTGTAATGTTAATATGTTTAGTTACATTTTTATTTAATATAAAAGGTGAAAACTCACTTAATTTTTTTTATAAAAAATTTATTATATATTATAACAAGATATATTATTAGTCATAAACTTATTATATATTTTTATAATTTTGAAATTATTAATTAAATATTTATGACATCACCGGTTTGACCACTAGTTGGACCCTGGTTGAACCCAAAACCGAAAACCACCTCCTTTTTCGGTTCTTTAACCGTACCGTTTTTAAAACCATGGCGCTGGTATCTGATCCGCTACTTTCCGTCTAGCCAAATTCTTTAAAATTGAAAGGGTCATCCATAAGAACCACAAGGATCAGGTGAAAAGGTGTTGCATGCAAAGGACAAATAGAGAAAAGGAAGTAAGGTTCAGATAGTTGACAGAATGATAGAAGGTATAGGAGGGTCAGAGTGAGACGAGGAGAGCAAGAAGAGAATGTCAACTAGCAACTTGTAAACGAAGAGACATGGTAGCAGAAAAGACAAAGGAAGCTAGAGAAGAAAAAACAGGACACTTATCAGACATGCAAAGGGGAAAGGAGACGAAGAGAGTAGACAAAGCAGTGATTGACTCAGCTGAAGTGTGAGACAAAAGGGGGTTTGAAGTTAAAAGGTCTGATGAAAGGTTTTTTTTTTTTTTTTTTTTTTTTTTTTGTGAGAAATAAGGTCTGATGAAAGGTGATAGGTGAAAGAGTAGACTTCTTTCAAAAAAAAAAACTTATAATCATTCTTCAAAAACAAATTTTGTGTGAATTTTTATTAATAATCATCTTATGAAAATTTCAAGTCCAGCAGAGTTGTTAAATAATTAGAATTTATTTGAAATTTGTTTATTTTATTGAAATTACAAATTTTTTACTGAAAGTATTGTAGATAAAAATAAAATATAGCTAAAATAATAGAATAAGAGTATAAATAATACCAAAAAATATAATAAAATTTATATTTTTATTATAAATTCAATTTCAAGGAATGTTTACAAAGAATTGGCTACATAGTTCACTTTCTTCTACTTGATTGGTTGCCACTTCAATTTGAAACATAATATGCATGGTAATATTGAATCTTTATTTTCCTTGATGTCCCTTTTTTCTTTCTTTCTTGAAGATCTTAAATGGATAAAGGTATTATGTTTATGAATAAGCTTGGGACCAATTCCAACTTATAATAATATGAGCGGTTTGCATCTTTTTAACCACAATATATGAACAAAACTATAGAATTTAAACCCTATAATTTCGGGGTAGTCCAAATTAAATCCAACTATTTTAAAAATTATAAATTAAACACTACACTTTGAAAGCTCAAATAGTGTGAAACACTATAATTAATTTAGACTCTCAATTTTAAATTACGGCTTGATTACTTTTACTCTAATTTAACTAAGTGAGGAATAAGAGTAAATGAATCATAATAAAACCGAAACACTACTCTAAGGCATAAGCATGTACAATAAACAATAAATGTAAAGCTTACAGAGTAGAGAAGAGAGATGTAAACACAAGATAACACCAAAATGTGTTATCAAAGAGGAAACCGAAATATTTGACGAAAAACCTCTCCGCTGCCCTTCAAGCTGAAGTCAATCCACTGGTGAATAAAATTGGAATACATGAATAACAAAGATATCCCTCTAAGCTTAATCTACCTAATATACTTGAACCCTCCAAGTTCCTGCTCCAACAGGCTTTATGGAGCCATGTCTTCAATTATTATCTAGATCCTGCAATTAGCTCCAAATTGCATCCGTCACTCAGTGGCTTCTTTCAATGCTTCCCATATGCACCAAAACTTCTCTCAACACTCAGATTGGGTGAGGTAAGTGTTTGGGCTAAGAACCTCTCAATGTATTAGGTTATGATAGCTTGACCCCAATTGATTAATTCAATTACCCAAGTTGATTAATTAGGTTTAATTGCATGCAAATCGTGAAGGCATTAACAAATCACCAATTTAAACTAAATACAGTGAAAATTAAATTGACACAGTGATTTGTTGATAAATGAGGAAAACCTCTCACAAGGTGAAAACCCGACCGGGTGAATTTAAGGTCACCACTTCCAAGAATCCACTAATCAATAATCAAGCAGTTACAAGTATAAAGAATCTTACCACTACCCAGGCCTATCCCAAAATATTAACCTACAGTTGAACCTTCGCTTTAATACCCAATCGAACTTGATCTTGTAGTAGCCTTTTTTCCCTTAATGCACAAATCTCCAATCTGTGACTAAAATTTTGCACGAATCCTAGTACGTGGCTAACTCCAGAAACTTGAATAATGTTGTTGGCTGCAAAGTTTTTCACTTCGTCAACAATGAAGATTATGAAGCACTTGGTTACAAAACCCTATGGCGTAAAAACGCAATAGCTTCTCATAAAGAAAAATAAATCTCTTGGTCTCTATATCCATATATGATGACTCTTAAAATAAGCTTTATATATGTCTAAGGTTATGAGAAAAGAAACTCTAAACAAACATATAAGCTTTGGCTGAATTTCAAACCTAGAAATTCTGAAATCATAATTCTAGATAGATTGTGGATGTGTCGAGCCATCTAATGAACAACTTTTCTTCACTTGTTTCTTGAACCAATCTTCATGTGTTCTAATACGAACACTTGATATGCTTGAACAATATATTTCTTCATTTATTAAACCCAACTTAGATCTACCCAATTATAAGTAAAGTGAATTTTGTCAAAATATTAGCCAATTACATAAAATATGACCCTAACAATCTCCCCCTTTGGAGATCTATGACAAAACCACAAGCATAATTATGAGAGAAGTATAAAGCAACAATCTCCATAACTATTGCAAAAAGCCAAAAGTACATAAGCCTAATAACTACAATGAGCTCTTGAAAAACTTTGCAAGAAAAGAGATCATGGCATGATAGACTTGCAACTTGTCTTATCCGAAACACTTAAAAAAGATTCATCAAGTCATCAAGCGTGAAACATAGATAAGTTGTATAAAAGAAGAAACATGTGTATAAAGAGAAAAAAAAAAAACAACACATGTAAGACAAAGGTAAAGAAACATATATCATATATATCAAAAGAATACAATGTATGTAAAAGTGGTCACAAGACCATGGTACATGTAATGAGAAAGATACATCAAAACCTCACTACATCACAAAAAAATCTCTCCCCCTAACTAGTCTATCCTAATGCTAGCTCTCCCCTAACAACAAGACTACTCTCATATACAAACTACTCCCCCTTTTTGTCACGAGTGACAAAGGGTGAATCATTGAGAGGCAACCATCTCATCATCAGTCTCGGAGCAAAAAGCATCATCATCATCATCTCCACCATTCAAAGAAGACTCCTCAACAGGCTCGAGTGTGGGGGAAGGAACAAAACCACCAAGGCGAGACTAGCGGCAAGCAATGCGACTAATTCTGGTGCTCATCTAACACATCTCATCGGAAAAATGGTTAAGACGAGTACTAAACTCAATACGCATAAGCTGAAGCTAATCCATGATGGCAGCAAGAGAGATCTCGGCTCTAGAAGAAGAAGAGGGAGGAGCAGAAGAGGAAAATGGTCTAGAGGCAAGAGCAACATCCGTCGAAGTAGACTCCACACAAGGCCGCTTGGCAACCAGCTGTGCATCACTCCTCCAAATAGATTCCTTGCTAATGGCACCCATGACATAGAAAGGAGAAGAGAGAGTAATGGTGACGTGCACGTGTGATAAGATGCGTGTGATAGCTGAAGAAAAGATGAGCTTATCACATGTAGCAATATCTCGATAGATAGCTATCATAGATTCTATCATCCATGAAGGAAAATCTATAGAAAGATCTTCCATGAGAGAAAGAAGGAAACAAGCACGAGGATCTGTGATAGTGTTATAATAAGACTGTGGTGTGAGAATAAAGGTCATCACCATATTAAGGATCCTTAGACCCTTAGCAAATTTGATTATGGAGAAATTTAGAGTTTCTCCCAATACCATGGCTTTCTCACAACATAGTGAGGCCATCACGTCTTGAGAGATAGAATGGAGATGAATGTGACTAGGGTAGTCAGCATTATCAACTCTAGGAACGTGTGGTACCTTGGAAATGAACTCCAAGGTGACTATGATATGCATAACTTGGAATACCATAGTAAACCTAGTCACAAGTTATCGATGGCATGCATGTTAGAGTAGAACTCTTGAATGAACACATCGGGACACTTCTTGGGTATCTCACAAAAAGAAGCCTAACCCCGAGGGCTAAACACACTAGGTAGAGGAGTGTTTGGAAAATCAAACAGAATAACCTTGCGTTTCGAATGAATCACCTGGTTAGAGAAGTTCTCATAGAAGTCCTCTTTGGCCTTATCATCACGGAACCTCACAGAATTAGGAATGGAGGGAGAAGAAGATGAAGAAGAACCATGACGTGAGATCAAGTTCTTGGAAGGAATGGATTTCTTGGGTGCCATAGATAGGAAACAAACCAAAGAAAGAAGGAAAGGAAAAGAAATGAAACACAACCAAAGATAAGGCATAGGAAAGAAGGAAGAAAGAAAATACAATGCATGATAATGCATGAGCATGTTACGTGCAAAAATAATTGCATCATAGGCAAAAACTCAATCCAAACTAGAACACTCTCATTGTTTAATCAAGCACACAACCTAGAATGCATGAAAACATGATTATAATACTAGAAAATGCAATGCATGAGCATGTGAGAACAAAACATCAACACCTAGCCCAAAAATTTCACAAATAACGCAAAAACCCAAAATTTGCCCAAAAGCTTGGAAACCTAGGTCTAAATGCATGAAGTGGATGAGAAATGAGAAAAAATAAGGGATTTAGACCACTTACCAGGGGATTGACGCTTGATATAGCCCAAAGAAGGGATTGGAAGAAGGATTTTGGTGAAAAAGGATGGTTTGGAAACCATTAAGAAGAGAGAGGTATCGAGATAATTGGATTTGAAATGATTCGGGTTATACCTTAGATATATATATATATATATATATATATATAGAAAAATGCAGCTCAATAGATTGAGAAGGTATCGAGAAAAAAATCTTGATAGATCGAGAGGTATCGATGGCAAAAAGATCTCAATAGATCGAGAAGTTATTAAGCATCTATCGAGCAAACAGGGACTCCAAAGATTGGCTCGATGGATCAAGCTATCTCTCAAGAGGTATCGAGAACAAACCCAGAAATCTCAATAGAAGAAGCAAGTATCGATGTGATATTGAGCTTCTATCGAGGAAGTATTGAGCATCTATCGAGAATCCTGAAACAAGGTTTTTCGAGAAGGAAAAACAACACAAGATGAATGCAATCAAGACAGACACCAAAACAAGCAACCAAGAAGCATGTTAAGCACTCAAACACATCATCTTCAAAAATCCAAACGGTGGGGAAGACAATTGTAATTGCTGTCATCGTTGTTGTCACCATCAGAGGTAGTGGTGGTGGAAATGGAGATAGCATGACAACAATGAATTCAACCTTGAGAAGCACGATCCAAAATTTCAAAATGTAAATTACAATGTTTTCACTTTCCTCTTCTAACTTCGAAACCATCAGCGCAGCTTCTCTTACTATGTTTCCAAGGGAGTCTAATTCCATCTTTGACACAATACTGCATACCCTTGCTTAATTTTTTAGCACATTCAAATGCAATTTATAAACTAACAATAACAACAACAACAAAAATTTGTTACATATCCTTTTATTTGTACTTAAATTCAATATTAATCAATAGGCTCCTTTAATACGATTGGATTTGTGCTGTGATATGTGCGTCATTGTCTTTTCAAAAAAATTCTTAGGTACTTCTGGAGCATGGAGAAATGATGCTCCCTCCTCTCTTATTTATGGTAGACCCCACCATAAATTTAATGAGTGGATCCTACCATGAATATGAGAGAAAAGAACACCATGAATTACCTAATAATTACCTAATAATCACCTATCCTTTCAATAATAATCACCTTAGAACCTTTTAAGGATTTAAATACTACATATATGTAATTAATTGAACAAAAAGAAAATGAAAGTAATGCATAAACTATAAGAAGAAGAATTAAAAGTTGTTACTTTAGATCCTTTTTCCTTTGGACTGGTATAATATGCACATTAATAACCTATGAGTTATTTTGTAAGCGATCATTATAGCCTCGAGCTACTACTACAAAGGTTGGCTTCTTTATAGTGGTACTCTAGTTATGTAATAACTTATAACCTTGTTTTAAAAATACTATATACTACTTTCGTGTTTGTATATTCTAATAAGTATTATTGTTTCTTCAAAAAAAAAAAAAAATTTACACCAATAGAAATATATTGATATTAACATTATGCAAAATTTTATCTTAATAATCTATGGGCAACAATATACCATAAGGTCCATAATAATGTATTTGAAACATATCCACATGCTTCTAATGAAATTATATATCAACTCATATAATTGACATATAATCGTCTCCCGAATTATATAATTATATATAAATATCTAGGCAATAGCAAAAATTAAGAATTTACAAATTTTTTTTATGGTATCAATTAAATAAAAGATACCTTACCAAAAACTCAAAAAAAAAAAATCTTTTTTCGGTTACCCCTCTCTCTCTCTCTCTCTCTCTCTCTCTCTATATATATATATATATATATATATAATCATTGTGTTTAGGCATGGTGAAAGCTTGACTGTTTATAGGTGCATAGCTCTTACTTAAGATTTTGAGGAATCATAACTCAATTATTTACATAAAGATTATACTTGTTATTGTCATAGTGAGAGTTTCTAAACTTAAAATTTGGGCGTTAAAATTCAAGCCATTAACAACCTATTGTGGTGGGCCTTTTTGTAATGGTAGGCTAGGCTGCCTCCTGCCGTACTAAGTCCAAGTGTTCTAGATCAGGAAGTTAGGACCGGTCCAATTGTAACCCACCTTGGTCCAGCTTGTGCGCAAACTATGCCCAGTTGGCCAAAGCTTTGGTTACATGCCCATGACAGACGGAGCTGCTATGGGAAAGTTATAGCAAGCAGATATAATAAAAATAATAAAAGAGACATGTTTCTACCCAAACTGAAATAAATAAAGGGTAGCGACAAGAAAGTGCCCTTTTCATGAAATAGCAAAAATAAATAAGGAAGAGATAGCAATAATTTTATTGAATCAAAGAGAGAAATATCAGTTTGCCATCCCAAGCTATGTTATAGGGCCAAAGTCAAGAAGGGAACCATTTCCTCAATGCGAATAATCTCCCCAGGAAGAAATTAATTGCTTTGAGGAAGCGGGCCTAAATGACTTGTGCCCAAAAGAATCTTTTGCCTTTAACAGAGAGATATGGGCTTTAGAAGGAGAAAGGGGATCAACCTACTGGTGCATGCCTATCATTCTATGCTCTCTATTTTCTTTCATTATTTCTTTTTCTTTTTCTTTTTCTCTCTTCTTTTCTTAGTGTTTGCTTATTTGTTGTAATTCTCTTCTAGAGGTAACTAATACTGTGTTCATCCTCCTCCTCTGTGCATGGCAAGGGCCCTTTATATAATGTCTGTCGTGACCGAATTTTACTATTTTAGCCTTTAACTACATTTGTCTAGTATGAGTGTCCTTGCCAACCACCACTGGTTTGTCAGTTGCCTAGCCACCACCACTTACATGTGCTGGCTGTGCCACTAGACAAAGAAGACTATTTTGTTTATTTGTTTACCGTGGCACTCTTACCGTCTATGATGTGGGTGCTCTCTCTCTTCCTATCCCTTATGGCATGCACCTAGTGGTTCCAACTCATCTTTACTTGTTTTGGGTGGTATGTCATCCCAGCAGGACATTTCCCCTCAAAAGAGCCTGAGCAGGAACCCCAGAATAGGTTTTCCTCCTCTCCCCACCGCCAGACCATGCCCTCTTACCTTTAACCCATGACCTCACCACTCCCTATATTGACTGGGTACAGGCTAGTGAAGTCTGGGCCTTGTGCATGCTTCACTTCTATGTATGTCCAAAATTTACCTTCTGCTCATGCGTTTGCCATGGTTTGGAGGCTCGTCTGCACATTATGCTGCCTATCCTTGGCTTCTTATGGCGTGAGCCATTTTCTAGCTTCTCATTCTTTAGGGCCTGCTCCCTTTGGGGGCTAGGCTCTGCTTAACTGTGGGTTTTTCCTTCTTTAGCCCATTGTTAGGTTCTAAGAAATTAGGAACTAATGTATTAGAACTTTAATATGTATATGTTGGCAAACCATGGTCAAAATGTTTAGTATAGATATAGGCTGCTCAAAGTGTGTGTATGTGTAAAGTTGGAATCGAGTAACTGCAGGAAATTACTATTCAATTTCTGCTAGGCTCGATCGATCGAAAATTAGACTCGATCAATTGAAGCTCATGTAGATTGTTTTTCTCCAGAATTTTTCAACTCAGCCCAAGCCCAGTTTAACGTGTAAGATTTTATGTTTTACTACAAGTATAAAAAGAAAAACCCTAGCCACGTTTTAGAAGTTGTTGATATGCTATGTGTGTGAATTTCTTGTGAGATCTAGAGGTGTTTGCCTTCATACACACTTAGAGTTATCAAGATCAAGATTGATGACGAGAGCTTGGTGATCACTTCAGTTGCTGTTTCAAAGAGCTTAAAGAAAACATAAGTGGGAGTACTTGTGGTTGCTATGGATCAAAGAAAGAAGTAGTCCGTGGACTCAGAGCTGTCACGTGGTCGTGATAGTAAGTTTTCTACTTAAGGTAGCAATAGGATGTTAGTAGTCTAAGTCGCTATTATAAAACTTCAATTCTTTCATAGCGGATCTGTTTTACCTTGAGGATAGCTAAGTTAAATCATTCCCAGGTTTTTTATCGGTTTGGCTTTCTTGGGTTATCATAACGTTGTATTCTTTATTTTCTGCATTGTCTACTTAATATGATTTACTTATGTTAACTTAGATTTGAATAATATATCTAAGTAATCACTTGGCTAAATAACTAGGTTAATCACCTTGTGTTTTAAAGGGTCTAAAAACATACAAGTGGTATAAGAGTGGGTTAGCTCTAGCATTTAGATCTTTTGGTCAAAGAGTTGATTCTTGACCCCTATTGTCATGGATACTTGGAAGTTCTTATTGCTAAAGTTCCAACTTGTCTACTTTTGGTTTGTGTCTCTTGTTGCTTTTGTTAAGTCTTTCCTTAAGTATCTTGGTATAATTACATGTGATGATAATTATTTGTGTTATACTACTTTAACCACCTTAAAGGCACGTGATTCTTGTCTTTGGTATTTGGATAGTGGTTATTCCAGGCATATGATAGGAAATAAAGTTTTATTCAAGACACTTTTTGAATGAAAGATTGGGACAGTCACGTTTGGAGATGGAAGCAAATCTGTGATTAGAGGCATTGGAACTGTGGACATTCCAGGGTTATCTGTTTGTGAAGATGTTTGGTATGTTGATGGGCTAAAGGCTAATTTACTCAACATCAGTCAAATTTGTGACAATGCATTAAATGTTCTCTCCACCAAGTATGAATGTGAGATACTTGATGGAGGAGGTGACTACATTTGTATTGGTGTTAGGACAACTAACAACTGTTATGGTATAACACCAAGTATAAGTAGCAAGTGTTTCAGTGCAATGATCAATCAAGTAGACTTATGGCATCAATGGTTGGGACATGCAAGTTATAAGCAATTAGAGAAGATTTCCAAGTGTGATGTAGTTATTGGTTTGCCTAAGTTTGAAAAGATAGAAAAGTGCATATGTGGACCATGTCAGATGGGTAAACAAGTGAAGTCTAAACATCTATCTGTGACTGAAGTTCAAACTTCAAGACCTCTAGAGTTGTTGCACATTGATCTCATGGGTCCTACCAGAGTTTAGATTTTAGGTGGAAAGAAGTATATTCTAGTCATTATGGATGATTTCACTAGATATACTTAGGTTTTGCTTTTGAGAAATAAAGCTGAGGCTCCTGAAAAGATGATACACTTGTGCAAGAAATTGCAAGTTGAGAAAGGTACTATGATAGCCAGAATTTGAAGTGATCATGGAAGGGAATTTGAAAACATAAAGTTGGCTACCTTCTGCAATGATCAAGGCACACATCAAGAGTTCTCTTCACCCAAGACACCACAATAGAATGGAATAGTGAAACAGAAGAATAGGGTTGTTCAAGAGATGGCCCGTGTCATGCTACATAACAAAAAGATGTCCAAGTTCTTCTGGGGAGAAGCGGTTAACACTACTTGTTATACACTCAACCGGGTGTATTTTAGACCTAATTCCAAGAAAACTCCTTACAAACTCTAGAGAGGAAAGAAGCCTGTTGTCAAATACTTCCAGATATTTGGCAATGACTGTTATATTCTACGTGATAGGAAAAATCTAGAAAAGTTTGATGCAAAGAGCGACAAGGGATACTTTCTAGGATACTATTCCACTAGTAGAGCTTATAGAGTATACAACCTGAGAACTAAAACAGTCATAAAGTCTCCAAATGTGGTGATCAATGATGAATTGTGTTCAGAAACTCATTCAGAAAACACTCCTTCGATTCAAGAAAAGACTGTGAAGGTTGATGATCCTATTCCTGATGATTATATTGGGAAGCATAGTGATGAAGAGCTACTGTTGTTGAATGACGCTGTTTCAGTACCATCAAGTTCAGAACCATCCACATCGATTCATGAAACTCAACAAGAACAAAGTGAGCCTAGTCCTTCATTAGAACAAAAATGTACCTCCACATCTCTAGTTAAAGGTCCATCTTCTAGAGTAAAGTTAAATCACCCTGCCACAAACATACTGTGTAGTTTGAATGATAACATGAGATTGAGATCCAAAACCTTGAATGTAATAACTCACTCATGTTATCTATCCCAATTTGAACCGAAAAAGGTGGATGAAGCACTTCAAGATGCTAATTGGGTTAATTCTATGCATGAAGAACTTCATCAATTTGTTCGGAACGATGTGTGGGAATTAGTTCCTAGACCAAAGGGAGTAAATGTGATTGGAACTAAGTGGATTTTCAAGAACAAGTTAGATGAACATGGTATTGTTATTCGAAACAAATCAAGACTTATTGCTTAAGGATACACACAAGTAGAAGGGATTGATTTTGATGAGACTTTTGCACCGGTAGCAAGACTGGAATCCATTAGGATACTTTTGGTCATAGCTAGTAATTTGAATTTCAAGCCGTATCAAATGGATATCAAGAGTGCCCTCTTGAATGGGATGTTGCAAGAAGAGGTGTATGTTGAACAACCAAAGGGTTTTGTTGATCCTCACAAATCGGATGATGTCTACAAGTTGAAGAGAGCCCTCTATGGTTTGAAACAAGCTCCCAAGGCATGGTATGATAGGTTAACCGCATATCTCATTGAGCATGGATTCAAAAGAGGACCTACAAATACTACTCTCTTCATACGAAAGGATAAGAATTATTTTGTAGTAGCTCAAATTTATGTTGATGATATTGTTTTTGGTGCTACTAATGATTCTCTTGCTCAATCTTTTGCAGATGAAATGAAAAAGATGTTTGAAATGAGTATGGTTGGTGAATTGACTTATTTCTTGGGATTACAGGTAAAGCAAACGGATTCTAGAATTTACATCAACCAAGCAAAGTATGCTAGAAATCTAGTCAAAAAATTTGGACTTGACAAGGTTGCACATGCTAGAACACCAATGGCTTCTAATGCAAAGTTAACCAATGATCCATCGAGTGAGTCTGTTGATGTTACTTTATATAGAAGCATGATTGGTTGTCTTTTGTATTTAACTGCAAGTCGGCCTGATATTGCTTTCAGTGTTGGTGTATGTTCTAGGTTTCAATCTAATCCTAAGATTTCACATTTAAATGCTGTTAAAAGAATCATAAAATATGTTACTAGAACTTGTGATTATGGATTGTTTTGTAGCAAAGAGTCAAATTTGTCTCTTGCTGGATTTTCAGATTTAGATTAGGCTGGCAATGCTGATGATAGAAAAAGCACTAGTAGGTGTTTTTATGTAGGAGCCAATCTTGTTGCTTGGATGAGTAAAAAGGAAAATTCTATCTCTCTGTCTACTATAGAAGCAGAATATATTGCTACTGAAAGTTGTTGTTCACAACTTCTTTGGATGAAAAAGCTTTTGAGTGATTATGGGATATCATAAGACAGCATGGTTGTTGTAAGGTTGAAATTTGATGGACGAGACGCTAACTTTCCGTATTATGAGCCCAACAAATCCCCAACAATAAATTTGTAGAGAATGGGTTAAACAGCTGGGCTGGTTATGGATTTAGCAACGGTTCATGCAAGCAAACAAGGGTAATAAGACATTCAGACTAATAAAAGTTTCTTTTGTCCGAAGAGACTTTGCATTTATCAACTTCGTGAATACCCTTTTTTTTCTTTTTTTCCGTGAGACCTATTTCCTTTATATATACACTTTCCACCTCATCTTTACCGCACACTTGTTCTTCATCTAGGCGTCCACTTGAGTACTAGTCACATCAGAAGTTTGCTTTAACCTGCAGTGAGTGGCTGTGGTTGAGGTTGCACTGTTCAGGTGTCTTCTCCACATAAATGCGGCCAGAAAAGTTGCTGCAGTGCATTAAATGCGGTGGTAGCAGCTTTATTTTTAAGATATTTCATGATATTCCCGCACTTAGGCATGCCCAGGGCTCACCCTATACCGAGGAATCTTCAGTATGTCCACTTGACCAAGTTCTCTTGAGATCCGATGAGAGGAACCTCTTCGGACCAGCCAGGTTGTCTTCAAACGCAACATCCGTCCCTTCTTGACTGCATTTTCACCAGGAAGGTAAAGAGCTGATCCCTTTAGCCTCTTCGAACGGGAAGTGATACTTAAATTGGGCCCCAGGCCCAACATATGGCGTTGGGCTTTCTCACCCACAGTTGTCTATTGTGATAATTCTAGTGCTATCGATATTTCTAAGAATCCTGTTCAACACTCTAAGACTAAGCACATAGAGATTAGATATCACTTTATTAGGGATCTGGTTGAAAGAAAGATTATAGCTCTTGAATATGTCCCTACTGAACGTCAGAATGCTAACATCTTCACCAAACCTCTTGAAAGAAGTAAGTTTGAGACATTTCGTCAAGTAATTGGTGTGATTTTGTGTCCCTAGTCATCTTTGGCTCTCATGGTCCTTGTGCTTCATCTCTATATTCTTTGTGACCATTCTTCTTTGTTGATTTTGTTTTTCTTTGTTTTTAGGATTTGCATTGCATAACATTCATGCATTTCATGCTAGGTTGTTTTTGTTAATTCCTTTTAAATAAAAAATAAAAAAATAAAAAGAGGAAAAGGAAGGAAAATGTGTTTTGAATTATTTTTCTTGGATTTGAAATCAAGGTTGGCCATATTATCTTTACATAACATGTTTATATACCTTGTTTAGCTTGGATGAGCTTATTTTATTGCACCTTACTAGTTTTGGCTATGTAGTGCATGTTGTGTGGGAGTTGTTTATAGTTTTTGACCATATGATCATGATCTTAAAGTCACATGCTTTTGATTGTAAGGACTAAAAAATCCTAAAAGAAATGCATAAATAACCATCTCACCACTATTTACTAGCCAATCATGAACACCTTAGTGCATATCATATAATTTTGTGCTCAAGAAAGTGTAGCACATGCACAAAAAGAACATAAGGTGTAGCCTCAGTTTAAATAATAAAATTGGTGTGTACATTATTGGGTTATAATAAATTCAAAATTAAATAAATTTGGTGTATACATTATGAGGCAAAGTAAGAAACTTACATGATTGCAAGCTTGTATTCTAGGAGATGTGAGAGTTATATGATGTAACACTTTAGGTGATAGTCACTTTCAAACTTATGTAATGAATTTTGTAGAAATTGTGATTGATCACTATTTACTTATCACTTCACATGTATCTCAAGCTATTCTAGTTGCACACACTACACAAGTTATTATTTGCTAAACTTAGTACATTATATTGTGTGTGAACTTGTTGTGACCATCCAAGATTAAATGTTCATTGATTTTGATGCAAAATATGTTTTAATGAGCTTTGACGACAAATTAATTGAAAATCTTGTTTTTGGAAGATCTGGGTTGAATTCAAGGGTTTTTGAAAAACTTTTCATCTCATACTCATGCATTTCATTCATAAATAATGTGCTTTGAGGAGTTTTTGCATTAACATGCTCTGTTTTTCAAAAAAAAAAAAAAAATCCAAATTTTCGATTGATCGAACCTATTGCTCGACCGATCAAAAATGCAATAAAACTTTTGGTTACAATTTGCCTAGCTCGATCAATGCTCGATTGGTGCTAGATCGATCGAAATTGATTTTCGATCAATCGAATCTAATTTTTGACCGATCGAAAATCGGTCTGAGAGTTTTTTAAAACAAGCTTTTCTCACGTGTTATTCACTTTATTCAAACTTTTCAAAAAGCTTTTTGTTCTCTCTCTTCGACCGATCTACCTCAAGTCAATTTTTTTCATTTTCTTCCTAATTTTTCTCAAGGGTTTTTGTCTTCAAGTGCCGGTAAGACCTGTGTACCCCTTCTTTTTCATTTTATTCACATATTTCGTGCATTTTTCATGCATTTTAGGTGAAATTTTTGGACCTATAGGAATTTGGGGTTTTTGATGTTTGAGTTGGTTTCTTTCAAATTTAATCACTGGGTTTTTATTCTTAAATGATGTAAACATGATTCCCATGATTTAATTTGATTAAATTTGTGATTTGGGAAAATTCTGAAATTCTAGGGCTTGAAACTACATGAAATTTGGGATTTTGTTCAATTGGGCTTAATTTGGTAAAACTGACTTGTGTAATTGATTAATTATGTCATTATATACTGTTATCTAACTAGTGTAATGATAAATTGATCAATTTGTTGGGATTTGTGAACTTGGATTTTTCCAAATTTGGGGTTTTTGTACTAAAACTCTATGTTCAAGTCAATAATTGGTTTCTAAAGTATAATTGAACAGTTCTCAATGCATTAGAGCATGCATCATTTGTTCATCCTGTTCATGCATCATATAGATTATATTTTCTCTTGTTGTTTTCTCTCTAACCTTGCCTAATGCAGTTTGCCCTTAGTTTTCTTTGTTTTCTTTCTTTGAATTCTGTTTTGATCTTTCTTTTCCTTCCCTTAACATCATGGTTAGGAAGACTAGAGCCAATAAGAAAATCACCTCCACCTCTACCCTAGCCTTCGATAGTGATAGGTTTCGATTTGAGAAAAACCAAGAAGCCTATAAGAAGTTGAACATTTTTAAGTCTGTGTGGGCTAAGAGAAAGGTTGTGTTAGATGAGTTAGATTCAGAAATTAGGAGGAACTTTGAGCGTAAGGGCCGGTTATCTCTGTTGGACATTTCTCATCCTTTTCCAGCTGTCTTGATTAGAGAGTTCTACGTGAACCTCTCTATCCACTCTAATGATTCCAACGAACCATATGTGATGAGTTGGATAAGGGGTAAAGAATATACCATTACTCCTTCTATAGTGGCCTCTACTCTTAGGATACCTTTGGTACGACAGCCAGTCTACCCTTATAATGAAACCCCTCCTCTTGATGACATTATGTCATATCTCATTGGTACTTCCATTCAGTGGGGTACTGATCCTCGAATTACCTCCCATGAGCTTATCGAGATTCATTATTTGTTTTTTCCGGATTTCTTGTCATTCTATTTGGCCCATCTCTCACTTGCACACCATTCCTATTGAGAAATGTGCATTTTTGTATGCCCTTATGATTGATACTCCTATGAGTTTTCCTACTCTTTTCAATCGATCTCTTCTTCCCTGTTTTCATACATCAAATTTTGTTACACTTAGGTTTAGAGGATTTTCCTACGTTTGAGCCCGTACACATTATAGCTCCCGTAGGTGCCACCTTCCTTAGGCAAAGAGTAGCTTAGATGAAAGCTAGCTCTAAACGCCATCGTGTAGAGTCTTCTTCAGGTGTTGCATCCCATCCTCCTTCTTCAGGTGACCCTACAGCTAAGGAGTTTGTCGATCCCACTGCTGTCGTTGATCCTCCACCTTCTACTTCGGATAATTCTAACATTCGGAGTATGTTGGATACTATCATGACCATTCAAGCGACTCATGGTCAACTTTTGGTGGATGTACTCATGGAGCTTCAGGCATTACGAGCGGATTTACCGAGCATTCGATGGTCTTCTCCACCACCACCTTCTGATAATGAGTCTTGATTGCCCTTTGGCAATTCGTCACAAAAAGGGGGAGTACATATGGATGGAGATAGGGGGAGATTTTTTTTTTTTTTTTTTTTTTTGGGAGCTTTGGAGCTTTAGATTGTATTTAGGTGCTTCATGATGTATTTATTCTTTTTGGCTCATGATGTATTTATCTTGATGTATTTATTTTTATGGGATGTATATGTTAGAGGGAGACATTATATTTTTTTATCTCTTTTATTGTTTCTTGTTTCACATATGCTACATTGATTATTGATTTATATTACGAGGTTATTCATGATATATTGGTGTGCTATCGCAGGCAACCAAAAATAAAACCTATACTCCTAAAAATATATGTAGTAGTGCGAGTAAGGATCATTCCCACGAAGAGTATCTAGCCTAGTTTTATGCTACGTGAACAAGAAGGGGGGGGGGTTTAGTATAATGAAAACAATTTTAAGAAAAACAACTAAGGAACAGTTCAAATTAAAGTATCGAAATCAATCTAGAGAACAAACCTTGGTCCAAGTCAACATCCACCATCAGAATTTTGCAACTGATCATCGATGCAAGTATATATCAATTCACACTTTGAATATTCACCGTTGGAACTATTTTCCTATCTCTCCTTAGTCGTAGTTAATTAGAAAACAAGCGATCTAATTAACCCTAACTACTAAACAACCCAAGACAAGCGCTAAATGTTTAATCTAGTAGCAGCCTTAAGAACTAGAGAGATCGATGAAGCTAAACAACACAAACACAAGCGGTTGCATTTAATTTAGTCGAGCATTCTTCCTAAGATCTAATAATTTCTGACGCAGCAAATCATTAAATCTTAGTTGCTTCACAAATTAGAGGGATCAAACAATTACGGATTTGATATCTAACCTAGCAGTAGATTGCAATGAATAATAAACTAGTAGGCCTCCTAGTAATTAAACGAGACAATCACAAAAATAGGCACAGAAGAACATCCGATATTCAAAGTATAAATTGAACAATAAAAACAAATTAGATCTCACAGTTTTATTGATTTTGAGGCTTCAATTTCCTTCGACCAAGTATAAAAGTTTTAGCCACGTAGAGCCATGATGAAAACTCAAAGGAGAAAATCAGAGAAGAGGGGAGAGAGAAGCGTGTCTGTGTAATTTTGATTTCTCCTCCCCCTTTTACACGTTAATTCCCCCTTTCCCAAGCCTACAAAATCTCCTAAAAATATTCTAAATAATAATATCCAAATCTGACTAATTAAGGAAAAATATTAAAAATAAAACAAAGTCCTAATATAACTAGGAAAGTGGTGTTTTTCAGTTGTAAATTTCGTTCATCAGTTCTGGAGGCTTCCAAAAATAAACCGCATCAGATCCACGTATTAGAATTTCAGGCAAAGGAACAGTCCAGAACGTCAACACTGTAGGTGCAGCAACTTCAAGCCCAATTTCGACCTTGATGCATCCCGTATCTCTCAAAACTCAAAACATAAAAATTGTAGATATTTGTCTTGGCGTTCCATAGCATCTTGAATCATTTCAATTGGAGCTCGGATGAGAAAGTTATGCCCAAATTACGAAACAATGTCAAAGCTGTCTAGAATCGCCCAATTAACTACATTTTGCACTTAATGCCTCCATTTGCATCCTAAATCAAAATATAAGAATAATGAGTACATTTAGGCACCAAATAAATATAAAAGACTAAACATTAATAGAGAAAAATATGACATTTTGCATTCTCATCAGTCTTTTATTTTCTATTTTGTGAAATCAAGAATTTATTTTGTTTCTACTTGTATTTTCCACACGTACGTTTATGTGTATGTTGAGTATTACAAGAATATACAGATTGATTCAGTCGTACTACTGTCTACACTGGCAACTGATAGATAGTAGTTAGGTCGAATTGTTTTTGGGCATTTTGTTGTAATGGGCTGTTTTGTAACTTTGAGCATTTTTGTTTTGGTATGTGTTTTGTCATGAATTGCCAAAATGGGAGTTTGTTAGGTTCTAAGAAATTAAGAACTAATGTATTAGAACTTCAATATGTATATGTTGGCAAACCATGATCAAAACGTTTAGTCTAGATTTAGGCTGCTCAAAGTGTGTGTATGTGTAAAGTTGGAATCAAGTAACTGCAGGAAATTACTATTCAATTTTTGCAAGGCTCGATCGATCGAAAATTAGACTCAATCAATCGAACTGCCAAACTTAGCACCAAACTTAGCACCATCATGGCTGCACTTCAGGATCTTAGCACCAAACTTTCAGGACTTACTCAGATCATGTACTGCCAACACTCCCGTCTTGATAAGCAATTGACCTCTCTTGAAACTCAAATGGATGAAATTCAGAGGAAGCTAGAAGAGAATGAAGACTAGCTATTCCATGACAAAAAGGGGGAGATGATGTCAGTGACAGGGGGAGTAGTGATAGGGGGAGAAGCAGCTGCAAGAAGTCTAGTTGTCATGTCTTCTCTATGTTTATGTTTACTTACTGCTCTCACCTGGCCTTTTGGTTTAAAGCTTTGACACTATATGTCTAAATCATATTATACTTAGTAGTGTTTCTTTTCAGTATATGTTTGTGTTAGTTCTATGCTTTGTGGTATATATGCTATGTGGCATTGTGTTTTGTACCCATGTTGCTTATGTAAGCTTTAAGGGTTTGTTGCATGCATTTTTTGTAGGTCTTTGTGGTTTGTGCCATGCATTCGCTATACCATGCTTATGCAACCTTTATGCATGTTTGCTTGTTGTTCAATGTCATGCATTTTACTTCAAGTACATCACTCTTGTGCCCTTGTAGGATTGTTCCTAGATGCATATACATTTTATGCATTGGTTGAGTGATGAACACTCTTGTGCCCAAGTAGGATTGTTCCTAGATGCAAATACTTCGTGTATTTCGCATTGGTTGAGTGTTGGAGTTGCAAATGATTCTCTTCAAATGAGCTTATCATCCTGCATATCCGGATGTTCATTTCATGTGTAAATGAGCATAGTAATTACTTGCGTACAGTGATTACTTGTTTGATCTTGCCATGATCTAGTGTTTCTATTTCATTTAGCTTGATCATGTTATTATTGCTCCATATGCATTTCAAGTTTTTCTACATGCAATGATATTAGTGTGTTGCTGTATTTCAGGAGACACTTGTTCATATGTTCAAGAGCGTATCAGAATCTAGAACTAGGTGTGAGTGAGTTTTGCCTTTGTTCCCAAACTCACGTTTAAGTCTAGAGTCTGTTTTAGGGTTTTGTCACGGAATAGCCAAAGGGGGAGATTGTAAAGTTGTAATTTACAACTGTGTTTTTGTTGGCTTTTATTCCGTGCCAAATTTGATTGTAATTTTGTTCAATCGTTTAAAACCCTGTATTTGTTGTGGGACTTGATGTAAGGGGTGTGTGAGAGAAAGAGTGTTGAAGACTCAAGCATTTGAAGAAGAAAAGGATTCTCGCGGGTATCTCGCGGGTATGTCGCGACCAAGCTTCCCGCGAAGTGAGACATGTGCCAGGCACATGATGGAATGCGAAGAGTCATGCCAGGTGGAGACAACTGTGTCTCGCGAGTATCTCGCGGGTAAGGCCTTCCCGCGAGACACCCGCGAGACTAGCTGTTCTGCCAGCCTGTATTCTTTGAGTCACACCTTTTGCACCCCTCCTACAAATATCATCATTACCCACATTTGTTGAGGAATGCTTCAGAGAGAAAACCCTAGCCAAACACATTGGTAATTAGAGATTGTCTTCCCCACCTTCTCTAAACAATTTGCTTGTGGTATCTCCTCAACCATTCCCTCTCCATTGTCCATATCTTTGAGAGGTTGATAGCCCAAACACTTGACACATCTTTGAGAGTGCTGAGTGACGTTTTTGGTGCTGCTGGGAAGCATAGGAAGGAGCCTTCAATGGCAGATGCAACATGGAGCTTGTTGCGGGATCCGGATAACTAGGACAAGACACGGTTCCGAGAAGCCTTGTTGGAGTAGGAGCTTGGAGGGCTTAGGTACATCGGGTAGACTAGGCTTGGAGGGTCTCTTGCTAATCCATGTATCCCAACTGATTGTCTAGTGGATCGATTTCCGCTTGGAGGGCGGCGGAGAGGTTTTTCGCCGAGTTCTTCGGTTTCCTCTTCGATAACACGTCTCGGTGTTATTTGTGTTTGCATCCTTCTTCCCTACTCTTGTTCATTTCATTTTTACTGCTGAGTTGCTTTAAATATGAATTAGAGTAGTTGTTTGGTTTATATGCTTGTGTTTACACTATTCCGCACTTATCATTAAGTTAGTGTAAAATCAACCAAGCCGTAATTTGAATTTGGGGGTCTAAACCGCTCGTGTGTTTTCAACACATTTTCGAGCTTTCAATTGGTATCAGAGCGGGTACACTTGCTGAAGTTTAATTACCTAAGTGTGATCCTTGACCCTTCTTGAGATGGACCGGTCTCAATCGCTCAATGTTCCACCATTTTTTGATGGGAACAATTATGCATTCTGGAAAGTTAGAATGAGAGCATTCTTATGCTCTATCGATGATACCGTTTGGGATGCGGTTGAGATAGGTTGGACCAAGCCGGTGGCTCCTAAGTCCACTTGGGATAAGGCAGCCCTTGCGGCAGCAAATGCTAACAGTAAAGCTTTAAATGCTATTTTTTGTGGTGTGTCCCCTGATGAATTCCACAGGATATCTCATATGACAGTAGCCAAGGAAGCTTGGGAGATTTTGGAGACTACCTATGAGGGTACAAAGAAAGTCAAGGACACAAAGCTCCAAATGCTCACCACCAAATTTGAAGAACTCAAGATGAGTGATGATGAACCATTTGACTCATTCTATGGGAAGCTCAATGAAATTGTCATTGCTAAACTCAATCTTGGGGAGAAGATTGAAGACACTAAGGTGGTAAGAAAAATATTGAGGTCCTTGCCTGAGAGTTTTAGAGCAAAGGTTACAGCCATAGAAGAAAGCAAAGACTTGGATGAGATTAAGATTCAAGAGCTGATCGGGTCTCTCCAAACCTATGAGCTGGGATTGCCTTCCCATAAAATGAGCAAATCGTTTGCCCTTAAAACCATCAACGAAAGATTGAAGGATTCGTCCGAAGAAGACGGAGTGGAGAAAGAAGTAGCATATCTTGCAAAGAACTTCCGCAAGTTTCTGAAAATGAAGAACAGTGGGAAACCATTCAATAGAGAAAAGTTCTCTCCTTCAAGAGGTGATAAGAAAGAGTTTAAGAGAAAAGAAGGAAAGGACTATCAACCCTCTCCAGACATTGTGTGCTATGAGTGCAACGGTCATGGACATCTCAAGAAGGAGTGTCCGAATTTTCTGAGGGGAAAAGGAAAAGCATATGCTACAACGCTCAGTGACTCTGAATCTTCTGATTCTGACTCGGAAGAGAGCTGTGACGGTGAGGGAAACTACTCCGCTTTCATGACTATTGCTCATGAAGATTCCTCGGATGACTTGGGTGCACTTGAGAAGGAACTTGGTGAACATTCTGATTCAGAATCTGCTGGAGTTGTGGAAGAATCAGACGCTGAAGAGGAAGAGAATATAGCTAATCTTCAAGAGAATTACTCCTCACTTCTTGAGAAGTCAGGGGAATATGCAAGAATAGCCAAGGCAGCTGTGAGAAAAATGAAGAAAGCAGAGGAAGACTACCGAAGTCTCATGATCAGACATAAGGAGGCCAAATGCGAAATAGAAGGGCTGAATGGTGAGCTGTCAGAAGCATACTTGAAGATCAGATTTCTTGAACAAGAGGTGGTGCAAGCGCAAGCTAAGATAGAAAGGGTCTCCTCCAGGAAATTGGATGATGTTATCTCATCCCAAAAACATTCCTCAGACAAGTCCGGATTGGGATATACCGGAGGAAGTAGCTCATCAGTCAAAGCTACCAAAGAAGTGAAATTTGTGAAGGCCGTAGAACCAATTGTAGAGGAGGCCGTTCCTGAGAATGTTAAGGTTGAAAAGAAGAATGTAAATGAGCAACGAATGATGAATAAGCCTCGAAATCAAGCTGGAGGTAGACACGAAACCAGAGCAAGATCTCTTTCAAGACCTAAACGGGGTCCTAGAACGGATTATGTGTGTCACTATTGCGGATTGCAAGGACACACCAGACCCAACTGTCAAAAATTGAGGGCAGACAATAGTGGAAGCATTCCTCGATCACGAGGAAGAAGGAATGACAATAGAGCTTGGGGAAGTGAGAACTCAAGAAGTCAAAACCGTGATCCCGGAGTGACAGATGTGATGAAGATGATCGGTGCCTTCACCACTTGCTTGGAGAGTTTCACCAGGAGGTTTGAAAGTCCCAACTCTCGTACCCAATCCGTCAAGGATATCACCCCAAACGCACGTGACGTGTGGGTAAAAAGTGGATATTTTTCGGAGCTGCCCTGTGGTTTTTCCCTCTACACTAGAGGGTTTTCTACGTAAGATTTGGTGTTCTTGTGTGGTTGTGTTTATGTGGTGCTTGCTGGAATTTTTGTTTCCATAATATTGCTATTGCTTGGTAGTCATTAATTTTAATTCACACATAGACATAGAGGGGATTAGGATTTTTCCCCACAAATGGTATCAAAGCTTTTGGTTGCTTAGGTTTGATTGTCTTGTGTTGGATTAAATGGAAAATATGGCTATGAATACTATGATTAAACTCTCGGCATCGAATTATTCGATATAGAGGCCAATGACGGAGGATGTCCTTTATTGTAAGGATTTGCATGACCCTATTAAGGGTGATAGTGTCAAGCCTAGTGATATGTCAAATAGAGACTGGGAGAAATTAAATAGAAAAACTATCGGGTGTATTACACAATGCATCGATGTTAGTGTTTTTCACCATGTGTCTCAGGAAACAAATGCAGAGGCTCTTTGGGAAAAATTAAGGAGTCATTTTGAAAGAAAGACAGCTCAAAATAAAGCTTTTATTGCTAGAAAGCTTGTGAATTTGAAGTTGAAAGAGGGTAAATCCATTGCCGAGCAACTTAGTGAGTTCCAAGACTTGGTTAAGCAGATGGTACAATGAAGCTAGTAATAGATGATAAGTTGCAAGCTTTATTGCTTCTGAGTTCCTTACCTGACAGTTGGGAGACTTTGGTAGTGTCACTTAGTAATTCTGCTCCGAATGGTGTGTTACAACTTGCCATGGTTAAAGATAGTTTGCTTAATGAAGAAATTAGAAGAAAGGATATGGGTAAGGATATTGCACATGCCCTTGTCACAGAGAACAGGGGGAGAAGTAAGAGTAGAAGTTCTAAAGGGTGAGGTAAATCCAGAAGTCGGTCAGAGTCAAAAGGAAAATTCAAGTGTTTTTACTGTGATAAAGAAACTCAAATAAAAAGAAAATGCAAGGCTTGGAAGAACAAACCGAAAGAGGATAAAAATCATAAAAAGGCGGTTGATGAGAACACTGCTGCTGTTATAGTGTTGGAAGATAAGGTCCTAGCCATAGGATAAGATGATTGCTGTACAGTTTCAGATCCTTATATTGAATGGGTGATTGATTCAACTGCTTCCTGCCATGTCACTCCAAGAAAGGAGTTATTTACTTCATACAAAGCATGAAATTTTGGGAGAGTGAAGATGGGCAACGATAGTTATGCAGACATTGTGGGAATTGGTGATATATGTGTTAAGGCTAACACTGGATACACCCTGGTTTTGAAGGATATAAGACATGTTTCAGATATTTGCATGAATTTGATTTCCACTCATGTTCTTGATAAAGAAGGTTATGGCAATTATTTCTATGATGGAAAATGGAGGCTTAGCAAAGGATCATTGGTGCTTGCTAGAGGAAAAATTTCTTGTACACTTTACAAGACACAAGTAAAGTTGTGCAAGGATGTTGTTAGTGCAGCTCAGGAGGATTCTTTGCCTAACTTGTGGCATAGGTGGCTGGCTCACATGAGTGAAAAAGGGTTGCAGATTTTGGCAAATAAGTCTCTCATTCCCTTTGCCAAAGGTACGCCACTAAATCCTTGTGACTTTTGTTTATTTGATAAACAACATAAAGTTTCATTTAATATACCCTCTACTAGAAAATCCAATGTATTAGATCTTTTTTATTCTGATGTATGTGGTCCTATTGATGTTGAGACTTTAGGTGGCAATAAATATTTTGTTACATTTATTGATGATGCTTCACAAAAGGTGTGGGTTTATGTTTTGAAAACAAAAGACCAGGTATTTGAGCACTTCAAGAAATTTCATGCCATGGTGGAAAGAGAGAAAGGGAAGCCTTTGAAGTGTCTTCATAGTGATAACGGAGGCAAATACACATCTAATGAATTCAAGAGTTACTGCTCCGAGAAAGGCATTAGACATGAAAAGACAATTCCTAGTACCCCACAGCAAAATAGTGTGGCAGAAAGGATGAACCACACTATTGTTGAGAAAATCAGATGTATGTTGAGAATGGCTAATCTGTCTAAGTCATTCTAGGGTGAAGTTGTTGTGACTACATGCTACCTAATTAATAGATCTCCATCAATTCCTTTGGATTTTGATATTCCAGAAATAGTGAAGTACAAAGCTCGATTGGTGGTTAAGGGTTTCAGTCAGAAACAAGGGATTGACTTTGATGAGATATCTTCTCCAGTAGTCAAGATGAGTTCCATTCAGGTCGTTCTAGGATTAGTAGCTAGCTTGAATCTTGAGCTTGAGCAACTTGATATGAAGATAGCTTTTCTTCATGGTGATTTGAAAGAAGAAATCTACATGGATCAACCAGAGGGATTCAAAGTGAAAGGGAAAGAACACATGGTTTGCAAGTTAAAGAAGAGTTTGTATGGCTTGAAGTAAGCTCCAAGACAGTGGTTCAAGAAGTTTGACTCATTCATGGTGGGTCACGGGTACACAAGGACAAATGCAGATCATTGTGTGTATGTCAGAAAATTTTCCAATAGTAAATTTGTTATTCTTCTGCTATATGTAGATGATATGTTGATAGTAGGACAAGATGCAAGTGTGATTGGAAACTTAAAGAAGGACTTGTTCAAGTCATTTGATATGAAAGACTTGGGTCCTGCAAGACAAATTTTGGGTATGCAGATTTTACATGACAGGAAAGCTAAGAAGCTGTGGTTATCACAAGAGAAATATATTGAGCGGGTTCTTGAAAGGTTCAATATGAAGCATGCCAAGCCAGTCAGCACACCTCTTGGTACTCATTTCAAGCTGAGAAAGAAATATTGTTCTTCATCAAAGAAAGAGAAGGGAGACATAGCATCAACTATTTATTCCTCAACAGTTGGGAGTTTGACGTATGCTATGGTTTGCACACGACCAGATATTGCTCATGCAGTTAGTGTTGTCAGCAAGTTCATGGTTAATCCTGGTAAAGAACACTGGGAAGCAGTGAAGTGGATTTTCAGGTATTTGAGATGTAGCTCTAAATTGTGCTTGGCTTTTGGTTATTCTAAACCAGTTTTGGAGGGTTATGTAGATGCAAATTGGGCAGGTGACCTTGATGGTAGGAAATCTACATCGGGGTATTTATTTACTTTTGCAGGGGGAGCTGTATTATGGCAGTCAAGATTGCAGAAGTGTGTTGCCTTATCTATAACTGAGGCTGAGTATATTGCAGCTAATGAAGTAGGTAAAGAGATGCTTTGATTGAAACGGTTTCTCCAAGAATTGGGTTTGAAGCAAGATGGGTATGTAGTTAATTGTGATAGTCAGAGTGCTATAGACTTGAGCAAGAATTCTATTTACCATTCACGCTCGAAGCACATTGAGGTGAGATACAATTGGTTGAGATTAGTTGTTGAACAACAATCATTTGAATTAAAGAAGATTCACACTGATGAAAATCCAGCTGACATGTTGACCAAGGTTGTGTCAAGAGAGAAGCTAAAGCTTTGTGTCGAGTTGGCCAGCATGAATTCTAACTGAAGACTTGGGTTGAAGATCTCCTCCGTAGTGCGCTGGAGGGGGAGATTGTTGGGTGCACATGACACCCTTTCTTCCAGCCCACTTGGCTTGTCAAAGCTCTTTAATGAGCTTGTCTTCTCAAGCCCACAAAGTCAGTTTTTTGGTTTAATGCAAAGCTGAGCATGCATGGGAGGCCTGACTTCTCTTAATGAGAAGTGATCTTAGGTGTGTGAGACACGCTGAAGCTGACAAAGAAGAAAAGAAAGAAAACAAGCAAAGGCTATTCGGCCTTGAACAGAGAGAATAGAAACAGAGAGTTAAAAGAGAGAGAAATTCGGCAATTTTGTGTGTGAGTTCTAGAGAGAGCAAAACACAGAAAAGAGAGATTCAGCTAAGAGGTGCAGTCCGAAAATAGAGAGAAACATAGTGAGAGTGTGAAAAAGAAAAAGGAGACATTTTTTCTTTGCTCAAGATACACACAAGGAAGATAAATTGGTGGAGCTTTCATGGAGTTTTTGAGTGCTACAACCATGGAAAGTTGGAGTATTCAGAGGAAGATTTTGCTACTGGCTTTGTGGTGAGATTGTATTTACTCCTTGAGATTTATTTATTGTATATCCAATTTATTGTGGACTCAAGTTTAGCATAAACTTGATAGTTGTAATCTATTTCATAGTAGATATTTTTCGGAGCTGTCCCATGGTTTTTCCCTCTACACTAGAGGGTTTTCCATGTAAGATTTGGTGTTCTTGTGTAGTTGTGTTTATGTGGTGCTTACTGGAATTTTTGTTTCCATAATATTGCTATTGCTTGGTAGTCATTAATTTTAATTCACACATAGACATAGAGGGTATTAGGATTTTTCCCCAACAACCCAAACCTGTTCACCCTGTTAGTTTAGTATGCCTAGGATTTATTTATTTATTTTTTTTTTTTTTAAGGAAGAATTGCTAGGTCTAGTTGGAACTCTATTTTAAAAAAAAAAAAGCGCGTAAATATCAATTGCTTAACTGTGATACTATTTTCGAGTTCAAAATGAAAAATAAATCAAAACCAATAGAGATTGTATCAAGGATGCACCCATTTTTAGCATTACAAAGTCTCCCTGAAATTGGCATTAGTAAACATAGTAAATCTTTCGTCAAGCTGTTTGAATTTGAGAAAGAATTAGTTTTAAAAGTGGAAAAAATAGATACGCCACACCCCAAGACCCAAATATAAATATATAACCTGCCAATAGCTTTTCCTATCATATCACAACGTTGAAAAAAAATTGTAAGAGTAAAAGTTGACAGAAAAATAAATAAATAAATAAATTTTTAAAAAGATGCGGTTAACTTGGTTCAACATGAAGTCATGGCTCTTGTGCTTTGTTTTTTATATAAGCATGGTGGTTCTGATCAATGGCATCGCAGCTAGAAATATCAATGAAAATGATGGCCATGTTCCTGTTGCAGCTAACTCCTACAATCGTGGTGGCGATGTTCATGCTCCGCCTAATCCTTGCACCAAGATCAACCATTGTCATGGTGGTCCTGGTAATTAGATCAACTAATACCATGGTGGTTCTTTTTAAATAACCAGTTCTCCCAAAAGCTTCCTCTCAAAAAAAAAAAAAAAAAGTTCTCCCAAAAGCTAGCTCCCTTTGAACCTTCCAAGGAAAAGCTAATGTCTTTGGTTTTTTTTCTTTTCCCCCTAAATTTCCTGTATGAATAACAATCCTAATGTAATTTTGTTTGATAAATACATATCTCTTGCAAGCATGTGAACACTTTAAATTGCAAGCATAGTGTTAGAGATATATATTAGCCCAATGTAATAGGCCCAAGCCCATTCCTGCTTGTACTAGTAATCTAGGGTTTAGTCGCCTATATATACTCATGTTAGGGTTTATTATAACACAGGTTATTGTACTACACTCTTATATATAATAAAGATGTAGCCCTTAAGGGATTCCTCCGTGGATGTAGGCCATCAAGGCTGAACCACGTAACCCTTGTGTTCTCAGTGTTCTTATTCTATGCTTTCCCCTTCCGCATCTACTATAGCATATACAACATAGTATAACACATCGCGTTGCTAATAATTAATAACTTATTTAACATGGTATCAGAGCCAAACTCCGTTCTTGGCATCAAACAAACGTCTCTAGCAAGCAAAGAAAATTCTCACGTGCATAACACAGATCCACAACAATGCCCATGCCTTCTTTCTGATCCAGGTCTACAGCATCACGCAGCTCCTATGGAAACTCTGTTGCTACCTCGTTGCTACGTCTCTGATCTCTCAAGCAAGTCGAACCACTCACAATATCAGATCTGTGCAAATCGATGCTTCACCTGATGAAACCAGCCACACAGACGTGACCCACGGCCTTCAACGACAAAAACCTAGAAATCCGGTCATCCGAAGCCCTTCCACGCGCCGCAGATGTCTCCGGAACTCTCACACGCGCCGCTGAAGGTTCTCGACTCCCAGCTGGGATCTAAAACACATGCGCCACCGAGAAGGCCTTGTCGTCCCCCGATCTACACGGCCTGAGAATCTGGTCCTCATTCGAGGTGACACGCGCTCACACGCGCCATCGGGTATCTGTCTCGCCACCACGCGCCAGCGAACTCGCCACGCGCCGAAGAAATCCTACTGATAGCATCTGACATCATCTGATGACGTCATCTTGCCACGTCAGCACCACGCAAGCCGTTGCCACGTCAGCCTTAATCCAGGTCATCACCATGTCATCAGCCACGTCGCTAAACACGTTAACAGTGTTGCCTCGTCAACACCACGTCACCTAGCTGATTATTGAAAGGACCAACCTGACCCGACCCGACCCGGACCACCGGATCTGACCAGTGATGCACTGACCGTTGACTTTAACCTTGAACAGTTGACTTTGACTTTTACGTTGACTTTTGACCAAAAGTTAAAATTTCCGAAATGGTCAGTCTTGCTCAGTTTTTCGCATAGATTCCAATTTTGGACTCCGTTTCTTCATTTGATGCTCCAAAATTGGTCAATTGGCATATTCTTCATTGTGGTTTCTTCAAAGGCATTATTCAAGGCATCTCCAAGTGATTTTCTCATGCTTATCCAACCTCAAGCCTTCATCGAGCTTCCGCCTTGAGTTTGAGGGAGGGTGTTAGAGATATATATTAGATATATATTAGCCTAATGTAATAGGCCCAAGCCCATTCCTGCTTGTACTAGTAATCTAGGGTTTAGTCGCCTATATATACTCATGTTAGGGTTTATTGTAATACAGGTTATTGTACTACACTCTTATACATAATAAAGATGTAGCCCTTAAGGGATTCCTCCGTGGATATAGGCCGTCAAGGCTGAACCACGTAACCCTCGTGTTCTCAGTGTTCTTATTCTATGCTTTCCCTTTCCGCATCCACTATAGCATATACAACATAGTATAACACATCGCGTTGCTAATAATTAATAACTTATTTAACACATAGCACTAGAGCTACTATTAGAATTGCCTAAAACAATACAATGTAGATATTGAGCAATAACATTTGGTCCATTTCAAGTTCTTGGGCCATCAAAATACAGGGTCCACACCACATTGCATAGAAATCAAACAATATTCATTAAACGTCAAGCTCAATTTTCTCCCTTAACCAGCTCGTGAAGATTTGACAATTTCTTCAGCTCACCCAATACCTTTTTTTTTTTTAGTAAACAGTAGTAATACTTATTAGAACACACAAAAATAGTAATATTAGTGTTTTAAACCGGATTTATAATACATTACATAATCAGAATACAACTACAAAAGAGTCTAACCTTCTACTTACCCAATACAACAAACATATTCTATGAGATTTGTTAAGAGTAAATTCTCATCTATATATCTATATTTACTATAAAATCGAAGACGTTTGATTATTTGTTGACTTTCTAATATTTCACCACATAAGCTTTAACAAATCATTTTTTTAGTTTTTATTTATTTAATTTTTTTTAACTAATTACTACAGGACTCTATGGAAAACCCTAAAACCCCCACAATTTTACAAGATTTTGTCTCTGGAAACCCTAAAACCCCACACGCAGAACCAAACTGTTATAGAGTCTCTCTCAAAATCTTCAACACATCCACTTTCAACATCCTTGAATTTAAACCCAGCAACAAGCACCACATTGAAAGAGAGCATGAACGTGAGAAATAAGGGGAAGCAATCACAACGGGTTGACATTGCTTGAAATTATATTATGTTGGATTTCAAGCAGATTGATGACTTGCATAATTTGGCATAATTTATCACTTCTCAACTTTAAACTTTAGTCTAATCTTATTTATTTATTATTGATTTTAGACTTCATTATTGTTATTTAAATTTTATTGCAGATTTGAAGAAAATGAAGATTTATTCAAATAAAATAGAAAAGGCTGAAGTAGAAAAAAAAACGCTGAAACAGAGTAATGTTTTGGGTTGAAACAGAGGAACGTTTTTGGGCTGAAACAGAGCAACGTTTTGGGCTGAAAATGGGCAACGTTTTGGGCTGAAAAGAGGAACGTTTTGGGCTGAAAAAGGGCAACACATTTATGAAAAAGAGAGGGACGCTGAGCTCAAGACAAGGGGGCGCTGAAATAAAAGAAAAACTGAGAGCGCTGAAACAAAAAAAAAAAACAAAAAAAAAAAAAACAAAAAAAAAAGAAAGAAAAAAGAGGGCTGAAAAGGGCTGAGACTGAAAAAGAAAAAAAGCTGCGGAGGCTGAACTAAAGCAGAAGACGCTGAAACAAGAGAAAAACGTTGAAACAGAGGTGCTGAAACTGAAAGAGAAAAAGGCTGAAACAAGGAACGCTGAAGCAGATTTTTTTGCGTTTATTTTCCCTTCAAATCTTCTTTGAAAAATTATGGTGAATTCGTTTATGTTGAATTTAATTTTTAGCATGAACTAAATTTTCTTTATTCTAGGAAAACGATGTAATCTAATTCCAAACTATGCTTGCTTTTCTATGTTAATTTGAATTAATTCTCTTCATGTTTGTCTGATTTATTCTGAGCTTATTGCTTCTAATTAACCGGCCATTAATTAGATGATTTTGATCTTGTGATTTGCTATCGAAAGAGGGAATTATAGGATAGATCTTGAATATTTCAGCATAGGTAAATATAGAGATCGAAAGACTTGTACGAACCTTTGTAGTATTAAAATCGTTGGTCTTAATGCTTTATTGCTTTATTAAATTACATACTCTTGTGTAAAATGATGAACAATAATGTTTCCAATTGACTGTCGAAAGAGGCTTTTGGATGAGTGTGGAGATTACTAACAAACAGAGAGAATTAAATTCAATTAGCTAGATGAGTAAAGCATAGTGAGGAATTAGGTGAAATTGATTTCCTAGAAGTTTTCTTCCCATTAATTTGATCTTCGAACAATATCTTTCTTTTCCTTTGCGCATTTTCTTTAAATTGATTTTATTTTAAATTCCAATTACAAAAACCTTAGTGACTTCTCTAGATAAAATTGAGATTAGCATAATTGTGGTAAGTGACCAATCCTTGAGGACGATACTCTTCTCATCACTTTACTATAAAACTACGATACTGTGCACTTGCAGTTTTGCACCGATCACAGATTATCAAAGTTTAGAGGGTTTTTTGTGCTATTATATAGAGGAGGCCACCGACTTTCAAATTACTTCAATAATTGCTTCCTACAGCTTCCACCATTGGTTTTCTTTGTCTCTAAAAACACTAACCCCCCCCCCCCCCCACACGCAGGTAACTTTTTTTGACCTCTGTCTAATCCAATTAGAGCAAACCCACTTATGGTTTAGCCCATTTTCACTTTGCCTACCCATGATTCAAAATTTAACATTTTGCCCACCTAAGGTTACTTTCGTTAGGACTTCGTTACCCACCTCTACCTTTGCTGTTGGGAAAACATATTTTTAGGAAAAAACAAACATAACAAGAATCAAAAAGTTAGGGTTTGTATAATAATAAAAAGTAAACCCAATAAACCCAGTACTTCTTCCATAGTAGAACTCAACTACTTAATCCCACGATTCAACAACCAAAATCTCCACCAAAACCTCAAAACTATTCCCCAAACCTCCAAACTCAAACCCTTTATCATTGATTTCTTCTGTGATGTTGCTTTTGAAGTGGCCACAAACCTTGACATCCCCACTTACTATTTCTTCACCAACAGCGCAAGTTTCCTAGCTTCATTACTATACTGCCCCACTTTGTATAAGAAAGTGGATAAAAGCTTGAAAGATCCTGTAAACATGTTTGACTTGCTTGAAACAAAAGCTAGGGTTTGTATCCCATCAAACCCAATAAACCTAGTTCCAACTTCAACTTTAAACCCAGGAAACCCAGTTCCAACCCACCCCAGATTCCATCTTCAAACCCACCCTGAATCCCAACCACAATAGCAAAACACTTGATTCATGAAATCCAAAACATCAAGTATCTAACTCACTCATAACCCATAAACCCAATCAACAAAGTATTAGTGGTGGATTTGCTTCGCTCTCTCTCTAGAATTTGGAGAGAATCTTATCAGTCCCTCTCTCGACTGACGTAATTTTTTGATGGACTTTCACTGTTGTGGCAAGTCCTCCTTAACTCCACCATTGGAGAGAGAGAGAGAGAGAGCATAGAGAGATTGTTGTAGAAGAACAGGTGAGAGGAAAGAGAGAGGGAGAGTAGGAAAATATAATATTTATGGTGGTTGACTTAGGTTTGATTTTTCTAGGTGTATGTTCTTCATGTTTGTGAATTGTGAGAGACCAATACCACATTTTAATCTTGTTTTTCTTCTTCTTCTTTTTTTCCTTGTTTTGGGAGGAGAGAGACATAAAATGGGAGTAAAAATACTTATTTACCCCTATTTTTTAATAGAGGTGGGTAACAGAGACTAAACGAAAGTAACCTCAAGTGAGAAAAGTGTTAAGTTTTAAACAACAAGTAGGCAAAGTGAAAATGGACTAAACCACAAGTGGGTTTACTTTAATTTCCCCTTAAAAAAATTATAATGAAACTATTAAGCTATTAAAATATTAAAGGAAAAAATGCAAGTTACACTCTTTAGGTTGGTCAATTGTGATTTTAGTCCTCTAATTTCCTCTTTGGTCATTTTAATCCTCTAAGTTTTGTGAGAGTTCGTGCCTCCAGCCCAACTTTCAAATTTAAATAAATAAATAAAATTAAAAAAAGGTTTGGCATAACCCACTCGAAAGGGTGTAGTCGTGTTATCGCTTCTCAAGAAAAAGTGAAGGTTCTACTAATTTTATCATCCCCCCGAACTAGATCAAGATTTTTAGAATGGAATCACCACTTATTTAATTAGAAGAATAAGAAAACCAAATTGAAAAGTACATCTCTTTGTTGATGAATTGAAATTGTATGTGTAATACCTAGAAAATTTGAGGTCTAGCAATTCTTATCTTATAAATATGTATTTTATTTTGAGAATTATGTGAAGGGATCAAATTTTTATCAGCTTTTGAGATTAAGGTGAAAATTCTATTATCTAAAGAAATAAGTTAAGAGAGGGATATTTTGGTAATTGGAACTAGATCTGTAAAGTTATTATTTACAACCATGTTTTTGTTGGCTTTTATTCCGTGTCAAATTTTATTGTAATTATTTTCAAACGTTTATGCCCTGTATTTATTGTGGGATTTCATTGTAAGGGTTGTGTGATAAAGAGAGAGTGTGAAGACTCAAGCTATTGAACAATGAAGTATTTTTGCGGGTATGTCACGACTTAACTTCCCGCAAAGTAACTCATGTGCCCTGTACATGCTGGAATGCGAAGAGTCAAGCTAGGTGGAGACAGCTGTGTCTCGCGGGTGTCTCGCGGAAATGCTGGAATGCGAAGAGTCAAGCTAGGTGGAGACAGCTGTGTCTCGCGAGTATCTCGCGGGTAAGGCCTTTCCGCGAGACACCCGCGAGGAATTCTGTTCTGCTAGCCTGTCCAGCCTGAGTCACACTTTCTGTACCTACACTATTTATGCCCTTATTACTCACAAATGTTGAGGAGTGCTTCAGAAAGAAAACCCTAGGCAAACACATTGAGAATTAGAGATTGTCATACCTACATTTCTCTATACACTTGCTTATGGTATTTCCTCAACTCTTTCCTCTCCATTTTCCATACCATTGAGAGGTTGATAGCCCAAACACTTACCACACCCTTTGAGAGTGTTGAGTGACATTTTGGTGCTGCTGGGAAGTATTGGAAGAAGCCAAGGATGGCAGATGCAACATGGAGCTTGTTGCGGGATCCAGAGTGCTAGATAAGACAGAGTTCCGAGAAGCCTTGTTGAACTAGGAGCTTAGAGGGTTTAGGTACATCGAGTAGATTAGGCTTGGAGGGTCTCTTGCTAACCCATGTATCCCAACTGATTGTCTAGTGGATCGATTATTGCTTGGAGGGCGACGGAGAGGTTTTTCACCGAGTTCTTCAGTTTCCTCTTCAATAACACATCGGCGTGTTATCTTGTGTTTGCATCCTTCTTCCCTACTCTTTTACATTATGTTATACTGCTGTGTTGCTTAGATTATGTATTAGAGTAGCTTGTTTGGTTGTCCACTCGCTTTTACCCTATTCCGCACTTAGTATTAAGTAGGTGTAAAATCTATCGAGCCGTAATTTTAATTTGGGAGTCTAAACAGCTTTTGTGTTTTCAACACATTTTCGAGCTTTCAATTGGTATCAGAGCGGGTACACTCGCTGTGGTTTAAATACCTGAGTGTGATCCTTGACCCTTTTTGAGATGGATAGGTCTCAATCCCTAAATATTCCACCAGTTTTTTTTGGTAACAATTATACTTTTTGGAAAGTTAGGATGAGAGCATTTCTATGCTCCATAGATGATACCGTTTGAGATGCGGTTGAAATAGGCTGGACTAAGCCGGAGGCAGCCAAATCCACTTGGGATAAGGCAACTCTCGCAGCAGCCAATGCTAATAGTAAAGCTTTAAACGCTATCTTTTGTGGTGTGTCCCCTGATGTATTTCACAGGATCTCTCATATGACAATAGCCAAGGAAGCTCAGGAGATTTTGGAGACTACCTATGAGGGTACAAAGAAAGTTAAGGACACAAAGCTCTAGATGCTTACCACTAAATTTGAAGAGCTCAAGATGGGTGATGATGAACATTTTGATTCATTCTATGGGAAGCTCAATGAAATTGTAATTGCTAAACTCAAGAGTGCAAAGACTTGGATGAGATCAAAATCCAAGAGTTGATAGGGTCTTTCCAAACATATGAGCTGGGACTTCCTTCTCATAAGACGAGTAAATCTCTCGCACTTAAAACCATCGCCAAAAGAATGGGTGATTCTTCTGAAGAAGATGGTGTGGAGAAGGAGGTTGCATTTCTTGCGAAAAATTTCAAAAAATTCCTGAGAATGAAGAACAATGGAAGACAGTTCAGCAAAGGGAAGTTCTCATCCTCAAAAGGAGACAGAAAAGAGTATAAGAAGAAGGAAGAAAAGGAGTTTCAAGTATCCCAAGGCATCGTGTGCTATAAGGGCAATGGCCATGGACATCTGAAGAAGGAGTGTCCAAATTTTCTGAGAGGAAAAGGCAAGGCTTATGCCACTACACTCAGTGATACAGATTCATCCAATTCTGAATCAGGAGAGAGCTATGACGGAGAAGGAAATTACTCCACCTTTATGGCCATTGAACATGTTGAATCCTCCGAGGACTTGCATCAACTTGTACAAGAACTTGGGGAGCACAGTGATGAAGAATCCATGAGGATTGTTGAGGAGTTAGATGCTGAAGAGGAGAAAGATACAGCTAATCTTCAAGAGAATTACACCTTGCTCCTTGAGAAGTCGGGAGAGTATACAAGGGTGGCAAAGGCGGCTGTGAGGAAAATGAAGAAAGCAGAGGAAGATAACCGAAGTCTCTTGGTCAGACATACAGAGGCTAAATGCGAAATAGAAAAGCTGAATGATGAGCTGTCAGAAGCTTACTAAAAGATCAGATTCTTAGAGCTTGAGGTGGTTCAAGCCAATGCCAATGTAGAAAAGGTCTCCACCAAGAAGCTGGATGATGTAATTTCCTCTCAAAAGAAACTTTCAGATAAATCTGGACTAGGATACACTGGAGAAAGCAGTGCAACTCCTGTAAATATCTCCAAAGAAGTAAAGTTTGTGAAGGCCAAAGAGCCGGTTGTAGTCGCTCCTACTGTGGAGAAAGCAAAGGTTGAAAAGAAGAAGATGGTAACTGATCAAAGGGTGATGAATAAGCCTAGGAACCAACCTGTAGTGAGGACTAAAGCAAGAGGGAGATCTCGTCCATGACCACAAAGAGGTCCTAGAACAAACCACTTCTGTCATTATTGTGGTCTTCAAGGACATACTCGACCTAATTTTCATAAGCTGAGTGAATTAAAGAATGCAACAGATTGAAGGTCAAGCGAACCAAGAAATGACAAGAGAAATTGGGCTGCTGAGCCATCAAGAGGTCGAAATGGAGAACCAAGCGTGATGGACGTGATGAAAATGATAGGCACATTCACCACGTGATTGGAAAGCTTCTCTAGGAGGTTTAAAAGTCCTATCTCCCGTACCCAATCCCATAGGGATATCACCCCAAACACACATGCCATGTGGGTGAAAAGGGGTACTCATGCATAAGCTTTAGAACATGTCCATCCACTAATACTTTCGATATTTAGGGACATTTTCTCTTGCATCATATCATGCATTGTTATCAGTTTTAACATGTTTCTTTTACTTGTTTTGGTTTGTACCAGTTTTTTTTTTTTTTTTTTTGGTTGATCTTACTTTTCTTGTTTTGTTTTGGGTGTGTTCAAAAATTCAAAAACCCATAAAAATTAAAAAGTCTCTATAAGTTTGATCACTTGTTTTATGCATATCTCATATGAGTTTGGCCTAGTACCTCGTACTAATGGCGTAGTGCATTTACGATCTTGGCTTGTTATGTATGCACTCTTTTCTATGTGGAAGAAATCTTGAAAACTATGTGTGACTGTTGTAAATAGATCTGCAAGCTTGTCATGAATGATTGGTCAATAGTCTTGTTGGTCTTGATACTTGCATAGACTTGTGTCTATATCTCTTCCCACTTTATTTTTATGTTTTTGCAAAAAAGAGCTCACCAAATGTAAATCTCCCAATGAAAAGAAATATTAAGCTGCAAAAGCTTGTCGCACACACTAGTATTCGACTAGGAAAAAGCCAAAGCCAAAGGCTAATTATCAATATTGAAATATCAAAAATTTCAAGCACCGATCTCAAAAAGAGATGTCTTGTCCAAAAATGGATCATTTGTTATGCTTTATGCAGAAGCCAAATGAAAAGCTTCTAAGTTATGTAATCATTCTCTTGTGGGAGGTCATATATACTTATTTCTATAATGGAGATAGTCTACTTGATTTCGTATCAGTTGTGTATGACTCAATTGAATTGATCATTGAAGCTTCGCTCTGGTCTAAGATTTTTTTTTTCACATTTGATACTCACACACAACACACAAGACTTTGATTAAATCAATGCCTATCTCATTTGTGTGATTGTATATGTTCAAATGTGATGTGTGTGCTCAAGAACTTGTTGATCAAACCCAAAAATATTTTTGAGTGTTTTATATATTTTTGAAAGTGATTTTATACTTTCGTGTGTTTATTTTTGGTCAAAATGCATTTTGTGTGTTTTTCATCAAAATCTAGTTCATGGGTTGTTTCGCGAGAAGCTCGCAACTTAGAGCTTCCCGCGAAAAGTGCTTGAGGGAATTAATTTTTTATTGTGTCACACAGAAACTCTCGCGACTGTTTTAAGACCAACAGCTTCTCGTGAAATGCTGTTTGGCAAAAATTGGAATTTTTCAAAATTCAAACAGAAGGTATCGCGACTGTCTCGCTACTGTCTCGCGAATTAAAGCTTCTCATGAAAGCTTATGTGCTTCAGTGGCCATTCTCGCAACTGTCTCGCTACTCTCTAACCCGTGAAAAACGTATGTTTTCAGTGTTATATAGCAGATGTGACAGTTTTTCAAATCACAAACACTTCCCTCGTATAACCCCATTCAAACCATTTTCAACCCAAATCACTATTTCATTCAAAACCCCTTCAATCCAAGCATATTTTCTGCATTCCCTTCTTCAAGGTATGTCTTCTAAAGCATTTTCTTCTAGTTTTTGCTTAGATTTTGCAGCATTTTCATTAGGGTTTTGAAAATTGGGGATTTTTCATAATTGGGTTGGGTTTCTTCTATTTTGTGCAAATCTTTCAAATATTTTGATTGGGCTGAGTCCCATTTGTTTTTTGTGCATCTGTGTTGGCCTCTTGTGGCATTTTAACATGTATTAAGGGTAGATTTTGCCATGTTCATGCATTGTTCATGCTTAAAGTACATTTATGCATACTAAGTGTTTGATAAAATGTTTGAGTGACATTTTTGTGCCTAATTGGAACAAAGTGATTTCAATTTATGGGTTTATACATTTTTGATATTGGCTATCATGTTTGAGTCAATGTTTATGTGTTTTTTACACTTTGCCCATGCTACACACACCTAGGCACCCCTTATGCATCAGCATATGCACACACATGCATCAGCACATGCACACATATGCACACACATGCACTGTTTATTGTTTTCATGCATTGTGTTTATATTTTCTTGATTTTTGTGTTCAAGCATGTTGTTTAGAGTTCATTATGCTCTATTTTAAGTTATTCCCTTTGATTTGAACTAACTTGAATCTAATCAAGTTCTGTGTTCTGTTTTTGGTGTTTGTGCACATGTTCCCTTTCTGCATTGTGAAATTGTGTAGATGTCTCCCACCAAGCACGCAGCTAAGAAGAAATCATCTTCAAAACGTGCTCACACTGATTCTGAGCATTTCAAGTTAGCAAAGGCTTATATGAAGTACAATGACTATTATAAGCATAGAACAATCATCATGGAAAGGGTGGTTCAAATGGAATCTCTAGAGGGCACCTTCATTCCAGATATTTTCAAAGAAAGGACGTGGACCAAGTTGTTGACCCCAAGTGGTGTGGTCTACTCAGAAATCATCAGAGAATTCTTCTCAAACGCCACTGTAGGAGATGATCACATCAACTGCTAGGTGAGAAGGAAAGAGTTTGTCATTTCTAAGGATAGCATTAAAGACTTTCTTGAAGTTCGTCCTCCATCTCAGCCAATCACTACCCAATATGAGGATAAATTGGGATCTATTGCAGACATGGTGAGGACATTTAATGGGACAATGACTAAAAATGCCATGAACACAATACCGTTTTCACCAGAGATGAGGACTTTAGCCTATGTGATGATTCACAATCTGTACCCAGTGACAAACCTAACTACACTATTTGCTCCGAGGACCCTCTTCCTATATGATCTTTTCACTCACAAAGAGATTGATATATGTGGGCACATCTTTCACTTACTGAAGAAGAGTATTAGTAAGTAGAACTCCAGGACTATCATGTCCTTCCCCACTCTCATTATGGACCTTATTGCAAAAGAGAGGCTCAAACTCCCAAGTGGTCTTACGGTAGTTCAGAGGGACTATCCCATTGGTGCTCATACCTTGACTAGGAGCACAGCCCACATCAGAGGTTCCAGGACTGGTGTGCATACCATCCCACAACCTCGTGTTGAGCAAGATGAGGGTGGAGATACAGAGGAGGAGATTGATAGATTCACTTCTGCTCCAAAGACCTCAGCACAGCCATCGACTTCTGCTCCAACACAAGGATCAAGCAAACTTGATCAACTACTAGCTAAAATGGATCAGATGTCTATAGTGCTTAATTCCCATGTGCAACACACCGCAAACCAGTTTGCGTACCTTTAAGGACAGATCACTGCATTGTCTTTACAGATACAAGAAATGCAAGGATCAGATTCAGAGTCGGATCAGTTCTAGCCTCTTTGGCCATTCTGGTCAAAAAGGGGGAGAAAATTTTGAGGGGGAGCTAAGGAAGAGCTTGCACAGCGTTAGGGGGAGCATACCTTTAGACTTAGAAACATTGGTTATTGGTTCTCAGACGGTTTAAGCCTTGTTACTTTTAGTAGTTTTATAACTGTTCTTACTGCTTTTGGTTTAAAGCTTTGATACACTATTTTTAATTTCAGTATTAATTTCAATTATTGTGATTATCTCTATGCTTTATGGCATTATACTTGTACCCATGATGTTTTTTTAAGCTGTTAAGGGTTTGTTTGCATGCAGTTTGTAGGCTTTTATGGTTTGTACCATGCTTAGGCAGTACCTTGCTTATGCAGCCTTTATGCTTATGTACTTAATGTTAAATGTCATGCATTTTACTTCAGTACATCACTCTTGTGCCCATGTAGGATTGTTCCTAGGTGCAAATACTTCGTGTATTTTGCATTGGTTGAGTGTTGGGTTTGCAAATGATACTCTTCAGATGAGCTCATCATCTTGCATGTCCGGATGTTCATTCCATGTGTGGATGAGCATAGTGATTGCTTGTTTGGTCAAGCCATGGTTTATTGATTTATCCCATTTAAGTTGATCGTATTTTACTTGTTCTTGTACGTACCTTGTGTTTAACTTGTCATAAGCTTAATGAAAGTTTGTTTGTGTACAAGTATTTCAGGTTACAGGTATATACTCGTGCAAGTGCTTCACAGCTTCTAGATTAGGCGTGAGTGAGTTTTGCCTTTGTTCCCAAACTCATGTGTAAGTCTAGAGTCTGTTTTAGGGGTTTTGTCATGGAATAGCCAAAGGGGGAGATTGTAAAGTTATTATTTACAACCATGTTTTTGTTGGCTTTTATTCCATGTCAAATTTGATTGTAATTGTTTTCAATCGTTTATACCTTGTATTTATTGTGGGATTTCATTGTAAGGGTTGTGTGATAGAGAGAGAGTGTAAAGACTCAAGCTATTGAAGAATGAAGTATTTTCGCGGGTATGTCGCAACTTAGCTTCCTGCGAAGTAACTCATGTGCCCTGCACATGCTAGAATGCGAAGAGTCAGGCCAAGTGGAAATAGCTGTGTCTCGCGAGTATCACGCGGGTAAGGCCTTCCTGCGAGACACCCGCGAGGAATTCTATTCTGCCAGCCTGTCCAGCCTGAGTCACACTTTCTGTACCTACACTATTTATGCCCTCATTACCCACAAATGTTGAGGAGTGCTTCAGAGAGAAAACCCTAGCCAAACACATTGAGAATTAGAGATTTCCATACCCACATTTCTCTATACACTTGCTTGTGGTATTTCCTCAACTCTTCCCTCTCCATTTTCCATACCATTGAGAGGTTGATAGCCCAAACACTTACCACACCCTTTGAGAGTGTTGAGTGACATTTTGGTGCTGCTGGGAAGCATTGGAAGAAGCCAAGGATGGCAGATGCAACATGGAGCTTGTTGCGGGATCCGGAGTGCTAGACAAGACAGGGTTTTGAGAAGCCTTGTTAGAGTAGGAGCTTGGAGGGCTTAGGTACATCAGGTAGATTAGGCTTGGAGGGTCTCTTGCTAACCCATGTATCCCAACTGATTGTCTAGTGGATCAATTACCGCTTGGAGGGCAGCGGAGAGGTTTTTCACCGAGTTCTTCGGTTTCCTCTTCGATAACACATCGGCGTGTTATCTTGTGTTTGCATCCTTCTTCCCTACTCTTTTACATTATGTTATACTACTGTATTACTTAGATTATGTATTAGAGTAGCTTGTTTGGTTGTCTACTCGCTTTTACCCTATTCCGCACTTAGTATTAAATAGGTGTAAAATCTATCGAGCCGTAATTTTAATTTAGGGGTCTAAACAGCTCTTGTGTTTTCAACACATTTTCGAGCTTTCAAGATCAAACCCAAATCACTTTCAACCTTAATAGCCGTAACTCTTTTCCCTCCTTTTAGTTTTGACGTTACTTTGAGATCTCTCTCTATCTCCTCTGTTCACTAGTTCACCTTTGGGCTGTTCGCACCATTTTTCTTCCACCTACTATCTCGCTATTTAGCTAAAACCTCTTATCACTTTCTGCTCTAACTATTTGATCCATCTAAATCTGCTAGAATTGAGATAGGTCCTCTTGGTTTGCCCAAGTCCAGGTAATCACCCAAGCATTTTTCCATTCTAAGGCATTCTTAACTAATACATTACACAACAAATTTATTTATGCATTTGAGGGGATAAATTTGGAGTGTAACATTTAATTTTTATAGGGTTTGATATATTGTGTTCTTTTTGGATCAATTTTTTGGATTGGGAATCCTATAGGTTCAAGCATGTATTGGGTTGGGGATGGTTTATGTGAATTTCTTGATAATAAAAGAGCTTAGGCTAAATAAATAAAAATTACTACAATGAAGGAAGGAGGGTCTAGACTAGTTGGACTCTAGGATGCTTAGTGAAATCAGTTACTCTATTGAATATATTTTGAGTATTCCTTGAATTGAGGTTTCTAGAGAGGAGTAAATTAAGTTTAGGTAAATATGCTTAAATTGGATTAAGTGGCTTTGTTCAAGTCTATGAATTAATTTGTGGGTTGGATTGTAATAGGTTGAACTCCTAATTTTGGTGTCCTTTTGGTATGGCTTTTGGAAGTAAGTAACCTTTCTCCTAATTGTTTTTATTTTGCTTATTCAACTGTATTTTAGCTACTAAATATTGTTTTACAATTTTATTTCAATTGTTTTAGCTACATTGATTTAAAGTAAAGAATAGTGAATCATCATAAATATATTTGATTACTATATATATATATGATTTTATATATGTATATTTTGAATGAGATATACATTTATTTAAACTATGCTCTTGGACAAGCTAACTATGTTTTAATCTCTGATACCCAACCAATGGGGGTTATTCACTGGTACCGAAACTAATTTCATCTGGGGCATCACTAGTCTATCGTGTTTCTGGACCCAGCTAATGGGGGACATACATTAGCACTAAACTAATTTAATCTAAATCTGATGCCCAGTCATGAGGATATAGTGCGATCATAGTCATAAAAAATTGTGAAGAATGTGAATTTGTTTGAGTATTGAATTATTTTAAGTCTGTGAAACTTCTTGTATTTATTTTGAAATCCATAATATGTTATAACTTTTGATATATGTGAAATATTTGATCTTATGTAAAATGTATTATTTTGTCAATCTGTATGCTTGTTTCATCTAGTTAGGATTTAGTTAATTATTGAGTTGTAAACTCACCCCCCCCCCCCCCCCCCGCCCCCCTCTTTTTTCCCTCCAGTTCCAGATTATGAAAAATAACAAGTTTTGGGGCTTTTTTTGAAGGTGTACACATAAAAAAAATTAGGAATTTTTGGAATAAGATGATTTTTTAACAACAAGTATATCTTTTGTTTAATGGTCATGAGATTTGGATTGTTGTTTCTATTGATACTTTGGAGATCTTTCAAAATTACATTATTGCAATAGGATAATTCTTAGTCATAATTATTCAATGGGAAAGGGGATGTTTTGTAAAATCATCAATCAACAGAGAATTAATGTCATCCATAACCACCTGAAGAGGACACTGTAAAGCATGATCAATCTTAGTAGGTTAATTTAGAAGAAGAAAATAATTGTTGATGATAGTAATCTACAAGTAATGAAGAAATATTATCATCTCTAGTACACATCTCATCCCTTTGATTCCTAAGGTCATTTATTTGATTTCTATGAAATCTTTGGGAAGCTCTATTATGGAAATATCTAGTATTTTTATCCCCATACTTTATTCATTGTGATTGAGACCATTAGTGTCACATTTTTCCTTCTTGAATAAACAAACTATTAATCTCTTTCTTCAGTTGGAGTACTTTATCAAATTTGCCTCCTCCACGAGCCTCTTCTTATGCTCTTTTCAAAAATAAAAAAATAAAAATTTCTTCTCAATGGGGGAGGGGGATTTGATCATTGTAAGAGGGTTCTAGATGAGTTACTCTTGATATTTATCATTTACTATTAAAATGCAACACCATTCAACTTTTATTTCAGAGTATTCTCATTTTTTTTTCTTTGCTTTTATGTGAAAGAATACAAATAATATCAGGCTGGCCCGATGCGTTAAATATTGGATAAGGATCATGTCTGCAATGTGCTATTCAATCTATTCTCTTTTTTACGTGAAAATATACAAATCATACCTGGGTGGCCTGCCTGATGTCAAATATTTGATAAAGGCCTTGTTGGGCATTGGGCCTCAGACCTTGGGACCTTGTGTGCGCATATGAGTTCTATTGGGCTCACAACCTTGGCCCAGATAAGCCTTGGTACCCTTCCAAAACTCAAAGACCACAATGATACCATTATGACACGAACTGCAAATGAGATTCCCTGCCGATCAACTTTAACCCAATCGAGAAGTGCAAATCTTCCGGGAAGATGGATTTATAGACGCTCGGTATTGCCATAGGAAGTAATGCCACCGAGAAGATCTCTTGAAGTGAGGAACCTGTTCCAATGCCACTCTCATCGCACCCTACTCCCAACTAAACACCCACTTAGCGATAACAACATTGAACCTCCTCTCCCACTAACCATAAAAGTAATCATAATTCCTCCACTAATTTCAGGCTATAAATATTGGAAACTAATGAGGGGAAAAGGTTGTTGAAAGGTTCACAAAGAAACTAAGGGTATAGAGAGAGAGCAAGAGGGTATTAGGCTAGCAAAGTGATAATAGAAAGAGAGGGAGTAAGTTAATTCAAATGGAAGGGCAGTTTCATTGAGTCTCTATATAAGGAACTACCCAAAGTAGGAAATCCAAAACCCAAATTACAAATAGATTGTGAGTCCAAGTGAGGATTGGCCCATCAACCCTCCTTAGGTGCACACAACTGGCGTCGTCTGTGGGGATCTCCTACAAAACCGTGGTTCGGTTGAGACTCATGCCCAAAAGATGTCCAGGAGACGTTCTGAAGGTTTTGCTGAAAGTGGTTCACTGGGATCATCTCAGGGATCCACATGGCGAGAGCGAAGGTAAAAAAGGCATGAAGATAAGGAGTGAGAACACGAGGAAGAACAATCTGGCCTTAGAGAGGGGTCATACCAAACAAACCGGACAATATCAGGTGGTTCGAGGCGTAAGCAGTTGGACGAGAGAGATAAGGAGCTTGAACGGTTGCGTAGACTGGTAAGAGATTCGGAGTTGGAGGCAAGGGGTAGGCACTAGAGATCTATGAGTGGAGGAGATCGCTATGGTACCGGATCCAATCGATCCGGTCCCCACCAACATCGAGACCGTTCACATTCACGAAAGTCCCATCGATGTCAGGAACTTTCACGTTCATGGGAGTATGCAAACTGGGGTTCGGATTCCCTAAAAGAGCGAAGGCAAAAAAGGCGTGAAGATAAGGAGCATAAACACGAGGAAGAATAGTCTGGCTTAGGAGAGGGGTCATACCAAACAAACCGGACAATATCAGGTGCTTCAGGGCACAAGCAGTTGGACGAGAGAGACGAGGAGCTTGAACGGTTGCATAGACTAGTAAGAGATTTAGAGTTAGAGGCAAGGGGCAGGCACTAGAGAAGGGACCGAGATAACCAAGCAGGGGGATCTATGAGTGGGGGAGATCGCTATGGTACCGAATCCAATCTGTCCGATCCCTATCGACATTGGGACCGTTCACATTCACGAGAGTCCCATCGACATCCAGACCTTCACATTCACGAAAGTTCCATTGACATTGACAACGTTCACATTCACGAGAGTATGCAGACCGAGGTTCAAATTCCCCAGAAGAGCGACAACCCCGTAATGCCATCATGGATGCTATGAGCCGCGCCTTACAAAGATCTGCTCGGTCACCATTCTAAAATGACATTGAACGAGCCCTAATGCCAAGCAGGTTTACCCAACCACCATTTAATTCCTATGATGGGAAAACGGACCCGGTGGAGCACGTCAGCCATTATATCTAAATGATGTCTCTGCACACTCACAATGACGCATTGATGTGTAAGGTATTTCCCTCAAGTCTCGAGCCCATAGCATTGAGATGGTTTAATGGGTTACGGAAAGGTTCCATTCACAGTTTTTCCAAGTTGATCCAAGAATTCAGTGTCCGGTTTGTAACCTGCAGCCAAGTACCACAACCAGTGGAGGCGTTACTATCTATGAAAATGAGGGTTGGGGAAACCCTTCGCAGTTATGCCAGTCGGTATTGGGAGCTTTATAATGAGATAGGTGGAGGCAACAAAAAGATTGCGGCAAGCATCTTTAGAATGGGGCTGCCCGAGGACTCCGAACTACGGGAGTCATTGACCAGGAAGCCTCTTGAGGGTATGAGGCAACTCATGAGGTGTATTGAAGAGTATAAACATCTCGAGGATGATCGGCTATAGAGTAAAGGTAAGGCCCTGTTAGTGAATCGTCCTCGGCAGGCCGGTTTTCAGCCAAGGCCCTGAAAAGACCTAAGAATACAATAGCCGGAGGTACAAATGGGGGAGGTGAATGTGACGTTCAAAAAGCCGGTGCACAAGATCATAGACCGGATTAAGAACGAGCCGTATTTCAGATGGCTGAACAAATGAAGGTGACCCGTCTCGGAGGAACTAAAACTTGTATTGTATATATCACAAGGATAAGAGGCATATCACCGAGTAATGTCGGGTGTTAAAAGATCATCTAGGGCAGCTAGTGAAGGCAAGATATCTGAAGGAGTTTGTGGTAGATTTCGGAAACCAAGGTACCGGGCAAGGTGCTCAACAAAGGGGAAATCCTTTCCCACCACCATTAGAGGTGATTGAAGTCATCCACGCTGCCCCGAGGGGTAAGGCTGTAGCCAGAAGAGGAGTGTTGACTGTAGCACCCGTGGAAAATTGCGCGGATGAGCAATCACCCGAGAAGAAGATGAAGATTGGTCGGGAGCCCCTCGCTTTTGTCGACGATAATTTAGAATGAACAATTCAACCGTACGATGACGCGTTAGTAGTCACGGCCCAAATAAGCAGTTTCTTAGTAAAAACGGTGATGGTAAACTAGGGAAGGGGGGCCGACATGATGTATCCAAACCTATTTAAAGGGCTCGGGTTAAAGAACCAGGACCTATCGAAGTATGATACACCGTTGGTCGGGTTTGATGGCAGGGTGGTCATTCCTAAGGGTCAAATTTCCCTTCCCGTAAATGTGGAAGGTAAGGAAGTGATGGTGGCATTCATAGTGGTCAAATTGTTTTCTCCATACATGGCGATTCTTGAAAGGCCATGGATTCACGCAATGGGGGCTGTTCCGTCCACCTTGCATGTAAAGGTTAAATTTCCCACCGAACAAGGCGTTTTCATAGTGAGGGGAGCCAACAAGTAGCTAGGCAATGCCTAGTGGCCATGGTTAATTGGAAGAATAAGCAGGCTAAGCAAAAGGAAACCACCGAGGAAGCCCCTTCATAGCAATTTAAGATCCCCAAGAGGGAATAGGGGCTAGTTGTGCCAAGGAATTAATTGAACTGAAGATACTACCAGATGTTTACCGGTATTTTCAGATAGGGGCAAGTATGAAGGATGAGGATAAGGTAGAAACGTTGTTATTTCTGATGCAAAATGTAGATGTGTTTGCATGGAGCCCGTATGAGGTGCCCGAAGTTGATCCCGAGTTCATCGTTCACAAGCTTAACGTACCCATCATTTCCTCCAAAAAAGCAGAAGCCGAGAAGGTCGGCCAAGGAACACATCGAGGCAGTAAGGCAGGAGGTCGGGAAGCTAAAAGAGGCCGGGGCGATAAGGGAAATCTTCTTCCCAGAGTGGCTGGCGAATACCATGGTAGTTAAAAAGAAGAATGGCAAATGGAGAGTTTGTGTAGATTTCACGGATTTAAACCGAGCATGCCCAAAGGACCCATTCCTTATGCCAGAGACAGGTCAATTGGTAGATGGGCACCCGAGGATGAGTTTTCTAAATGCCTTTCAAGGTTATCATCAGATCATCTTAGCTGTCGAGGACCAAGAGAAGACGGCATTCATCTCCTCGATCGCAAACTACCATTACACTGTGATGCCCTTTAGGTTGAAGAATGCCGGGGCAACATATCAATGAATAATGACTAGAATGTTTCGGGACAAGACTGGGCGTATGGTTAAGGTGTACATCGACGACATGGTGGTGAAAAGTAAACAGGAGGCACGTCATATAGAGGATCTTCGAGGGGTATTTGAAGTGCTTCGACAACATAAGCTGTGCCTAAACGCAGATAAGTGTGCCTTTGGGGTGAGGGCTGACAAGTTCTTAGGTTATCTGATCACTAGCCGTGGGATAGAGGTAACCTTAATCAAATTTATGCCGTGCAATTCCTTAAGCCGCCGAGCAATCCGAAGGAGGTATAGATCTTGACCGGAATGTTAGCTGCCCTTAACCGGTTCATTTCTACGTTTGCTAATTGCTACCACCCAGTCTACTAACTTTTGAAGAAATGGAGGGGATTTCAATGGAACGAGGAGTGTGAAAGGGCTTTCCAAGACTTGAAGGAATATTTGATGCAAGCACCCATGTTAGTAGCCCTAGAGCCCGGGTAAGACTTATTTATGTACCTCTTAGTGTTTGCTCATACCGTGAGTGCCGTGCTTTTAAAGGACCAGGGGATGCAGCAACCTGTGTACTACATTAGTAAGACCATGGTCAATGCCGAGACAAGGTATTTACCCCTGGAGAAGTTGGTGTTAGCATTAGTGCATACTACGAGGAAGTTGCCTCACTATTTTCAAGCCCATACTATCTATGTCCTGACCAAGTATCCTTTACAATCATTATTGAAGAGATTTGACTTTACAGGCCAGATAGCTAAGTGGGTGACCCAGCTAGGGTCCTTCGATATAAGATACAAGCCAAGGAGTTCAGTGAAGGGCCAAGTTCTTGCTGATTTTGTTGCGGAGTTTTCTCCTAAGAACGAAGGGTCCCGGTTTGTCATGTGGAGTGTCACCCATGGAAGGTGTTTGTGGACGGTACGTCAAGTGTCGTAGGGGATGGTGTTGGGATTGTCATTATCACTCCAGAAAGAATATGGTCGAAGCATTCTTTTAGGTTGGGGTTTAGGGCCTCCAACAACGAGGCAGAGTATGAAGCCTTGGTTGCTAGATTGAGGACCATTTTGGGCATAAGTGCTCGGGATATAGAGGTTTATTCAAATTCATGGCTGGTGGTTAGCCAGGTGCAAGGCAGTTTTGAAGCCCAGGATTCTCGAATGAAAGAGTACTTACAGGTGGCAAAGCAAGTTATAAGTAAGTTTTGTAAGGCAAAGGTGACCCAAGTGGCTCGAAGGCAGAACAGACATGCTGACTCACTAGCTACGTTGACGTCGGCGATGATGGAGGATGTGCCTCGGTTAATCAAGTTGGAGCTCATAACGAAGCCAAGCATTAATACAGTGATTAATATTGGTGTTGCCGGAGTTTGTGTTACAATGATTTCAACAACCGGGCCATGTTGGATGGACCCAATCATTGATTTCTTAGCAGAGGATCGAGTCCCAGACGATGACAAGTAGGCTAACAGGGTTCGCCAAATAGTTGCTTGGTATTAGTTGTCGATAAATCGAAAACTGTACCAGAGGTCCTTTGGGGGGCCGTACCTTTTATGTTTACACCCTGAGAAAGTAAATGAATTCTTAGCCGAGCTACATGAGGGGGTGTGCGGCAGTCATGTGAGGGGACGCTTATTAGGTCATCGAGCAATGAGTTAAGGGTTCTGGTGGCCACATATGCAGAAGGACACCGCCGAGTATGTGCATAAATGTGAACGGTGCCAAAAGTATGCCCCCTTGATCCACCAACCAATAGGACATCTGAATCCGATCAGTAGCCCTTAGCCCTTTGCACAATGGGGGCTGGATATTCTCGGCCCATTTCCTTGGGCAACTGGCAATCTAAAGTTTGTTTTACTAGCTGTTGATTACTTCACTAAGTGCGTAGAGGTAGAGGCGTTAGCCAATATTCGGGACATGGATGTTAAGAAGTTCGAGTGAAAGAATATAGTCATAAGATTTGGGGTACCGAACTCTCTTATATCCGACAATGGATTATAGTTTGATAGCAGAGCCTTTCGCAAGTTTTGCAGTAATCTCAGCATCAAGAACAAGTACTCCACCCCGGCGTATCCTCAGAGCAATGGCTAGGCTGAAGCCGTCAACAAGGCAATTGTGAATGGATTGAAGAAAAGATTGAACGGTGTAAAGGGTAGGTAGGCAGAGGAGCTGCCTAACGTTTTATAGGCATACCGAACAACTCTCAGGAGATCTACAGGAGAAACCTCATTTTTCTTAACATACAGGGTAGAAGCCGTGATACCGGCTAAGGTAAACCTATGTAGTGCATGGATTGAAGAATTTGCTCCTGCCCAGAATGATGGGTTGATGGTGGAGCGTTTGGATTTGTTAGAAGAGTATCGAGAAGCAGCGACCATACGACTAGTCGAATATCAACAAAAATTCACCTAGCGCTATAACTGAGATGTGAAAACAAGGAAATTCAGTGCTGGGGACCTGGTGCTACGAAAATTAGTAGGGAACATGCAAGATACGAATGCTGGGAAACTAGCCCTTACCTGGGAAGGGCCTTGCAGGGTTACTGCTACTGCGGGAGTAGAAGCATATTACTTGGAGGATCTAGATGAAAGACTGCTTCCCCAACCATGGAATGTCCACAACTTGAAGAAGTTCTATCACTGATCAGTTGTACACGGGGGCGTAAATTGAATGAAACATTGTATATATGTTTTATCAACTAATATTAAGGTGATGTTTATCCATGCAAGTGCATTTAATTCCATTATTGTTGATTTATTAGCACCGGCCAACAAATACAAAAAAAGTTAAGGAAACTAAGGTAACGTGTTTTATGCTAAGGACAGAAACTTGCCCCCGATTCGATTCTCATCACTGGACAGGTGGAAACCTTAATATAAATTACCTAAGGACAGGTGGAAACCTTAATATAAATCCCCAGTTCGATTCTCATCACCGAATAGGTGGAAACCTTAATTAAAACTCTCTAAAGACAGAAACCTGTCCCCGGTTCGATTCTCATCACTGGACAGATGGAAACTTTAATCTAAATTACCTAAGGACAGAAACCTGTCCCCGATTCGATTCTCATCATGGGCAGGTGGAAACCTTAATTAAAACTCTCTAAGGATAGAAACTTGTCCCCGATTCGATTCTCATCACTAGTAGGTAGGAACCTTAATTAAAACTCTCTAAGGACGAAAACCTGTCCCCGGTTCGATTCCCATCACCAGACAGATGGAAACCTTATTTTAAATTCTCTAAGGACTTATCCCCAGCTCAATTTTCATCACCGGGTAGGTGAGGGCCTCACGCTAAGTGTTCCTAACAATGCTCTAGCAAAACTCCTCGCAATGGAAGGCGTCATGCCCAATAAACTTCATACTTGGTTCGGCTTAACCCTTCATTCCTCATTTTTCCTAAATGGGGTATAGCATGACAATTACAACTCATAAGGAGTTACTTTTCCACATAGGAAGTCTCCTTAAGCCTGTGCCAACCACTATATTAGGTGAAAAGATACATATTTCTATGTAGAGCTAAGGGCATAATGCAATTGAACTACCCGACTAGTTTTAATAATAAGTAAGGGGCAAACAAAAACAATCACACTGATAAAACAATAGATCATAAGATGTTCGGCCTCCAAAACCGAGTAATAAAGCATTTAAAACAAATGAAGGACAATTGAATTAAACAAGCGTTTTGTTACCACATCCTGGTAACTTTAGGAAAGTAAAACTTAAAACCGAAATTAGAAAGCATAAATTAAAATTAAGCGTTCTGTCACCCTATCCCGGTGACCGGGCGAACCGAATAACAAAAGGCTAGGAAAATAAACTTAAAAAGGAAATAGAATAATTGTTTGGTCACCACAACTCAGTGACTAGGCAAACCATGCAAATAAAAAGTAAATGCAGAAGAAAAAGAAAGGAAACTAGAAGAATGGTTTAAAAGCATTAAGCGGCCAAGTCAGTCGGGAAGAACTGGACTACATCATCGGCAAACTGTCTCGAGGCGTCCTCGGTAGGTGGTCGCTGGGTCTCCTCGTGGCTAGGGGCATTAAGGTTGCTAGTGGCCCCCAAATCAAGATTCTCCACATGAGCATCAATGGCTTCCACCAGTTCCCTCATACCGAGGTATCCTCGTCATCAGCAACATCAGCCTGACTTTGGACAGGGGGAGTAAGAGTAAGGCGGGGGATCTGTTCCAAGTTCCACAATTAGGAAGCCCCGAACACTCCCGCTGCCTGAAGGGTAGCCAACCAACCCTCTTCAAACCCCTAAGCCTAGGCTTGGAGGACGACAGGCTCCACGGAATTCTCAACATCTGCAAAACCTTCATTGTACCACTTGTTCTCGCATGCCTCCAAAGCTGCCTTAAGGTCGACAACTTCTTCAGCATGGGCCGAGTTCAGGCTTTCAGCTTGCGCTAACTTCAACTCAATTTCCCCTAGTTCTGCCTCCATCTCCGCTGACCTTTTCTCAGCTAGCTATCGAGCCTTTTCCGAGGATTGTGCCTTCTTCTTCGCAATCTTGGCTTCCTTCACCTTGTCCCAGGCTGTAGCATTTGCAACGTCCTTGAGTGCTTTTTCCCGTTCATCCTCCTCGGCGAGCTCACTCATCCTCTCACCGAGCATATGAGTTATCTGCGCTGCCTAATAACACCACAATATCCAACTCAAGGGAGAGCAAAGAGAAGAAAGAAGAAGGACATCATTCATACACCAAAGTAAATAAGAAGTAGAGTGAAAGAGCTTACCGCGATAGTGTGCCACTATAGCCATCGCACGATGGAGTCCTTGAAGCCATCCGAGGAAAACTAAACGTCCTCGGGCAACAGCAAGCCGCTTACCAGACTTTGCGCCACTTTCCCTCCATAACCTTGAGCCCATAACCTCACGCTCATTGTGGCCAATAAGGGCTCGCCACCGAGCATAAATGTAGGCTGCTAGTTTGGCGTAGCCCGAGAAGAAGAGGCCACTTCAGCATCGCCCGGAGCTGCAGTTTGCAGACCGCTCACCGGTTCCCAGATCATAATCCCACTCGAGGAACGGGGAGGAGTCTTGGTGGGTGCATCATTTTCTACTTTGAACGATGGATCCTCTACATGCTGTTTCTTCCTTTGCCGGCCAGATGAAGGAGGAGAATGAGGAGTACGGTCTTTAAAGCGGGCTTGCTGAGGCTGAGCGGAAGGTCGGGAACCGGATAGAAATCGGTCGATAGTTAGCTTCCTCCTTGTTACCATTTCTGCCTCTTGTTCGTCCTCAGCTACTTCCTACTTGGCTGCTTTGGTTTGGCCTTCGTCCCCTTCGATGGGAATATGTCCCTACTCTTTAAGAGCCTGAGAAACTCATTCAGCTGACTCGTCCCTGACTAGGGTGAGCTCTTCTGCTATTATGTAGCGAGGACCAAGGTCTCAGGCTTCGCCGATGGTCAGTGAGGGAAGGAGGAAGTTGGCGTGCAGAATGTCGATGTAAGACAACAACGGGCTGTCTACTGATAGGGCTTGGCTGAAGGGTTGCCAAGTCTTGTGTATCAGGGTGCTGCCAAATATAAAGTGCGATGCTCGGAGCTACCCATCCGTATAAACGAATATTTCGGACCTGAGCACAAAATTCAGGTCCCTTACATGCACTACTCTAGGATTTGGGATAAATACTTTACCGTCTGCAATAAAGGAATACAGTGAGTTAGCATTCAGATGAGCAAAACAATCATAAGCAAAAAGAAAAGCAAGTTAGTGATCAGTACGAACCAACTTCGCTTCGCGAGAGTGGGTAAGGGATTTCATCGGCAAACCAGCTGCCGCTCACCCGAACGAACTCCCCAACAGAATTTCTATTAGAATCAGGTAAGCATGAAATCAGTCGTATCCAAATGTCTCTAACTTTTAAGTAATAGTTAGTCCTCTTATTTCCACACAAACTATACATGAATTTTATATCGTGATGGTTTAGTTGCAAACCGTATATCTAATTCAACCTACTGACACAACTAACTACTCAGTAAAAATTGGAAGGAAGTTGGTCAGGACACAACCCATAAAACCTAAGGGTATTGAGCAAGAGGGGGTCCACGGGAAACCTAACCCCACCCTCCAAGATTGCCATCAAAGGGAAAAAAGCAATATTAGCCCCTATGTGGAAAGCAATTTCGCTCTCATGGTAGTACGCTACGTTTACATCCTCAAGGATGTTGAACGTTTGCCTAAAGGTAGCTAAAGATGCCTCAGTGTTTAGAAGGTGATCATAACCCATCTTAAACTCTAAAATTGAGGGAAGAAACTTGAAGGAAGAAACTAAATAAAGGAAAGAGGTAGAGAACTTACTTTGGGTTCTAGGAAAAAAGAGGATTCGGGGCTGAAGGATGAGCACATAGAAGAATGCACGGCAGAAAGAAGAATTTTAGAATGAAGGAGAGTAAAGAATAATCTAAGGAAGAAATGGGAGATATTTATAGAGCCAATGCATTTAATAGGGTGGAATTAATGCGGAGGAGGCGGGAAACCCTTTCGTAACCCCCACAGCGTGGCATCAGGACGCAAACCGTCAAATCATGATGACAATTCCATCCTGACAGTCTGGCATAACGCCTTTTTCTAGGGCATATTAATGGTCAGCCTATCCACTCAGTGACTGACCACTGAACTGCCTAGGGAGCATTTGGCACTTGGTATCCTTAATTCATTCTTGGTTATCGGGCATGAACAAGGTAGGGCTAATGTACTGGGCACAATTCCTCCTAGGGCTCCTATGTTCATAAGATCCAATGTATTGGTGCCACATATACGAGGCTTTAACCTTGTTGGGCATTGGGCCTCGGACCTTAGGACCTTGTGTGCGCATATGAATTCTATTGGGCTCATAGCCTTGGCCCAGATAAGCCTTGGTACCCTTCCAAAACTCAAAGACCACAATGCTACCATTATGACACGAATTGCAAATGTGATTCCCTGCCTGTCAACTCTAACCTGACCAGGAAGTGCAAATCTTCCGGGAAAATGGATTTATAGACGCTCGGTATTGCCATAGGAAGTAACACCACCGAGAAGATCTCCTGCAGTGAGGAACCAATTCCAATGCCACTCTCACCGCACCCCACTCCCAACTAAACACCCACTTAGCAATAACAACATTGAACCTCCTGTCCCACTAACCATAAAAGTAATCATGATTCTTCCACTAATTTCAGGCTATAAATATTAGAAACTAATGAAGGGAAAAGGTTGTTGAAAGATTCACAAAGAAACTAAGGGTGCAGAGAGAGAGAGCAAGAGGGTATCAAGCTAGCGAAGTGATAATAGAAAGAGAGGGAGTAAGTTAATTCAAAGGAAAGGGCAGTTTCATTGAGTCTCTATATAAGGAACTACCGAAAGTAGGAAATTCAAAGCCCATATTACAAATAGATTATGAGCTCAAGTGAGGATTGGCCCATTAACCCCTCCTTAGGTGCGCACAGATATGTTAAGTCATAAAAAGAAAAATAAATCAAAACCAATAGAGATTGTGTCAAGAATGCACCCATTTTTAGCATTACAAATTCTCCCTGAAATTGGCATTAGTAAACATAGTAAATCTTTTGCCAAGCTATTTGTGGAAAAAATAGATACGCCACACCCCAAGACCCAAGTATATATATATAACCTGCCAATAGCTTTTACTATTATATCACAACATAGAAAAAATTGTAAGAGTAAAAGTTGGCGCGCGCATGCGCACACACAAAATATATATATATATATATATATATATATATATAATAGTTGGGTTCAAGTTACACCTGGTGTAACTCTAAGCGATATTACACCACTTAATAACTTATTATTAGATGCGAATTTTGACAAATCTACCGTTAGATTACATTATATTCATATATTCTCCATGCTTGCAAAATTTTATGGTGATCAAAGATTAATAGTCATGTTATCAACCAATTGTTTAAATTCAAGTTTTTGTAGTTTAAAATAATTCATAAAAGATGAGTTTATGGATCACAATGTAAATAACATCCGATTAGCATGAAAATTGTCATGCATATTAAGCACATATAGAACATGTAATTCAACGGTGGGATTCTTAAAATATGAATTTAATAATAAGTTATTGGGTGATGTAACATTGCTTAGAGTTATACTAAGTGTAACTTGAACCTAACTCATATATATATATATATATATATATAGGAGCAGAAGAAGAAAAAGAAGATGAGCTTAACTTGGTTCAACATGAAGTCACAATCCTAATGTAATTTTGTTTAATATATATATATATATATATATCTTGCAAGCATGTGAACACTTTAAATTGCAAGCATAGCATTAGAGCTACTATTAGAATTGCCTAAAACAATATAATGCAGATATCGAGCAATAACATTTGGTCCATTTCAAGTTCTTGGGCCATCAAAATACAGGCTCCACACCATGTTGCATAGAAATCAAACAATATTCATTAAACGTCAAGCTCAATTTTCTTCCTTAACCAGCTCCTGAACCCTCTTATATCTGACAACTTCTTCTACTCACCCAATACAACAAACATATTCTAGGAGATTTTTTAAGAGTAAATTCGCATCTATATATCTATATATACTATAATACACCAAAGACTATTTGTTGATTTTCTAATATTTCGTCACATTTGTTTTTAACTAACTGTTGGGGAGATAAACACCTTGAGGAGCTTCCTTGAGTAATTAATATAACACATAGAGACACACTTTAACCCAAAAGGCCTAAGCCCTAATGGGTATGTGCTCAATTATGTTATATTAACCACTCATTCTTTTCATCTTTATTCAATGTGAGACTTCACTCACACGTGTAACCCAACAATCTCCCCCTCACGTGTGAGTCTCTACCACTCTATGGGCTTCAAGACTTCTTTGTGGGCCATGGATAAGTCCTACTCACTCCCCCTTGCCTAATGGACTTTTCTCTTCATCAGCGCGTCATCCATGGGTCTCTCGTACGTCATCCATGGGAACCACGTGTCAACCCTGCACGCACATCCATGGGAACCCCACACGTTCATGTCCATGGGAACCTCGCACCATACCATTATTTAGCACCACGTGAGTCTTTGCCTCTCTGTGAGTTTTGAATAAGTCCTACTCACTCCTCCTTGACTAATGGGCTTTTCACTTCATCAATGCGTCATCCATGAGTCTCTCGTACGCCATCCATGAGAACCACGTGTCAACCCTGCACGCACATCCATGGGAACTCCGCACGTCCATATCCATGGGAACCTCGCATTACACCATTATTTAACACCATTAGCAATATTCTAGGATCTTTTGTGTGTGGGCCGTTTAGGCTTTTTTTGTCCCCGCTGGATAGGGACCATGAACACCTCACCACCTTCGCCGCACACCACCATGAGCTCTGATACCACTTGTTGGGGAGATAAACACCTTGGGGAGCTTCATTGAGTAATTAATATAACACATAGAGACACACTTTAACCCAAAAGGTTGGGTTACACGTGTGAGTGAAGTCCCACATTGAATAAAGATGAAAAGAATGAGTGGTTAATATAACATAATTGAGCACATACCCATTAGGGCTTAGGCCTTTTGGGTTAAAGTGTGTCTCTATGTGTTATATTAATTACTCAAGGAAGCTCCCCAAGGTGTTTATCTCCCCAACACTAACTACTACAAGAATCTAGGGAAAACCCTAAAACCCTCACAATATTACAAGATTTTGTCTCTAGAAACCCTAAAACCCCACATGCAAAACCAAACTGTTATAGAGTCACTCTTGAAATCTTCAACACGTCCACTTTCAGCATCCTTCAATTTAAACCCAGCAACAAGCACCACATTGAAAGAGAGCATGAAAATGAGAAATAAGGGGAAGCAATTGCAACGGGTTGACATTGATTGGAATTATATTACGTTGGATTTCAAGCAGAGTATTATCACAATTAAGAGGCTTTTTGGAGCTTTTATATAGAGGAGGCCACCGACTTTCAAATTGCTTCAACAATTGCTTCCTACAGCTTCCACCATTGGCTTTCTTTGTCTCTAAAAACCCTAAAACCCCCACATGAAGGTAACTTTTCTCGACCTATATCTAACCCAATTAGAGCAAAAATTAGGTCACCTTGATTTCACTTTTTAATTCAGTGCTTGGCTTTTCTTTTTTTTCTTTTTTTCTTTTTTTTGAAGCTTTGATTTGTATGTCTCTCTTTGCCAATAACCCCTCTAAAAAAAAATCTTTATTATTTTGGTGTGGACTTAATTAAGACTCTATGTTGCATGCATTAAAATTAGTTGATAAAAAACTTGATTGTTTTGTTCCTATTTTGGAAATTGTACCATGTCCATTTTTGCAAGTCTCATTAGCTTGAATTCGAGTTTGACTCACATTACTAATTAATTATAGAATACATACCACTCAAAAAAAAAAATTATAGAATACATAACAGGGCATGCCCAAATTCTAACAAGCACACACAACAGTACATGCTCCATGTCTTACAGATAATCAATATGTAAACCATAAACCTAACTATGTTACCTATCATATTAGGTGAAAGCTATGTTATTCTGTGGAGATTAAGTTCTTGGTCTTAGGTTCTTAAAAGCTTTCTTTGAATTGTCTATATAAAATGTTTTTTATTTCGCTCTCTCTTTCTCTTTTTGGTGAAAATTTTTTATTAATCCAATCATTAAATTCAGCTCTATATAACCCAAAAAAAAAAAATGACTACTATTATAGGCAATCAAAAGGAATACTCTTTGTGCCTTTGTGGTTATAGCTATCCACTAATAGGATTTATCATTCCAAATTTTAAGTTGGGTTATTTTAAGGTATTTTTGTTGGATATTATAGAAGAGATTGTCTATATGTTAAATAATTAGAAAATATTCAATACGAAGCAGATTTTGTTAAATGAGTATAGAATTTGATATGTTTGATGTTTTTTTATTGTTTTTTTTTTTTTTATTTAAATTGAGAATCTATGAGTTATGGGTTATGAATTGTGGATTTTAACAAACTTCTCAAATCAATTGATAGTGTGGGATTAAGGGGTTTTATCAACAAGTATTGCAACAGATTACTACTGTAGACACTCATTAAACAATAAATTTAGGACGTAAAACTTTTTTAACGCGTTAAATTCTTAATATGTAGATTTTATTTTATCAAGATTCAAGAGCGGCACTTATCAATTAAAAAAATAATAATAATAATAAATTAAAAAGATCAAGAGATCTATATTGGGGAACATATTCAATTTCAGGTGTGTTAACAAATTCTGTTAGTTTATAATCAACTATATTTATTTTTTATGTTCCATAGCATTTTTATGCAGTGTAAATAATAACAATAACTACACAAGGCATTTTTTTTCTTCATTTCATAACATATAACTATTTAATATATGTTTTAGCCATATAGAGTTATTTATAAATTCAATATCTGCAATTGTAGTAAAATAAACCAAGATTATATCATATATTATACTCAATAAATTTCCTATGTATTGCACGGGTTAGCGACTAGTTAACTTGAATAAGGATACACTAATGCAGTAACTTATATACAACAAAAAAGCTAACTAACTTAACAACTATAACTTCCTTCTAACAAACAGAAAGACTACAGTAGGTTCTAATTAACTCAACTGGTAAAATCTCTAATGATTGTATAAGAGATTTGAGATTCAATCCCTGCCTACACCAAAACTAATTGGTGTCTTGGTCTAATAATAAAGAGCTATGATCAGAAGCGAACGCTATTAGTTGAAACTCTCTCAAAAAAAAAAATAAATAAATAAAAAATAAAAGACTACAACTAATCACACACATGCACAACACATGCTTATTATTAGACTAATCTACATACAGTTTAACTAACAGTACTATTAACAACTACAACACTACATGTTGTGTAGCCTGGTCTTTCTTCATTTTCTATATCTTTGCTCACTTCTGATTCTAATCTACTTACTTTATCCTTCAGCCTTGATCTGTGATACTCTCCCTCAAGATGAAAATCAGGAGAATGAATATTGACAATGTCCATCTTGACAAGTAGAGCTAAAAACTGAATTTGGATGCATCGAGAACATTGACATTAAAATATGAAAAAAGATTAAAAATTTCAAACCCAATTTTGCTTCCAAAAGAATCTAAACCGCATACTCATATAACGTTCAGGAAACAGAAAACTCTGCTCCCTATATTTCCAAATAGCAAACAAACTAAAACATGGTGGTTCTTTTTAATCTACTGATTCTCCCAAAGGTTAGCTCCCATTGAACCTTCCAAGAAAAAGCTAATGTCTTTGGGTTTTTTTTTTTTTTTTTTTTTTTTTTTTTTTGTTCCTAAGTTTCCTGTATGAATAGCAATCCTAATCTAATTTTGTTTAATGGTGAAAGCTCGAATATGTGTGAAAACACAAGAGCTTATTTAGACTCCCAATTAAAAATTACGGTTAGATTGCTTTTACTCTAACTTAAACTAAGTGCGGAACAAGAGCAAATGAAGTGCAATAAACCGATAACTACTCTAGTGCATAAACATGAATAACAAACAATAAAGTAAAGCACAAGAGTAAGGGAAGAGAGATGCAACCACAAGATAACACCGAGATGTGTTATCGAAGAGAAAACTGAAGAACTCGGCAAAAAACTTCTCCGCCGCCCTCCAAACGGTAAATCGATCCACTAGAGAATAAATTTGGAGTACACGAATAACAAAAGACCCTCCAAGCCTAGTCTACCCAATGTACTTGAGCCCTCCAAGCTCCTACTACCAACGGACTTCTTAGAGTCATGTCTTCTCTAGCTTTCTGAATCCCATAATACGCCCTATTACATCCGCCAAGCCTCACCAGCTTCTTCTGGCAAATTTCCAAAGCTTCCCAATCTCCAAAACACTCTCTACACTCTGAAAATATGTAGGTTGTGTTTGAGTACAAATCTCCTCTCAAGGTATGATAATGGGAGAGGGAAGGAGAAGAGGCTAGAATGATTTCTCACTAAGGATAAGTAGCTCTCTCTCTAAAAGATAGGTGTGTGTGTTGTAGAAAACCTATCTAGGGTTTTTCTCTCTGAATGGCCTCTCATACTTTTGTGGGTAATGAGGGTATATATAGTATGGGTGAAGGCTAAGAAAGTCACACTTAAAAATCCTCCAGACAGAATGTTTTGCGAGTATCTCATGGGAAGGCCTTACCCGCTAGACACTTGCGAAAATGACAGTCTGGCATAACTCTTCAGCTTCCAACATGTGCTTCTCACATGCCCTTTTCACGAGAACCCTTCTTGCAAGCTTCTCGTGAGCCAATCGCGAAACTACACTGATTCTTCATTTTATACTCGATTCTTCACCAACTTAATACTAAACCCAATACAATAAAATCCCACAAAATACAAGGAAATAATTTAATACAATTACAACACTTTTTGTCATGGAATAAAGCCAACAAAAAATATAGTTATAAATCACAACTTTACAAATGGAAAAATATCTTTCATTACTTTTTTTTTTCTTGGAACCTCTTTCATTACTATTGATAATAATCATAAAGTAATGTCCACATATTTGTTTGCTTCATGCTATGATAATCACCAATCCATCGACCTTGTAAATTTGTAATTGTTAGAATTATATGGTTAAAATTATTAAATTTATCATCTCCTAACAATTTAAACTTTTGGAAGAATCAATAATTTAACTGTAATGCTCAAGTGATAAGGAACCAACCTTCATCTCCATGATGCTTATTGTTAAGGTTGGACCAAATGCACCATGTTATAATGACAAGTACCTCTAGGGCTAAGAAGCATGGACACACTTACATGATACGATGCATTACAACAAGTATCTCTAATTAATATTTATATATTTTATGTTTATTGTACTTTTTTTTTTTTTATAAATGAGTAATAATCCTTAAAATCTTTAAAAACTGTAAAGTTGTAATTTACAACTATGTTTTTGTTGGCTCTTATTCCGTGCCAAATTTTATTGTAATTATTCTCAATCGTTTAAACCCTGTATTTGTTGTGGGATTTGTTGTAAGGGTTGTGTGATAGAGAGAGTGTATGAAGACTCAAGCATTTGAAGATTGAAGGATTCTCGCGGGTGTCTCGCGACCTAGCATCCCACGAAGTGAATCATGTGCCAGGCACATGCTAGAATGCGAAGAGTCAGGCCAGGTGGAGACAGCCGTGTCTCGCGAGTATCTCGCGGGTAAGGCCTTCTCGCGAGACACCCGCGAGGCAATCTGTTCTGCCAACCTGTACTTATTGAGTCACACCTTTTGCACCTATCCTATATATACCATCATTACCCACAAATGTTGAGGAATGCTTCAAAGAGAAAACCCTAGCCAAACACATTGGTAATTAGAGATTGTCTTCCCCACCTTTCTCTATTCAATTGCTTGTGGTATCTCCTCAACCCTTCCCTCTCCATTATCCATATCTTTGAGAGGTTGATAGCCCAAACACTTACCACACCTTTGAGAGTGCTGAGTGACGTTTTGGTGCTGTTGGGAAGCATTGGAAGGAGCCTTGAATGGTAGATGCAACATGGAGCTTGTTGCGGGATCCGGATAACTAAGACAAGACACGGTTCCGAGAAGCCTTGTTGGAGTAGGAGCTTGGAGGGTTTAGGTACATCGGGTAGACTAGGCTTGGAGGGTCTTTTGCTAATCCATGTATCCCAACTGATTGTCTAATGGATCGATTTCCGCTTGGAGGGCGGCGGAGAGGTTTTTCGCCGAGTTTTTCGGTTTCCTCTTCGATAACACGTCTCGGTGTTATCTGTGTTTGCATCCTTCTTCCCTACTCTTGTTCATTTCATTTTTACTGCTGAGTTGCTTTAAATATGGATTAGAGTAGTTGTATTACTTATACGCTTGTGTTTACACTATTCCGCACTTATCATTAAGTTAGTGTAAAATCAACCAAGCCATAATTTTAATTTGGGGGTCTAAACCGCTCGTGTGTTTTCGACACATTTTCGAGCTTTCAAAAACAAATCTAAAATTAATTTAAAAACAAAACAAAAAATAAATGAAATGTAGTGCATGATGACCTTACAAGGGCAAGTTTGGTATGTTGTAATAGATCATGTAATGGAATGGTTATTCATGTAGAATAGCTATTTGGTTGCATCTTCATTACACGGAATGATTATTCCATAGTAATAGCCTAAAGATAATCATTATAAAAGTGCAACTATTTGGCCACTAATGCTACGATTATATAGTAACATTAATTAAAAAATTATAATGAAACTATTGAGCTATTGAAATATTAAGGGCAAAAATGCAAATTACACCCTTTAGGTTGGTCAACTGTCATTTTAGTCCTTTAATTTTTACTTTGGTCATTTTAATCCTGTAATTTTGGTGAGAGATTGTGCCCTCAGCCCAACTTTCAAATTTAAAAAATAAATAAATAAATTAAAAGTTTGGCATAACCCACGCAAATGGGTGTAGTCGTGTTATTTCTTCTCGAGAAAAAGTGAAGGTTCTACTGATGTCATCATCCCCCAAGCTAGGTCAAAATTTTTAGAATGGAATCACCACTTATTTAATTAGAAGAATAAGAAAACCAAATTGAAAAGTACATCTCTTTGTTGATGAATTGAAATTGTACGTGTAATACCTGAAAATTTTAAGGTCTAGCAATTCTTATTGCATAAATATGTATTTTTTTTTGAGAATTATGCGAAGGGATCAAATTTTGAAATTGAGGAGAAAATTCTATTATCTAAAGAAATAAGTTAAGAGAGGGTATTTTTGGTAATTGGAACTTGATCAAACCCAAATCACTTTCAACCTTAATAGTCATAACTCCTTCCCCTCCTTTTAGTTTTGACGTTACTTTGAGATCTCCCTCTCTCCTCCATTCACTAGTTCACCCTTGGGATGTTGCACCATTTTTTCTTCCACCTACTATCTCGCTGTTTAGCTAACACCTCTGATCACTTTCTGCTCTAACTATTTGATCCATTTAAATCTGCTAGAATTGAGAAAGGTTGCATCTATAGCCTTGGTTTGCCCAAGTCTAGGTAATCACCCAAGCCTTTTTTCATTCTAAGGTTTTCTTAACTAATACAGTACACATCGAATTTATTTATGCATTTAAGGGGATAAATTTGGAGTGTAACATGTTAATTTTTATGGGGTTTGATATATTGTGTTCTTTTGGATCAATTTGTTGGATTGGGAATCCTACAGATTCAAGCATGTATTGGGTTGGGGATGGTTTAAGTGAATTTCTTGATAATAGAAGAGCTTAGGCTAAATGGATAAAAATTACTACAATGAAGGAATGAGGGTCTGAACTAGTTGGACTCTAGGATGCTTAGTGAAATCAGTTAATCTATTGAACATATTTTGAGTATTCCTTGAATTGAGGTTTCTAGAGAGGAGTAAATTAAGTTTAGGTAAATATGCTTAAATTGGATGAAGTGGCTTTGTTTAAGTCTATGAATTAATTTGTGTATTGGATTTTAATAGGTTGAACCCCTAATTTTGGTGTACTTTTGGTATGGCTTTTGGAAGTAACATTTCTCCAAATTGGTTTTATTTTACTTATTTTATTATATTTTAGCTACTAAATATTGTTTTACAATTGTTACAATTTTATTTCAATTTTTTTAGCTACATTGATTTAACTAAAGAATAGCAAATCATTATAAATATATTTGATTACTATATATATGATTTTATATATGTATTTTGAATGAGATATACATTTATTTGAACTATAATGTTGGACAATCTGACTATGCTTTGATCTCTGGCACCTAACCAATAGGGGTTATTCATTGGTACCAAAACTAGTTTCATTTGGGGTATCACGAGTCTATTGTGTTTCTAGACCGAGCTAATGAGGATATACATTAGCACTGAGCTAAATTCATCTGAATTTGATGCCCAGTCATGAGAATATAGCGCGACCATAGTCATAAAAGATTGTTAAGAATATGAATTTGTTTAAGTATTAAATTATTTTAAGTCTATTAAACTTCTTGTATTTATTTTGAAATCCATAGTATGTTATAACTTTTAATATATGTGAAATATTTGATCTTATGTAAAATATATTATTTTGTCAATCTGTATGCTTGTTTCAGCTAGTTAGGATTTAGTTAATTATTGAGCTGTCAACTCAACCCCCCCCCCCCCCCCCCCTCTTCCCTCTAGTTTCAAATTATGAAGAATAGCAAGTTTTGGGGCTTTTTCTGAGGGTGTACGCATGAAAACAGATTAGGAATTTTTGGACTAGGATGATTTTGTAATAACTAGTATATCTTTTGTTCAATGGTCATGAGATTTGGATTGTTGTTTCTATTGATACTTTGGAGATCTTTTGACAATTACATTATTAAGGATATTTTTGGATTTATTGATGAAAGTTTCTTTTAGGATAATTTTTAGATTGCTAAGAAGGCCTTGCACACTTGTAAGGCGGAAACTTTATAAGTGTGCGGCCACTATCATGTGCCTATCTTTATGGTCGGGTTCCAAGCATGACAATACGTCTTTGTGAAGTAACTAAATATAACATGTCTTTGGTCCTAAATAGAATATAAGACAAAAGTGCGTTACTTTGAATCTGATAAGATACCATGCTTTAGCATTGTATTTTACTTACAAATACTATATAACATTGTATTGTACTTGGTGTATCAATTGTATCTGATCGTTCTGAGTTGGCAAGTTCAATTAGTTAGTTGGTTTAGTATTAAGTTCGGGATATGGCATAAAAGGCCACATTGTATTGAGGCAATAAGAAATCAAATTATTCTTCATCAGACTCTGTGTGTGTGTGTGTGTGTGTTTGTGGAGGTCTAGGTCCCCATGAAGTGGCCTACAATTCTTTCCACCATTTCCATTAGATGCTTATCAAAATCTTAGTTACATTCTATAAAGATAAACTTATATGGAAAGGAATTGATCAAGAACATTTTATTTAAGTTTAGAGGTTAGATTACAAGATTGAGAATGTGTTAGACACCTAACCTGCCTGGTGAAACTTGTTTTCTAGACTTTGGTGGCCAATGATCGTATCACATCATTTAAAAAGTTATAGCATCCAAGAACAAGTGAATGAAGAGTGTGATAATCATTGCTAAAAATGATGAAACCTTATTCTAGGCATGCAAAGATAGATCAAAAGAATTGAATTTGAAAACATGGTGAATTTGTGTGTGATGTGATAAACCCTACTCTAGAGCAAGTGAACATGTTATTTAAACTGAAAACCTCTTATCATGCAAAGATTAAGAACAACCTAGATCTAACATGCTAGCAATTAAGAATATGTGAAGAACTAGAAATAAAAGCTTTCTTGAATCTAAATAAACTATGGCATAATTAAAAGAAAGATTTAGAAACTTTACATGTATGCACCACCATTCTTGAACACTCCAAGCAAGAAAGCTTCTTTGAAGCGGGATTCATGAATATGAAGTTAGTAGCCTAAGACCAAGAGGTCCAAACTATCCCTTCTAGTGAATTAAGACTAGGAGGTCCAAGACACCAATGGCACCTTCCTACCACTAACTCTAGAGATAAGTACAAGGTTCTCTAGAGGGGGACTCAAGAATACTAGGAAGATGGTAGCTTAAGACTAGGAGATTTAAACTGTCCCTTCTAGGGAATTGAGACTAGGAGGTCCAAGATACCAAATGCATCTTCCTATTACTGACTCTAGAGAGTAGGGACTGGGATCTCCAAAGGGGGACTCGTGAATACTAGGAAGTTGGTAGCTTAAGACCAAGAGATCCAAACTATCACTTCTAGAGAATTGAGACCAGGAGGTCCAAGATACCAAATGCATCTTCCTACTACTAACTCTAGAGAGAGAGAGAGAGAGCGAGAAATCTCAGTTTACTAGAAAGATCTAAGATTTCAGGGTGCTATGATATGATACTAGAGAGGGATATTTATGCTAGATGTTGTGGGGCTTTATAATGAGAGCTTTTCCATGTGGGATTATGAAAATTCTTGTGCTTTAATTGAAACTTTGGATGTCTAGTTTTCAAAAACATTGACCTCACCCAAAAATTCAAAATGGCCTGAGAGATATTCATGAAATAGTAAGCAAAATACATTTTTTTGGAGAAGAATTTCAACCCAATTATTGTTAATAGCTCTCAATTAACTCTCTTTTACCATAAATAAGCCCCATTAACTTTCTTCCTGAATGCATTGTTTTGCTATATTATAGACAATCTTCACTTTGCAGACTATGTTTTTGTTTCATATCCAAGTGAGAAACCTCCAATAGATGTGGGGGGATTATATGTACCACTTCGTTCTCAAAGTTTCTATTAAAAATAATGCCTCAAATGGTAGGAAGAGAGTTTGCAACATGTCCCTTTGCCAAGATTGAGTTTCCATGTTAGTTAGGGTTGTGACCTCTGGTTCTTCACCAATATCAATCCTCATTATGATCGTGCTTGAGATAAATTGGACGAGTTAAGGTCATTATGGGTTGAAAAAATTCCAATCCACCACACCCATCATATACTTGGCAAGTCATCATTGATGACTTGCCAAGTGTATGATGTGTTATTTCTAATCCTGGGCATTTCTCAAAAAATAGAATCTTGGGTGTATGAATAACAACCTTAATTGGCAAATAGGCTAGAAACAACGTTGAGAGGTTACAGGCTTACAGCTGCTGCAATGTCAAGAATTAAACCCATAGAAGCTACAAAAGGATCTAATTGAAGGCGACTATCTTAGTTTTGAATCTCTTGCAAGAATCTGATCCACATTGTAGGATAATTGTAGATGCAATTGATGAATGTTGTTGTTTTTTTTTTTTTTTTAATATCCGATATAGAATTTTACTCTAACCTAATCCAAGTCATCATTGATGACTTGCCAAGTATATGATGGGTTATTTCTAATCCTGGGCATTTCTCAAAAAATAAAATCTTGGGTGTATGAATAACAACCTTAATTGGCAAATAGGCTAGAAACAACGTTGAGAGGTTACAGCTGCTGCAATGTCAAGAATTAAACCCATAGAAGTTACAAAAGGATCTAATTGAAGGCGACTATCTTAGTTTTGAATCTCTTGCAGGAATCTGATCCACATTGTAGGATAATTGTAGATGCAATTGATGAATGTTGTTGTTTTTTTTTTTTTTTTAATATCCGATATAGAATTTTACTTTAACCTAATCTAAGTGTATTTGCATGAATTTTTTTCCTAAAAACTTGAATCTTAACCCTACCTCTCTCCCTCACTCTACAAGAACTTATATTTATAAGACAACCATCACACAAATGTTGGTTACTAGCAAAAGAAATTTTTATTTTTTTATGAAGCATTACGTCTATAATACTTTCACAACAAGTTTATTTTTAATTAAGTACAATCACGTAGTTAAATTTTAAGATGAGAATCTAAGGAACAACACTTAAATACTGTACCTTAATTTTGCCCTTAAGTTATTACTCATTCAATTTTGAACTTACTACTAAAAATGCTTTTTTACACATTAAGAACAGCCAGTAATAACATAACACTTAAAATTTGTTGTGAAAATATTAAAACATAACATTTTTTTTTCATGGCCCTGGATTTCTCTTTTGCATATCATTATTCCTGTTTTGTTGGGTTGCTTGGTCAATGAAGAAAAGAGAGAACCCATTAACAAAAGGACTGTGTCAGTGACATGCATGTGTAATTTTATAGTGATAGAGGGAGGGGGCCAAGGGAATCCTTTGAGAAAAGGTCATGGAAAGCAACAAGAAAAGTGCAGCAACGTAACCAACAAGTTCCTTTTGGCAAATTAAATACTTATCCTCAGAGTTCGAGGACCTGAGAAAGTCTTTAGTAATCCTCGAAAAGTTATGACTAAAAACAAACAATGAGAAATATAAAAATAGGAACCGAACAATAGCCGTTAATAGTTGGCAAAAAAAAAATATAGCCGTTGGAAGCTTGTCTGTATTAAATGAAGTACCCTTACAATAAAAGTTGAGGCAATGACTAATGAATAATAATAATATTTGAATAGCATCAAAATCTAGCGGGTGATTTGGGGTCCCATTTTAATCCTAGAGGGATCGATGTACCTTATGAATAAGGTGATTTTCTTGTCTTCTAAATTCTAAAATGTAATCGGAAAATGGAGATTAGATAAAGATAAATAAATAAAAGGGGAGCCCAAATCACTCTGATAAGAGTGAATATAGCAACTTATTTGAGGTTTTCATAGGAAGAGAGACCATGGGGGCCAAGTTATATCTTCTTCAAAGTGTAACACTTGGAAACTTGCAGGATCCATAACCTGAAATAACCAAAGAAACCCATTAGAATTTTTTTTTCTTTTTTTCAAATAAAAGAAATGAAATATTTTGTTTTATAAAAGATGCATGTGCTTGTTTAGAGCAGGTAAGCAAGCAGAAATTGAGTGCAAATGTGGTATTAGCTAAAGAAAAAGTTCATGTAATATATACTGTGTATTTACTTTTATTAAGAATTAAATCAGTACTAACAACTACAGTTATTCTTTTGTTTCTCAAAAAATAAAAGAACCTACAGTTATTCTTCTAATTTGCTAATTTTTCAATGGTAGAAAACTTAGGGATAGAATTTTTTTTTTTTGATGATTTTTTTTTTTTTTTTTTTTTTTGGATGAACTTAGGAATAATATTAATTTAAGGTAATAAAAACATGATTGCATTAATCAATCATCAATGTAGAAAAAAGAACATTATCTTTTTTTAAGAATCATTAAATTCAATGATCATGTAATTCATTGGTTAGTGTAATCAAATGTTTAAAATCAACTAAGAAATCTAAAGGTAAATATTCTTTTGCATCTGGGCAGCATGAATCGTTATCATTTAACGCCTAGCATTTGACTACATACAGTTTGTATTTCCGTGAATGGATAGGTCGTTTAATTCAGATTTAGGGTAAACCAATAGTATAATTCTTAATTATAATTATTCAATAGGGGAGGAGTGTAACCCCTTGAGTGTGACAACAAGGTTGTACAATTCTATCAATGTGCGCTACACATTCCGGGGTAAACCAATAGGATAATTCTTAATCCTAATTATTCAATGGGAAAGGGGATGTGGGTCTTGATCGAGAGGCAGCACGGCACGTTGTAAAGGATGTCATTATCGCTTGAATCCATTCAACCATTACATGAATAATTTAGAATTGTACCTCATAATTTTCATATAAATAAATAATAATGTCAAAAATTATTTTAGTATTTATTTCACTTACTAATGATCTGACAATGATATAACAATTTCATACAGTTATAACAAAAAAAATTGTGAAATAAATTATGGAACTAGATTTTCTTGTTTTCAAAATGTTGTGACTTTTTCAATCTTTATATGTCTCCACTTTTTAATCAAAAAATATATTGAAAATTGAAATAATCAAATCTATTATTGTAATTAAATAAAATAAAATCCCATCATAACAATGACATAAGCTAAGTGACAATTTTATCTAGAATTATACAGCAAATATAAGATGATGTGAGAGTTTATAATTAGTGTACTTACTTGGATCCTTGATAGTTTGCGTAGCAAGCCCGTTAAAGTAACAGGTCCCACCAACTTTCTTAAACTGTGCCCAATAAGAACTGAACGCGTAGCTCGCGTGCCAAATAGGTGAATCGGGTTTATAACACTTACCCCCGGGTTGAACCGGGTCACAAGTTTTATTCCCCTGTGAACACGCGTACGATAACGCCGCACCAACTTCGCTGCTATTGGCTCCTTTCGCCACCACACACCAAATCTTGCCTTTATACTTCTCATCATTGGTTGGCTTAGGCAACGGCTTTTTGTACTCCCACACCTGAGTCTCCCCCGAAAGATCAATCTCGTAAATTTTTGACCCGTTCGGGTATAATAACCCGAAATGCCGCTCCGTACCCGCACCCGGCTTTTGGTTCTCGTTGTACAAAGAGAAGATGAAAGATGGGAGGACTTTTCCGGGTCTGGCCGGAGTACCGGATTCGGATGTGAGCTTTTTAACTATGTTTCTGTTGTAAGTGGCAGCATTGTAAATGTTGCAACCAATCTGGTCGAAGTCACCACCATTGGGCCAACCCGTTTCAGCTATCCAGACCCGAATTCCCGGGTACCCGAGTCTCTTCATAGCGAAAATTACAGCATCCACCATCTGGTCAAATAGATTCGTGTACACCAAACCCGAACCCGGATCCGTGTAAGTGAAATCCTTGGACTCAAACAAAGCGTAGTCTAGCTTGATATTGGTAGGATCCGAAGACCAAGGAAAATACGGGTACGCATCGAGGAAGAAAAACGATCTGGTTTTGTTCAAGAATTGCAACATGGGTTTTATGACCCGACCCGAAATGTCGGCCCGGAAAGTCCCGTTTGAAGGTGGATACGACGATTCTAGAACATCCATGGCACACGAAGTTCCAACTTTGACCTTGTGAAGACCATGGGCTTTTAGGGAAGACTTAATTTTGTGCATTGCAGGGACGAGGTTGTACCAGGTTTTGTTGTCGGTGGAGCTGATGATTTCGTTGCCAACGAGGAGGTATCGGATCTTGGTGTGCGGGTAAAAGGGCTGGACATTGGATCGGACCCAGAGATCGGACAAGGTTTGGTTGGAGGAAATGTTGGAGATGAGTTCGTTGGGTAACATGATTGAGACTTTGATGTTTGTGTGTTTGAGGGAGTTAAGGATTTTTGGGTTTGTGTCGTAGATTTTCACAAGCTTGGCTTTGAGAGATTTGATAAGCTCCACCGACTTTGATGGTGACGGTAGATTGTTTCCCAATTGGCCATAGTTAATTCCCACCTTGCTCGTGAACTTGGCACCTGTAAACAAAAGGGTTAGGCTTATTTTACGATTAAGATTTTTATTTTCTGGATCTCACAATTTGATTCAAATAGAGGGTATTGTAATATACACAAATAAATAAATAAGATTGAGAGAAAAATGGACTTACTTGAAGTGGATATGAGGAAGGAGAGAATGAGGAGACGAAGAAAAACAAGATGACCCATTTTCTTCAATGCTATCATGGTCCTTGGTCTTAGTTTCACAGTGCTTTGTTTGGTGAAAGTATTAAAGGTTATGAAGCAGAAAGAGAGACAAGAGCAATGAGAGTGGTTCGCTTTGAAAGGTGCTTATGGAGAGGATGGGGAAAATTGTTATGGTGCACTGACCAATGCGTCAAAGAGGTAATTAGGGGTTTAGGGACTTTAGGGGGAATATGGCTTTATCTTTGGCCTTTGGGAAAAGAAAAAGAAAAGAGGAAAAGAAGAAATGTTAGAGTATAATGCGCAGAGAGCATTGAAGCGATATGTGTTGTTGGTTGCGAAGGAAAAGTTAACGAGGAGAAAGGTCATGGTGGGTCCATTGGTTACAACACATGTAAATTAGAATTGGGTTGATTTCGAGGAAGGGTCGAAAAAGTGGTTGATGGTGCCAGAAAGTGAATGTAGCCGTTGGACTAGTGGACCTCTCGGTCATTGTCCCTTGCATAAAAGAGTAGAGAGCCGCAGACAGGAGTCGGCAAAAATTAGTGAAAGAGAAAGTCATAAAATGACTACGAATTGGCTAAAAATGAGCTGTAAAATTTACTATTTATATCATCTAATAACAAATTGCTATATTAGTAATTTACTTAAAATTTAATACATTTTACTATATAATAATATCTTAATAAATTCTCAATTCAGTTAGATTTATATATGGATATTAGAATTGAATGGGTGTAATTGTAATTATTCTTAAATATGTGATAGGATAATGTAGTATCTTGAAAATTGGAGGAGTAAAACATATTTACACTACATCCTTACAAAATTTAATCTCAAACTAAATTGGGCGAATTGGATGCATTTTGGGTTGGGTCATAAATGGATTAGGTACAGCCACAGACAGGAGTCGGCAAAAATTAGTGAAAGAGAAAGTCATAAAATGACTACAAATTGGCTAAAAATGAGCTGTAAAATTTACTATTTATATCATCTAATAACAAATTGCCATATTAGTAATTTACTTAAAATTTAATACATTTTACTATATTTAATAATATCTTAATAAATTCTCAATTCAGTTAGATTTATATATGGATATTAGAATTGAATAGGTGTAGTTGTACTTATTCTTAAATATGTGATAGGATAATGTGGTATCTTGAAAATTGGAGGAGTAAAACATATTTACACTACATCCTTACAAAATTTAATCTCAAACTAAATTGGGCGAATTGGATGCATCTTGGGTTGGGTCATAAACGGATTAGGTACACAATTATCTATTTACCCATTTATTACTTGTTTAAATAAGTATTAAATACTCATTTCCACCCAACTCATTTAATCCCCAACTCACCCATTTAACCCATTATTTAGTTTATATATACATACTTACAAATACCAAAAACTTATAATATTACCAAAATACATTCACTCAAAAAAAAATTTACCAAAATGCCCACCATATTGATCAAAGACATAAAATTAAAATTAGCCTCAAAGAACTAACCAAAGGATAGAAAAGAAATTTTTTTTAAAAATCCAAAAAAAAATTATCTTATTGATGTGTTTGGTTGCAAAGAAAATTTGTAAATCAAATCTAATCAAAGGATTGAAAAGGAAATTAGAAAAAAAAAAAAAACCCAAAAAAATTCTCCTATCCCAATGTTTGGATGCCAAGAAAAATTCATAAATCAAATCTAGTTAATCAATCAAGAGAGAGGGAGAATATTTGCTAGATTTTTCAACCAAGAAAATATTGTTTGCTTTGTAAATTTCTGAGTAACAAACATAATTTTCTAAATTTTCTCAGCAACCAAACAAAAAATCTAGCCTCAACAAATGAACTTCTATGATTCTCTCAATTTTGATTTTGCACTCAAGCTTCATTGAATTTTAGCTTGTCAATGCGATTCAGTCTTAAAGGAGAAGTTGTGGTTTTGAGTCCTTTAACTGATGGTTTCACAGTGAATCCCTTGAGTGCGATGGCCGGGAGGGACTCTGGTGGCTTAATTGTTGACTGTGGTCTGCAACTCCATCACCTTGGCCACGTTTTAAGCTCGAGAAGAAGATCTCAATGATCTTAGAGCACTACATAGACACTTAGTCAAAGAGAGAGAGCGTTAGAGAAACTAGACAATCTTAGGATGTGCTTGATAGCTGGTAAAGTGAGAAGAAAGCTGAAGAAAATCAATAAGAAATTTTCTAGTAATGGTTTAGATTTGCTCTTTGGAGAGGGAGGAGGTATCTCGCAGCTGTTTTTAGGAGCAAGGGTTAGAAACTTAGTTTCTTATCAATGTTAAAGGTTGAAAATAAAAATAAATGAATAAAGATGGGTTTACCCATTGGTTACCTAGTAGATTTAACCATTTAAACCCATTTAATTAGGTTTGTCGGATCATGAGATATGTCATTCCACCTCAAAACCAATTAGTAATGAGGAAGACACAATCAAATATTTATGGCATCCGACATAATACGACGTGAGCCTATTTTTAGAGTGGTTGTAGGGAGTCAAATTGTGGTCCCCCAACAATCCCTCCCTTACAAAAACACTCTCGTGACTCGAACCCATGGCCTTAGCTCTGATACCATTTCTCGGACCATGAACTATGTCATTCCACCTCAAAACCAATTGGTGATGAGGAAGACACACTCAAATCTTTTATGACATTCGACATCACACCATGCGAGCCTGTTTTTAGAGTGATTGTAGGGAGTCAAATTGTGGTCCCCCTAACAAGGTTACCCAATAGGTCTTTACCAATTTAACCCAAATGTTTAACTAGGTTGAGTTAAGACTTACCCAAATTAAGTGGGTAATGGGTGGGTTAATGGGGTAAAAATTGACACCCCTAGCAATGACCAAGGTGTTGTAGAATGTATGTTTTTCTTTATTGGCAAAGTTAATTAGAGAGAAATTCTACATATTTTTTTTCTATATTTTTTTATTAGATGTGAATTTTAAAATTTTAATTGTTGGATTACATTTTTTTATTATATTTTTTATGTTTGGAAAATTTTAAGAAAATCAAAGATTAATAACTATGTCATCAATTAAATATTTAAATTTTCAGTTTTTGTGATAAAAAAATTATGCATAAAAATAAGTTTATTGATCCAATAGTAACTAACACCTCATTTAAACGAAATTTGACATGCATGTTAATAACATAAAAATAAAATAAAAATTTGCAATTTAATAGTTAGATTTTCAAAATTCACATATAGTAATATATATATATATATATATATATATATATTTAAAGAGTTTGAAGGTAATCTAACATCACATTGGTTTTAGAAATTTTTTTATTAAAAAAGAAAAAGGTAATTGATTTTAGTAGTTTTTTTATTATATTTTTCATGAATATAGTATCAAAACCTTGCTAAAATGATTTATTAACAAATGTCCTAAGGACACCAAGTTAACCAAACATTTTTCTTATTTAAGTAGACATAACATCTTCCCTTTATACTAGTCTCATCACATGTGAAATATTGGTGGCTAGTTTAAGGTAGCTAGTTTTCTTTTAAATTGAAGTTCATTTTTTGTCCCTAAAATTTGGGTTTTTATCATTCTAACCATTTGTGTTTCAAAATTTTCATTTTAGCTCCTTATATTTGACTTTGTTTCATACTCGTCTTGCCATCTTATTTTATTAATAATCTGATGTTAAGTATCTTTTATGTTTAATAATTTATAAAATAGTAGTTCTAAAATGTTGTTGAATGTTCATTTTAGCTCCTTATATTTGATTCCATTTCATGTTAGCCTTGTTATCCATTTTAATTAGTAATGTGATATTAATAATAAGTTTTTTTCATGTTTAACCATTTCATAAAATACTAACTCTAAAATGTTGTTGAATGTAGATATTTAATTGTTTTGGGAAAGAGACATTATAAATGGTCAAATTACTAATGAAAATAAATAATATGATCAATATGAAAACATAATAAAACATATGTGGGTTCCAGTTAGCTCAACTGGTAAAGTCTCTGATGGTTGTATAAGAGATCTGGGGTTCAATCCCCGCCTACACCAAAAACTGATTGGTGTCTTGGTCTAATGATAAAGAGCTATCATCAAGAGCGGACGCCATAAATTGAAACTCTCTCTCAAAAAAAAAAACATAATAAAACATAAAGTGCCCATAAGTCACCTCATGATTGAGTGCATTTAAATGAAATGAAAGCTGACTGGCATGCTTTTCTTGCTAACAAAGTTGGTTCCTTTATCAAAAAAAACAAAGCTGGTTGGATTCAAGGGGTTTGTAATACCAAGAGAAAAAGAAAATAGTTTAATAGCTTTATGTTTTATATTATATGGCATGAATAAGAATCTGAAATTAAAATTTGTTAGTTTTACACATGTATTATAGTTCTTTACAAGCTGCCCCAATTAAAATTTTACGGCTAAATATGCTTTCCATTTCCATTTTCATATATTCCTCAAAAAAAAAAATTTGTGCTGTGCTTTCCATTTACTTTTCAATTTCAATCGTTACTTTTTCTTTTTTTTCTGTCTTTTAAAAAAAAATATAAAAAGTAGTACAAGTGTACAACCACGTTATATTTTCGTGGTACAGCAAGCTTTTGCAAAGATCAAACTTTCCTAAATGTAAAGAAGAAAACATATATGAATGGTGAATACTTCATCAAGAAGTATAAGAAGACCATAGAATTCTTGCATAAATATCATTTTACTCACAAAACCTATAACAAATGATAAACCGCCCCAAGAGGGGTGGCCCAGTTGGGAGAGATCCCACATGCAAGCACAAGGTCCCTTGTTCGAGTCGTGGCGGATACCGTGTGGGAGGAGGGTTCCTAGCTTGCAATGTGCCTCTCCTGCTGGCTCTCTTGGGGTGCTAGGGTGAGGTCTGTGGCGTCCCGATCACAGTAGTTATGGCTCAATCCAACGTTCCCTAGCGGGAGGTGCCCCTATTAGGTCACGTCCTGGGGGGTTAGTCACAAATGGTTGCCTCCGCCCCCCCCCCCCCCCCCCCACCATTTCGTTCATCCAAAAAAAAAATAACAAATGATAAACCGCCAACAATCACCATAAGGAGTCTATTAATTAAGCAATAATAATATGGAAAACATTGCCACTTATAATGAAATTAGCCTAAAAGCTGATACAATTTTGGTTTGAAATATAAAATTCATTCCCATTATATTAGTTATAACTAGACTACACACTAATAATACATTTCATATTGTCAAACACGGTCTATATGCTCGCAATAGCATTTCAAATAGTAAGAGCATTCACAATGAACCAAGAATATGGTAAATGTGAGGAAAATTTAGCATGTGAAGCCCAAAGTAGATCAACAGCTGGACATGGAAACATGTAAAAATGCAAATTTTTTTGCCATAGTGCTACAGTACCGTCCTAAAGGTAGGACGGCATTATAGCACAATGGTATAATGAAATATTGTTTTTTAATGCTTGGTTCTTCTCTCTCCTCTCTCATTATTTCATTATCTTTCTCTCTCTCTCTTTCTGCTCTCTCTTCTTCAAACCCGAAAACTCTGCCTTCCTCTCTCTCAGATCAGCATGGAGGAAACGGCGTTGGAGGCTCGATCAACTTCTGTGGTGGAGGCATGGAGGTCGCAAGCCATGGTGGAACTATGGAGATCGTGGCTAGGTAACTGAGGTGGTGATGTTGGGTTCCAACGATGGTAACGATGGCCACCAACAACACAGGCCGCCAACACATGCAAGCCTTTCTCTCATTCTCTCTCTCTCTCCATAGCTCATCTCAGACCAAGCCTTTCTCTTCCTTCTCTCTTGTGTTGCTCTCTCTTCTCTTCAAACACATTTTCTTCAAACCTAAAACCTATGCACATGAACACCATCACCAAAGCCACCTATGGCCAAACCCACTAAGTAGTGTTTATGTTTGGATTGATGGCAGTGGCAGTAATTATTTTTGGGTGATTTGGTGGATTTGCTTCTTTGTTCTTGGCTTTTTTTTTTTTTTTTGAGAAAAATCTTGGCTGGGTTGTTGGTGGTTAAATATTGGGTTTTGGTATGGTGGTGCCTGTTGTTGGTGGCAGTGTGGCTGAGAGAGAGAGAGGCAGTGAGGAAAAGTGACAGAAATTAAGGATAAAGGAAAGAGGGAGATAATTTTATATTATTTTTTTATTGTATAATTTATATTATTTTAATGTATAGTATGGTAAAATAAAAGTTGGGATGTTGGGAATATTGTAAAATGATATGGTATATATAATTGATAAAGTAGTTTTTTGAGATGATAAAATAGGCTATGATAGAAATTCCAATTGGGGATGCTCTAAGAACAATGTCCACCGCTTGCATTCTCCCACTTCTTGCATTGCTTGGCACAATTTTTTGTGCATACACCTGACCATGTAACACTTGATTTCCAACGTATTTTGCAAACTTATTTATATGGCTTACAATTTTGGAACATCCAAGGAGCATGTCCTAATAAGTACGAAGAATTGAAAAGCATATCAATAGGCATAACAATCTCATTTAAAATAAAAAAATAAAAAATAAAAAAGAATGTGGGGAAATCAATGATAATTATTTAACCTAGGTATGACCATAATAGCTTGCTACTCGCCGGTGAACCAATAATAAAAAGGTAAGAATAGGGAATGATAAAGAAAATGGCAAACAAAAAAATAAGAAGGAAACTCTGAGTCTTATACATGTTTTCCTTCGCTTGCACCAAATCGGCAAATACAAATGAGAACAAGGTCTATAAAAAGGGGTTTAGCTTACCTCCAGTATTTTGTTAATTGGACATATTCTGTTGTTTTAAATATACATTGACAAGTGGTTGTGAGTTCTAATTTTCACATTTTATTTAGTTAGTGAGTGATGTGGCAGCTTTTCATTAAAACAAAAGAAAATTATAATTAAAAAAGTACTGAAAATAAACCAAACTTTATATAAAGTATAAGTTGCCTTATTTGATACTCAAATAATTGCCTATAGAATTAATTATTTGGCTATTGCAAGATGCTAAGAAGTAAGAACTCTTTGACCTTTGGATGTATTAGATGTTTATTGGATTTGAGTCTAAGAAATGGTTGGAATATTTTCCTTTCGTTATCTCTTGTTGACTTCTATTCTATCACTTGATGTAGTCACCTATTTGGATGCACAGGAAACTCCACCCTTTGAGCGAAATATGACCAAATGGAGAAATTATTATTTGACATGAATAAAATTTTCGATATTTGACCTATAGTAAAATTCCATATTATAATGGGTTATCATGGAATTTAAAGGAAAAAAAAATGGTATTTTCTAGGGGGGAAATTAAGGTTTTTAATCAAATCAAATGAAGGCAAAATAATTTGTATTGGTTCAAAATTGTTTTTAAAATAAGCATGAATGTATGAGTTAAGTTTGATTGATTTTAATTGGTCATCAAATTAAACTCTTAATTCTCAATTTTTATTATTATTTATAGAAGATACAATAAAATTTCAATCATTGGCATCGGCTTCATGATAAGTACTCTTTATTATTAGGCCAAGACACCAATCTATTTTTTGTATATGTGGTGTTAGGAAGAAAACACTCTAGGAGTGCACGATATGGTGCTGGCCAAGGACATTTTTTAAATAATTATTTTAAGTCTTTTTTTACTGTGCATTGCATATTATTATTGCAGAACAGTGTGTCTGACGAATAGTATACCTACCAAATTGACCCTGTAGGGATGATAGGCACAGTAGTATATATTGGGCTAGGGGCTTGGTCCGAGGACTCCTAGTAGTCCAAGGACGGGTAAACGTTATTATGGAGGTCGGCATTAAAGAATAAAAGAAGGGATCTGGCCACGATGGTCCAGGAAGGTAGTCCGAGGAAGGATGCTTCCTCGGCTAAGCAAAGCAGAGGTCAGAAAATGCGGTCTGCCCTCTAGAGCAACATTCTGGGAGTTTCTATTGATAAGGATGCACACCATGGAAGCATGGGAGCTATGAAATATCGAAGAGAAAGCTGCTATGGTGCTACCATAGCATTAAATGCTCTGTAGCTAACTTCTTAGCCACATTAATGAGGAAGTGATACTAGAACAGTAATTTTCAGCCTTACAACTACTCCCAAAGACTTCAAGAAGGTGCTGATAGGACAAGGATCAACAACAGTAATCTAATCTATACGTGGATGGTAGAGATGAAAGAAGGAAAATAGTATATACTAGAAAGAAGACTTTGATGGAAAGGGGATCGAAGGATTAAGAGAAAAATACTATAGCAACAAGAATTGTACTTGTAATCAAATTCAAGAGATATATTCAAGAACTAATCTCCTCGGACTGTGCCAAGGACGATTTTCTTTAGATAAAATCAGTCTATCTTTATTTTATTGTCATCTTAATCCATTATAATTGTTACCCAACTCATTAGAGCCTAATTTTCTAACCCATTCTCTACAAATTCATTGTATTGGGCTCTTTGGGCCTAGGTCCTTTTACCTTTTGGGCTTAGGAACCAAATTTTGACCTTACAATTGGTGCCGTCTGTGGGAAATTCTTATGTTGTAGTGAGTTTAATGTTCAATTATGGTAGGTTCAGGCCTGAATTAGGAGGAATCTATGGGGTCCCAACGTCAAGATCATTTCCTCAATCTTGAGCGAAGAAAGGACCGGAAAGTTAGTGTGCATACCACCCATACTGGTAGGAGCCAATCTCAAAGTGGGAGCCACGTCTCTCATGAGGAGAATACTAGAGCCATGCAACTGGAGATTGATCGTTTGAGAAGGAGCTTGCGCCACGAGCGACGAAGACGGACTCCCTCCAATTTTGATTTTTCTTCTGACGATGATGGAGATGTCAAATATAGGCCCAGATCAAGGACTCCTCTCAGTGAGTATTTCTCGTGTGATGAGGATAGCCGTCGTGACTGCAAAAATAAGAGCTCATCTTACAAAGGCCTAGGAAATGACGCTATGAGTAGAGCGTTAAACCAAATTTCTAGATCACATTTCACACGCAGAATCGAAGGAGGAAGACTTCCTCGGCAGTTCACTCAGCCAACGTTCACTATGTACAATGGTCAAACAGACCCTGTAGAACATGTGAGCCACTTCAACCAAAGAATGGTTGTGCACTCCAGGAATGAGGCCTTGATATGCAAGGTGTTCCCATCCAATTTGGGGCCTATGGCGATGAGGTGGTTTGATAGCCTGAGAGCAGGTTCTATTGATTCATTTAAGGAACTTACCTGAGTGTTTGGATCTCACTTTATCACGTGCAGTAGGGTTCCACGGTCCTTAAACTCCCTGTTGTCTATGACCATCAGAGAAGGGGAGACCCTGAAAACATAATCGGACAGATACTAAGAGATGTTCAATGAGATTGATGGGGACTTTGATGATGTGGCCATAAGGACTTTCAAGGTCGGCCTACCTGCCGAGCATGATTTGAGAAAGTCATTGACCAAGAAACCTGTAAGTAGTGTGCGTCGGCTCATGGACCATATTGACAAGTATAAATGGATCGAGGAAGACCAGCAGCAAGAGAAGGGGAAGGCTATTGTTATCCTTCAAGATATGATGGATTTCAGGTCGGACAGGTACAATAGTAATCAGCCCCGAAGAGATTTCGCTGGGTAATTTGGACCACTGCTACTCAGGTGGTCAGCACGGTATTCTAAGAGCCAGTGCATCAAGTTTTAGAAAAAATCAAGAATGGGTCATACTTTAAATGGCTAAATAAGATGGGAGAAGACCCTATGAAGTGCAATCAAAACTTTCATTTCCAGTACCACTAGGAGCGAGGGCACACCATAGAAGATTGCAGAACCTTGTGGAATCATTTGGAATAGCTGATTAGAGAAGGGAGGTTAAAGCAATTTTTACATCAGCCCAATAGGCAAAGGAGCCAGTCAGGATTAGGACTTCGGAGAAATGCTTCTTCAAGAGCCCTTTTGGGCACAATTAATATTATCCTCGCTACTCCAGGGAGGACTAGCTCTCACCCCTCCAGGGTGATGTCTGTAGCTCGACCACCTGCCGAGAACTCCAACTCTGAGCTGAAGAGGGCTAGGATAGAGATCCAACCAGAGTTGAGTTTTTCGAATGAGGACAAGGTTGGCACCATACAGCCACATGATGATGCTCTAGTGGTCACCCTCAGAATAGGAGGGTATGATGTGAAGAGAGTGTTGGTGGATTAGGGCAGTGGGGCAGAAATTATGTACCCTGATTTGTACAATGGGGCTAAACTTGAAACTTGGGGATTTGACAGGTTATGATTCACCTCTGTTGGGCTTTGATAGGAAGGTTATTATTCTAAGAGGCCAGATTAGACTACTCATGGAGGCAAGTTCAAAGGTGGTAGAGGTGAATTTCATTGTAGTGGATGCTTAGTCTCCCTACACTGTCATTGTAGCAAAACCTTGGCTTCATGCCCTGGAAGCTGTTTCTTCCACTCTCCATTTGAAAGTGAAATATCCTTCCAGGGATCAGATTGAGGAACTGGTTGGGAGCTAGTTCGTGGCTAGGCAGTCCTTGGTGGCTGCAATTACGCATCAGCCTGAAACTGGATCATCGGCCTTTATTAATAGGGGTTTATAGCAATCAAGGACTCTAGTGTTGCCCATGGATGAGACATCAGAAGGGGCGAAGTGTGAGAAGTCAGAGAAGATTGTTGTAGATGATGATTCAAAAAAGTTTTTTCAGGTCGGAGCTCAGCTGCCTCCTCAAGAGAAGGAAAAGCTGATAGTGTTTCTTAAGAAGAATATTGACGTGTTCGCATGGAGTGCTTACGAAGCTCTTAAAGTGGATCTGAACTTCATCTGCCATTATTTGAATGTCAATCTGTCCATTATTCCCAAAAAGCAACCAACTCGACACTCATCTAAGGACTATTCTAATACTGTCAAGGACGAGGTAATCAAATTTAAGCAGGCTGGGGCTATTAAAGAGGTGTTTTACCCTGAATGGCTAGTCAATACTGTAGTGGTGAAGAAAAAAAATGGGAAGTGGCGAGTATGTGTAGACTTCACAGATTTAAGCAAGGCCTATTCAAAGGACCCTTTCCCCATGCCTCAGATAGACCAGCTAGTGGATGCAACTGTAGGCCATTCTTGGATGAGCTCTTTGGGTGCCTTCTAGGGATACCACCAAATACCACTGACTTTGGGTGATCAAGAGAAGACAGCTTTTGTCACTCCTATCGAAAATTACCACTACAAAGTGATGCCTTTTGGATTGAAGAATGCAGGGTCTACCTATCAGAGAATGATGACCAAGATGTTTGAGTCACAATTAGGCAAAAATATTGAGGTTTATATAGATGATATGGTGGTGAAGAGTAAGGTGGTGTCCGAGCACGTGGGAGACCTTGAGAATATTTTTAAAATACTGAGGAAACACAAACTACATCTCAATGCTTCCAAGTGCTCCTTTGATGTGGGATCAGGCAAATTTCTAGGCTATATGGTCATTCATCGCGGAATTGAGGTCAACCCTGATCAGGTTAAGGCAATTAATAGTCTACAACCACCTTGAAATTCCAAAAAAAGTCCAAAAATTAACAGGAATGGCTGCTACCTTAAACTGATTTATCTCTCGATCGGCAGATAGGTGCAAACCTTTCTTCTAGTTGTTGAATAAGTGGAAGGGATTTGAATGGACCGAGGAGTGTGCCTTAGCATTCCAACAGCTTAAGGAATACCTTTCTCGGCCACCCGTTATGTCTAGGCCCGAGGTGGATAAGGTTTTGTTTGCTTACTTTGCTGTGGCTTCTCATGCTGTGAACTTGGTGCTGATACGGGTTAACAATGGCGTGCAGAGACTAGTTTACTATGTAAGCAAGTCTTTGCATGAAGCAGAAGTTCATTACTTACCACTGGAGAAGGCCATTTTGGCAGTAATACATGCTACACGTAAATTCTCTCACTACTTCCAATCCCACACAGTTGTTGTTTTAACTCAACATCTGCTTCGATCATTACTTCGGAGTGCTGATTACACGAGAAGGATTGCTAAGCGGGGTACAATCTTGGGGCTTTTAATATCAAGTATATGCCTTACACCTCTATCAAAGGCCAGGTCATCGTAGATTTGATGGCTGAGTTTGTTAAATCCATATTAGAAGAGGAGATAAAGAAGCAGGATATGGATGGAAAATCAGTTGGCATGGTTTCCTTGCAAGAACCTTTATCCTAGAGGGTATACGTTGATGGTGCAACAAATCAAAGAGGATTTGGAGTGGGGCTAGTTTTGATATCTCCTGAGAAGATCACTATTGAGAAATCCTTAAGATTGGGCTTCTCGGCCATAAACAATGAGGCTGAATATAAGGCTCTATTGGTAGGGATGACCATAGTTCAGAAAATGGGAGGAAAAGTAGTGGAGATATTCTCAGATTCAAGGTTGGTTGTAGGCCAGGTAAAGGAAGAGCTAGAAGCCAGGGATGTGAGAATGCAAGAATATTTAAATCAAGTTAGGCACTTATAATTAGGGTTTGAGTCTTTCAACTTACTACAAATCCCTAGAAGCAAAAACACACATGCTGATTTTCTGGCCACTCTTGCAACCTCCTTGGCACAGGACTTACCTTGGGTTATCCTTGTTGAAGACTTGTGCAAACCTACTGAGATAAAGAAGAAGATGGTCCATATTCATCAAATTAGGGTGGGACCTAGCTAGATAGACTCTATAGTGCTGTTCCTAAAAGAGGATATCTTGCCCGAAGGGAAATCCGAGGCTGACAAAGTGCGAAGAAAGGCTCCTCGGTTTTGGCTATCCGAGGATCAAAAGTTGTACAAGCACTCTTTTTCTGGGCCATATTTACTATGTATACACCCTGAAACATCAGAACTACTCCTAGAGGAGTTACATGAAAGGATTTGTGGAAGCCACATAGGAGGCAGATCCTTATCTCACAAGGCCCTCACTCAGGAATATTGGTAGCCGAATATGTAGAAGGAAGCACAAGAATACGTGAAAAAGTGTGACCAATGCCAAAAGTTTGCCCCAAACATTCATTAACCAAGGGGAATCCTTAATCCTCCGTCCAGCTCTTAACCATTTGCTCAATAGGGCTTGGATATTGTAGGACCTTTCCCTAAGGCAGCAGGGAATAAGAGATGGCTGCTAGTCGACATGAATTATTTCACCAAATGGGTTGAAGCCAAACCACTGGCAAATATCAGGGACGCAGATGCCAAGAGATTTGTTTGGAAAAAATATTGTCACCCAGTTTAGGATTCCTCAAACTCTCATCTCGGACAATGGCCTTCAGTTTGACAGCAAAGCCTTTTGGAGGTACTGTTGTGACCTAGGCATTATGAATAGGTATTCTACCCCAATTTATCCACAGGGGAATGGACAGTCTGAGGCTATCAATAAGGTCATAGTGAATGGACTTAAGAAGAGATTATATGATGCAAAAGAAAAATGGGTGGAAGAGCTGTCACACGTCCTTTGAACATATCGGACTACACCTCATAGGTCAACAGGGGAGACCCCCTTTTCAATGACTTATGGAGCCGAGGCTGTGATTCCTTTAGAGACTGGATTCCCAACACTGAGAACGAGTTCTTTCACTCTAGGCAACAGTGATGAGCTGTTAGAGAAGAGTTTAGATCTAATTGAAGAGCGAAGAGAAAATGTCATAGTTCAATTGGTGTATTATCAACATAAGCTCAATCAAGGGTACAATACCAACGTGAGGTTAAGGCCATTAGCACCTGGAGACTTGGTATTAAGAAAAGTTCTGGATATAGCAAAGAACCCAGCATGGGGAAAGTTAAGGCTCAACTGGGAAGGGCCGTATTGCATCACCTCGGTAGTTGGAATAGGTACATATTATCTAGAAGATCTAGATGGACATGTTGTACCATGCCCCTGAAATGTAAATAACCTGCGAATGTATTATTATTAATGAAAGTGTTTTCTGCCATATTTTTGTTTATTACATTGTGCTTTATATTTCTTATTATTTATTTAAATATCAAACAGAACCTTGGTCATGTCTGGTTCTTTGGACCACACACCTTGGGTAAACTGATATTTTCACATCATTTTTCTAAATGTTAAACAGAATCTTAGTCATGCTTGAATCCTTAGACCACATGCTTTGGGTAAATTAATACTTCACATAATTTTTCTAAGTGTTAAACAGAACCTTAGTCATGCCTGGATCCTCAGACCACATACTTTGGGTAAATTAATACTTCACATCATTTTTCTAAGTGTTAAACAGAACCTTAGTCATGTCTGGATCTTCGGACCACATGTTTTGGGTAAATTAATACTTCACCTCATTTTTCTAAGTGTTAAACAAAACATTAGCCATGCCTAGCTCCTCGGACCACATGCTTTGGATAAATTAATACTTCACATCACTTTTTAAGTGTTAAACAGAATCATAGTTATGCCTGACTTCTCGGACCATATATTTTGAGTAAATTAATACTTCCTATTATTTTTCTAAGTATTAAACAGAACCTTAATTATGTCTGTCTCCTCGGACCACATACTTTGGGTAAATTAATAATTCCTATTATTTTTCTAAGTGTTAAACAACACCTTAATCATATATGGCTCTTCAAACCACATGATTTGGGCAAATTAATACTTTCTATTATTCGTTTAAGTATCAAATAGAACCAATCATGCTGAATGGTAGAGACCTTCATGGTAGTAACTTGAGCAAATGGACATTCATAGGCATCACTTAAAGCATTTGTTAGTATATCAAGTATATCTATTATCTGTTTGAGAATTGATTGTCCCTCCAGTCTTTTAGACTTACTAATAAGTAGGGGATTAAGTGGAGTCAGACATGTATGGATACTTTACCATTGTGTATGTTTTTGGAGTAAAAGATATACTTTGTTGAAATTCAAACACATTATCATTTACACAGATAGCCAAGTGAATTGTGTCTCATTTTTATATTGGTTAAGTGTTAAATAAAATAGAAACTATATCAAGACTTGTATGAGTATCACAAGAATAAAGGAAATGTTCATAATTTTCATTAATTTAAGCCTTAGAAAAAGGAAAATTAGTTACAAAAGATCAGATTGATTACAAATTCTAGAAACAAAAAAAAAAAAAAAAAAAAAAAAAAAAAAAAAAAGAAAGCTACTTTGAAAATTACTTCTCTTTTATTACAATTTTTTCTTTGGCTGGGGCCTTGGTGGACTGGGTAAGCACTGCTTTCGAGGCCTCTGGGCCCTTACTAGTGGGGTTACCCTTGGTAGGCATGGGGAGAGTGGCCAAGACAATCTCCATCTTTGTTAGGACTTTTTTCTCTTTGGAGAGGTCCTGGGGAGCAACTGATGGCTTTGTGATATCAGGGGCCACTCCCTTAGATGTATTTGTTTCCTTTTCAACAACCCCAAGTTGCTTGGCCACCTTGGAAGGATTGTCAAGAGAAGAAAGGACCTTAGGGGGACTAGCCTTGCCCATTTCTGCCACCTTGGAGGTGGTGTCGGTCTTGGAGCTGGCAAAGGCAGATGCACAGATGATAGGAGGGTAGTATACACTATCTGCTCTCCTAAATGTAGAAGAGGCCTCAACCCCAGCTTGGTTGAGGGTCTCATTCCACACCTAGAGGCAGTAGTTCCTACATACCTCATAGACCTCAACTATGAGGGTTTCATCGGTCTCCGTCACCCCTATATTGTACCCGTTTTGCTCGGCCTGATCCTGGACCTTCTCGGCCTGATCCTGGGCCTTCTTGGCCTCCTCCAATTTCTTCTTCAAGGCCGCAATTTGCTCCTTGGAGGCTGACAACTGGTCCTCAGTTTGGCAAAGTTGCCTTCGCTGACCTTCAGCTTGCCTTTCAACCCCTTACAAAGTGGCTTCAACACTCTTCTTGTCTCAGTCCACCTCAGCCAGCTTATTCTTCCTGCACCCTTTTCTCGGCCACATTGAAGGCTTCTACGGCCGCAATACGCCTTCCCTCTTCCTCCTTCATCATCCAGTAAGATTTGTTCACCATCTCCTCGGCCTTAAACGTAGCTTAGATGACCTAAAAAGGGAAGGAAATACAGTTATAAAAAAAATAAAAAAATAAAAAAACTAAGACTAAGGGAATTACCATGGCAAGGTCCCTCTTCAAGCTGAGGAACACCTCATGCTTCCTTATGGACCTGAGGTTAGCCATGTCATTAGGCAGCAACAGGGACTGCTCCACGGCGTTAGCCACATACCCAACCTTGCCCTGCTAGTCGTCTCGGATAGAGGCATCACTAGGGAGAGGAACTTTATCCAGCACCAAAGGTGGGGCCCAGGCTAAAACTGCCACTTGTTGGTCACCCCCTCCTCTCACCCTCATTGAAGGATCTCGTCTTCATGACTCTAGCTTGTTTAGCCCCTCTCTGTGGCTCAACCTCCTAGGAGGGGTGGTTTTTTCCTACTTCCACCACATCTTTGCCCTCTTCCTCCCTCTTCCTCTTATGGTCGACGAAATCAGATCGAAGGAGTTAAATGGGTAGAAGGGTGGGAAGCCTAGTTTGGGTTGCCTTCCCCGGCGCGTTTCCCCCAGCCTGGGACTCCAACAGCTCTTGGAGAGCTGACATTGCCACGCATTGTATCCTCATAGCTTTTGGAACAGAAAGGTCTCATTGCGTCTGGCTTACTTCTACTGAAGGCAGATGACCGAAGTCACTGGTGAGTATCTCAAGAGATTGAGGTCGGGTTGAAGACTTCAAAATTGTCTTCAGAATCAAACACTTCAACCACCTCTTCTTCTTCTTTTTCTTCTTCTTTGATAGCAGGATGGGAAGAGGTGGCTTCTCCGGTTGTATATTAAGGTAGTAGGGTTACTTCAAGTAAACCTTCTGGAATAGGGTCGATGGTGAGGAAACTAGGGGCAACAACACTTATCTGGTGCAAGCGAGGATCCCTTGCCTTTATCTGACACTTCAACGCCTGAAAACTGAATGAAAGAGGCTTGTAGCCAAAGATGAGGTGGGCCGCCCTTAGTTAACCATCACTATGAACGAACACCTCGGCTTTAAGAATCTTATCTAAGCTCGACTAGTTAACAAGGTTGAAGTTTGGAACGACGGTGTGCTTATCTGCAAAACCATGAAGAAAACAAACAAAAAACACCATCAGAAAAGGAAATGGCGCAAATCAAAGGAAAAATAAATTACCAACATAAACAGAGAAAAGACAGGTACAGAGTATGTAAAAGGGAGAAAGGAGTAATTTTATACAGATTAACCTAGACCTAAAACCCCACCTGGTGTCCCCTCTCTTGTCGAGCAGGGGAGGCCGTCGTGCCACTCTCCTAAAACAATTAGGAAGTCTTTGTTCATGCCTTTGTTAGAGTCAGGGAGGCATGAGATGAGCCTAACCTCGGGATACCTAGTTTTTAGGTAATATCCCTGCCCTTTTAGGTGGTGAAAGTTATAGATCCAGTTGGCATCGTGGTGGGTAAGGTTTAAGCTCATTTTTTCATTAAGGGCATCTACACTATCTAAAATCCTAAACATGTTTGGGGCACATTGGGTGGGAGCTATTCTATGAGCTCTTAGGTAATCCCTAGTGACTGTACCTATAAGGATTCTCATCCCTTCCTCTATGAAGGCAATCATCGAGATTACCAGTTCTCCCTCCTACCTATCGGTGTGCCAATACCCTTCCTTATAGTACCTAATGGAGACTCTTTGTGGGATTTTGTATTGAGCTTTAAAGCTCTCAATACTCTTCGCGGAGTCTACCAAGTAAGCAAATCTACCCATTTGGTCAGAGATAGGTGAAGGTGTGAAGAAAGGGAAGGGAAATTAAGAGGGCCGAGGAGAAGAGGATTCTGTGTAAAGAAAAGTAGAAGGAAAAATAAATATAAAGGGTTAAAACGACTTACGCAAAGTAGGAAACTCTCCTCGAACTAACTCTTGATATTTATGAGTGCAAATGTTCAGTATATGAGTGCTAAAGTGAGATGAATGAAGTGTTTAGGCAATATTTGTATCAGAGAGAGAGAGTGACAAGTGAAAAAATTCCCACCCGAGTTCCAATAAAATCCTCAGCCATTGGATCCGCATCGCACCATAGAACGTAGGGAACATGGAATCGCAAAAATTTAATGAAGGTGCATCTCAGATGCCAAAGCATCAGGAGTGTGTATTGGGCAATTAAAAAGGCACCTGCATAGACAGAGGTGATGTATGATAAGAGCAGGGTGATTGTGGTGATATCGAAATCCTCTTTTCTTCCTAATGAGCAAAAGAGGAGAATTTTAAGGGGCTATTGTAGGGATGATAGGCCCAGTAGTATATATTGGGTTAGGGGGCTGGTCTGAGGACGCCTAGTAGTCCGAGAATGGGTAAATATTGTTATGGAGGTCGGCATTAATGAATAAAGGAAGGGATCTAGCCATGATGGTCTAGAAAGGTGGTCCGAGGAAGGATGCTTTCTCAGCTAAGCAAAGCAGAGGTCAGAAAGTGCGATATACCTTCTAGAGCAACATTCTAGGAGTTTCTATTGATAAGGATGCACATCATGGAAGCATGGAAGCTATGAATTATCTAAGAGAAAGCTACTACCGCCACATTAAATGCTCTATAACTAACTCTCTGGCCGCATTAATGAGGAAGTAATACATGAACAATAATTTTCAGCCTTACAACTACTCCCAAAGACTTCAGGAAGGTGTTGATGGGACAAGGATCAACACCAATAATTTAATCTACACATGGAGGATAGAGATGAAAGAAGGAAAATGGTATAAAATAGAAAGAAGCCTCTAATGGAAAGGGTATCGAAGGATTAAGAAAAATACTGTAGCAATAAGAATTATGCTTGTAATCAAATTCAAGAGATATATTCAAGAATTGATCTCTTCGGACTGTGCCGAGGACGATTTTCTTTAGATAAAACTAGTCTATCTTTACTTTATTATCATCTGGATCTATTATAATTGTTACCTAACTTATTAGAGCCTAGTTTTCTAACCCACTCTCTACAAATTTATTGTATTGAACTCTTTAGGCCTAGATCCTTTTACCTTTTGGGCTTAAGACCCAAATTGTGACCTTACAAACCCTATGAACTAATTTTTGTTAGCTCTTATGGAAAAAAATCACGTTATTGGTGCACGCGAATCCTTTCGTGAATCTTCCTAGGGACCGTTTGGTTGGAGGGATAAAAAAGTGAGATGATAAAAAATGGAGTAGGGATAAAAAAGTGAGAGGATAGAAAAAATTTAGTTTTCTCTCATGTGTTTGGTTGAGAGGATGGAAAAGTAGAGAGATAGAAAACTATGAAAAATGAAGTTGATAAAAATTTACAATTATGTCCCTATTAAAGTGTAGTTGGCTTTTTTGTGTTATGATGGGCTGCCTCCTGCGGTACTATTGTTGTACTGGGCTGGGCTGCCTCCTGCGGTATTAGGCCCAAGTGTTTTGAGTAAGAGAATTGAGACCGGTCTAACTGTAACTCAACTTGGTCCGGCTTGTGCGCAAACTATGCCTCATCTGCCAGAAGCAAGCTTACGGTAGGCAAAACTATTCTAAATGAGTCATGGCAAGCATACATGATAATAAAACCCAAAAAAAAGTACTTCGGCATCTTAATTAAAGTGAACAGTTAATCCTTACTTAAGGATGATAATCACAATGACAATAATTAAAGAATGTAAGTGAATAAGTGGTCAACATATGGGTCAATCAAAAGAAGAAAGAAATCAGAGCAAGTTTAGTCTACAGGACCAAAAATCAGAGAGGGAAGAATGCTCATTCTCAACGCAACTAATCGCCTAGGGAAGATCCTGCCATGTAAATTAATCATCTTAAGGGAAGTGGACCTGAATGGTTGGTGCCCCAGAGGAGTTCTTTTGCTTTTGGCAGAAAGCAAGATTTTGAGAGGGAGAGGGGGAAACAACCTATTGATGCATGCCTGCCAAACTAACTCTCTGTTTTTCTTTTTTTCTTTCTTTCTTTGTTTCAGTTTTCCTCTTATCTTTCATTTCTTTTCTTTTTCCTTGTTCTCTATTTCGTGATTCCTCTCCGTTGTTACTGTGATTCTCGTGTTGTTGTTCCCTCCCCTCTTTTTGCGCATGGCAAGGGCCTCCTTTTATAGCACCTGTCGTGGCCAGATTTTACTGTTTTAGCCCTTCACAATCTTTGTCTGGTCTGGGTGTACTTGCCGACCACCACTAGACTATCTGTGTGCCACTCCCCATCACCAGACAAAGAGGACTATTTTATTTGTTAGTCTGCCGTGGCACCCCTTCCTGCTACGGTGTGGGTGCTTTCTCTCTCTATCCCTCATGGCATACACCTAGTGATTCCAACTCAGCCTTACTTCTTATGGGAGGTATGTCATCCTAGCAGGACATATCCCCCAAAAAAGCTTGAGCAAGAACCCAAAAATAGGTTTTCCCCTCTCCCCACCGCCAAACCATGCCCTCTTACTTCTGACCCATGACCTCACCATGTCCTATATTGGCTGGGTACAGGCTGGTGATGTCTAGGCCTTGCGCATGCCTTCCTTCCATATGTGTCCAAAATCTGCCTGCTGCTCATTCATCCGCCGTGTTCTAGAGGCTTGCCTGCACAGTCTGCTGTCCGTTCTTGACCTTTTATGTGAGCTGCTTTTTGATTTCCCGCTCCCCTTAGGGGCTGGGCTTTTTTTGATACTGGGCTTTACATTTCTTTCAGCCCATTTCTTAATTGCCCTCATTTCCTGCCATATCACTCTGTCATTCCTGCTGTAATGACTCAATCCTACTGGGCCTCTTTAGGCCTGCCGTTTATTCTTTCCCCCAGTGACTTAGCATGGCCATTGGTTTTCCTATTTATGGGCTTCTGTGTCCCTTTTGTTTTTCTCTTGAGCATCCTTGGCCCATTCATTTTCTTTGGGCTTCCTTGGCCCTTTTACTAACTCTACATTCCCATGGGTTTTTACTAACTTCATTGGGCTTCGCTAGCCCAATTACCTTATTCTTATCCTTGGAGTTCATGGGCTTGCCAATAACCCTTTACTTTCTTTGTTTGCATTACTTTGAGCCTGCAGTGGCCCATTCTTACTTTTCTATATCATATACTGCCCATGGGTATGTTATTTCTCTCTTTTCGAGCTTCTTTAAGCCCTTTTGTCTCCTCAAGACCCATTTATTTATTTCATGAGCCTGTGATCAATTATTCCTACCGCTTGGGCCCAGTGGTTTTGCCATTTGTTTGCCAACCCTTTGCTGCCCTTGTTGCTGGGCTTTCTTCTTTCTTCTTGGATTCTCAAAAATGACCCTTAACATAAAGTAAAACAAAAGACAACCCAATTTTTTATACACTTATTTATTTAAAAAATTATAAATGGAAACTACACTTTTTTTTTTTAAGTTATTATTTTAAAAGGTAGAAGTTGAATCCAAAACCGGTGAAAAAAAAAAAAAAAAAAAAAAGAAGCAAAAAAGAACGAGAAGGTAACTATGGAAGAAATTGACAAAAACAAAAGATAAAAGAAGACAAAAGGTGAGATGCATAAAAAAAACCCCAAAACAACGAAGTGAATGAACTGGGAATGCAAGAAACAAAAAAACAAAAAGATGAAAAAGACAAAAGGTGGGGCGAAAACAAGAAGAAGAAAAAGAAAATAAAAAAAGAACATGAAAAGAAAAAAGCGATGAACAACGTGAACCAAAAAACAAGAAAATATTATTAAATTGGTTGAAGCAGAGTCAAATGTCAATAGTTACCTGAGAGTTTCATATTCAACGTTACAAAAAGAGGGGCACAAATGTAATTGACTAGGTTGAAATACAATCCTCAAAGTTTTCTTTCCAAATTGGAGAAATAGGATTTTGATGGGCCAAGGAAAAAACACTTGGGCCCCACCAAAATTTCCTTCCACTCTTTCTCCCAACCAAAAACCTCTCTAACCTATTTTCTGTCTTTTTTTTTTTTCATCCTCTCTATTTCACCTCTAACCAAACGAAACTTAAATGTTGTTACATGATGGTCACATAAGTTTCAGTCCCTAACAACTACTGAAAATTAGTTCTATAGACCAGTTTGGCAGATATGAAAACCTCAATGAGCTATAAAGAATTTTTTTAAAAAACTACATGAGGTATTATCCGTTTGTGAGTCTTCTTGGTGTTGTTACATGATGTTCATGTGAGTTTCAGTCCATAATAGCTCATGAAAAGTCACCTTAGGGATCAACCTCAATGAGCTATAAGGAAGAATAAGCCGTTCTCCTTAATAACCAACCACTAGACTGCTACATAGTTTGTTGCCTAGAACTAGAAACTAAAACAATTTATTCTAAAATGAGTAGATATTTCAAACTTTCAACCAAAAAAAAAAAAAATAACAAGCATACTTTATTGTTTTATTTTATATATATATATATATAAATCAATAGTTATGATACATTTTAGGGATCTTGATATAATTTATTCTGATAATTTCTTTGTATAATAGCTAATGCCGTATATCGTGAGTTTTATGATGAACTTTGCAACATATGTTGGCTTCCAATGACCTCCCACGCTTTTAACTTCTTTGTCCAGCACATTAATCTTAGTTTTATAAGATTAATAGTTTTGCATTTGCCAACGGGGGTTTGGCTAAGTGGGTAAGACTCGGGCACTTCATGCAACACATCTAGGTTCGAGTCCCGCTGCCTGCAGGAGTCCGTTGGTGGGTAAACTTAGTGGCGATGTGTACTCACAAATGTGAGGTGACTCCCACACAGGGTTCTTCCGTTGGGCCCTAGCTCCCTGCTCGAGGGTGTAATATAACCATAAATCCCCCCATTTTTTTCTACCAAAAAAAAAAAAAATAGTTTTGCATTTAATTTATCACTATTTATTTAATAACCTTTGCTAAATTTATTTGTGTTCAAGAATTATGCTTTTACAATATTACATGTGAATGTGAAATTTGTAAATTTATATCAAAAATAATTTTATTTTTAATTAAAATGATTTTTTTTTGAAATATTACCACACACAATTTTTTAATGCTTGTTTATATTTTATTATTTTCTATTCACTTTATAAAAATATGGAAAATTCATTTTTAAAGTTGTTTAAATTGCTTTTATATTTTTTGGGGGGTAAATTTCCATTTTTTTTTATACATTTAATATCTTTATTTGTATTTTAATTAACATTAAATTAATTTTGATGTCAATACTGTTTGACCTTAAAAACCACACCTCTTTTTCTCGATTTTTTGAATGGTCCAGGTTTAAAAACCATGTTTGATATATAACTTCACCTCAAAAAAAAAAAAACATTGTATATAACTTCTTCTAAATAAAAAAAATAATAATAAAACTTGGTATGTAACATTCTTTAAAAAAAATTCTCAGTATAGAAACTACCTTCTCAAAAAATAAAAAGCTTTTTTTCTTTTTGAGAAATCTCAAAAAATAAAAAGCTTAGATTTATAAACTTTAGGGTTTCCTGTTTTACTAATAAACCATAAGACAGCTTTATGTACTCCTTTTTTTTTTTCTCTCTTTTTTTTTTTTTTTTTTTTTTTTTTTTTTTTTTTTTTTTTTTTTTTAAGGCAATACCACGTGCTATTATTTTGTCATCTCACACCATGTTTGCCTCATCGACAATAATTCAAGGCCAGCTCAAGGTATTGTGGGGCCTAAGGCGACAACTTTAAGTGAGGTCTATTCTTAATACTTTGAATATTAATAGAATATTTATTTAAATTTTGGTTTTTTTTTTCATTTAAAATCTATTTTTTTAGAAAAAAAATTACAAATTAAAATGAACCATCACATTACTCAATGACTATACAACTAAAATAAACACTATTTATTAAATGAAGTAACCAAATACTAAAAAATTATGATTGAAAGTTTAATAAAACTATATATTTGATATTTCTAAATAGAATTTGAGCACAAATTTATTTACTAGTGTAAGATTAATGAGTTCTTTTAACATTTATGTGTGAGAGATTAAATGATTAACCCATCCAATGAAATTATTTTTCTTTAACTAGTTTTTCTTTGGTAAAAAAAAAACTACTTTTTATTTGTTGGTGAATATTTAGGGATTAATTAATACTTCTACTGGTATAGAATATCTTTATTGGTAAAAATTTAGGGGCCATTTTAAAGGCTATATTGGAACTTTAACTAAAATTTTTGGACGAAAATTTAAGCGTATATTAAATTACAAGAAGTAGGTTTAAGTTCAAAAATTAGCTTTAAAAAAAAATGACAAATTTTGTTACAAACTTCGTTATAGCCAATGACTACAATTCACACTATAAAAATTAACATGCTTATATTTTTTGAAAATCTAATTATTGAATTGCATGTTCTTAATGTTCTTAACACACATCAATTTCGTGCCAATTGGAAACAATTTACTATTTGATTTATAAATTTATTTCTTATGCATAATTTTAAATTACAAAAATTTGAGATTTTAATATTATGCATAAGAAATAGATTTTTCAAACACAGAGGATATAGGAAGGAAATGTAATCTAATGATGAATTTTTCAAAATTTACATTTAATAAAATGTTTTGAGTAGAGTTGTAACTATTGGTTACAACCAAGTTTGTAACTAAACTTTATAAAAAAAATATTAATAGATAATAATAATAATAAATAAATAAATAAATCACTCCAAACCCCAAGCTTTAGTATTTGATTATGCATATTTGAGCATTAACATTAGGGGTTTAAAACCTCCAAATTGCTATTTTGGAACCCTCTACATACACCAAAAACCATCTTTACCTAGGTGTTACTGTACCAAATTTTAGTGAATTTTTTATTTCGTTAATTCCTTAAGTTGAAGTGAGAGAAGAGAGATGGGAGAGAGGAGAGACAGATGTGTTAGTTTTATATCATTTTATTAGATAGTTTATATTATTGTAATATGTTAATAAAAGATAAGATGTTGGGTTGATGGTAAATGAAATGTTAAAATGGATAAGTAGTTTTCTAGAGGATAAAATGAGTATATTTTTAGATAGTGGATGTTAAAAGCCTCTAAAAACCACTTCATAGTCCAAACTCCAAAATCCAAACCCCAAACTCTCTAGTCATCCATTTTGCATAAGCCCATTTGGTAAGAGAATTTAGACATTGAAAAAATGAAGTGAAAATTATGGTTTAAAAGATGTTATGAAAACACTTTTCTTTTTTGGTTGAGAATATTATGAAAATACTTTAAAGTACCAATTATGTAAAAATGTGTTTGATACCATATTTCTAATAACATATTTTTAAAATTAAAAAACACTATTAAATGTTTGGTAGGAGTATGAATACTTTGTTTTTAAGAAAAAATGTGTAATGTGTTTTATGTATTGTAAACATCATTTAGATTCCACAATTTTAAAAATAATTACAGTAATGTCACTTACTCAAAATATTTAAAAAGAAAAAAAAAAAAAAGGAAAAAAATGCAATGTTGAAAGTTGGAACACCCTTAAATTTGAGAACTACAAGCCTAAAACCTCTTAAATTCACTCCAAAGTCCAAACCCCAAATTGTTTTGTAGTCATAGACTCTGCATAATCCTCCTCTTGTCTGTGATTTGATTTATGCTCTTTACTTTTGAGTGACAATGCCTCCATCCTTCATCCACCGCCTACTCATCTCCACTTCCACTCTCCGCAACACCACCTTCCTCTCCTCTCTCCACCTCAACCTCACCCTCCTCTCACTCCACCACCACCGCTCTCTCTCCTCCACTCCCACCCCACCGCCACCGCCGCCGCCACCGCCACCCTTCCACCCCAGAAGCAAAACCCAACTCGAAACCCAGTTCGAAACATGGGTCCAAAACCTCAAACCGGGGTTCACTCCGTCCGACGTCGAGCACACCCTTTGGTCCCAATCCGACCCAGACCTCGCCCTCGACCTCTTCCGCTGGACTGCCTTACAACGCGGCTACACTCACACCCACGTCACCTACTTCACCATCATCAAAATCCTCGTCTCCAACAAGCGCTACGGCCTCGCCGAGACCCTCATCGAAGAGGTACTCTCTGGTGCTTGCGACATTAACATTCCTCTTTATAACTACATTATCAAGTTCTGTTGTGATAGAAGATCGCTCTTTAATCGAGCCTTTGATGTTTATAAGAAAATGTATAATTCCGAGAATTGTAAACCCAATTTACAGACTTATTCCATGTTGTTTAATCTGTTGCTTAGAAGGTTCAATAAGTTGAATGTTTGTTATATGTATTTGCAATCGGCTAAGTCGTTGTCGAAGCAAATGAAGGCCGCGGGTGTGATTCCGGATACTTATGTGTTGAATATGATTATAAAGGCGTACTCGAAATGTCTTGAGGTTGATGAGGCCATTCGGGTTTTTCGTGAAATGGGGTTGTATGGATGTGAGCCGAATGCGTATACTTACGGGTATATAGTGAAGGGGCTGTGTGAGAAAGGGAGGGTTGGTCAGGGTTTTGGGTTTTATGAGGAAATGAAGGGGAAGGGTTTGGTTCCGAGTAGTAGTAGTTATATGATTTTGATTTGTAGTCTTGCTTTAGAACGAAGGTTTGAGGATGCGATTGGGGTTGTTTTCGATATGTTGGGGAATTTGATGGGTCCTGATTTGTTGACTTATAAAACGTTGTTGGAAGGTCTGTGTCGTGAAGGGAGGGGCAATGAGGCCTTTGAATTGCTTGATGAATTGAGGAAGAGGGATCGTTCGATGAGTGAGAAGATGTACAAGGCTTTGTTAAATGAATTGCATTTTCTATGTCGTTAGTTGGCTCAATATTGCATTCTTCTGAGTTCAATTGAAGACGTCTATTAACTACCACTTCATGACGAGTAATAGTACTTATGTAATTCTGATTCACAGTCTTGCATTGGAATGGTGGTTTGAGGATGTGATTGAGGTTGTGTTTGATATGTTGGGGAATTCGATGGGTCCTGATTTTTTGACTTACAAAACCTTGTTGGAAGGTTTGTGTCGGGAAGGGAGGGGCAGTGAGACCTTTGAACCTCTTGATGAATTGAGGAAGAGGGATTGTTCAATGAGTGGGAAGATTACAAGACTTTATTGATTGGATCGCATTTTCCAAGTTGAGAGTAGATTCAATATTTCAGTCTTCTAAGTCATTTGAAGACTACAACTTCATGAGCAAATCAAGCATCTGGAAAGAAATATATAATTTAATCACTGGCTGATTCGTCTCAATTTATGAATTTCTGCATCTCAGATTCATATAGTGCTGTGATGGTATGAGAAGTTCCCTGAAGATCTATTCGCATTGTCTTCTGTATGTAGGGCATCATTGGAATCGTCCAGAAAAGAGCAGTCTTGTGCTGGCTGGTTTTAACAATATATTCTATGTTGTCCAATTTTGATATTGGTTGTTACTGTAAAATTGTTTTATTTAAATGGACACTTTATAGTCATTATAGAATCAGGTTACTATTTCATGAAACACTCAAATAAGCAGTGAATGATCTCGGTGCTTATTTTGAAGAACAGAGAAAATAGTTTTATCTTGTCAGGGTAAATAGGTTGCCAAATATGATGTTCAGCGTTTGGAGGGTACAGGGTGAATAGAACTTCTAAACATCTTATATGCTTATTGTTCTCTGGTTATTTCATCTTGTCATGCCTTCAGCATTGGAAACTTTGACGATACTCTTTTTGCCAGCACACGACTGTAAGCTATCTTTGCTTATTTCCTTGCTTTGCAACCCAGATTGGATGTTGGGGACAAAACTTAATTGGTTAATTCAGTTTAGAAATCTTGACACCCAGATTGGATGTTGAGTGTAAGTCTTTAGTGGCGTTTTCCAATAAAGCATCATTTTCTAACCTATGCAGATAATTAAACTTAACCTATCTTCATTCATATCTTATCTGTGAAAGCTATATAAGTTACTTTCAAATGGGCACCAGTTAATGAACTCATATTGATCCTAAGCATGAATAGTTTTAGGAACATGGCTTCTAAAGGGTAATAACAGGCCATAATTGCACTGAGATTTTTGTTGTGGAGTTGATGCTATGCAGAATGCAAGATTGAAGATGTGTGAGGTACGCTGCTACCATTTTAAACCAATTTGAATGCATAATTTTCTCCTTGTTCTAGCTTGTAATGATTAACTATTTTATTCTTATATCGTACCTCCATTTGTATTTAGACTCAGTGCAGGCCGCAAGAAAGTGAAATGTGAACAACTACCCGAGAGTATTGTTTCCAAGACTTCTGACTTGGAAATGTGATCATTATGGGGCCCCCTGGATAAAGAAGTCTGTCAATTTATTAGTGATATGGCCTTGCAGGTTGCATTACTTTAGTTATTTTACTAAAGGGCCATGCTGTTTTTACTTTGTTTGTTCAGCCACTTTTGCTTTAAGGCAAATCTTGGGATGGAAAATCGTCTTACTGGCAAATCTAGGTCAGAGTAGGAGGAATTGTTTTTGTTGCCTTGCTTGTTGACTGAGCACATGAACTGCGGGTGCAGAGATATGATTTTTCCATCCTAAAGTTTGCTTGTAGAGGCAATTTTTGAAAAAATAAAGTTATTTTTTGGCATGTCTGGATTTCTGTAATTGTATAAGCTTCATGAAGAAATTTATTTCTGTTTTGAAAGAATGGGGTTATGATTGTGTTTTTTTATCACCTTTTGGAACCAATGGAAGAAGATTGGAGTTTGAATTGCACTTTGCATTGTTTGATGTTTTTTTCTTTTTCTTTTTTTAATCGCATTAAACAGGGTATGTATAGGTTAAGGTTATGCCTTTGGTTGAGGTTCTTGTGATGGCAGCCAAGACACAACTACTGGCTTTGGTTCTTGCTCAGATACAGATGATGGGGAATGAGTAGAAGTGGGAGTAGGCTTAGAGGTTTCTTGAATTGTAGGTTGTGATAACTGATAAGTGTGATCTGTAGTGTTAAAAATTGACTGCTCACTCTCTCTTTCCGCCTTTAATAAATACTAATGAAATAATGGGAATTGTGAAGTGCCCAACTGGGTACTCTTTAAATTGAGTTGAGTGGTCATTGACTAGTATAGTGTGTGTGTTTATATATATATATATATATATATATACACACACATACATATATATACACACATACACATCTAGATATGCTGTCAATGTTGTTCAGGAACACAGATGGGCTGATTTAAGTCCACCTTTCCTTCTTCCTTTTTTACAGTCTGATGTAAACCAAGATTACTCTTATGTTAATGAAAAAAATCTGATTTCTATTTATTAAAAAAGGCTAGTATATTTAGGATAATCTTGGTTACAAATAGGGCTCCATTAAAACTGGCTCTGTTACCTCTGTATAAACTTGGTTACAAATAGGGCTCCATTAACTTATAATGCTTCTTGAATTCAACTTTGAAGCTATCATGATTTGGGTGGAAGGAAAAGCATGGAACACAGAAGAGAAACTGTAATACAACAAATTCATTCCTTTCAGTTTTTTTGGCTTTTTAAATTTAAAATTGAATAAATAAACAATGGAATGAAAAATTCGAAAGAAGTCTCAAGGAAGACATAAGTAAGTTCTGGTAGATCTGTGGACAAAACCCTCGTATCTTTTTTTCTAATAGTTCAAGAATTCCATATTTATTTAGATGTGACTTAATAACAGTTGCAAGATAGTTTACAAATCATGTAAGAAAAATAATATCCACTTTAATCAAATGTGGACATCTTCTATGTTTTCTTTATGGAAATCCAGAATTTATATGTCAAGAGCTATATAGTGTCTATCATTTGATTTTTTTTTTTTTTTTTTTGTGAGCTTTGGATAGGATTTGATATGGGTTTTGTAACTTTCTTTCTATTAACCTCTCATAATTCTCAATTTATTATATGAGTTAGTATTGATGCTGATTTTGTGGATTTTGTGTATTTGATCTGAGAGTTTGATGGGGATTTTGAAAATTCTATTCTATGTTTATGTTTAGCTAATTTGATAATTGAAATTTGGCACCTACATGCTTATAGTCATAGATAAAGATAATTCCAATACATGCCAGTTCTTGTTGGTTTAGGTGGTAGTGGAACTTTAATTGAGAAAGATAAAAAGTCTCTGGTTTTTCTTCTTGAATGAACACACTGATGACTTGAGAGACTTTCAAACAAAGACAAGTGAGTACTAAACAGTGATTTTTAACCGGTTTATTACTGGGACCCCCTTTGGGGGGTGGTTAGGATGATTGATTGAATGAAATTCTCATCCTCTAATGTTTAAAATAATCAATTCTTTAAATTAGTTAACTCTTATTACTTATCAAAAAAAAAAAAAATTCTTTAAATTAGTTAACTGGATTTGAGAGCTCTTTCAAAAGGGTCAACCTCAACAGAATAAAGTCTTAGTAACAACAACTATTTACATGCTGGCTAACAATCTGTTTGTGCTAAACAGACTGACATGACCATGAATTATGTTGATGACTTTCATGTTGTACTCTAAGGCTATGCTCCATATCAGCAGTTCCCATGTTTAAAGATTTCATAGAAATGTACAATATCCTATGAGAAAGATGTTTATGTGCTAAACAGTTCCAAGTAGTCCCTTAATGTATAAACAATATCATCTAAAATCCTTCTCAATTGTTGGCTATGTTACTAGATTTAACATTTTGTAGTTTGTGTACTAATGGCTGCTCCTGCTTAGTTGGGTAGTTCTACTTCTTCTTTGGTGCCATCTCTGCTGCCACCATGTCCAAGGTCACCACCAGTGTATCCAGATTTGTACGACAAGATCTGGGAAATGGCTAAGGTTCAAGTGCTTGAAAGAGAGATTGGCTTTCTTGAGGTCCGTTTGTTTTATTTTATTATATAATTAATTGTGATTATTTAAAATCAGTAAATGGATTCCTTTGTTTTGTTAAATGCTTAACTAATGGATTCTAGGCTGTTTGTTAGAATTTTCATTGATCTTATATGGTTGTAAATTGGTGAGCTTGTGTTTTATGTAATTGTTTCTCTTTATCTAATGACTTCCAAGGTCATGAATTAGGTACTGGAAGTTGTCTCTTTTAGTGCACCCGGATAAATGCCCTCATCCTCTTCACCACATGGCTACCCAGCATTTATTGTGGGCCCTAGTGGAACTATCATATCCCTTTGTTTTGCCAAATGCAAGTCACATGGTAGCATCAATTCATCATCAACTTGTTTTGACATGAATGGTAGAATATCATATTTGACTTGTGTGTTAATGAATGATCATTCTTTTGGGTAAACACAGCAATCTCTCCCATTATCTATAGTGCCCATGGCATCCTCATTTGATTGGACAGTTAACTTCCTTACCTTATTCCAGGAAAGGCATATTTTTCAACAGCTATGCCCTTGAAATTTGTCCGTTCCAATTCCATAGAAAATGCAAGGCCAACCTTGTTTGCATGTGCACGTCTGAGATTAAAAATTAACACACTGCAATAGTTTCTCTATACGTCTTCCAAAAGGCTCAGGGCATCCACCTTTCTGTCCTGGATGGCATATTTTAGTTCTTCTTGCTGGTCCATCATATACTGCAATGTAGTCAATTTTTTACATTTGCAACTTGTTTATCTGCCATTCATGGTTTGATTAACAAGTGAAATTACAGCTAAAAAGTGCCTGTCTCTAATATTTATATCTGTTAGTCATCCGAAAAGAATTATTATATACATTTTGCTGTAAACCTAACAATAAAATGAAAATTTGGGACTGAATTGTGTTTTAGTTTATCTCATGATGCCAATAAGTCTTTGAGTAGTAACAATGCCATAGAATTACCAAGAGAATTTACTGGCATCTTTTTACAGTCTTGCCTTATTCTAGATACTATTACAAACCATAATAATAAAAATCTCCTTCTGGCTCTTGCAGGTCGAGCCAATTTGCGTAGACATCAGTTCTTGCAGGTCTATGGGCAGGCCTAATCTAATTTCTCCAAGTACTTTTTAAGCCACTCTTTTAGTACAAATAGCCTTTTCATTCCACATCCTATTAACATCTTCATATACAATACCCAAGAAAAATTAAATCATCTTGGAATGAGCAATTAATATATTTATTAAGGATTACTATCAAAGTGAAAAGTGGCTTGGGGTCTGACAACTGAGATCCAGGATTAATGTAATTCTGAAAATAAGAGTGAGAGCTGAGATTCTGGCACTGTTCTGATAATTTAGGATAATTTACTTCTTTTACGTATGGTTTTGGAAAATCCTGAGTCTATATTTTATGCTGAAATTGTGTTAACATGTAACATGTGCAATCAGCCACTGCAAAATAAAAAAGAGGCTGTGGATTAACAAGACTATAGATTTGGCTAGTTCTCAAGTTGTGTACAAAGGAAATAGAATTCACTGGTGTAATATGTTTGCAGTTTGAGCCTTTGATGATATCTAGGGCATTTGTTCGAGATTATATATATTTGGTCTATTAGTAACCTGTATATTATAAGAAATATAAGTAGGATGCAGCTTAGACATTAGCTTGGGTCTACCCTTAATCCAACTTGACTGTATGTTTGAATACGGGTTGATGGGGGGAGAGAGGAGGTGAGTGAAGAAAGAAGGGGTCTCCAGAATGCATTGTAATTAGTGTGTTGTGAGCATATAGTTTTAATTTTTATTTATTGTCTACCGGTCTCTACTGCTGTACATTATTCCCCAAAGAGTACACTGACTTGGTGTTCAATTAGGTTACCTGAGAATGCAGATAAACTTTTATGTTAAAAAAGTGTTGTTATTGTTGTGCCTTTTTTTTTTCTTTTCTTTTCTTTTTTTTAATTTTTTTTATAGGTAATCAGAAAACTTATATTAAAGAGGGAAAAAAAATAAATGAGAATTACAAGATGTTCATGATGATGAACAACAACACAACACAACAGCAACGCAACAACAGCACAGCACAGCACAACACAAAAGCAAGAAAGAAGTCAAGAAACTAAGCTAAGGGAAGGCATAAACTCAGAGAGAGAAGAACACTCAGTAAAACCCCAACAACGAGATCACTCCATTAGACTGCGTTGGCATAAAATCTTTAACTCCTCCAACGTTTTCTCTTTATCTTCAAAAGATCGACGATTTCGCTCCAACCACACAATCTACATTAAGCACACTGGAACCAAATTCCAAATTTCCAAATTATGCTTCCCAAGCCATTGATGCCAACTAGATAACAAACCCGCCAACGAACCCGACATAACCCAATGAATACCAAAAGCCTGAAGCATGAAAGCCCATAGGGAATGAGTAACAGGACAATGAAGAAGAAGGTGGTCTACCAACTCCCCATCATAGCAACACATACAACACCAATTAGCCAAAGGGCAACCCTTAAGCATTAGATTATCCAAAGTGAGGATCCGACCATGTGCAGCAGTCCACAGAAAGAACGCCACACGCTTAGGAATCTTTGGTTTCCAAACACCCTTCCAAGGAAATAAAGAATTCGAGACACCCCAAATCTCATGGTAGTAAGACAGGGTGTCGAACTTTCCATCCCCTTTTAGCTGCCAGCAAAGAGTATCTCTCCTATCACCCCAAGGAATACGGGGTTGGATAAGCTGAAATAGAGAATAAGAAGCAGCCAACTCCCAATCTTCAAATGCTCTATAAAACCTTAAATTCCACACACTAACAGTACCCCCTTCTGGAGCCCACAATACCTCAGAGATGCAAACATCTTTTTTTTTTTAAAATAAAAGGATTTAAAAGGTCTAACACTAGAGACAACTAGGTGGAGATCATAGTACTCACACTCTATTCTCTTGTTAACAGCTTTAAGAGAACCATTTTGAGATAATTCCATAGAATGTATAATCATCAATTTTGTAATTTTGTATAACTTTACTAGTCATGTACTTTTGCTATCACTATTAAGTTTTTTTAGTGCTTTCTACCAGTACTGTAGTTTACATTATTTAATTCAAAAAGTCATTTGATTGAGGCAAAAGTTGTTCATGAGCAGCTTTGTTCAATGGTGTAGAGGTAAACTTCAACCTGGGTTGAGCTGTGCTCCTCTTATCTTTAACTTTTCGATCAAATTAATTACTAAGTTCAAAATTGTGGCAGTATTTGCTGAGGTTAGTTTCTCCTATTTAAATGTTTGATATGTCCATGAAGTAACTGTGTTGCTGTGCGTTTTAGCAAAGTTATTATTTTCAAGGCTCAGTTTGTTTATTTATTTTATAATGAAATTCAAGAAAATTCTGTTTTGTATAACAAGAGTGCATTTTTGAAGGAGTTGAGCATTCAAGATATACTTTTGGTTCACTAAACTAGATGGAACTTTTGGGTATTTCACACCAGAATACGCAGATACCTTCTTTAATTTTCTTTGACTTAAGATTAGAAGTATTATATTTTTTCTAAACTTTTCTATGCTCATAAAAATCTATAGTTGATTGTCCTTCAAATAATCAAGACTAACCAAGATTAGATTTTAAATGTAAGCATCAGACAAACATTGAACCTTCAGAAGAAATCACTAAGTGAAAAGTTGAGTGGGTACATAGGCTTACAGCATTTTACATGACTACAAAATAGCAGTCCCTTGTCTATTTCACCATTCACAATATAGAGCCACTTTCTAAAAAGACAATTGATGTGGGGAAAATAATATGCAATGTGACTTGTGAAGACACCATCTTTGAACTCAAAATTGTATTCTATCTAGTTAGTTAGGACTTCATTGTGCCCCTCAAAACATGAGAGCTAAACTGATATTTCTGCAGAGCCTTCTGCACTGGTACTGCATTACTCTCATTCCTTGCTAGATGCATGGATTTCAGCTTATAAGTTTAGTGTTAGTTTCATGCGAGGGCCATTCAATTCATTTTTAATACATTTTATTTGTACATGTGTATAATGTGCGTCCATTATGTCATTTGCAAGAATTTGGTTATTTTTTTATGCTGCAGCTTTGAGATAGGAATTTGGGGGCTGGGGTTTTGACAGCAACTGTATGCTGCTGTTAATATTGTGGTGATGGTGGTGCTTGTGCGTGTAAATTCCATTGTTTTGTGTGTTCTGTTTATCTTGTTGCTGTCAAGGTTCCATGGTTAAAGACATACAAACTTGTCTTCTCCAATATATTTTAGACAGTACTTGAACATTTCTTTAATGAAATGCTATGGAAACAAAATAGAATGGCTTTTGTCCCTGCAAATTTGTCTCATGGGATAAACAAATCCTAAAGTAGATATTTGTTATTCATATATCAAACCCATTTGTTGATATTGCCTTTTTTCTTTTTTGCTTTGCTCCTTTTTCTGCATACCTCACCATAGTCATGTATAAATTGTTGTTATCACTCTGGTTTTTGATCAATTATCAATCCTTGTGGTACTGACATTAAACTTTCATGGATGACTGAACAGTGACTGGACAGGTGACTACCAAGGTTGATTTGTATAGCTTTGGAGTGATTTTGATTGAGCTAATCACAGGTAGAAAGGCACTCAATGATTTTTGCGAATGCATGATATACTTCCATTAAGTCCTCTTGATTTCCAATTCTTTTGCTTGTAATTTTTAATTTTTTTAATCTGTGAAAGTAATATATCTAATTCTTTCCGTGTACAAAGTTTGGGATGAATCCAGTCTTTTCTTTGTTGTTGCTGATAGTAGCAATTGTTCTGGAAAGCAAGTAGTTTTTTTACCATTTGTCTAGGGAAGTTATGAAACATAGAGTTTTGTTGTCCCATGTTTGTGGCAGGCTTTGAAAGAAGCACTTGCACAAATTCGAGTTTGCTCTAGATTGGACGGGCTTTTGCTGAAAATGAAATTCCTAAAATAACCAAGGGTAAACTTTTCTCTTGTTGTTGGGGCACTGCTTGGTTACTTTTTTAAAACAGGGCTTCTGGAAAGTATGTATACTGGGTTCTGAGACAGCTCTGATCCATGGCAGGTGAGGAGGGACTGCGCATCAGCCTTACTGTGTTTTGCAAAGAAGAATAACGTCCCCATTATTTTGGTCATTTGGTACATATACGTTGTCCAAGTCTTAAAGGAAGCCAACATTTTTTTTGACATGTCTATCATCCATTTTTCAAGTTGGTAACTTTTGTTTGAGAGTGAACTCTTTGGGCTGGATTTGCAACTTAAAAAAGTGTTTAGCTGCACATATTGTGAAAAACATTTAGGAAAATATATTAGATGGTATTAATGCAATTGTGTTTATGCTTATATTTTGAATCGGGTTATTAAATTTTGATCAATGTGAAAGAGGGTATCCAATTTTTTTTTTAAGAAAATACTTTTTTCAATGTTTACGAACTATTGAAATTGATCTCAAGATACCCTTTATCAATGGTTGAGTGCATGTGGTTAAAAGTAAGAAGCATATTTCAATCTACATCTATGTATATATATTTCAACAGTTTTTAATAATACTTTAACATTCATCAAGTGTTGATAAAGGTGTAGTATTTTTTTAGACAGTTGCATAGGTTGTAAAAATATGTTCCCAACATAGATTTCAGTGAGGGTTTTTGACAGTCATTTCAGCCGTTGAAAATGCATTTCTCGATGGATACTAGCACTTTGAAATGGTTTCAATCGTTGAAAATAGTCAAATTTCTTGTGGTGTGGGGGCATTGATCAATTCAGTATAGAAATCTTGACTCCTCCTATAGTTTATATCTTATTACGGGTTGAAGGTTGCAGATCGTATGATGCGTCGGGGTTGAAGATTGTTGATTAGGTTCAAGTTTCTGTTGAATGAACAAGGTGCTTGTTAGTCATTCCCCATTTTCCTTTTTTGAATGGATATAAATTATTGGAAAATATATTTGGATGTCAGCACTTGTAACTTTCTCATTGTAATTGATATTTTCATTGGATATTACTATTAGCAATAGGCTGTGCTCTTTTTCCAGTAGGTGACGTGCTCATTGGAAGTTGTCATATTGTTCTTGTTATCATATGGCTAGTTAATTGAGTTCCAATATTCTTAGGATCATATTATTTCAAGGTATAATCAAATCTTCAGATTCAAAAAAAAGAAAAAAAGAAAAAAGTCTTCATTAAAAGCCAAACATATATATTCTATATACGTATGGAATGCAAAATCATAGACAAATGATGGGAGGGTTGAAATTCACTTTTGGTGTTTAATATTGATATAGATACTGATTTTCGTCAAAATTTTAGTAGAAGTTCCATTATCGTAAAATAGATATAGATACTTAAATACTAATTTTCATCAAAATTTTAGTAGAAGTTCCAATATCGTTTTTAAAGAAAGACAAAGTTTGAGTACATACTTGATTGTAGTTATTAACTATAATTCCACTCAATATCTTTTTATTGGATGTGAACTTTGACAAATCTATCATTGAATTATATTTTTTTCTAATATTCTTCATATTTACAAAATTTTCATAAGATCAAATATCAATAGTTATATCATTAATCGAATATTTAAATTTTAAATTCTTTAGTCCAAAATTATACATGAAAAATAAGTTTAAGGATCGATGGTAAATAAAATTTGACTGACACGAAATTTGACATGTGTGTTAAGAATATAAAGAATATGCAATTCAAATTAATAGCATAGCATTTGTGGCATTGTCATGCTAACAATTTTATTTTATTTTAAATCTTTTAAAGTACACAACCCTGTTGTGGGTTATTAGTGAAATGCAAACCCTGTATAATCTAATGCTTTAAGCCCTTGTGATATTGTTTTATATATAGATAACAGAGAGGTTTGTGTTACACTAAAATCTCAAGGGATTTGAGTGTTACATAATTAATAGTTTATACATTAAACAATATCACATGAAGGTTAATTGTTGCAGTCAAAATCTCAAGGAAGTTTTGTGTTTTGTTAGGAGAAAACACGGGGTTATGTGTATTTTTTTTTCCCCTTAAAAAATGAATGAAAAAATGATAACTGAAGTAGTAGTGCTCGTTGAGATCATTTCATTGTCAAGCTTTTATTTTAAGGATTGAATTGAACGGTGAACAATCCATAAAATACTGAATGCATCTTTAATTTTTTAAATATTTAATCTAAACCTTGACATAAGTCCATTTCAAATAGATAGAATTCTTTTCCGTTTGTTGGTGGCCTTGACTTTCTTTAGCATCTTGTCAATAGCCTCTTGCAGTTGAGTGTCCCATGCTCCCAAATGTATTTAAAAATGACAAAATGAAAGGGATTAGATACAAAATATTTCTTGAGAAACAAACAAAACAAATTAAGTGTATACTATGGTTCTACTTTGGAGTGAAACTTACGCAGTTTATGGAGGGTGTTGGAATAGATCTAGCTACACCATCTGTTTCTGATATCATTGTACTTAATAATTTAATCTTGTTTTTCTTTTACCATACATTAAATAGTTAAGTTTGGAAAGTTTTTGCCTTGTACACATGCATGCTGGACATGTTTGCACCATCTCAAGAACAATACCAAGATTTTCCAGTTCTATTTCCTTTTTATTATTATTATTATTATTATTATTATTATTATTATTGTGGTTTTTTTAGGTTTGTAATGAGAGGCACTTTTCATCCTGAAATTAGTTACCATTTTGTCATAGAAGTTTGGCATCATGGTATAAAATGGAGTGTCTACAAATTCAAATCTTCTCAGTTATTATGTTTAAAAATTTGAGGTCAATGAAACAAATATGTATGAGCAGTTACAAATCATTGCTATAGCATCATTTCACTACTAATTTTACTGCGTCTTCAAGGAACATAATTCTTTGACATAAAAATATTTAGATATAGCAAAAAGGTTGGGACCTGTATAATATTTTGGAGGTGAGAAAAATAGTACATATCTTTTTTTTTTTTTAATTAAAATTAAACCGCTTTAGAATATTGAAAGTCTTAAAAATAAGGTTTGGCTTATGTCCAATGTCCTGTGACACTGGACCCGTTGCAATCATGACACATATCTGAAAATGAACACATGTCATGATCATAGCGAGTCCAGTGCACTGGAGGCACTAGACAAAAGTTGCACCCTTAAAAATACTATAAATTTTACTATATAAAGCACACAAATTGATATGGTAATAAATGCAATTGGTGGGATTCAACCAACTAATATATAAATGTGTTTTTTTTTTTTTTTTTTTTTTTTTTTTTGTGATTGGTAAGCAAAAAATTGTAATAATCCTAACATTACTTTACAATTTTGGGCTTTTTTATATGAGATGAGGCTTTTTTATATAAATGGTGAAATCATTAAAAAAAAAAAATTTGGGGCCTTAGGCCCAGACCTTGAGCCACTACTAAAAAGTGATATTGTGAGAAAAAAAAAAAAAAAAAAACTTACTATAGAACAAAATTGAACCGATTTGTATGAGAAATTATGAAGAATAAAATAAAGAAAATAAGGAAAAAAAAAGGAAGAAAAATAGAGAGAACGCAAGGTATTTATAGTAGGGAACATGGTTCAATCTTAGAGAACTACGTCCACAACAAATAACCATTGATGACTAAATCTTTGCTATTATCCTCTATGTTTATAATGAACCACTTGGAAGGATCTTTATAGTTGGCTAAACTCATATACTAAACACAACTTAGGATTATGATTATTTTACTTCCATTTCAAGTAAAATTAGATACAGTGAAAATGGATTTGAGTTATGCAACAAAATTTTTTAGATAATGAGATTTTATATTGTTAAAAAAAAAAAACCCTATAAAAAAGTGGAAGACAATTAGATTTTTGCGATGGATTCCAGTTAATTCAATTAATTAAGTTTTTGATAGTTGGCTAAACTCATAAACTAAACACAACTCAAGATTATGATTATTTTACTTCCATTTCAAGTAAAATTAGATACAGTGAAAATGGATTTGAGTTATGCAACAAAATTTTTTAGATACTGAAATTTTATATTGTTAAAAAAAAAATAACCTATAAAAAAGTGGAAGACAACTAGATTTTGGCGATGGATTCCAATTTTTTTTTTTTTTTTTGAGAAATTTTGATGAGTTCCAGTTAGTTCAATTAATAAAATTTCTGATAGTTGAATAAGAGATTTGGGGTTCAATTCTCACTTATACCAAAAACCGATTGATGTCTTGGTCTGATGATAAAAACATAAATTAAAACTCTAAAATAAAACTAGGTTTTGCACATCTTGTAAAGCTACTATGCAGCTATTAAAGATGTTGATTGTACTTAACATTTTAATTTATCTTATAAGTTAACAAAATCATCATTACAAGGATTCTTTATATATATATAAATTTCCCGTTAGCTTATTCAAAAGCAGTCAAAGTAACGTAAACAAATTAAGGAAATGGAGGTTTAAGTAACCCCTATCTACTATCTTAACTAAGAAGGGTGAGGGACAATTATCTCTTTTGAAGATTGAAGGGCAAATGTATGTTTCAAGAAATTAAAGCAAAGGGTAAAAGAAGAAAGTGCTAATGACATTTTTCGCATAAATCTTTGACTTATACACTTCTTGCTAAAAAAACCTTTGACTTATACAGAAAAAGGTTAAAAGAAGAAAGTGTTAATTTTGCATAAACCTTTGGCTTATACAAAAACTTGCTCAAAAAAACAAAAAAAAAAAAAAAAAAAAAAAAAACTTGCTCAAAAAACCATACCGATTCCTATTAATAATCTTTTTTTTTTTTTTTAATGTAACTGCAAGAACTTTTTTCTTTATGTATTAATTTCGTTTCTAAACGAAGTAGAAAACAATATGAGGTTTTTTTATTATTTTTTATTTTTTTAATAATTTGAAAGTTGGGAAGAGAAATTTGAATCTTGGATTCTACTTTACAAATATTAAGATGTGCCAACTAGTTGAGTTACAAGATTTTTGAGAAAATAACAAAGTTAAATCAAATGAAAATTAGGAGATTCATCATCAATATGTCCTTCACTTGCGCATTTGCTATACATTCTTTACTTGTATTTAGAAATAGTTATTATTTATTAACTTTTTATTGGATTAATATTTTAAAATTTCTACTACTGGATCATAATCTCTCATTCTTCTTAATACACACACACACACTAAATTTCATGTTTTTTTTTTTTATGAGACTCTAAATTTCATGTTAGTTTGATGTTATAGCTTATGCACTATTCGATCCTTAAACTCTTTTTTTTTTTTTTTTTTTTTGCATAATTTTAAAATACAAAATAACCTTGAAAATTTAAATATTTGATAGATGAGAGATAACGATTAATCTCTAATTATCTTCAAATTTTGTAAGTATGGAAGGTATAAGGAAAAAAAAAAAAAAAAAAAACATATTCCAACCATAGATGTTTCAAGATGCACATCCAAGTAAAAAAACTATTAAGTGGTGTAACTTTCTTAAAAGTTATTGTAGGTGTAATTTCCACATATATGCAACTTTTGTGTCAATAAGATGTTATTTTTTATTTGATCTATAAACTCATCTTTTATGCATAATTTTAAAACACAAAGACTTATTACATGAGAGAGAGAGAGTTGTAAAGAAATGTTACACCACTTAATTTTTTTTATTGAATATGAATTTTGACAAATTTACTATTGGATTAAATTTTTTATGCTTGCAAAATTTCAAGATGATTAAAAATAAATAATTATTTCATTGATCAGTTGTCCTTTTTTTTTTGTAAGAAGTTGTATTTCCTTTAAATCTTGTAAAACATTGGAAAAAACAAAAGTTACTCACTTTCTCATAGATCAAAGTACACATATTTTAAGCTATAAGTGCTTTCTAAATTTTTCTTGAAAAAATGAAGAAGCTTTAAGTACCATATCCCATATCACTATTTATACTTAAGAAAAATATTATTCATTTTTCATATGAACATGTAATGTATGTTCTAATTAACTTTGAATAAGAGTTTTTTTTTTTAAATTTTATTTAGACGAAACAAAAATACACACAGGAGAAAGGGAAAAGGGTTTTAACCAAAAAAAAAAAAAAAACACACCACAAAATCCTTTCAAAAGCTATGGTAAGTTTTAACTTTTAAGGAAGAGTAAGACAAGTTATACTACACACAACACACTCTCTTAAACGATATAAGAAAATGATAGAGTTTAGTTATAAAATTAGTTGTAACCTTAGATTACAACCTTACTCAATAAAATAAACATTACCACATATTTTGAAAATCTAATCGTTGAATTGCATATTCTTTATACTCTTAATACACATGTTAATTTTTTTATCAATCAAATATTATTTACTATATGATTTATAAGATTATATTTTATGCATAATTTTAAACTACAAAACTTACAATTTAAACAATTTATTAATGACCTAACTATTGATTTTTAATTTTCTAGAAATTTTGTAAGCATGAAGGATATAAAAAGAAGATGTAATCCAATGACGGCTTTGTCAAAATTCACCTCCAATAAAAAGATATTTAGTAAGATTGTAGCACAAAGTTATAACTAATTTTGCAACTAAACTTTGTTCATTAAAAAAAAAAAAAATCTATTCTTTTTATTAAAAATAACACATACACATGGAAAAAAAAAAGTGTTTTGACCTGATTTTAAAAAACAATTATTATGAAGCTTACACCAAATATTCCTATGTTTAATATTGGTCAACATATATGCCAAAACCCCAAAGATCCCATTTGTAAAAGTCTTGGTCCTCTTGGATACTAGCCTCCTAGGATAAATTTAAAAGTATATAGACTAAAATGAAATTCTCAGAAGGACAAAGGACCATTTCTTTTTTCTTTTTCTTTTTTGGTTTTTTTGTTGTCAAAGGATGAGTAATTAAACCTTTTAATATATATCTTTATCTCCAAAAAAAAAAAAAAAAACCTATTAATATATAAACCAACAGAACAGCGGAGTGACAAACAAACACAAAGCAGCGTAGCCGAAGAGAAGAGTCAAGGGACAGAATGGCGAAGATGAGTTTGACCGCTCCAATTTTCCTCTTGTTGCTCCTTTCCACACTAGGTTAGTACATAGATGAAAAGAAAGACAACATTTTTCAATGAATGATTACCTTCTTAATTCTTGTTATATGTAATTAGCTTTTGTTTTTAATATGTAAGTCTTATGGTATGGGATTAGATCTGAACATTCACGTTAAACATATGGGTTTTTGATCTAATATAGTTTTAAGAATGTCATTTCCAATAATGGGTTCATTTTTTTTTTCTTCTTTTCTTGTTCAGTTTCTGCGAAGAAAGGCGATGTCACTGAGTTGCAAATTGGGATCAAGGTAAATTTTCTCATTTCGTTTTTGCTTTTGTTTTTCTGTTTTTTGTTTTGGGTTTTTTGAATCTGACTCTTTATGTGAATTGAGGTTGTAACTGGAAATGACCTATATCAGACTTGCTTGTATTGGAATGTTGGGTTAGTGGTGAATTTGAAAAATTAACAAAATGAAAATACTTACGTGTGTTGTCTACTAAAGTTCCTCTGTGTTGATTTGTGATGGCATATGTGAAGGTATCTCATTTATCCGATATAGACATCCTCCCTCTTAGACTAAGTCCACACGCTATGAGAAGGAGGATACATAAAAGATAATTATTGAAATATGTGAGAGTGAAGAATTCGCTAGACAGTAAATTTTTTATGGATAATAGGGTTGAATAATTGAATTGGTAAGCTTTCTACACCGGGTATGACCTTTATTTTTTGTAAGTTACATACATAGCTGGTCAATCTTGAACCCATGATCCCACTCTCCATCCTATTGTTATGGAAGTAGGATGCGCTAGGATTTTGACGGTTTTGATCATTTGTTTGGAAATTAAGGAGAGGACAAGGACCCTTGTGAAAATTGGTTGATAACCATAGAACCTAGTAGTTTGTTGGAACTCTAATAGTTTGTTTGGTACCCCTTGTATACTTATATCGTAATATTCGCCTAAAGTTTCAATCTTCTTATATTTGTATTATTCCCATATGAATTGCCTGATATATGCCTAACTTTGTTTTGCATCAAATCTAATATGGTCAGATGTCATCAATGAATTCTAGCTCAACTTGCACCTACTCTTCTTATAAGTTCTAGACGAAGCTTCAGGTCATGGGTTTCAGACTCATCTGGTGTCTATGTAACTTACCAATAATAATAAAAAAAGGTTGGATGTCATTAAAAAAGTGAAGATTCTCTGTCATGATCAATGCCATTCAAGATTCATAGACACCCGATGAGTCTTAAACCCATGACCTGAAGCTCCACCTAGAGCTTACCAATAATAAAAAAGGTTGGATGTCATTTAAAAACTGAAGATTCTCTGTCACGATCAATGCCATTCAAGACTCATATAAGAATTCATTGCTTTAACCTGTCTAGCATGTAAGTTACATTTACCAGGACTTCTTGGACCTTCGTTCATCTTTAGACTAAATGATTTGACGGTTAACTCAATTTTGACATACTTATAAAAAGTAAAATAAAAAACTCAATTTTGACATGGATTTGGGAATGACCATTGATACACCAAAAACGTGGGAAATCTCAGGAAGTCTTTTGTGTTCAACTGCTAGACACACTCCTACACCTGACACTATAATTTAAGTCTATGCACCAAGGTTTATATATGCATATTCCTAGTAAAATCTATTTATTCCTTTGGAATTTCTTAGAAAAGGATAGTTTCATACTTTCTCTATCATACTTTTTAAATATAATTATGAAATAGAATTTGTGAGGCTTGAGCTTGACTTCTGCTGATCATGAATATCTTGTGAGTAGAATACATGGTTGGAACTGCTTTACCTATTTTGAATTTCATCTAGCACCATGCAATGGTACTGTCTACAGCACATTTATTTAAATATGTAGGAATGCCTGTGCAAAGTCCAAGAAACATCTGGTTAATTGTGGAAAAATTGTGGAAAATGAAACTAAAAGGTTTTGTGTGTCCCCTTATGAAGAACATGTACAACTTCTTTCTTTCTCCTCTTTAACAGAAAGGACTATAGGTTGCTAATTAAGTCATGCTAAGATGTTTATGGTTCTATTATATGAACTTGATACTTTTTTATTCCTCCATGCTACCAAAAGTGAAATTACTATCTTCTTCCAACTTCAACATCTGAACTAAGTTTGACATAACATTTAAAAAGTGAAAGTACAGTGTATTGGATGAAACGAAAGGAAAACACTGTAGAAATTGATAGTAAGAAGAAATAGTGACCAACTTAAACTTGAATTGGTTTTACCATTATAGAATTACATGTGTAAAAGTGGTGTAGGTATAGGAGTAATTGATAGTTGGTGACCATGGTAAACCAAACCCACTGGTACAATGGTTAAGTTGATGGTGTTTGGTGAGGGAGCCTGCCTGGTCACGTGAATGGGAGGTTTGGCATTTGCAGGCTATATAGGGATAATTTGGAAAACATAATGAAAAAGGATATATAAAAACTAGAAATGCTTTTATATGTGTGTGTGTATAACTGAACCATAAATTTTGGGACGAAGGCTTGGTTATTGTTATAAATATATCATTTGGATGTTCTGGATATGGATATGCAATTAGTTGCAATTAGATGACCACTTTGATATTATTCAGAATCATAGATCATTAATTACTATTTTCAATTTTAGCTCATGCATATGGGTAGGTGCTCATGCATGTATACATAAACAAAAGACATAAGTCCACTATATCTTTTACCAGTCTTCCTAATATGATTTTTTTTTTCTGCTTACTAATTCTTTGCGTCATTTATTTTTGCAGTATAAGCCAGATTCTTGCGAATTTAAGTCTCACAAAGGCGATAGACTTAAAGTACACTATCGAGTAAGTTGCATTGCAGGTTTAGTTGCATGATTGATTACGTGATAATTGTTTCAATAGAAAATGATATTTTTTTGTTTATCAACATATCATTACATGAAAATCACAACATTTCATAACTTGGTCTATGTTATTTTTATCAAGGTTCAGAAATTCTAATTGCCACATTTGTTGAAAATGCTTCTGGTCTGGAAAACTTAATTATTATTAAGGAATTAGCAACTTGCTTGCTCACTGGACAGAAGTCATTTGATGAACTGATCTGGTTAAGAATTCACCTCAGTTATGTATTTAAAGAAGCATAAGCCTCTGTAACAGTTTGAATAAATGTAAAACTTCATCAAATTTTATAGCTGTTGTTATAAAGAAACAACTCTATTTCCTCATAGACAAGGAAATATTTCAGAACCAGGCAAGACAAGTGCATTAAGGGTGTGCACAATTCAGTTCGATTGGTGGTGAGAGGTACCTTTACATCAAACCATTTTTTTCAATTTGAAGAATTCTCAAACCAACACCAACTAGAACTGAGTTTCTCCTTTCTAAGTTACTCTCCTTTCCCCCTCAATTTTCATGGCAAATAAATAAAGCAAAGATAACCTAAAATAAATAGAAATTTGAAGATTGAAAGACATATCTAAACACAAACTGCGGTAGGCGGTCGTCCAATGGGATGATCAAGTTGAGGAAGGGGTTGCATTTGGTTGGAGTGAGTGGAATGGAAGGGTAGTAAATCTCTGCCTGAATGGAGCCAAAAGTAGTGAGAGGCTTGGGTTGATGAGCATGACAGCCATTGCCACCAACTTCACCATGCCATCAAATGAATTGCTTATTTGCATTGACTATTATAGTAGTTTAGATTAAGTTTTTGAATAATCAATTTCATAATTGAATATCGTATTGGATAATTTTGGTCAATTGCTTATTAGTAAGTACAAAATTTATGTTAGATTGCCTCTTAATTAATTAATTAATTAATTTTTAAAAAATAGTATGAATTTATTTATTTATATAGAAGTATTGGTGTTGATTAAATTATTATTCTTGAATTAATTATGTTTATGTTTCTCAAGAGAAAACCAGGGTCAAAGCAAGTACCACTTAGAAAACAATATTAATAATGCATTTAAGCTTTTTGTATTATATTTAAAGTTTGCACTGCAAAATCCTAATAACTAAAGATGATTGATCTCTCATTTATTGTTGACTTCCTGATTTTCTTTCGGTTTTCAGTAACATAGTCATAGTAATTCAGTACGAGTGATAATTTCTTCCCTTTCCTTGACATTGCTTGTATTGGAGGCCTAATTGCCTCATTTCTCATGTTGACTAAATTGTTTTTTTTTTTTTTTTGATAAGTAATAAGTTTTATTGATATCAAAAATTGTTCCACACACACCCACACACATTTATATATATCCTTAATGTAATTTGGTACTGGTAGCAGTTAAATTTGTTCATGTCATTGATTGAAAATACAGGAAGGGTTGGATTTGTCCAATGAATGAAAGAACTATATTTCCTTGAATGTCACCAGAAATATTTATTTAAATACAACTTGTATGTATGCATAGATACATTCACATGTATACACACAAGATAACTTTTTCTTGTTACAAGGTAAAATATTAGCTGAATTTATTTTAAATTGGTATATGGTTCAGTTGTAACTTGTAACTCTATAAGTGCATTATAGTTTCTGCTTTTATTTTGCAGGGAACACTTACAGATGGAACTGTTTTTGACTCTAGTTTTGAAAGGGACTCTCCAATTGAGTTTGAGGTTGGGACTGGTCAAGTTATAAAAGGTATGTGGTGCATTAACAACCACGTACTGTTTAAGTACTGATTCTCCTTCAGTCATTGCAATTACCTAGGTCTAGCATTTGAATTGCTCATGCATGCGTGTGCATGAATATGAGTGTGATGAATGAAACATCAATAAAAATGATCTAGAGTGCAAAAATGGGCAACAAAACAGGGATTTGAATCCAGACCCTATTCAGAGGGGAGAGAGAGCTGTATCACAAGGGTTGGTGGTAATGCTCATTATCATGGAATCTAATATTTGTTAAATCTATAAGTTACAATGAAGACAAATGATTTGCAAGCCCCTTGAAATCCGTTAAACGATATTTGATGCATTATAAAGACCTTAATATGAGAGAGAGAGAGAGAGAGAGAGAGAGAGAGAGAGTCCAAAGGTTTACATTTTGTAATAATTAGCTTTTGTGGCAATTGCCAAGAGCCATGTAGCTCAATTGACGCCACAGAGTATTTCCAACAAAGACATTTAGAGTTCAAATCTTCACTCCCCTATCATAACTATTAATGAAAAAAAAAAAGCTTGGTGGCAATTGCTTTATATCTAAGTTCAGCAGACTTTGAGCTGTGTGCTACTTGGATCTTACTTAATGGAATTTCAATGTACACATGGCTCAGCTTAAGGTTCCTTTTCTTTTCAATTATAGTGGTTCAAAACTAGAAGCAGTCTTATGTTTATAATGAGGCCCATCTTTGTATCTACACTTGGCTCATCATGGTGAATGTTGGACTGCTGCTAGATATTTTGCATGGAGGTTTCTAATGGCTGAAAAACTTCTTCTTTCAGGGTGGGATCAAGGGTTGTTGGGAATGTGTGTAGGCGAAAAGAGGAAGTTGAAAATACCTTCAAAACTTGGTTATGGGGACCAGGGTTCTCCACCAACCATCCCAGGTAACATTTTCTCTCATTTCGTATTATAATCTAAACATATTGCTACTCAATATAATTAAAATTAATGTTTAACAGTGTCAAGATTGAGTGCTGATATAGTAGAGTTATCTTTCGCACCATCCCCATGAGGGTACCCTGGTTATGGGCTCATTGGCCTAGGATGGACATAAACTTGGACTTGGAGGTCCTAGGTTTAATCCACTGCACTATCGTTCTATGGCATTTCCTGGGTGTCTCATGGGAATAGCTAGGGTTGTCTATGATATATTTAAAAAATTACTAATAAATAAAATAAGATGCCATGGAATTTCAATTGAGCAACAATTATATATATGCACGGACACACATGTATGAAATAATTTTCCTTTCTAATTTTCAAACTTGAGTTGACAAATTTCTGCCATGTATTTGACAGACATTAAATTTTTATAACTAATTTTACCATTTTTTAAATGAAGGATCATACTTCTAATTAAGAAAAATCCTAATGGTTAAACATTTAACGATAACCTCTCTGCTTATAGAAAGGCAATACAAGAAAGAAAACACTTTGCACATGATAATAAAAGTTATCATTATTATTTTTTTGTTTCATTAACATATGCATGTGGGAAGGTTTAATTCATGTTTACAAGAGAAAGAACATAAATTTAGTAGCTATCAAAAAGAAAAGTACTATCTTTTCTTGGAAAGACACTTGTAGAAAACTTTAGTTCTTTACTCTTTTCATCTACCTTTGATACTTCATAAGAATTTCTTGGAGAAAGACAAGGAATATGTTTCAGCAAAAGTTTGCTCTCCTTCCACAGCAGCTCTTTTTTCTCTTTACTTTCTTGTTTCCTCTAATTTTTTTTTCTTCTCAATTACGGCAGTACTTTTTCTTTAGGAAGCTAAGAGAGTTTTTGGATTTGACTTAGCCTCCAAAGCTCTACTCACAGTACATGTCAATATTAGCATAATTAAGTAAAAGACAATAAAAAGTTGAATTTGTATAGTTGCTTGTCGTGTTTGTCTCTTATGTGAAACTATACGTGTTATACATCATTGTTCAATATGGGTTAATTTGTATTTGTTTGAAAATTACAGGTGGTGCAACACTGATATTTGAAACAGAGCTAGTTGCAGTGAATGGAAAACCATCAAGCGATGAGAAAACAAATGATGATGAGCTGTAGGCGGAAGAATTGTTTATTAGTAGTTTCGGTGTCCCTGATATCTTAATTTTGTGCCACCAGATTGTCTTTTCCATCAGACTATGATTTTGAATGTTAAATGACTAGATGGTCTATTTATCTTGAAATGGAAGAATTTCTATGCAAGCCATTTTATTTTTCTTATTTCTTAGTTTGGATAACAAGTATTCATGCTTCAACTGTGATCAGTGTCTGCCTAAACTAGGCTCCATATATAAGAACATTTTGAGATTTATCTGGAAGCATAAGTCTCCTCACTATAGTGGGAGTTTTTGGTTATCAACATGGAGTGATTTAGAGATGAGTGTTAATGCCTAGTTGTCTACCATCGACTTCTATTGTAAAACTTAGGTATATTTCTTTAGTTGTTGAACCTTAGGTCATTCACTTAAGTTCAATCATATGTGCTACATTGATCAATGTAACCACACGGTTGGATTTAACTTTCAAAGGCCAAGCCTGTATAGATGTTGAATGATGCCAACCAACTGACCTTGGTTAACAGGAGACTAGTTCTATCGACTGCTGTTCTGGGGATTAAGAGGCTAATTTGGAACTTCTCACTAAATTTAACGTGGCATTTTGTAATTGGCTAAACAAATTTTTGCCTCCTACAATTGCACTTTCTCCTACTCAAAAATGATTTATAAATTTATAATATGTATATAAATAAATATAAAACTCAAGTAGTCGACTCAGGGTGAGGCCAAATGAAACATTTGTATCCCAGGAGTTGCAGCTATTTAGCAGAGACATTGTTTATCGAGTGTATGCTTCTAGTTCCAGAGGATTTACTAGAGGTATGGCAACCTTGTTTTAATGAGGTAAAAACTTGTAATTTCATGCTTTCTTTTTTAATATTGTTACATGTTTTTATTTTACTATAATACATCTAACAGTAACAGCTTTTCTTACGGACCTCTATCATATCAATTAACAAGTTGTTACTACTATAACGAATACCTACAAATGCAATTTTATATCTTTGAAAATTTTACACATGAAAATATTGTAATTTTTGTTTTTTTGGCAATGGTTAGAAATTAGGAGTGTACCAATTCATGTCTTATATATCTTGGATCTACTTTGGAATTTGAGGTTAGGATTTTATGCAAAGAAATTAAAATAATGGCATAATAACCTATTGTGTTATGGGTAAGTATTTCCAATATCAAAGAGGTCCTTGGACGACTAGGCTCTTTAATCAATAACCAATTGGAAAGATAAAAAGCTTTCATTCAATAATGTACAACCCCATACTAACAAATAATATACATCCAAATATATCAAATTAGAATTGTCAAAAAATTTATAAGATTCATCCAAATAAATCCAAAAATTTAGAGGATGATAAGTCTGCTCCAGAAATTTTGTTTATGTTCATGAAACTTGAAATTGAAATTCCATTGAAAAATGTCCTTGTGATAAATTAATGTAGCTTTTTTAAATATGAAGAAATTTTTTTAATTCCAACTTGGTTACTTTATAAGAAAAAAATAAATAATATATAATAAGTTGTAATTGATGAAGTATAATATGAAACATTCAAAGTGGGACAGATTATCATGCTTAATATGCTATATATTAAGCGTTTCTATGTATTAAGAAGCGATTGGTTTATATGCATTTATGCATTATTTCTAAATTCTCTTGCCACCTAATTAACCCCCCTTATTGAGATTTTTTTTTTTTTTTTTTGGCCAACCTTTTTTAAAATTATTTTAGTAGTAAGCTGGTTTTATGTAATTATTATGGAAGATCACTGGTAGCCTTAGTTGAGTTTTGCATGAGCTAGTTTTAGTTTTATTTAGTTTTGCTTTTCATTTTTAGTAGTTTTCCACTTAACTTTGTAGGTATGTTTACGAAGCAATAGTTGATGCCAAAAATTTTAGATCTAATCATGGTTTTTAGTATGCCAACTACTAGTATTTTCAAAATTGATGATTTGGACATGATTTGTTTATCTACTTGAAAAAAAAAAAAAAAAAAAAAAAAAAAAAAAAAAAAAAAAAAAAAAAAAAAAAAAGGATTATAGGTTCAGTGAGCGTTTGGATCATGTTCACGTTTGGATGTTTTGCGTTTCAGCCCTTTTTTATTTTTTTGGGCCGGGTGCACTTTTCATGAAACATGAACAGTACACCTAGGCATATGCACAGTTTTTTTAGTGTGAATAGTAACCAAAAATTATTTTTTTTATTATTTTCAATTTTCAACAAAATAAACGATATTCAAACTCACCTTTAATTTTACTTGTGTTAATATCAAGCTTAGTCTTATAATTATCATGTTGATCATGGTTATAAATTACTAATACGAGTTTGAGTCATGTCATAGACCTCTTTATAGGACTTTGGAATGGGTGCAAACATATATTTCACTTAGCATGTCAATGTCATAAACTTGAACATAAAATTTTTTTTTTCTTGGGAGATCATTATTACTTTAACGAATGGGTACTCTATCTATGCTTTTTTGGAACCACTGCACCCTAAAAAAAAAAAAATTGCAGCAATCTTTAAAAATGCCATGACTGAGTAAAAATGCTTCATATAAAATTCTGGTCGAAAATTTTTTTATCATTCAAAGGAAGCTGTGTCCAATCTTTAGACCAAACTCTTGTCCATGGATTTCTAGACTGTATCATGTACGGAAGCGGTTACAATTTGCTCTTTATTGACTACAAATGCAAAATTCTTAAGTTCCTGCCGGGGGCCACAAGGGTGGATACAGTAGCAAAAATAAGTAGGATTAAGGCCACCTGTTTTCTGTAAGCACCGTCCAGTGCCTTTATACTGTTCAAAGCACTGCTTTCCACAGTCGTTAAGGACACAACTATTGGGATTCAATACTGTGCCAGTGATACATGATGCATCAGCTTCGGGCACCATAACTGCAACCACAAAAAATGATAACAAGATCAACAACTTTCACCCACAAAAACAAAAAATGTTACATTCAAACTAATGAAAAAAAAAAAAAAAAAAAAAACCAAAGCCACTCACACAACAACATGTGTTTTGCATACGTGAGAAGGTTAGTATTAATATAGCATATATAAAATAAAATACAAGCCTTGGGCTATTTATTGACTTCTTATCATTTTATCACATATCCTTTTAAAAGCCCATATTTTCATATTTTAATTAAATTAAGTTTCATATGCTCTAAATATATTTAATTAAATCGACTATATTATTTCATACGAAGTCATTAATTTACATCTGTATTCATATATATACATATATATATATATACACACACACACTAGACTCTTCCACTTGTGTTGCACATGTTAACGATTTGTAAATATACAAAATAAATAAATATTTATATAGCCTTCTTTTGCTAGCTTTTTTTAGAGCTTTTTCTTCCTTCATTTTGTTAGGCAAGGTAATGCAAATTCGCATATCTTAGCCCAAAGAACAAAGCTTTCTTATCTACTCTTAGTCTAAATAGAGTTTACTCCTCCAAACATAAATAATATTGTGACTTCTCATATACCAACATATTTATAAACTTCATGATGTTCTGTTTCTAAATAAAAAATAAAAAACCCTTACCAGTGAAAACAAGGAAAACAAATAGGAATAAATGGAAAAAGGAAAGCTTAGCCATCTGATGCAGTGTGGACTGTAGAAGCAAAATATGTAACACACAATAACTACAACTGTTCCACAAAAAATAAATTCTACAAGAATTATAGACTAGTAGGCAAAAAAATATGACAAAACCTCTCAATAGAAACTAACTTGATAAAAACTTAATGATCATCATCTCCTCCTAAAGAGTATTTACAAAAGAGATTTTCAACTACTTCCTTCCGAAAAAGGTATTATTTGTAAAAATTCAATTCTATACAGTGGATTGATTTTTGCCTTTGGGATCTATAGGTTGTACCCTGATAAAATCCATAAGTGTATATGTACCGGAGTTTCTAATCTTAAGAAAGTCTTTATTGTAAGTGACAAAAAAGTCCTAATTAGTAGTGAGCCAACTGGTCTCTCTCCTGCCAATAGAACCCAATGGTCCCAAAAATCCTTGTTTGAAATAAGTACAAAAAACGAGATCACATAACAGAGACTGTGATTTTTGGACTAACTGGACTTGTTGGTATGCAAGACAAAGATAAAATGGTGATCGTATTTGTAAGAAAACAAATTACTAAGCATGTAAAAGATAGGCTATATGATATGAGGATATATCCTTGGGAATTAAAAGAAAGGACAAGTGACATACAGGCAACATATTTAAAATTGGAACAGTCAATAACATCATGAATTCATGATCAATATGAATATCATTGTGGTACATGAGTCATACAAACATATCTAGCACTGTTTCAAAGTGGTATTCCTTGAATATCTTTCCCATTTATATATATAATTATTTGGACAGAAGAGTGGAAAAATAGAAGATTCGGATAAAATGAACAAACAATATGAACTGTTATACTTAGAGCCGTGTCTTCTACTCTTTTTAGCTCAATCTTTTTCTTTTTTTTTCAGCCTTTTTCCCCACTTTACTTTCTTTTTCCTTGTTCTTTCTATTAGGTGGTTTTTGCCTTTATTGAGTTAGCGTGTTAAATCACGTGAAACAATGCATGGTCCAAATAAAATCCCAACCTCCCACTACCAATAATATATTGAGATATATAATTATATGTATATATATAAAAGAAACAGTGACTTGGAGTCTTCATGAAAGTTAATCATAGAAAAAAAAAAACCTTTTCTAGAGGGTTAGGTCTAAAACCAGAACCCTCAAACCAAACTGGCATACATTAGTATCACTGTTATTCTACATTTTTATTTATTCTATTCTCAACCACAATTTCTAAAGTATATAGTAAACAGTTAGTGATTAATGGGTTCTTAATTTCACATGGAAAGACAGGTTGTCCAATGGTGGCAGTGGCAGCAATTTTTTTTCTTCTTGTTTACTAATAAATAGAAAAGAGAGGAAAAAAGAAGGAAATTTTAGTTTCAGAAACTTTTCAGATTTTTATCACTAGGGACCAATATATAAGGTCAGTATGTATTTAATATCAACAACAAAATCAAGTCTTGTACGACTATCCAACCGAGCTTTTTTTGCGCTCACTCCAAATACAAATCAAAATATTGCATGTTTCTTTTGCTTTTTCACACAGACAGAGGGAAAACAGGGAGTGTAAGAAGATTATGGAATAGGGAAATTATAAAAACTGGTAAATAACATGGACTATTAAGAAAGTATAAAAGATAGTATGAACATAAGAAATGGAACACAGAGCAAGATACAACAAACCAAAAGATATTATTATATTTAACAACCTTTTTACATCAGACATATGAAACTCAGAAGGACTCGGAAGGACTTGTAATAAGTATGGGGTCTTTCCTCACTCTCTCTTGCCTTCTCAGGTTTACAAGGACTCTATTTAAAGAAATAAAGGAAAAGCAAAAGAAACATGCACTATTTTGATTTGTCAATTTGTGCTTCCACTGTAACATGAGCGATGGAATACTTGGAGTCCAAGGAAGATTCTCTTACGTGTCTCTTGGCATTTGGCAACCATACATAGAGGCTAAGTGGACTTGAAGTGACATGAGGGCATAGCATGCACCGCATGAATCAGGCCTCCCGGTCTCTATAACAGCTAAGCCTTAGATATCCAAATTGCGCTCTCTCTCTCTCTCTCTCTCTCTCTCTCTCTCTCTTAGAGTACTATACAATATATGCAAAAGATGGGGTACCTATGTAATGTAATACAAAGCTCGAAGCCAGGGATTTTAATGGTAGTAGTTCAGATTGTATATGCAGGGATGAATATACTATACAAACTTGTATCAGAAAATGGAGTGAATTTGAGGATCCTTATTGCCTACCTTATGTTGTTTGCCACTGCCTTCATGGTTCCTCTTGCTCTCATCTTTGAAAGGTGTTGTTCTTCAAATACATATATAAAAGCTATTTCTTTGGTATAAAAATCCCATTAAATAAATATTGCATTCTACTTTGATTATATATCTACTTGTTAAAAATGTTTTTGGCGTTTTAAGATATGCCTTCTAATGATTTTACATTTTGTTAATGTAATCTGTAATCTACGAAAATAAAACATAGGGAAGAGGAAAAATATATGCTTATGCCGCTTCAGTTAATGATTGTTGTTTACAACTTTTGCAGGAAGACCAGACCAAAACTAACATGGGTAGTAATGTTCCAGGCTTTTATTTGTGGGCTACTTGGGTAAGTTTCAGACATTATACTCAACATTGTAACTGGCTGGAAGCCAAATTTTTGCGGAGCGATAACAAGTTAAAATGCAATAAATAAATTGTGACATTAATCCTATTTTATCTAAAAAAATCATGGTGGAGAACTAATTGAAATATCACATCTTCCTTCTCTCTAAAAAATGAAGGCATTATATGGGGGTAATTATCCCCATTTTTTTATAAGAATTAGAAAAGCTTAATCTAACAACTATATCTTGAAAATGATTTCCAACACCCAAACATAAAATAGGGTAACAGCTTTAGTTCTTTCCAGTAAAACTTTAATCCAAATTTTAGACCATCTCACCTGGATTGGAAGTCGGTCACCTAACCTTTGGGGCACAACTATTTAGTTTTCAAAATCCCATGAAGCCTGTCCATCAAAAAGTCCATTTAAACCCAAAATCGAAACTCTAGATCGAAAATCGAAACCCTAAACCTAAAATCGAAACCCTAAAACACAAATCAAAACAAACAATTTAAAAAACTTACTGTTAGTCGGCCTTGCGAGAGTGTCTTGAGTGAGATTGGGAGTTTGAAAGAGCGAGGGAGAGACCCAAGGCTTTGTCGGCGCCGATTCTTCTCTATGGACAAATGCCTGCAAACCCAACTCAAAATCAGTGAATCAAACCCATCTTAACATTATTGCATACAGAGACAGTGTAAAGTGTGTGTGTGAGAGAGAGAGAGAGAGTGTATGTGTTACCGATCGATGAGAAGGGAATGAAGAGGGTGGAAGTGAGGGAAGGAGTTTGAGAGTGGTCTGAGAGTTTTTTGAGATCGAGAGCTTAGGGTTTTTTTCAATTGTGTGGAGTATTCATGATTTTTTTTTTTTTTTTATACTAAATCTTTAAGCCGTGTTTAACCAAATGCAACTCCAGACATGTAGAAGCGTAGAAGCTGCGTTTAATTAAACGCAGCTCCAGATATATTCGAAAAAAAAAAAAACCTTGGTGGGTTCGGTAGCTGCCTTTTTAAAAACGTGACTTCAGTCCTAGGGGCTAAACGCAGCTCCAGATTCGGAAAACGCGGCTTCAGAGCTGGTCTTATAACAAAGTCTTAGTTCTAGAAGAAATAGGAAAACCAAAAATCATAAGAAAAGAATATATTTTATCTATTTACTCTTATCTAATTTATTATATCTAATCTTTTTTTTTAGAGAAATTTATTATATCTAATCTAATTAAATGTATTGCAATTGTTGATTAGTGCTATGACGTTCTTTTTATTGTATCCTTGGCATTACTCAAACCAATTTGGAAAAAAAAAAAAAAAAGCTCAAAATTCTTTTTTTAATAAATAAATTAAAAAAAATTATCTGCATAATTTTAAAATTTTACATATATAGCAAGAAAATTATATGACATTGTCCTCATAGATTTTGATTTTGAGTTGTTTATCAAAAAAATAACTTCCAATTTTTATTTTTGAAATTTGTTTCCCAAAATTAAATATAATACAATTCGGGAAGAAATCCAAAAGTACAATAATAAACACACCTAATTTCTTCACATAAATGTCCAATTATATCTAATCTAATTAAATTATCACAATTTGGAAAAAAGTTCAAATGTTTTTTCTTTTTTAGTATTGCTAGGGACATAACAAAAAACCACAATAATTTCATAACTTTCCTAAACTACACTGCCAACTTGTACAAGGTCCCAACACAATCTCCAATTTAAAATTTTAAAATGATGTGGCATGCTAATTTTGGAATGTTATGAAATTGTTGTGGGTTTTTGTTTTGTCCATGGCATTTACTCTCATTTTCCCCTCTTTTTTTTTTTTTTTTTTGTATCATTTTCCCCTCTTTTTCATCACATCACATCACATCTAATTTAATTTATTTATTTATATTATAAAACTTAGATTCTTACAATTAGATGATGTATGCAATGATGACACATGTCATTTTGTTAAAGTATTTACGCTTTTTTTGTCACACAAATGTGTGCTCTTGGGGCCATCCCCCCCCCCCCCCCCCCCCACTTTTCAAAAATCTCTCGTCCCTCTTATATATATATAGATATATGAGTAATACTATAGACACAAACTATTTTATAATATTTTTACATACTGCTGATGTGGCTTTAACATTTTCCAAATAATTATTGTAAGTAAAAATGTGATATTAATGATGGGCCTATATTAGAACTAGTAAGAATTTGTCATATCAGCAGTTTGTAAAAATATTGTAAAATAGTTTGTGTCTGTAGCATTACTCTATATATATTTTTGGTAAAGAAAATATATAAATTTAGTTATAAATTTAAATAATGGATCCCTAGATTTTACTAAAAACATGTAACACATTTATTTAGATGATTAACACATCTAGGGTACATGGTATGTTCAAAACTACTATATTAATTTTTTTTCCCCTTAACTTTGCTTGTTAAATTTAACCATTTCTTATTATTTCCGCTTTTTCTTAAGAGATGTTCAATTATCAATGTATCATCCTTTCCCTTGGAGCTGTCTATTGTTTATCTCATATTTAGTTATACAAAAATGCTTCAAAAAAGTACCTTAATACAAGATTTTGAAGTATGATGGAAAACTTTTTTGAACAACTTTTTGAATAGCAAGCACATTCGCATGTACAATTAGTGGATAATATTTTTTGGACAACATATTTGACACAATTTTTTGCATAGGATATCTAACAATTTGGACAATTGATATATTTTGTAACAGCTCTTTTGGATACCTTTTTTAACTAATGAAGCAAAACAAAATTGTTACATTCTATATTTGCATTTTGATTTGCTTCTAGTCTAACACAAATTATATTTGAAAATGATGATTTTTTTTTTTAAAATGTAATAGTAAAGTTCATTTATATAAACCATGAACTATGCAGTATTTAAGAACCAACAACTAAGTATCAAGCATCAAGAATCAAGAAAAAAAATAACCCCAATCACACTTACGTCACCAATCTTCACTACTGATAGTTAAAAACACCTAAAAAATAAAAATTCTCTCCAAAAAGACCTACATATATCATTTCACTTAAAAATATAGATGGCAATCCTGCCTGACCCCGCTTTGCCCCGCGCGGGTTTTCCCCACTCTGTAAAGGTAGTGGGGCGGGAATGGGGTGAGATTTTAGCCCCATGTCATGAGGCGGGGCTAGGATGGGTTTAGACTTTTTAAAACCCACCCTGCCCTGCCCCACCTCGCATTGATAAAAATTATAATTGTAAATTTTTCATACACTAAAACCCTACTATTTAAATAAATATATCAATATTAGCTTATTTTATTCTACCTAACGTGGCTCTTTGATTCTATTTTGTTATTTGTTATACTATAAGATTTTTGTTTTTGTTGTGATATTGTCTTGTTAAACGCTTGGATAATATTATTTAGTTTTTGCTAAAAATTAATTTGATTTGATGGATAAATTTAGTTGTAATATCAAGTATATTTTTGTTAATGAAATAGGTTTTATTAAAAAAAAAATGTAAAGGTTGTGAGGCAAATTAACAAAAAGTAAAGTTTTACGGGGTGGGATAGGACTTCATAGGGCCTCAAGGGGCAGGGATGAGGTAAGAAAATTTTTTCCTTCATGCAGGACATGGTGGGAATAGGGCAAGACAAACTATGCAAGGCAAAGGTAAAGACCTTATCCTTCGACCTTGTCCCGTCTCATTGCCATCCCTATTTAAAACTCCCTTAAAACAAAAGAGAAAGCTTAACATTAAGGAGGCCTATATACACGCAAGGGAACTGTGATTTTTTATTATCCTAGATAACAAATCTAAAGGTAGGAATATAGGTCGGAGAAATGGAGAGATTGATAAGAAGGGTACAGTCACAATTATATCTATTTACCACTCTGTTTTCTGAAAGTACTAATTGTGTGACCCGTGGGATATAATGGGCTCTTAGGCCAAGTGAATACAAGATTGAGCTATATGGGCATGTTAAGTATATGATCCCTAAGTTTTGTATTTCCTTCGAAAATAATAAAGGTCCTCTATGATGATAGTACTCAAAATCAACTTTGTTTTGAGAAAACTCCTTAATCAAGCTGGGCTTCAACCTTGTCTAGACTGGACACGAGTGAAAAGAAAAATGGCTGGACTAAGGGCCTTAAAGTGAAATATATGCTAGCACCCATTCCATAGTTTGAGTTTTTTTTTTTTTTTTAGAAGAAACTGAAATATCATTCAACTACAAGAAAACAGATACAAAGGCCACTGGGAAAAAACCACAAAACAACAAACACAAGTACAAGGAACCAGCAACAGTTTAGACCAAAAACATAGCTCCCTCAGATCTGGCTAACTCAGACAAAGAATCTGGAATCTCTATTCTCCATATGACAGATTCTTTGATTCTTCTAGCATGCTGAGCTAGTTCATGGGCTATTTTGTTGCTAGTCCTATTAATGTGTCTAATTTTTTACTCCTAGAAATTGCATAAACTTTGCACAATGCCCTTCACAATGTGGCCAACAACTCCTCTAACATCATTAGCTTTAACAACTTGGACAGTCAAGAGAGAGTCGCTCTCTATGATAACTCTCTTTAGGCCAAGCTTTTTTGCGAGCACACATCCCTACTCCACTATAGCTGCCTCAGTTTCCTCAACAGAATATCTTCCTTGGAGGGGCAAAGACATGGCTGCTACAAATCTATTGTCACTATCTTGAACTACAGCTCCAATTCCTGAATGTCCATTGGCCAAAGAGATAGCACCATCCACATTAATGGTGTAAAAGCCCACAGGAGGAGGTTCCAAATGATCCTTCTTATACCTCATGTGTTTAATTTTTAGACCATTTGCTTCTTTGAAGTCTTTAATCATATGAATAGTAGCCCCCTAGATGTGAGCTTCTGAGGTTCCATTTGCCTCATAAAGCACCTGGTTTCTATTGTACCAAATCCTCCAAGCCACCTCGAAAAATTTCTCCAGGTCCCTTTGGGTTCCTTGGTGCAGGATCTCAATAACCAAATCTGGAATATCCATGTTGTTTCCCATTAGACTAATAGGATAATCATCCCACATCCTCCAAACATTACTAGCTATGTTGCATCTTAAGATAGCATGATCAACAGATTTAACTCCATCATTACACAGCGGGCATATGGGATTTACATGGATTCCTTTTTATTTATATTTAGCATAGTGGGGATTACATCCATACATAACCTCCACGCAAAAATCTTTACCTTTGCTGAAATATTTAGGTGCCATATCTTCTTCCACATTGGAGCTTGAGTATCACCAGTAGATGATTCTCCTCTGTCACACCCTTCCAAAATTTTCCTAGCAACATAGTATGCACTTTTCACTGCGATGACTCTACTTTTATTACCCACCCAAATTAATTGGTCCTCTTGTACATGGTAGTTGATAGAAATGTTTAAGATTGTCTCTACTTCAAAAGGTAGGAAGATTCTTTCTAATCTATCTCTTCTCCATCTCTTCGTGTCTTGGTCAATCAAAGTCGAGACCATTGGGAAGTCCCCAGAATCTTTCCGTGGGGAAATAACCTTGTAAGTGGTTGGGGTTGGTAACCATTTATCATCCCATATATGGATTGTTTTCCCGCTCCCACTTTCCAGTTGGTGCCTTACTTTAAAACTTCCAAGCTCTTATGGATGCTTTTCCATGCATTAGAAGGCTGGTTGCCTAGGTTGGCATTTAGAATATCACCATTTGGAAAATATTTTGCTTTGTACATGCGAGTCATTAGTGATGAGGGGTTGAATAACATTCGCCATCCTTGCTTTGCTAGCATGGCAAGGTTAAAAGCCTGAAGATCTTGGAAGCCCATCCCTCCTTCAAGCTTAGATTTACACATTTTAGACCATCCTACCCATGCCATTTTCGACTTATTGTTCCGCTGCCCCCACCAGAAATTCCTCATCATCCCTTCAATTTCTTCACAGAGGCCCTTTGGAAGAAGAAAACACCCCATTGAGTAGGTTAGCACTGATTGAACCACAGCCTTTATCAAAATTTCCTTTCCTCCAATAGAGAGTAGCTTCTCTTTCTAGCTTGACATTTTCTTTCCCACTCTCTCCTTTATCTTGGTGAATACTTGTTTCTTTGATCTTCCAATTAAAGAAGGGATGCCTAAATATTTCTTCGGTTGGGTATCTTGCATTGCCCCTAGAATCTCCTTGACTTCTTTCTTGGTGTCTTCATCAGTGTTTTGGCTAAAGAAAATTGAGGACTTCTCTGTATTTATTCTCTGGCCCGCTGCCTCTTCATACTTTTGGAGGATGGTTTGGAGTTCTTTGCTTTCTTACCCAGAAGCTTTACAATATATCATGCTATCATCTGCAAAGAGTAGATGGGTTATGGATGGGCTTCCTCTACATATAGATATCCCCGAGAGCCTCTTGTTTCTTGCTGCCTCCACAATTAAGCCTGTGAGACCTTCTGCACAAAGAAGGAAGAGATATGGGGATAGAGGGTCACTTTGGTGTAAACCCCTAGCTGGGATTATACTGCCATGGATCACCCCATTGATTAGAACATAGTAAGATATAGAAAATGCAATTCATCATTAAGCTGATCCATTTGTTATTGAATCCCATTTTTTCCATAATTTTTTCAAGAAAGACTCATTCCACTCGGTCGTAAGTCTTACTCATGTCCAGTTTTATAGCCATAAACCCCTCATTTCCATTTCTTTTTTTCCTCAAGTAGTGCATAATTTCAAAAGCAACAAAGACGTTATCAATTATAAGTCTTCTGGGCACAAATGCACTTTGGTTTTCTAATATGATGGAATTAAGGATTGGCTTTAGTCTATTTGCTAATACCTTGTAAATAATTTTACATGACACATTACATAAGCTAATAGGTCGAGAATCACTCATCTTTGTTGGCCTGTTTGTTTTGGGGATAAGAACAATATTTGTTTTATTTAGATCAGTTAGAGATGCATTAGCATTGAGGCTATTCAAAATTATATTACTAACATCTTCTCCAATTATATCCCAATATTTTTGGTAAAACATAGCGGACATACCATCGGGGCCTGGAGCTTTTGTCGGGTGCATTTGACTGATGGCTTGGATAATCTCTTCTTTCTGAAATTTTTTGGTCAGCTGCTCATTCATCTCTTTGGTAATGCATCTTTGAATAGTCTTTGCAACCTCCACTGCTTTTGTTAGAGGATGTCATAAAAAATTCTGAAAAATAATCTATAGCAATATTTGCTATATCCCCCATGTTTCTGCACCATCTTCCTTCCTTGTCCCACAACCCTTGGATTTCATTTTTCCTCTTTCTTTGTGAAGCTTTGTGGTGAAAATATTGTATATTTCTATCCCCCAATTTCAACCAATCGACTCTTGATCTTTGGTTCCATCTAATTTCCTCCTCATCTAGAAGCTCATTGATCTCTTTCCTCAAGGAGTCAATTTCATCCCCCTTACTTCCATCTCGGTCTGCTTGAACAGCCTATTGAAGTAGCTTTCTTTTTTCTTTAATCTTCTTTGCATAGAACCCTAGGTCGTTTCGACTCCACTTTGTTAGTGTTTCAACACACTCCTTTAACCCACCAATTAAATAAGTTTGTGAGTTGATACCCATTTGGTTTCTCCAGGTTTCTTGGACAATTTCCTGACATTTTTTACTTTTTGTTTTACTATTGAATGATATAATGTATTTGTAACAATGAAATTCTTCCCTCATATTGATGTAATGGTGTCTGAAAGTACAATAAATTCTCCTGACCAAGACACACAAGGACACTCAGAAGTGAAAACTTCCTAAATTTATTTAATAATTGATTGCTGGACTTTAAGTGTAATTTCACTCTACCGCTGGAGAATTTATTTTTCTTGTATTATCAAAACAGGACCATTAACGTACTAATTAGCTATTGTGAAGTATTTTTATTGGGCTTTTGTTGCTATTTTGTCAAAGTGCAACCTTTATTTCTTGCTTGGATAGGCTTATCACCACACTGAAAGCCTTTGGGCACCATCTCAAGAGCCCATCGTTGAGTTTCAGCTTTATTTCCCAATATTTTATTCAGAGGTATCAATTTCCCCCCAACAAAGATTAAGACCAGAAAAGGTCTCAATTAAGTAAAATTTGACTTGAGGATGATTTGTGAAAATCTCCTTCTTTGATTCACTATTTTTTAGCGAATCTTGTATGTTTTGCTATCATTTTTGTCCTTTGAAAAAGTGTCTTTTATGGTTTTTTATAGGGGTAAAATAGGGGTGTGGGGCGGCTCCCAGACGATGTGGGATTCGTTCCAAACTAGAACTAAGTGCAAAAAGCTTTCCTTACATAGTTTCTGGAACCCTAGCTGTGTACGTATACTTGTGCATGCGTGCGCATGCATAAGCATGCATATGCATTCGCATGTATGTGTGCGAACACTTAGGGTTTCTAGCAGACTTTCTTTTCCAAAAATAGTTTTATTCCTTCTGAAAATAAGTTTCATTTTCCATAAATATTTCCTCAAGTAAATTTTCACGAGATTGGGCTCTAAACCAGCCTTAGGCCTTAAAGTACTACCATTATTGGAGAACGGGGGCTCATGTCGTAAAGGGTTCAAAATGAGGTGTCTACACCCGTGAAGAATTTCCTGACTCCCATACTGTTATCACATCTCATCTAATCTATCTATTATATTGATTAATCTATTATATCTATCTATTATATATATATATATATATATATATATATATATATATTATATAAAATTTGGATTCCCAAACTGGAGAATGCATAAAGTAATGACATGTGTCCCTTTCTCAAGGTATGCAAGCAGGGCACATCATCTTTTTTATTGCTTTCAAGGTTCATTAATTACTTTTTCAGATTAAAAAAAAATGGCAAAAATGAAAATTACACCCTCTTAGTTTGACCAAAATTTATTTTAATTCTCTGACTTTACTTTTGTTTAATTGAGTCCTTTAAGTTTCAAATTTGTTCAATTAAGAACTCTCATCCACTTCTATTAATTGATTGCCACTAAGTGTCCAATTAATTTTTTTCTTTAATTAATAAATCTAAATTATATTATGATGAGATATTTACAAAATTCAGAAGTTTTCACCAAAGATGTCCTCATAAGATGTTATAAAGTGCTCCCATAAGATGTTTTAATGTTCTTGTAAGGAAAAATGTTTTCTTTATGAAGTGAGATATATTTTGCAAGTATGCAAATTATTTTCAAGAATTGTATGAAAGATTTGTTTTAAAGTTCATCAAGAAATTATTTATACACGATCAAAGAAATATATAAGCATATCCGTGTATTAAGAAGCCTTTGGTTTATATGCATTATTTCTAAATTCTCATGCCATGTAACCCCTTACTGAGTCTTTTTTTTTTTTTTTTTAAGCTCACCCTTTTTGAAATTTTTTTAGTAAGCAGGTTTTATGTAATTGAACTATGGAACAGCACCGAGAGCCTTAGTTGAGCTTTGCATGAGCTTGTTTTAGTTTTATTTAGTTTTGCTTTTCATTTTGTTAGGTTCTAAGGTCTTAGGATTTTATGTATTTAGAACTCTAATTTGTAATGTTGGCAAGCCATGATCAAAACAATGTATTTAGTCTTGTTTAGGCTTGCTCAAAGTTGGTTTATTATTGTAAAGTTGGAATCGAGTGGCTGTAGAAGTATTAGTTACTTTCGGCCTAGCTCGATCGATTGAAGGATAGGCTCAATCGATCGAAAATCGCACAGGTTAATTTTTCTATAGAATTTTCAACTCAGCCCTACTTCATTAAACGTTTAGGGTTTTATGTTTTTACCCTATGTATATAAACTAAACCCTAGTCACGTTTTTGAAGGTACTCCATATTGTATTGTTGCTCATATTTTCTGTTTTGTGTGAATCTCTTGTGAGATCTTAGAAGAGCTTTCCTTTACACAAAACTTAGGGTTTTCAAGATAGAGATTATTTCAATATCTTGAAGATCATTATAGTTGCAACCATTGGAACTTAAAGATAAATAAGCGGGGAGCTTGTAACTGATTGAGGAATTCAAGAAAGAAGTAGTCCATGGATTCGGAGCCTGCGCGTGGTCGTGTCAGCAAGTTCTACTGGTGGGTAGCATTAGGAAGTCGAGCGGAAAGCTTGTAGTCCTTTTGTAAGAACTTCAATTCTTTCATAGTGAATCCTGGTTTGCCTTGAGGATCGGTGGGTCAAATCCTTCCCAGGTTTTTCCGTGTGGTTTCCTAGGTGATCATATATTGTGTTCTTTATTATTTCCACTGCATTATATGTTTTATATGCATGATATGATTATTTGATTGTTTTAACCTAGAATTGTTTAATTTGACTAAGTAACAACTTGGCTAATTAATCTAGGCTACGCAATCTGGTTGTTTTTAAGGGGTCTAAAACCGTTCAAGTGGTATCAGAGCAGGTTGCTCTTTTGTTTGAGATTTTTTATCTCTGAGTTGATCCTTGACCCCGGTTGTCATGGAGCATGGACACTCTCTGTTTGTTCCTCCTCACTTTGATGGGAACAACTATGCTTATTAGAAAGTAAGGATGAAAGCATTCTTGAAATCCATTGATGAGAAGGTTTGGAATTCCTTTGAATACGGATGGCAGGAGCCCACTACTCCTGTGAATGAGTGGCAAACTTCTGAAAAAGAAGCAGAAGGCTTCAATAGTAAAGCTATGAATGCCATCTTCAATGCTGTTTCAATGGAGGAATTTAAAAGGATCTCAAATGTTGAGATTGCTCATACTGCATGGAAAATCTTCCAAACTGTGCATGAAGGCACAAAGGCAGTTAAGATAAATAAATTGCAACAATTGACTTCTAGATTTGAAAGCATTAGAATGTCTGATAATGAATCTTTTGATGAATTCTATGCTAAATTAAATGATATTGTTAATTCTGCTTTTAATTTGGGTGAAATCTATGAACAATCTAAAATTGTTAGGATGATTCTTAGATCCTTAACTGAGAACTTTAGACCCAAAGTAACTGCCATCATTGAAAGCAAGGATGTGGACTCCATCCCTGTTGATGAGCTTGTATGATCTCTTCAGTCTTATGAGTCTGACCTACCTAAAGTAAACAAATTCAAATCAATGGCTCTTAAGTCAGTTGATGATGTTGAAGGTAGTGGATTTGATGATGAGCTCTCTGCTATAGAGATTGCCTATCTTGCCAAAAACTTTAAAAACTTTCTTAGGAATACCAACAGAAAGGCAAGAGGTACTTACACTGCTGAACCTAGAAACTTTAGGAAGAATGATCCCACTAAGGTTAATAACTTTGAAAAACCTAGAGAAAAAGTTGGTCAATCTTCAAATAATTCTTTGGGTCCTCAGTGTTTTGGCTGTCAAGGGTGGCTATGTGAAATCTGAATGTCCTACATTCTTGAAGACTAAGGGTAAAGCTATGACTGTAACCCTTAGTGATAATGAGGTTTCTGATGATGAGTCTGGTGGTGACGAGGATGGAAACTTCATTGCTTTCACGGCTACTGCTATAGTCAATGAAAGCATATCTGTTGAGGAGAACCCTTCTGATGGGGAACTCTCTGAAGATGCAAATCTTCAAGAGGCCTACAACAAACTTTGCAAAGTTGCTGCAAAGGATGCTATGAAAGTTGAACTTGACCTAAAGAAAATTAATGCTCTTGAGCTTGAAAAGAAAAATTTGCTTGTTAAACTGTTTGATGCAAATGAGCTTTTGAATAATGTTAAATCTGAGAACATGCTTTTGCTTGATAAAGTTAGAACTTTGGAACATGATTTATCTGTTGCTAGATCTGCTAGTTCTAAACTTGATCACATGCTGAATGTTCAAAAGTATCCTTCTGATAAATCTAGGTTAGGATATGTTGAAAGCATCTTTGATTCTGCTCCCCATTCCACTATCTTTGTTCCTTCTTCTTCTTCTGTACCTTTTGTGAGTGAGGTTGTGAGTGAAACTGTTAAACCTCCTGTGAGTGAGGTTGTTAAACCTGTAGAAGTTTCACCACCCAAGAAGATTAGGGTAGACTTAAGAGAATCTAAACCTAAGGAGCCTACCAAATCTAAGGGCAAGATGCATGGTAAACCTGCTTGGGTTTGTCATTACTGTGGAAAGTCTGGACACACTCATCCTAACTGTTTTAAGTTTCAAGCTGATAAGAGAGCAAATAAACCAAAAGTGCCTGTGCCTCAAGCACAAGATCCTATGGCACTAATTGGTGAATTGGTAAAGGTGTTAAACCTTTATTCCAATCCTGGAGTTGGGAATCACGCTAATGTGAACAAGAATTCCAATGCTCATGGTGCATCTAAAAAGTTTTGGCTGCAAAAGACCTGAACTAACTGAGTCTTTCTGACATGGTCCTTGTGCTTCATTACTCTATCCTCTGTGACCATTGTTCTTTGGTTTTTGTGTTTTTTTTTGTTCTAGGACTTGCATTGCATTACATTCATGCATTTCATTCTAGGATTTATTTGTTTTTCTCTTTTAATAAATAAATAAAAAAAAAAAAGGAGAAAAGGGAGAAAGCAAAAACTATGTTTGACACTATTTTTCTTGATTTTTGAAAATAAGGTTGGTCAATCTATTTTCACATGTCATGTCTTGTGTACCTTGTTTAACTTTAATGAGCTTATTCATTGCACTTGACTAGTTGAAACTTTGTAGTGCATGTTGTGTGGGAAAGATGTGTGTGGTTTTTAATCACTTTGTCTTAATCATGAAGTCATATGTTATTTGACTGTCGGACTTGATTCTTTTGAGAAAGGCATAAATAACCATCTCACCATTGTTCACTAGCCAATCATGAACACCTTAGTGCATATCATAAGATTTTGTGCTCGAGAAAGTGTAGCACATGCACAAAAAGAACATAAGGTGTAGCCTTAATTCAAACCGGTGTGTACTATTAGGCTTGATGCCAATTCACTTAATTCAAACCGGTGTGTACTATTAGGCTGAATGCCAATTCATATATAAATAAGAGGCAAAAATGCAAGAAACTTACATGATTGCAAGCTTTTGTTCTAGGAGATGTAAGAGTTATAGGATGTAACTCTTTAGGTGATAGTCTCTTTTAAATTCTATGTGATGAATTGTGTAGACTTTGCGTTTGATTGCTATTCATATATCACCTCACATGTATCTCAAGTTTTTGCTAGTTTCACACACTACACAAGTTACTCTTTGTTAAACACTATATATGCTAGTGTGTGTGTTTTTGGTCTGACCAACCAAGTTTGAAAATATCTTGAGATTTGTGCACAACATATTTGTTGCTTGAGAAAATTAAATGGGAGAATGATTGAAACTTGTTTTTGAGAAAATTGGGTTTAAAAAAAATTTTGGATTTTTGAAAAAGCATTCCATCTCATACTCATGCATTTTGATTTCATTGTTTAATGCTTTGAGGAGTTGTTTTTTCAAAATTAGGTTTGTGTTTTTCAAAACTGTGTTTTTCTCAAAATTTAGTGAGCCTCTGCCCATTTCGATCAATCCAGTCTGATTTTCGATCGATTGAAAAAGTGCTCTAAATTGTTTCAAAATGCCTGTCTCATTCGATCGATCGAATGTAATTTTCGATTGATCGAAGATCCTGGAGAAGCTTTTTTAAAAGATCAGATATGACTTTTTCAAATACTTTTTCAAAAAGTTTTCAAACTTTTTCTTTCTCTCTCCGACGAGGCAAGCATCACAGTCAAATTTTTGTCGTTTTCCTCCAAATTTTTTGCAAAATCTCTCTTTCCTCAAGCCGGTAAGACTCTTTTACCCTTCCTTTTGAGTTTATTTTCATGATTTCATGCATAAAATCATGCATTTAAAGGAGATTTTCGGACTTTGCATATTGGGATTTTCTGATTGATTCAAGCTCTATTTTGTGATATTAATCATTGGGTTTTTGTGGGGACACATCATAAACATGATTCTTACATGTTAATTTGATCAATTTTGAGTTTGGTGAAAAATTGAAATTCTAGGGTTTCTAATTGATCCGAATTGGGGATTTTGTTCAATTAAGGTTTAATTGATGAAATTGGCTTATTGAATTGATGAAATTAGTTATTCTAATCTGTTTTCAACATTGTGTAATGATTAATTCATCAATTTGTTACAAAATTTTTCAAGTGGTTTTCAAATTTTTTTTAGGGTTTTTGTTAGAAACTCTATGTTCGAGCCAATTTTATGTAATTGAACTTAATTTGAACCTATTTACTGCATTAGTACATGCATCATGGCATTGCATTTATTCATGCATCATATAGATTTTTATTCTATTAATTATTGTGCTAACTTGCAGTCTGCCCTTGGTTTTGTTCTTTTTGTTTTTTCCTTGTGTCTCTGTCCTTTCCTTAGCATCATGCCTAGGAAGACTAGAGCCCGTAGGACCATTCCCTCTCCTTCTCCACCCCCACCTTCCTTTGATAGCGAGAGGTTCCCGAGTGAGAAAAACCAAGAGGTGTATGAGACTCTAAACCTTAAGAGAAAAGTTTGGGCTGAACGTTCTGTCACCCTATATGAGGTTGATCCTGCCATTAGGGCAAACTTTGAGCGTAGGGGCTGGTTACTACTGCTGGATGTTTCTGATCCTCCACCTCCAGTTACCCTGATTAGAGAGTTCTTCTCGAACATCTCTATCCGCGTCTATAATTCCAACACTCTAGTTAAGAGTTGGATACGAGGCATAGAGTATATCATTACTCCTACAGTAGTGTCAGATGCTCTAAGGGTACCTTTGGTACAGCACCCTGTCTATCCCTATGATGAGTCACCAGAGTTGAGTGATGTCATGTCTTACATCACTGGGTCTTCTATCCAGTGGGGTTCTGATCCTAGGATCACCACCACTGAACTTCCTGAGACTGTCTATCTCTTCTTTAGGATAACTTGTCACTCTCTTTGGCCCATTTCTCATCTGCACACCATTCCTCTCGAGAGGTCTGTCGTCTTATACGCTCTTGTCACTGATGCTCCTATCAGTTTTCCTCATCTTTTTCTTCGTTCTTTGAACGAAGTTTATAGGAGTTCATTTACTGCTCATGCTCTTGTTCATCCTATCTTCATCCATAGGATTTTACTTTATCTTGGTTTAGAGGATTTCCCTTCTTCTGAGCCCGTTCATGTGATTGCTCCCATAGGTGCCTCATTCCTTAGACAGAGGGCTGCTCATCTTCGAGCTGGCTCTAAACACGCGAGGTCTGAGCCTTCTAGTTCTGCACCCCCTTCTTCTTCTACAGGTCCTACTCGTGAGGCTGTTCCTGATCCTGTAGGTGCTGCTACTGCTGCTGTTCCTCCACCCCCTGCGGCTGACTTCGATGTTCGTCGTACTTTGGAGACTGTCATGACCGTTCAGGCGGCTCATGGTCAGCTTTTGGTGGACTTGTTCGATGAGATTCGTGCTCTGAGAGCGGATTTGGTGCATCTTCGTTCATCCTCACCACCTCCTTTTGATGATGGCCTGTGATGTCCTATGGCATTCCGTCACAAAAAATGGGAGTAGAGTTTTGGATACTTGTAGAGGGGTTTTTGTAGCTAGGGCGAGTTTTTGTTATTTTTGAGGAGCTAGTGGAGTTTTTGAGATTAGATTGTATCTAGGTGCTTCACTATGTATACTTTCTTTTTGGGCTATACTTGTTGAGAAATACATTTTTTATATATATATGATTCTTGATTCTATATGTTCACTGTTTATTGATTTATATTTATGATTATTCATTGATATATGTCTTTATTATGTGTTGTGTGAACTTTCAATAATGTGTTTATTTTTGGTGTATCTAACATAGGGGGAGAGTTAAATTACGTATCTGTTGATTTATTGTTTTTCTGTCACACATGTGTTCATGCGTTTGTTGAGTGTTTCAGGAATATACAGGTGCATTTGACTTGGCTGCTGTCTACACTTGCAACTAATGGATAGTAGTTAGGATTGAATTTGATTTTTGAGTATTACTTTTTGTAAAGGGCTTTTTATTGTAAACTTTGAACATTTAGTTTGTGTTTTGTCACGGATTGCCAAAGGGGGAGTTTGTTAGGTTCTAAGGTCTTAGGATTTTATGTATTTAAAACTCTAATTTGTAATAGTGGCAAACCATAATCAAAACAATGTATTTAGTCTTGTTTTGGCTTGCTCAAAGTTGGTTTATTATTGTAAAGTTGGAATCGAGTGGCTGCAGAAGTATTAGTTACTTTCGGCCTGGCTCGATCGATCAAAGGATAGGCTCGATCGATCGAAAATCGCACAGGTTGATTTTTCTGCAGAATTTCCAAATCAGCCTTACTTCATTAAATGTTTAGGGTTTTATGTTTTTACCCTAGGTATATAAACTAAACCCTAGTCACGTTTTTTAAGGTACTCCATATTGTATTGTTGCTCATATTTTCTGTTTTGTGTGAATCTCTTGTGAGATCTTAGAGGAGTTTTCCTTTACACAAAACTTAGAGTTTTCAAGGTAGAGATGATTTCAACATCTTGAAGATCATTATAGTTGCAACCATTGGAACTTAAAGATAAACAAGCAGGGAGCTTGTAACTGATTAAGGAATTCAAGAAAGAAGTAGTTCGTGGATTCGGAGCTTGCGCGTGGTCGTGTCAGCAAGTTCTACTGGTGGGTAGCATTAGGAAGTCGAGCGGGGAGCTTGTAGTCCTTTTGTAAGAACTTCAATTCTTTCATAGTGAATTCTGGTTTGCCTTGAGGATCGGTGGGTCAAATCCTCCCCAGGTTTTTCCGTGTGGTTTCTTGGGTGATCATATCTTGTGTTCTTTATTATTTCCGCTGCATTTTATGTTTTATATGCATGATATGATTATTTGATTGTTTTAACTTAGAATTGTTTAATTTGACTAAGTAACAACTTGGCTAATTAATTTAGGCTACGCAATCTGGTTGTTTTTAAGGGGTCTAAAACCGTTCACATTTTAGTAGTTTTCCGCTTAATTTTGTAGAGATGTTTGTATTTATAAGTCAATAGTTGAGTGCTGGAAATTTTGATCCAATCATGGATTAAGTATTCAAATTTCTGGTATTTTCAGAATTAATGATTTTGTTATGATTTGGAGAAAAATATTATTAGATACTTTGTTTATCAAGTAGCAACTAGCAAATAGAAAAGTTTTTGGTTTACAGCTTTAGTTTTGACTGGTGTTGATGGTATTAACATGTCAATCGTGGTTGCAAATCCTTCATTTGGGTTTGAGTATATATATCTCTTGTAGAACTAGATCTCTGACCTTCAATTCTCAGGCTTTGGAATGGATGCTAGCATATATTTCACTTAGTACGTTAGTGTCATAAACTTGAACCTTAAATTATTTTTGATTTACATAACTTTGAGTTAATTAGCTCTCGTGAAAGGTAAGATATCGTTATCTATATATATATATATATATATAACCGAAACTTTTGAAACTCTCACAATTTTCCACATCATCATTATTTTCTTTTTCTTTTTATTTTAGATTCTTTTTATTTTAGGTTTTATATCTTATATAGAATCCACCAGAAAAACAATAGACAAAAGTTTGAATTTTTATTAATATCAATAATATTGAAAAACGTATACAAACTTGGAGGCCTATTTAAGGGTTCCATAAAACTTGATGGACAAAAAAATATATTATAAAATAAGTCCTAATTAATACCTAACCATAATAGGAATCAAATTTGACCTAAAAAAACATTAAAAGAACCAAAAAACAAGGAAATAAATCACCTAGACCTAAAATAACGTTTTTTGCATAAAAATACCAAAATAATAATATCCAAAAAAAAAAATTTAGGATTAAGAAAAAAAGAGAGAGACTCCTGGTAGGACTCTCTCTTCTCTCCTTAAAACCCTAGCAATTATCATCTCAAAACCCTAAACTTAACTTCACTTTAAAATTAAAAAAATAAGAAGGAGAGAAACTCAACTATAAAAAAAAAAAAAAAAAAAAAAAAAAAAAAAACGTAGGTTTTGTCTTTCTTATTTGCTTTCATATGTGCCTAAAATTTTTATTCTATCTTACTGTTTTGTTATGTTTAGAATTTATTTTCTTCTAAGTGTTTGGGTTAATCTCTATATTTTGATAGTGTTTTTGTGGGTTTGGTTTTTGGGTTGAAATTTCTAATAATTATTTTATATTGTATACGGCAGATGAAGTATCTCTATTTTTTGGAGAAAAATCAAAGTTGCAACTTATGTCTTCCAACCCAAGGTGTAGTAAATTTTTATTTGGTATATTATATATGAATTTTTTGAATTTGAAGGATTTTATTTGGTTTTGAAGTAGAATTTGTGAATTCTATAAAATTTGGAAGGTTTAAGTTTTGGGGTTTTTGGTATTTGTGTCTTAGTAGGTTGATATTAATTCTTTACCTTATATGTTTTTTCTTTGTTGAGAATTTTTATTTTGGGTTCATGTGATTTTTTGTTTTCTTAATTAAAGCTTTGATTTTTGGTTGATTAATTATTTGTTTGGATTAATTTCAATTAATTATTTGTTTGGATTCAATGTAAAAAGATAATGGAATTATATGTTATAAATTTGATAATGTTCCATGTTTTGAATTGTTTATATTGTTATTAATACAACTAAATAAAATTTGTTTTTATCTTTGTAGTTTATATCAGTTTTGAGTATGTATATATATATAACTTTTGGAAATTTTGCTTTATTAATTTAAGAATTGTAAATTACTTTGTAGGTTTCAGTAACTATGCACCTGCAGTGAGACATTGACAATATAAGCATATATATATGGTATTAACATTTTATAAAAATCTTTCTTACAACCCAATAACATTCTACGTTAGACAACACTTCTAAACTATAGAAAAGCATAGAAGTTAAATATTTATTCCCATTGTATTTTATTTAATTATGACAGCTCCATTTTTTTAAAAACGCTAACTAGAAAAATGTCTATAATATGCATTTTATTAACCCAATTTTCTATTTCTAAATTTCTTAGATTTTATTATATCAATCTTTTTTTCTTTTAAATTCTTGGTGGGCAAGTCAGTCTTTCACTAATTCTTTTACTTTAACGTGATATTGGTTAATTGTCCTTTTATTTAACTATCTCGTGCATCGCACGGGTTAGCGACTAGTAATAATAATAATATAGTCCATGGTGATGTTGGCAGCGGAATCTGAGGAGAACGTTTAACAAAGATTTTCTTGCGATGAATCAGAAACATGTTGTCCTCACTTTGTGTTTTTTTACTTTTCTTCCCAAATTGTTTACTCTTTTTTTTTTTTCTTTTTTTCTTTTTTAATAATAAATTATAGAATATATTCTTTTTCGGTTTTATGTTTTGCTTCAGCCTTCAGTATCCCTCAGTTTTGGTGTTTTCCCATATGTCCCAAAGAAACATTGCATGTGTCCCCTCTCTCTCTCTCTCTCTCTCTCTCTCTCTCTCTCTCTCTCTCTCTCTCTCTCTCTCTCTCTCTCTCTCTCTCTCTCTCCAATGGTTGTTTTACATTCTTTAATTCAATACAATAGAAGATGGAAGATTTGAAACAGTAATAGTTGGAATACAAGAACATTAACAAGAATAGAAATCAAGCTTTATCATTACTGTTTCTCAACCAAAAAAAAAAAAAAACTTAATCATTACTAGAGACTAGGATGTAACCCCCATGCATATACACCAATACAATTAAAAAAAAATTATAATTATACAATTCAAATTAAACTTTTTTTGAGATGAGATTCAAATTAAACACACGATATTAGCTTACACTTTTTTTTTTAAAAAAAAATCAAATTTGTGTTAAAACACAAGAACTTGTTTAGAACTCCAATTAAAAATTACAGCTTGATTGCTTTTACTCTTACTTAATCAAAGTGCGGAACAAGAGTAAATGTGTGCAATGAACCGATAACGCTACTCTAAGCCATATCTATCCACAATTGACAATAAAATGAAAGTTTAAAGAGAAGAGATGAAAGATGCAGATACAAGATAACAACAAGACATGTTATCGAAGAGGAAACCGAAAAACTCAACGAAAAATCTCTCCGCGACTCTCCAAGTCGAAATCGATCCACTAGAGAATAAAGTTGGAGTACACAAATAACAAAAGACCCTCCAAACCTAGTTATTTTAATTAATAAGCTGCATATTATTACAAGGAAGGTTGTCAAAATCTTCACCAACAGAATAGGCTAGAGTTGGCGTTAGTACCAAGGATGGTTGTATTAGTTTTTAGTTACCTTTGTTTTTTCCTCATTCTGTTCTTAAAACTCGTAATTTATACCTTATAAGCTTTAAATTTCTTTCCTGTTTCTCAAAAAAAAAAAAAAAAACTTTTAATTTATTTCCTCCCATACTCCACCTCAATTATTTTGGAGCCTGTGGCATTATTTCTTCAATCGATGAAGACTACATTATAGCTTTTGTTCTCTCTTTAAACATCTTCGATAAGGTATATCTAAAACCTCTAATCTTGTCTGCATCTTAGGCAAGCAATCTTAGACAGATTAAGACTCGTTTGTTAAATTTATATTTCCAGAGATCATTAGCTCAAGGTCATTGACAACCAATCGTGATGGTTATAGGTTTTTTTTTTTTTTTGGGCAGTTTTATTCAAAACTCTTGTAATACGTACTTACTCTATTGCGGCATTTTTGGAACCCTTGCATCCAAAAAAAAGCAGCAAACTTGAAAAATGATATTATTGGGTAAAAATATTTCTTATAAAATTCAGAATTTTTATTATTCAAAGGAAGTTGTTTTGACCACACTCTGTCCATGGATTTCTAGAGTGACTCATGGACAAAGTGGTTACAATTTGCTTGACGACATATGAAGTTCATGCAGTATGGCCACAAGGGTAGATACAATTGCAATAATAAGTAGGATGAAGGCCACCTGATTTCTGAAAGCACCGTCCAGTGCCTTTGTACTCTTCAATCTTCATAGCACTGCTTCGGGCACTAAAACTGCAACTACAAAAAATGATAACAAGATCAACAATTTCCACACACAAAAAATTTGTTACATTTTTAAACTAATGGAAATATATAAATAAAAATTAAAAAACCATAGCCACTCACTCAACATGTGTTTTGTATATGTTAGGAGGTTAGTATTATAATATATATGAAATAAAATATAAGCCTTGAACTATTTATTGACTTCTAATTTTGTCACATATACTATTAAAAGCCCATATTTTTCGATGTCATAATTCTAGTAAATTTTCAGTCTGGTTTTTAGAATAACAAATTATGCTAATTATGTTGGTTTAAACTTTAAACTAACTAGTCGCTAACCCGTGCGATGCACGGAATATATTTCACTTTGCTTAAAATAAAATTTAAAATGAAAAAACATCATAACTTATCAAAATAAACATAAAATATACAATATTCATCGCAAAATGTTATTTGAAAATAAAATTACCATCAAAATGATATAAAGAAAAATTTCATGTCCAAACAACTCATCAAGGTGGAATCTGGTTATTACTAAGATCCTATATGCAATTTACCAGAAAGATATCATGTCAGTTTTGATCTTCATTCTCTTTTTGCATATTAATTACTACTTTTAACTTCTATGTAAAATTTTGCTTTAACACAATTGTTATCTTGAGATAAATCTATAGTTATCTCATCTTTACTACTGGTACTCATCCCATGTCTATCGCCATTGTAACCGTAAAACATAAAATCATACCTATTGAAGAAGAAATTCAAAGTAGTTCATCTAGCATTACACCAACAACATTCAAGGCAAAATCCTTCCTATGAAGGGGGAAAAAATCAATCATCCATGAAAACAGAGATTCATAAATTGAAGAAGCTCAAGATAATTTTAGAACTTGTCAAAATATATAATCACAAACCAAAAATTTTAAGAACCAAAATGGGATTATCATAAGAAATAAATGTGCCTTAGTTTGTATATGAATTTAATTTGTGGAAAATTTATAGCCACATACCAAAAGATTTAAGAACCAAAGGGGGATTATCATAAGAAATAATTGTGCTTCAGAATTTGTATAAATTTATTGGAAATTCAACGGTGATTTATGAATAGCACACTTGATTATCAAAAGCAAATTCCTAACTTCAAATTAAAGGGTTGCATGTTCTCTAACTCAAATTTCTATATCACAACTGCAAATAATAATTATATAAAACTGATACAAACCATGCACAGACAATCAATAGGCTTTGTTGCTGGTCTTAAGCACTAAGATTTGAATCGCATTGTAATCATAACTGCATAATACATAATTAAATGTCAAGGCTTTCTAGGGCTTCACATATACTTCTTTAGGATCCTCTACAACACTTGTAGCAATGCAAAAGTTAAAAATAAAAAATAAAAAATAAAAATAAAAAGTAGTAGAGATTGCAAACAGAGAAGAGAGAGTACCAAGTTTTTGTTGGGTTTTATGTTTCCACACCTTGGGCTAGAAGACATAGGTTGCAGCTTTGATTTTTCTCCAAAAAATAGAGATGCTTTATCTGCCATATACAATATAAAATAATTATTAGAATTTCAACTCAAAAACCAAACCCATAAAAACACTATCAAAATATAGAGATTAACCCAAATACTTATAAGAAAATCAATTCTAAACATAATAAAACAATAAGATAGAATGAAAATTTCAGGCACATATGAAAGCAAATAAAAAAAGACAAAACCTACGCTTTGAGTTTAGGGTTTTGAGATGGTAATTGTTAGGGTTTTAAGGAGAGAAGAGATTTTGGTATTTTTATGCAAAAAACGTTATTTTAGGTCTAGGTGATTTATTTCCTTGTTTTTAGGCTCTTTTAATGTTTTTTTAGGTCAAATTTGGTTCCTATAATGGTTAGGTATTAATTAGGGCTTATTTTAAAATATATTTTCTTGTCCATCAAGTTTTATGGAGCCCTTAAATAGGCCTCCAAGTTTATATACGTTTTTCGATATTATTGTTATAAGATATAAAACCTAAAATAAAAAGAATCAAAAATAAAAAGAAAAAGAAAATAGTGATGATGTGGAAAATTGTGAGAGCTTCAAAAGCTTCGGTTTTATATATATAACTAGTCGCTAACCCGTGCGATGCACGGAATATATTTCACTTTACTTAAAATAAAATTTAAAATGAAAAAACATGATAACTTATCAAAATAAACATAAAATATACAATATTCATCGCAAAATGTTATTTGAGAATAAAATTACCATCAAAATGATATAAAGAAAAATTTCATGTCCAAACAACTCATCAAGGTGGAATCTGGTTATTACTAAGATCCTATATGCAATTTACCAGAAAGATATCATGTCAGTTTTGATCTTCATTCTCTTTTTGCATATTAATTACTACTTTTAACTTCTATGTAAAATTTTGCTTTAACACAATTGTTATCTTGAGATAAATCTATAGTTATCTCATCTTTACTACTGGTACTCATCCCATGTCTATCGCCGTTGTAACCGTAAAACATAAAATCATACCTATTGAAGAAGAAATTCAAAGTAGTTCATCTAGCATTACACCAACAACATTCAAGGCAAAATCCTTCCTATGAAGGGGGAAAAATTAATCATCCATGAAAACAAAGATTCATAAATTGAAGAAGCTCAAGATAATTTTAGAACTTGTCAAGATATATAACCACAAACCAAAAATTTTAAGAACCAAAAGGGAATTATCATAAGAAATAAATGTGCCTTAGTTTGTATATGAATTTAATTTGTGGAAAATTTATAGCCACATACCAAAAGATTTAAGAACCAAAGGGGATTATCATAAGAAATAATTGTGCTTCAGAATTTGTATAAATTTATTGGAAATTCAACTGTGATTTATGAATAGCATACTTGATTATCAAAAGCAAATTCCTAACTTCAAATTAAAGGGTTGCATGTTCTCTAACTCAAATTTCTATATCACAACTGCAAATAATAATTATATAAAACTGATACAAACCATGCACAGACAATCAATAGGCTTTGTTGCTGGTCTTAAGCACTAAGATTTGAATCGCATTGTAATCATAACTGCATAATACATAATTAAATGTCAAGGCTTTCTAGGGCTTCACATATACTTCTTTAGGATCCTCTACAACACTTGTAGCAATGCAAAAGTTAAAAATAAAAAATAAAAATAAAAAGTAGTAGAGATTGCAAACAGAGAAGAGAGAGTACCAAGTTTTTGTTAGGTTTTATGCTTCCACACCTTGGGCTAGAAGACATAGGTTGCAGTTTTGATTTTTCTCCAAAAAATAGAGATGCTTTATCTGCCATATACAATATAAAATAATTATTAGAATTTCAACTCAAAAACCAAACCCATAAAAACACTATCAAAATATAGAGATTAACCCAAATACTTATAAGAAAATCAATTCTAAACATAATAAAACAATAAGATAGAATGAAAATTTCAGGCACATATGAAAGCAAATAAAAAAAGACAAAACCTACGCTTTGAGTTTAGGGTTTTGAGATGGTAATTGCTAGGGTTTTAAGGAGAGAAGAGATTTTGGTATTTTTATGCAAAAAAACGTTATTTTAGGTCTAGGTGATTTATTTCCTTGTTTTTAGGCTCTTTTAATGATTTTTTAGGTCAAATTTGGTTCCTATAATGGTTAGGTATTAATTAGGGCTTATTTTAAAATATATTTTCTTGTCCATCAAGTTTTATGGAGCCCTTAAATAGGCCTCCAAGTTTATATACGTTTTTCAATATTATTGTTATAAGATATAAAACCTAAAATAAAAAGAATCAAAAATAAAAAGAAAAAGAAAATAGTGATGATGTGGAAAATTGTGAGAGCTTCAAAAGCTTCGGTTTTATATAGATATATAGATAATAATAATATACGTTTTTCGATATTATTGTTATAAGATATAAAACCTAAAATAAAAAGAATCAAAAATAAAAAGAAAAAGAAAATAGTAATGATGTGGAAAATTGTGAGAGCTTCAAAAGCTTCGGTTTTATATATATATATAGATTAAAACTCATATTTTTTTTAATAAAACAAGTAAATAATAAAAAAATTCTAATTAAATTAAGTTTCATATTCTCTAAATATGTTTTTATTAAATCAACTATATTATTTTATAATGAGTCACTAATTTAAATTTGTAGTCATTAATAATTATATATAACCTCGACTCTTCCACTTGCGTTTCATAAGTTAACAATTTGAAAATATACATAAATAAATAAATACTTTTGCTAGATCTTTGTTGAGTTTTTCATTCTCTCATTTTGTTAGTCAAGATAATGCAATTGCACATGCCTTAGCCTAAAGAGCGAGATTTTTTTTTTTTTTTTTCCTTTGTTAGTCTAAATAAAGTTTGTTCCTCCAAACATAGATAATATTGTAATTGTTTATGTACCAGCATATTAATAATTTTCATGATGTTCTGTCTTTCAAAAAAAAAAAAAAAAAAAAAAAACCCTTACCAGAAAAAACAAGACCCTTACCAGAAAAAACAAGGAAAACAAATAGGAATAAATGGAAAAAGGAAAGATTGGCCATTTGATGCAGGTTAAGTGTATAGAAGCAAAATATGTGACACACAATAACTACAATTGTTCCACAAAAGCTAAATTCTACAAGAATATATGACTACAAGAAAAAAGACCTATTACAACAAGGAATATTACAACAACAAAAATAATTAGAGTAATATATATACTATTGCATCTGTGAGTTGTTTTTTGTTGTAATATTAACTTAAATTTATTACATCAATTAAGATTGTTGCAAGAATTACCGTGTTACATCTAAATATGTTGTTGTAATAACTAAACCTTATTTTATTTTGAAATATATTGATGCAATAAATAACCACTTATTTCACATCAAAATATATTGTTGTAATAGATGAAAAATATACTTTTTGTTGTAATAGTAACTTAAATGTATTACATCAATTTAAGATTATTGCAAGAATTATCTTGTCACATCTAAATGTGTTGTTGTAATAGTTAAACCTTATTTCACATCAAGATAATGTTGTTGCAATAAGTAACCACTTATTTCACATCAAAATATTTTGTTGTAATAGGTAAAACCTTGTTTCACATCAAATGAAGTTGTTGTAACAGAGGTCAAGGATGGCTTGATGCATTTGGGGGTTTAAGGCAAAAGCTGAAACTGAGGCTTTTTATATATTTAAGGCAAAAATACACTTTTGGTCCCTATATTTTGAGCCAATTTTCATTTTGGTCTCTACTTTTTTGGAGCGCCTATGTTGATTCCTCAAAATCGAAAATCATTACCATTTTGGTCACTACTTTTATCTCAATAATGGAAATTGTCTACGTAGCAAACCTTCAATCTAATTAAATTAAATAATAAAATATTTTTTTGTTGCTTTTCATTATTTTTTTTTTAGGAAGAACATAAGAACATGTTCTTCATGTTCTTCCCCAAATCAAGACATGTCCAATTGACCCAAGAGCTCTGGCGGTCGAGGGTGAGTTATAGATCCCAAAAACTGGCTCCAACAATCGGTGGCAGGTTACAGATCCAATAAACCAACTTTGGTGGGTTGGTTGGCGGGTTCTTTCCTCTAAACCTCGCCTCAACCAACTTGATCGGAACCTTACCAAAATTCGGCGATTCAAACTTTTTTTGGCAAGTTTTTGGTCAAAATACTTTAGATCCGACGAGATTTATGCCTGGGGATATCTCACTAAATCTAGTGAGATCTCAACCAGATTTGGTGGAAATCTCATCAGATTTAGCGAGATCTCACCGGATCTGGCAAAATTTTGTCTAAAATAAACTATTTAGGCTGGATTTTTCCACCGTGGACAGTTTGTACCGAACTAACCACTTTCTGGCACGAATCCAACCGCTCTAATCTGACTCCCTCTCCGGTCGGCGACAGGTTTGAACTTCCTCCACTTGATTCTGTTAGGTCGGTCACGTGTTGGGCACAAACCAAACCCAGACTGACCTGTGGACACTCCTTCAAACCCATAAACCCAGTAAACAAACCAATCTCCAACGAACCCATAACCTATAAATTTTCTTCGAAAACAAACACAAAAAACCCAAAAAAATTTAGCTTAAATACAAAATAATAAATCCCAAAGCCCATATTTTCTCAAACACAAGCAAAATCGTCAAATTTCAAAGTCTAGCTAGCCACACCCTGAAATCTCCCAAGACCCACAACGTGCCACACCCAAAATCTCCATACTTTTTTCATGTTCTTCTTCCGTAAAACCCATGGCCAAAAACCCATTTTCCCCATAAACCCAAGCCAAAAACCTATATTCCCTGTAGATCCATGCCGAAAATCATTCTTCCCCATAAACCCATGTCCAAAAATCGATGATGTGAACTTTCTCTATCTCATGGTCTAATCCAATGGTTGAAACTCATGTTTGACGACTCATGGCCACACCCCATCAATTGAACACTATCTTATCATATTTCTCTCTATCTCTCACCCTCTAAATATGACGTAAAAAAAAATTAAATATTACATAAAATGTTGGGCTATGTGGAGTTTAGTTGTATTTGACCCGGATGACGACCTGGCCCAACCCGAAATGATGTTGCATGGTTTTTAATGGTAGATTTTCTGAGGTTTAGTCCATGGAACGGAGACTTGGGCTGATAGGCCTAAGCTGTAGCACTCACTGTGAATCCTGTGCGTAGAATATAGAAGCCGTTTTTTTGGTGATTAGGGTAGACACAAAATTTGACAAAACCTTTCACACTTGTTGATGTGGTAAATATGATTTTTAGACCCGGATCGTTCAAACAACTTGAAAAGAGAAAGATTCAAAGTTTTTAAGGTTGGACCAAGGTTCAACTGAGGTCTAATTGTGACAACGTTATAATTAATATAATAATTATTTAAAAGATAAATAAATTTTTGGCCCGTTTTGTAATCCATTGTGAATCTTGTACGCAGAATATAGAAACCATTTTTTTGGTGATTAGGGTAGACACAAAATTTGACAAAACATTTCACACTTGTTGATGTGATAAATATAGTTTTCAGACCCGGATCGTTCAAACAACTTGAAAAGAGAACGGTTCAAAGTTTTTAAGGTCGGACTAAGGTTCAACTGAGGTCGAACTGTGATAACGTTATAATTAATATAATAATTATTTAAAAGATAAATAAATATATTAAATTAGTAAAAATTGCAAAATTACCTAAAATAATCCAAATAAATATAAAGAATTATATTTCAAATACATTTCTTATGTCATAACTTTCATAATGCAAATAAAAAATATTAAATTCTAAGCATAATTGACAATCCAATATTTTCTTTTTTATGCCCATTCAACCATTTGTAAATTTAAAAGAAAAAAAAATACAAGTGGAGTGGGCGGACATTGGTTTGTGCCAATTAAAAAATGGGTTAAATATAGAAAAAGTTCCCATAATATTTAAGAATTTTTTTACACAAAGCATAAGTGAGTAACAGTAAAGGAAGCCTTTATTTAGTAGCTGAGAGTAAAACAAGGCAGTGGAATAGTGTTGAGTCGGATATTGTTGCATTATTTCGCGGGACAAGATATTGGGTAGCGGGAAAGTTTTATTTGAGAGAAAAAATTGGGGAGCGGGAAAAGTGAATTATTTTCGCAGTTTTTTCTCATCTATTCCATTTTCTCCATATCCTCTCAGTTCCGTGTTTGTCTCCATCCATGATACCGTATCACAATTTTGAAGTTTATCTCTACTAGCTTGAATTTGGTTTCTCTCACTCAAACAACCAGAAACTGTCCCAAAAAAAAAAAAAAGTGAGATTTGAAGGAGGCAAAGATGAGAGATTATTGAAGATTGTGATTTGAGGAGCAGCAGAGGAGTTCATTCTAGTACAAAATGGGCTTTTGCCCTTTTCAACCAAATTAATTAGCCTTATGCCCTCCTTCCCAAACTAAATAGGGAAATGCCCCTCTTTTAAAACTCGATTTTCTCAAAATCGAGTTATAAAAAAAAAAAAAAAAATCTGGAGCCCTATAGCAGCGTTTTTAAGGACCTATAGTGACGTTTTTTAACTCGACTTCCATTAAATCGAGTTATAGGCAATTTTTTTAATTTTTTTTACCTATAACTCGATTTCATATAAATCGAGTTATAAAACGCCACTATAGGTCTTGAAAACGTCACTATAGGTCCTTAAAAATGCCGTTATAGGACCTAACTCGATTTATCAAAAATCGAGTTTTAAAAGATGGGCATTCTCCTAATTAGTTTGGGAAGGAGGGCATAAGGCTAATTAATTTGGTTGAAAAGGGCAAAAGCCCATTTTGTCCGTTCATTCTCTTTTACTGGGTTTTCTTTGAGGAATTTCAATCTCTCATTCCGGTTGGATTGAGAAATTTCTCTGATTTGCAGGTATAATCTTTTGCTTCTCTTTAAATTTAATTTTTATTAATTTGTTTCTAGAGAAGACTTAGCAAAAAAAAACGAAATTTTACTTTGGATTTTGAGCAGTGAAGTAGAATCAAGTAGACTGATACAAGAATATAGGTGTTGTTATTTTGGAATCTAATTTTTGAAGGTTTATTGGTGAATGTAAGGTTAAACTTGTGATTTTTTTAAATTCAAATTATATGTGTAGTTTGAATTTATAGAATGCTCTGTGCAAAGATCTATTCTTTACACTGTTAGTGAGTGGGAAAAGATTTTGTTCATGTTTTTGGAGTTATATAGTTGTTCTGCTGAATCCAACTGCGTTGTAGGGATATAGTGAACTTTATTTATTTATTTTTTTTAACTATATAATTGGGGCTGTGTTTGTGTGTGGTTTTTGTGTATTGATAGGTTATATTCAAATTAATATACATGCAAAGATATATGTTTTGTTGTTTTAGAATCCAATCTTCGAAGATTTTATTGATGAATGTATGGATTAGTAGAGTGCTCAGTCCAAAGATCTATGCTTTATAATGTGTTAGTGAGTGAGAAATGATTTTTTTTTTCTTCATGTTTTTGGAGTTATGTAGTTGTTTTGTTGAATCCAAGTGCACTATAGGGGGTTAGTGAACTTTGTTTTTATTTTAAATTTGAATTTTGGTTGTTTAAGTGAGTTTTTAAGCATGTAGCTGTATGATTTTCTTTGCCTTTACTCACATATATTTAAGATGATTTTTGGGGCATTTGATAAATTAATAAACTTTATTGAAAAAGAAAATCACTAACTAGTTCACAGGATGTTAACTTAAATGGCATCAATGTCAAGAAAAAGTGCAACAACTGATAAACTTGTCACAATTTAGAGCCAGAAAGGTCTGTTAAATCAGACATCCATTTAAAAAAGGACCGTAAAAGCATTTTCCTAAGATCTGTTTTACCCTCTCCAAATAGTCCACATAATGCACATTGGTATTGCATCCCGAATATCACTGTTAAGAGGTGTAGCAAACCTCTCCTTCCAACATTCCAGCAAATCAAATGATAATGTATTATTGTGGGAATGGTCCTCTTAATCTGGATTGTCATGATATTTGCATGTCCTATTAGTTTGAACATTCTGGCTTCAATATTATGAAGTTATTATGTTTCTAATGTTTCATGGAATTTATTATTTTAGGCTATCACTTCATCAGGAACAAAGAAAGGTGAGCTGTTTCTGGCTGATTAACCCCTTTAAAATTTATGTTTCCCATTAATGCATGCTGAGCTTTATTAGACCAAATCTTGTTAGTGTAATGTACATGGTCCTTAGGCAGTCAATCAGGATATCAATGGTCACTGCTTTTTTTGTTTACTTTAATGGCATCCTAGCATTTTACATATTAATAATTCCAAGGCTTTTGCATCCTCACCAGATCACAACAAGGTAGGCAAGGGAAGATTAGAAGCTTGTCCTCAAAAGCAAGTAGTTAAGCAAGTGGACTAACACGATCAAGGTTAGTTTTTTCCTGAATGCAAGACTCTTGGATGTTGATGTTTTTGGTTGTTCTAGACTAGTTCACTTTAGTTTATTGCTAGTATTAGACTTGATATACTATTAAAAATAAAACTAGTATTTATTTAATGTTAACAAAATGTAAGTAAAAAAAGATATAAAATAATTATAAAAATAAAATAAAATAAAACAAATGTTACAATTGAGAAGAAAAAAAGGGCATTGCGGCCAGGGGGCCCTTGGCTCCATGCTTCTAGACTAGTCCACAAATAACACCGCCACTCTATTGATACCTTGTGAAGATAACCATTTTTTTCAAACCACAATCCAATGGGCATTGTATTGATTAGATTCTTGGCTGCTAATTTTATTGGCTTCTTGAGTTCTTGTTCATTTGAAATACCTGAATCTTCTAACATGTTAGTTTGCTTTTGGGTCACACACCCTGATTGGTTAGCTACTATTTCTACCATTTTTTTTAAAACCCTAAAAAAAGTGTCGAAGACCTAATATTCTTTCCAACAGATTTTATGGCAATTTGCACCCCCAAATTGAATGTGAGGGGGTGCTCAGAGATAGTTCAGAGGTACAGAGAGAAAGTGAAAGTGATTGACACACTCTCATTTGACCTGCTTTTTGTCAAACATATATAGCTTTTACTTAAAAGAAGATATATCAGTGTATATATATGTGTGTTAAGTTAAACTTTGTCACATGCTTACTTCCCAGCATGGAGGAATTTGAAAGTGTATATTCTGTTTGCTTATGAGCTAAATTAACATATTTTTTGGTTCATGCATGTGGAAAATGACGAAAGAAACAGATTAGATGGGGATTCTTATGTTCAAATGGTATATTTGAATTTGATTTTGCCCTTCTGGTTGTATTTAATTAACCATCCCCTTCTTTCCCTACCCTTTTCTAACTTGAACATGCCATTTTTTGTTGTATGTGGCTTCCATCTTAGCAGCTAAAAATTGTGATTTTTTTTGTTTGATGTGAAACAAAATAGAACCATGTAATTCATTTTATAACTATCCATACTAGTTGAACGTGCAGAAATGGAAGCAAAATTTGAAGCAGAACGCGCTAAAAGGGCGGCTGAAAATGCAGAAATGGAAGTACAATTTCAAAGACTCTGACAGACTATGCGTGAGGAATTTCTGGCAATACTAGCTAACCAATCTCAGGTACACCTATCTTATATAAATTTTTGGTGGGTTGTTTTGTTGGTGGTGGGTTGACAATATATATATATATATATATATATGGTTATGTAGTTTCATATAGTTTCTTTTGATTGAGTAAAAATTCTGTTTTGGTGAGTTGATTGTCTAACTTTTTGGCAACTTATTTCTGTGCAAGCATGTGGGATCAATCTGTTCAGGTTGGAATGTTTTGATTGAGTTAAAAATACTGTTTTGTTGAATTGATTGTCTGACTGTTTGGCAACTTATTTCTGTGAGCATGTGGGATTAATCTATTCAAGTTGGAAGGACTGAATTGTTTTACTTGTTCAAATTGGATTTAAGGCTTCTTGTTGTTGTTGTATATGATCACTCTTGTGTTTACATTTGTCTCATTGTTGGTATCTTTAGGTATTTTCTGGGGAAAATTATTAGGTACTCCCGGAGTACCATAAATGCGTGCTCCTTCCTCTCACATGAATGGTGGGTCCCATCATGAATTTAATTAGCGGGACCCACCATTCATGTGAGAGGAGGGAGCACGCATTAATGATACTCCGGGAGTACACAATAATTTCCCATTTTCTGGAGTTCATGTCGTGGTTTTAAATGGAATTTTTGTGATAATTTTTATGCTTAGAAATTACCAGTAATAGAGTGTTATAAATTTGGTCCTCAATTTATACTTATTATTTTTTTTCAATTGTATAGGGTGGAGGCCAATGAAGCAGCTGTGAAGCATGCATGGATATCACTTTCTGAAGGGAACTTTTCTTACAAGTTGCGTATATATTTGTGTATATTTACTTTTGAAACTATGTGTTTGATCGTAATTAACTAAACAAGTTATGTGTATATTTGTGTTCTTGGACATATCAATTTGATGGAGTACTTTGACTTTTGCATTTATTTAATTTGAATCTTTAAATTGTAGTTCTTAAATATAATGTTTTATACTATCTTATAATGCCTATATTGCATGATAGGGTAATAGACAAATTATTTAAAAAAAAAAAAAATCAACCTATTGCAACAAAGTTGTTTGTTGTAATAAGTTATGACATTTTTCACAAAACTTTTGAAGCAATAAACTATTGCCACAAAGTTATTTGTTGCAATAAAGAAGTTATTGCATCAACTTGTTTGTTGCAATATTTAGGATTTATTGCAATGAGATTTTTTTGCTGTATAAACCTATTGCCTTGGAGTTTATTACAACGGCTTGCAACAACTTTTTCGTCGTTGCAATAACACTTTATTGCAACCACTTTGTAGTTATTGCAATGATTTTTTCCGTTGTAATAGACCTTTTTTCTTGTAGTAGGCTAGCAGGCAACAAAATAGGAAAAACCTCTCAAAAGACACTAACTTGACAATAACTTAATGATCACCATCTCCTCCTAAAGAGTATTTATAGAAGAGATTTTCACCTACTTCTTTTCAAAAAAGACATGTGAGTGCACCGCTTCGCACTTGCGTGTTGCATGGCCTACTTTCTCATTTCTTTGAGAGTCGTCACCTGGTTTAGGCTCACATTTAATTGTGAATATTATTACCAAGCCAAAAATTTCTAATCATGCAATTAATACACACATAAGGAAATATCTCATCACATCATGGAATAAAAGGAAAGAAATTCAAATAAAAGTAATTAAATTAAATCAAATCAAGTCAAACATCTAATTAATTATATAAATCAAATCATGCTTTAAAAGCAAACATTTTATTCTAAACATGCCAAATATAATGTGGAAAATTCAGAAGAAAAGCATGTCAAATATTACTTATCATATTTCTATCCTAAATAGAGTAAAACCAAGTCATCAAACATGGAAAATATCATAGAAATTAATTCAATCAAGCAATCAAAACATGACTGATAATATCCTTAAGAGAATAAGGAATTTGAATAATAAATTCAAAAGTTAAAATTTTAGTTGTATAGAAAAATTTGTAGTAAACCTAATGTACTATAACATAATTTAGAAGAATATGTACCGGCCACCTCAAAAAAGAATAATTATCAATCAAAAAACCAATATAATAGAATGATATATTTGTAGAGATAGAAATATGAAAAATATTTACAAATTTTTTTTTTTAATTTTTAGAGAGAACAAATTAAATTAAAAAAATTATATAATATATCACATTACAAAATAATTATATATTTACACGCATTATATGGGTATGCAACTAGTGCAATATAATTTTGCAAAGCATGGGTCAACGACTAATATAAAATTAAATTATAATTCAACTAGAAAGAGGAAAATAATAAATAAAAAAATGTATCATAACTGTCATGACCCAACCCTGAATTCTGGATTTAGAACCATCATTAGCATGTCAATACCAAGTTTAAACCCTTTTTTTTAGGGGGAATACCAAGTCTAAACCTGATATTAACAAGAACCAAATAAACCCATAAAAAAAAAAAAAAACATATGCTACTTGATATTCAGAGCATCTAATATTTTCTTCAAAATATAAGCAGAGTTAAAATCTCTTCTGAGTTAAGCGCAAGTCCCCCATAATGGAAAGCAGTTACTAATCTATATATATATATATATATATATTGTTGACTTCTCTAGAGCTTGCCACATTATTATTATTTTATTTTTATTTTTATTTTTTAAAATTGATTTATTTATTTTGAATTTATAGCTAACTAAATTCTCTGGAAAAAAAAAAAAGGAGAATTTATACCCAACTCATTCTCCTCCCTGGCTCCATTTCCACTCCACTCTCCAGTCTTACCAATTTAGCTGATCTCTCGCAACCTCTTATTTTATCTCTGAATTATAATCCTACGTTTAGGAAGAGAAGAACAAAACCCTAAGATTTTCTTAGAGAGCAATGTTATTCCGAGGCTAAAGGTAATAAAAAATTTCATCGTGATTTGATGTTAGGGTTGTTGCACATGATTATGGCCCAATAGAGTGAGTCAAGCTTGTTAGAGAGCGACGTTATTCCAAGGCTTCTGTGTGTGTTAGTTTTTGTTGGGTATGAAAGGAGTCTGGGCAGAATTTTATTTTTTATTTTTGATGGGTTTTCCAAGCTCTTGCATAGTGGAGTTTATAAAAATTGTGTTTTTTTTTTCTTCTCAAAATGCAAACACAAAAGATCAGAGAGGACTATAGGGAAAAAAAAAAAAAAAAAAAAAAAAAAATCAGCGTGAGCTTCCCAAATCCCCTACCATCAACCTTCAATTCCTTTGTAAGATTCCAGTTGCTTATTAATTTCTCCACTCCTACTTTGGTTTTGATTTTTCAGTTTCTGAATTTCTTAATTAGTTTATTTTTATGACTAATCCAATTCTTGCTTCTAGAGTGTAATTAAGAAGAGCAAATCCCATCTATTCATAAAAAAAAAAAAAAAAACAAAAAACAAAAAAGAAGAAGAAGATGAAATCCAAGTTGTTCATATTGCAGGACCACCTTATTTGATTTTGAGTTTCATATACATATGAAAATTTCATATAAAAAAGTATTCATAGACTTGCAAATGAGAAATAAACTATTCAAAAACATGAAATTTTCATATTTAGACAATAAGGGATATCATCTATATACAAAAATCTACTATAGCAATTTAGCTGGTATTGTAGGCAATTAGAAGGAATAATCTTTGCGGTTATTGCTATTCTACTATAGCAATTTAGCTGGTATTGTAGGCAATTAAAAGGAATAATCTTTGTGGTTATTGCTATCCACTAATAATATTCACTATTCACCATTCCAAATTTTAAGTTTTGTTGTTGGATATTATAGAAGAGGATTATCTATTTGGTAAATAATTAGAGAATATTTAATGTGAAGCAGATTTTGTTAAATGGATATAGAATTTGTTTGGATGCAACATGCAGCTTAAGTGGGTATTATTTTTTTAAAATAGGAATTTATGGGATATGGTTTATGAATTATGGATTTTAATCAAATTTCTCAGATCAAATGATGATGTGAGATTAAGGGGTTTGTTGTTTTATCGACAAGTGTTGTAATAGGTTCTTACCATAAACACCCGTTAAACAATAAGTTTAGGGTTATAAATTTTTTTAATGTATTAAATTCCTATTTTGTATATTTTATTTTAAAGTTAGATATGCACTTGTCTTTTTTTAATAAAATCAAGAGCTGAGGAACAGATTCAATTTCAAACGCGTTAAGAAATTTTCTTAATTTTTAATGACATTTTTTTTTAAATGTTCCATAAGTTTTTTTATTCATTGTAAATAATAATAATTGTACAAGACATTTTTATATTTTCTTCGTTCTATAACATATAACTGTTAATATGTATTTTAGCTATATAGTGTTATTTGCAAATTCAATTTATTTGATTGTATTAAAATAAATCAAGATTAAATCATATATGTTCATCAAAGAAATTAAATCATATCTATCATACTTAATACATTTTTTGTGCATCGTATGAGTTAGCGACTAGTTAACACTAAAATCGGTTCCGACAAAACTCAATTAGGGCTCCCACTGCTCCTCCATTACATAAAACCTACTCACTAAAATGATTTTTAAAAGAAGTTGAGTTGAAAAATACTCAATAAGGGGGGGTTAGTGGCTTGAGGATTTAGAAAGAATGCAAAATGCATGTAAACCTAAAGCTTTTCTTAGTACGTGGTTATACTTGAAGATAAACTTTTTTTTTTTTTGAGAAGGTACTTCAAGATAAACTTCTTTGAACATGTATAATTAATTTTTCATGAAAATTATAAACAAATCGTTCCATAACTTCAGAAATTAATTTGCACGAACACTTTCTTAAGAAATACCTTGTCACCTAAAGAATACACTTTTCTTAAGAAATACCTTGTCACATAAAGCAACCATTTTTCCTCAGAAGAACATTAAAATCTGATGAGAAAAACTCTTTCTTGAAAACTTTTTTACTTCATAAACATAACATCTTTTTAGAAAGTTTTTTTTTTTTGAAACTTATTGACATCATGAACATATCATCGCAATCATACTTCCTTTTTTTGCGCTTCACAATCATACTCCCTTAATATAACATCATATGACAATTTTCTTGATCTTCTTAAAAAATTATTTATCTTCTTAAAGAATAAATGTTGACAATTAAATAATTGCAAAACATAATTATTACTTTGGTCTATAAGTATGATATGCCTGTAAGATGTGAGCCATATAACTCCCTTGAGCTAAGCATCCAACAGTCCTCCCAATTGAGAAAACTTTTTATCATCTGATGAGAAAAACACTTTCTTGAAAACTTTTTAACTTCATAAACATAACATTTTATTGAGAAAGTTTGTTTATTGAAACTTTTTGAAATCATCAATATATCATTGGATTCCAGTTAGCTTAATTGGTAAAGTCTTTGATGATTAAATAAAAGATTTGGAGTTCAATTCCCATCTACACTAAAAACTAATTGATGTCTTGGTCTAATAATAAAAAACTATCATCAAGAGTGAATATCATAAGTTGAAACTCTCTAAAAAAAATAAATTAACATATCATCACAATCAACAAGGGCCAGGTACACATTTCTCTCAACCAACAAGGGACAAGTACATTGTTCGTTTCATAAATTTCATGTAAAGCTAGGTACTATTATCCCTATATGAGAAGTTCATGGGACCATTCCATGTAAAGCCAGTACCATTAACCCTACCGAAGAAGAATTCTGAACATACCATTAGATTATCCATAAACTATCTTTCTACTAAAATTCAACATATTTCAAAATGCTGAAATGTTTCATCATATATCTACTAATTTAATTGCATAAAACATAACTATGTACATACTGTTCTTATTAAAACAATTTAATGAAATATAATATAAGTTTTTAATTAAAATCATGTAATGACTTACCAACCTTAAAATCGATCATAAACTCTCAACCTTAAAAACTCTTGTAACTCAAGAAATTCCTAACCCACCTAAAAGAGGTTCTCCCAAAACACACATTACGTACATTATTTCATGAAATCAAGAGATATTTAAAAAATATAGGGAGTGAGGATGTTGCCTTTCCTTTGGGTCCTAAACAACAAAACCAATACATTAAAAAATTCTAATCATGAGCTCGTGTAGTACTAACTGCAAAATATAGAACCGAATTGTCTCTGCAACACTTGCAACTGAGGACTTTAATAATAAGCTTCTTACACCTAAACATCTGCATTTATGGTCCAACTACTTCTTATATGCATGACAATTTGTATTATGTATTACACAACGTAAAAGGCATAGCCAATATCAACCCTTTCAAACCACCAACCTAATATATAAGCCTTAATTTCATGGTTTAGTAGAACACATTATTTCATCAAAATTTACGTGAAACCAAAGTTTTAATTAAGTCATTTAGCCCTTGAAGGCTGAAGCACATTCTCCCTCTCTCTTTTTTTTTTCTTTTTTTTTTTCAGATAATTAAGTCATATTTAAACTTCTAAAATCTATTCCCAAAGCCTCAAAACCAACAAGAACCAAAAACCCAAAGTTAATACTTGAGATTCTATTTTTTTATATAAGACTTGAGTTTCTAATTATAGGTCCTAACTGAGTGTATTTGTATTTTATACTAGTGCTAGTATAAAACTACACATCAAGGCATTTTCAAAGAGTATGGTCACTCCTAACTCCTAAGTCCTAAACTTTATTTCTGCACTACTAAAACTTTGCAACTAAGGAAATATTTTACTGATTCTATTAATACAACACATGCACTACATGAATAGTAGACACTGAAAACCGTAGCTCTAGGCAAGCCAAAACGTTAAGAACTTGTTTGGTTCTATTGTTTTTTGTTTTTTGTTTTCAAACCCAGAAAACAATTTTTCTGAAAACTGAATAGAAACCAGTTTTCATAGCACAATTTTATCATATTTTTTATTTGGCAACCATGTTGGTCTCAAAACTGAAAATAGAGTAGATGGTGTTTCAAACTGATTTTTTAATCTACAAAATTGCATCTCATCTTACAAAAGCAATGGTAACAAAAGCCCACGCACCTGAAAACATCCATTCACTTGAAACCATTGTTGTTTATTTTGTTTTATTTATTTTATAATTTTAATTCTGAACCTATAATTCCCCAAGCCTCAAAATGGTTTCTTAAGAGCCCATGAAACTATGGTGTACACAAAAGACCCATAAACGTAACACATCTTCCTTGTCAACAATTGGAAACTTGCAATTCTACAATAGGATCCTCTTAGAATAGATTAAACATTTCACCTTAAAAAGTCTTTGGGCCAAGATCTACATTTATGTACCTTGGGTCCATATCGACCATGGACTGGTTCAGATCAAAGCCCATTCACACCAAAATAGTTGGATCGATTCTCATGGCTAGAGCTATAGTACCCAATGGTTTTCTTGTCTTGTCTGAACATTGGTGTTATCACTTATCACTGCAAGGATGGGCTTTCTCTTCTAGATCTAAAGCTCCCCTTTCGTCACTTTCATGGCTTTGTGGTGGATTTTTGGAAAGCACTAGATACTTGTTCTTTTTCAGTTGTATTGTTGTCTCCCTCCTACATATACGGTTGTTAATTTTGTTTTGTTAGCAAAAAAAATTGTAATGCTTTGGGTCTATCCCAATATTTACTTTGTAATTTCTTTTTTTTTTTTTCTCTTTTTTTAGTATTAAATTTATGCTTTTTTAATAAAAGAAAAAAAAAGTCAAATCAAGGCACCAACTTTTTTTTTTTTTTTTTCCATTTTTGTTCTAACTTGCCCATGCTAATACTTCCATTTTGAACAAAAAAATATTCCCAAAATTTTGAGTTAGGGCTTAGTGAAATGCCAATCTCTCAACTCAATATTGTCCAATTCATTAGTGATGAAAACCAAACTTATTATAAAGTTAAGGGTGGAAATCAATATTTTAGTCTTAAATATTTAAAGAATGAAAAAAAAGTTTAGCACTTCTTATAAATAAAATTTTATTTTTAAAAGTTTAACTCTAGACCAATTTAGAGTTATCTATTTTGGTCATTATTACTCCATTTGTTTCGATGAAAAATCTTGTATAAAGATAGTTTTTCGCATTTTTCAGTGTTTGGTAACATCAGAAAAAATGAGTAAAAAAAAAACTATTTTTGGTCAATAGAAAAAGTATGGCTTATTTTTAGAAATTGTTTTCCATTAAATTTTTTTTTGGAAAACAATTCTATCTCACAACAAACTAAATAAGAGAAGTTTGGAGGTTGTTTTTCAATTCATTTAAGATTGCTATCAAACATTGAAAAATGAGATAATTTTCTAAGAAATACCTTTTAGAAAATGACTCATTTTCTAGAAATTATTATTGTCGAAACAAACAGAACAGTACATGTTGATTTATAAGACTATTAATTTTTTTTATTTAAATGAATTTTTTTTTAAATCATATAATCAAAACTACATATTAATGGACATTTCAATTGTCCTAGAGTGGGTTGGAGTCAAATAGCTTTAAATCAATTTAAAATTAGAGCTATTATATGACCATAATCAATTCCACATATTTTTCCAAATACCTTATATGACAGATTATGGTTAGTTAGATGTCATTTTTATACAAATCTATTACTTTTTTTTTTTTTCCTTTTTTCGGGAACTTTAGGGCCTGTTTGGTTTGTGTTTTCAAACAACATTTTTTAGTTTTTAAACAGCATTTCACTCATTTCAACACACTTTTTTACCCATACGTATTTCAAAAACTACAAACAACAATTTTCAAACAACTCTACCAAACACTCCCTTAAAAACTGGGTACGAAATTAGTTGTGAAATTGAGAACGTATTTGAAGAAAAATTTAAAATAATGGTAATGAATTATATATATATCTTGAAGACCAAAACAGAACATTTAGACCGTTCATTGTAGTCTCTGGAACCATCCGGACCCTTGATTAGTTTCCACACTCTTTAAACCCTTTTTCCGAACTCTCTAGAACCCCCATCTTTCTCTTTGTATCTGTCTCTCTCTCCACGCCATTAAAGCCCCACACACCCTCTTTGAGATTCACACTCTAAACACACACACACACACACACAGTCTCTCTCTCTCTCTCTGTCTGTCTCTGTAAGCGTCTTTGTGTCTCTTATCTCTTTCGTCTTTTGGAAATGGATGAGGACTTCGAAATGCCGACTGGGGCTGACGAGATGATGAACATGAACGAAGTCGACGATTTCGATCTCCCAGAAGACACTCCTCCCGTTCTCAAAGTCGGGGAAGAGAAGGAGATCGGTAAACAAGGGTTGAAGAAGAAGCTTTTGAAAGAAGGTCAAAACTGGGACACACCTGAAAATGGCGACGAGGTCGAAGGTGGGGTATTTTGTTTTTTTAATGATTGTGTTCTGTTTTTTGTGGTTTTTAATGAATTGGGCCTCTTTTTTTTTTTTTTTTTTTTTTTGAATTAATGGGTTTTTGTTTTTGTTGTTGTTATTGATTTTAGTTCATTATACGGGGACTTTGCTTGATGGGACACAGTTCGATTCGAGTCGTGATAGAGGGACGCCTTTCAAGTTCACTCTCGGACAAGGTAAGCGAGCAAGCGATTTGGGTGTTTTTTCATTTTATTGAATTTGGAAATTGGGTTTTGGTTTTTGAGATTGTATGAGCATTGTGTTTTGGGTTCAAGTTGATTGGTAGCTCTATAATAAGAAAAATGTTTCTTTTAATATTTTTGTTTGAAATTTGTTCCTTGCTATGAAGTACCATAAATAGTATGTTTTTGAGTAATTAAGTTGTTTATAAAAGGAAAAAAAAAATTATATTGGGATGTTTCATGAATTGTGTTCTAGCTCAAATGATATCAAAATTACATGTATTCTTTTTAACCATTCTATTTATTTATATTTGGAATTTGGGTGCTGATTATTTTGATTGTATGAGGCATTGTATTCAAAGTGGAAGCTTGAATTGGTGTGTACTAGTAAACATGGTTAGTACCTCTATAATAAGAAACTGTTACTTTCTGAATTCTGTTTGAAATTTTTTTCCTTGCTATGAAGTATAAAAAATAGCATGTTTTGGGTAAATAAGATGTTAGAAAAAGAAAAGAAAAAGAGATGTTTCATGAATTAGTTCTAGCTCAAATGCTATCTCCTCTAAGAACAAGGTGGAGGGTGAGGTAGTTGATTTAAAACTGTGTAATTACCAATAAAGAAAGAAAAAGAACTGTTAGGATTTTTCAAATTCAAGACTCTGTGTGAGAACAAAGTAATATTGATTTAAATCAATGGAACAAAAAGAGTAGAGGAAGATTAAAAATAACATTAAATAGAATTAGTAAAAACGCTCCTTAATTAGGAAGTCCCTAAGAGTATTACTTCAAATCAAATAGAATGGCGAAAAGAATACATGTGGCTGATCCTAACTAGTCTATTGAGGATCCATAGTTGATACCAAAATTTTAGGGTTATGGCTTGGTTGTTGTTGTATGAGATGAAAGTAGCATTGAGTTGTTTCTGCTAGCTAATAGTAAAATTCCATCTGTTGTGTTTTTTTATGCTCCCAAAAAATATCAGATCAGTGGAAAAGAAGACTCTACTTTTCCACTTTCATGAATTTGAAAAGGAAATAAAAAGGAAAAACATACACCCACCCCCAGGGAACAATGAGGGAAAGAGATAAGGGTAAAATCAATTAAGAAATGGTTTTTAAGTGAGTACAAGAGACAACCAAATCTAACCAGTGAAGGAAAATTCAGGGCACTATTGAACGCAAGATAATTATGATAGATGGGGCTGACAGCAAATGTATGGGACAAAAAGGACAGAGCTTGCTTCAGTTTTCCAGATTCTCCAAGCTGCTTCAGTATTGTGTATTTTGTGTTGTTAACCAATGTTTTTATTTTGGCGAAAAACTACTTCCTCTCCCATAGTATAAGGGTAGTTCACAATTCCCACCCTTATCTTGAAAGCCAACCAATTTCCCCCCTTTATGTTTGGAAAATGAGCAAATACCCCCACTCCAATACCTCAGTTAAATCCAACAGAATCACAATGATTACAAATACAATCCAAGAAAACAATGCAATTCTCAACTTTCTCTTCTTTGTGGTATATTAGTATGACTAATAATTTCTTTTAAAGCTTCCCATTGGATTTAACTGAGAAAATAACGTAATGGGGTTATTTGCTCATTTCTCTAACATAGAGGGGGAAATTGTGAACTACCCTAAACATAAAAGGGGGAAAGTGCTTTTTCCCCTTTTATTTTTATGTTGATGCCCGGGCATTCTAGGAGTGTGACATTAGTTTTTAAGTATTACAATAACAAGTGGTTGTGCTGGATTCTGATACCTGTGCTTACTTTGAAAGTGGACAATCACCCTAAGAATCATTGATGCAGACATGGATATGAGTCATATGACAACATGAGACACCACATGATAATTCTTGAAAAATTAGGACACAACATCTTTGGGGATATAACAAGTTAATTTTAGTTTTTAAAATGACAACTATTAAAAACATATATATAAAAATTATTTTACGAAAAAGAATTATATTTTTTCCAACCTAGAGAACACACTAAGTACACGTATGCAGTGGTGTCTCATCTGACACGGGACACATTGAGAATTTTGTAGTGTCCGTGCTTCTTAGTTGTATGTTGATAGGTGGTGCATCAATAGAACAGTTTCTAATGTACATGCTGGCTTTAATCCAGCCATGATGTACCAATGAATGAGCGTGATTGCATAATCCAGCAACATGAACATTGAAAGCTGATAACCGCCCAATATACATTGTTTTGCACAATATTAGTGATGGGTCAGGTCAAATTTTGAGTTTTTCCCTTGTTCCTTCTTAAATGTCCGTTTCTTGCTTTCTCTCATTACGCTTGGTGTGTGCATGTGTCTGTCTTCTAATTTTAAACTCACCCCACCCCCCAATCCAAACCAACCCACCCCTGCCCCCCACCCCACCAAAAAAAAAAAAAAAAAAAACCTTAAAAATAAATTGTGAATACTGATGGAGAAGCTACTAAAAAAAAAACCTTAAAAATAAATTGTGAATACTGATGGAGAAGCTACAGATGCAAAGGTACAGTAAAATGTGGTGGCTCAGTACCAATGTGCCACTGATGGAATAATATGCATTGATTGGAATGTTGAGCTTAGGCCATGGAACATGCCGAAAGTAAAAATCAAAAAAGAAAAAGAGGTAAGTCTGTAGAATATGGTGAGACCAAGTCAAATTGGATGGAAGTTTTAGTACCCAAAAATAATTGAGGTCAATTATATGGGGGGATTCATTTTTTATTGCCTTTGGAGCTGATAATGTTCAAGGGGAAATGTGTCTGGCTTGAGGCATCTTCCAATCATGTTCTCACATTATCAAACCTTTGTCAATGTTGAGTCCGCATCATGCTCTTTCATGATCTGTTATAGGAAACACAGTTAATTATGTGCAGACCTTTGTCAAATGAGGAAAGAGATTTAAAAACTGCTTTGCCTTTTGGGGTTGTAGTTACACCGTATGCCTTTGTTATCCTACCTCAGTACTGGAAACTTGGAAGATCTCCGGGGTGCTCTATTTTTGTTGCTAAATGATTACCGTTCTGTGAAGAAAAATACGAGGAAGTATATCCTTTTGTGTTTCCCATTATAGTCTTTCTCTCTATAATACCTGTTCTTAATTATTTTAGGATTGCTTTTAATTTTACTCTACAGCTTATTTAATTGCTTTCTATGAAGACTGGCCCCTCTAGTTAGTCCTTGTTGTATTTTTACATGATGTCATACTGGTGGCCCTTGTTGAAGATTAGAGATTCGAACTTACATGACATTCTTTTTGGTTGTGATGGCAGGACAAGTAATCAAAGGATGGGATCTGGGTATCAAAACCATGAAGAAAGGTGAAAATGCATTATTTACCATTCCTCCTGAGCTAGCTTATGGTGAGTCTGGCTCTCCTCCAACCATTCCTCCAAATGCCACTTTGCAATTCGATGTTGAGTTGCTATCTTGGACTAGTGTCAAGGACATATGTAAGGATGGTGGAATATTTAAGAAGATTCTCACTGAAGGAGAGAAATGGGAGAATCCAAAGGACCTTGATGAAGTGTTTGGTACAGTATACTTTTCCAACTTTTTTGAATTTTTTTTCTCAATTGTTGTACACTTTTAAGTGACATTGTTATAACTGATAATTCCATCTTTATTTCTTTTTTTGATAAGTAATTCCATCTTTATTTCATTGCAGTTAAGTATGAAGTTCGCCTTGAGGATGGAACCCTCATTGCAAAATCTGAGGGAGTTGAATTCACCGTTAAAGAGGGTATGTTACTTGTACTTCTACAGAACTAAGACCCTTTGAGGTCAATGTTGGTTTTGCATATTTAATTTAATTTCCACTTATGAACAGGTTGTTTCTGCCCTGCACTGTCCAAGGCTGTTAAAACAATGAAGAAAGGGGAAAAGGTGCTTTTGACAGTGAAGCCACAATGTAAGTTGTCTTCTTGAAGTCTTGTTATATAGCAGCCATGTATTTGATTGTGTTTTTCTTATTTTGTTGACTATTGGTTGCAGATGGATTTGGGGAAAAGGGTCGCCCAGCTTCTGGTGATCAAGGTGCAGTCCCACCAAATGCTACACTGCAGATAACTCTTGAATTGGTATCATGGAAGACTGTATCAGAAGTCACTGATGACAAGAAGGTTATAAAGAAGATCCTGAAGGAAGGAGAGGGCTATGAGCGTCCAAACGATGGATCTCTTGTCAAATGTTAGTGTTAAAATTTTTTTAAAAGTAAATGTGTTCTTTTACCTATGCTAGATTGTATGGTTCCTGATGAGTTCCATTATTTTGCATCTGGCAGTGAAATTAATCGGTAAGCTGCAAGATGGTACTGTATTTTTAAAGAAAGGCCATGGAGATGGAGATGAGCTGTTTGAATTCAAGACAGATGATGGTAAAAACTGGAGCCACCCTTTCTTGGTTACTGATTTTGTTCACTTTTGTGCTGTGTATTGACTGACTTGAGGACTGGATTTGTTGGTAGAGCAAGTTATTGATGGGCTTGATAAAGCTGTGATGACAATGAAGAAGGGTGAGGTAGCCTTGTTGACTATAGCCCCGGAGTATGCTTTTGGGTCCTCTGAATCCCAGCAGGAGTTGGCTGTGGTTCCTCCCAACTCCACTGTGTCCTATGAGGTTGAGATGGTATCTTTTGACAAGGTTAGTTATAAGTATGGGCTTTGATTCAGTTGTAAAGACATTTTAATTTCATTTGGTTAAGTTATAAAAATGTGTGGGTTTTAAATTCAGTTTATTATAATGGTTTTTCTTTTAGGAGAAGGAATCATGGGATATGAACACTCCGGAAAAAATTGAAGCTGCTGGTAAAAAGAAGGAAGAAGGAAATTTATTGTTCAAGGCTGGTAAATATGCAAAGGCTTCCAAGAAATATGAGAAGGTACACATTATAAGGAGCTTGTGACATGACAAGCAATTTTACTTGAATCACTGTTTTTGGTTGTGATATGCCCTGACTAAGTCCATTTGCGTAGGCTGTGAAGTACATTGATTATGACTCGGCCTTTGAAGAGGAGGACAAAAAGCAGTCTAAAGCATTGAAGGTTGCATGCAATCTGAACAATGCAGCTTGCAAGTTGAAGTTAAGAGATTACAAGGAGGCTGAAAAATTGTGCACCAAGGTTATATACTTTGGTTTAATGTTTTGGCTTGTCTTTTAGTCTATATTACATTTATACTAATTGCTTGTGAATATGCAGGTGTTAGAGCTTGAGAGTAGAAATGTTAAGGCTCTTTACAGAAGGGCTCAGGCATATATTCAGCTGGCGGACTTAGATTTAGCCGAATTTGATATCAAGAAAGCTCTTGAGATTGACCCTGACAACAGGTTTGTGCCATCTCTATTTCTAGAATAGCCCAAAGTTGCCAACAGCAATAGGTCTTGTCCTTGTACACGAACATTAAAGACTAGGATAAGACAAAATATACACAAATTTCCATCCACCCCTCTGATTTGTTGCTATTGTTATGTTGAAATAGGGATGTGAAGCTTGAGTACAAAACCTTGAAGGAGAAGGTCAAGGAATACAATAAGAAAGAGGCCAAGTTTTATGGCAACATGTTTGCCAAGCTAAATAAGTTGGAGCCTCATGAATCAGATGTAAGTAAATTCTGCATTTACTACCATACTTGCTGTGATGAGTATATTGAGGCTGGCTGTGTTGCTTAAACTTTTGTTGTCTTGTATATGCAGAAAGCTGCAGCTAAGGAAGCTGAGCCAATGAGTGTAGACAGCAAGGCATAAATGGAGTGCAACACGAACTTTGACTTCTTTCTTATAAGAGTGAATCCCTCATTTTAGTGGTTTCCTCCTGCTCTTTGTTTCCCTTTCATAAATAGGACTTGCTCTTGGCATAGAGAGGTTGAAATGAATTTTCTGTACTGGGGATTATTGGCATAAATTTTTACTTGTGAACTCTTATTAATAGAAGAAACTTGTGATGAACTAATGTTTTTATTTGTGAGGGTTTTTATTTTATTTCATTTTTTTTTTTCTTGAGGATTTTTTTTCCTTACTATTTGATAGGTTTTTACTTTATTTGGTATTGAAGGAAGATGAAAATGTAAAAAAAAAGATGAGAAGGAAAGAAAAATAATGGAGGGACAAATAATTCGACACTTTATATATCCAAGTGTTTGGTAGGAGAGATGGGATGATGGAGGATGAAAAAGTAAAGTAATTGTTATATCTTTGTGTTACATTGTATTCAATTAATTAATAATTAAAATAGCACCCCCGGCTATTGTTCTTTCTAGTACTCGCGGGGAGTTTGTAATTAACTTAGTTATTAATCCAAAGAAAACGGTGGGTCTAGTGGAGGTTAGCCAAAAAGTTTGTCTTTAGCTCGCTAGCATCCGGAGTTCTAAAATCATATTCATTTTTATCTATTTCTTTTTTTTTTTTTTTTTTGGCTAAACATTTTATCTATTGCAGCACACTATTTTACAACTGACTTTACATCTCATATCTTATTTTTCACATCATACTCAATACTATTCATTTATATATTTATTCATGTCTCTCTCTCTCTCTCTCTTCTTCTAAGCCAGCAAACTCCACACAACTAACCACATAAACTCAACCAGCCATCTCCACAATCAGCCCTGATATTGACACCGCCAAAATGACTCAACCATCACACACAAAACCCACAACCCACCAAGTGACCTACAAAATCACAACCCATCAAATGACGCACAACCCTGTAATCATCAACTAATGTCGATCAACCTCATTGCCACCATCAACACCGATCCATATTCACAACCAACATAGAGAGAGGCACGAATAACCAACCTCCAATAGCCACCACCAACATTGAACCAAAAATGAACCAACAAAAACCAACTACTGCCAACTAAAATTGCAACCCACAACACAATCTGCCATCCACTGACCTAACCGCCAATCCCCCGTCACCCAAAATTGCGAGCAAGAGAGAGTAGAGAGGGTCAGAAGAGAGATGGTGAATAAAAAAAGAGTTTTTGAGTTTACAACTGACCTACAATTACTTCTAAATTTAAGAAATTAATGTAGCAAAGTTCTAAAAAATTTTAAGAATACACCTAGATGTAGCTAGGATTTTGGTGTTAGGGGTGTAAAAAATAGCATTTTGGGGGTTTTACACCCCTGGATGTAAATGCTTTTATGTTTCATCTTTTTCACTTTAATTGAATGCATTTTGAAGTTTGATTGATTTTTCTAGAGACAAAAAAATATTCATAACAACTAAGGTGACAAGTAAGTTGATATTAGTAGGTAAAAATGTAATATTAGTTGTGGGCATTGTTAACTCAATTATTGTAAAAATGTCGTAACATTTGTTATGCCTTTTGCATTAATCATCTGATTATCGTATAAAAGCAAGGCCGATGATTAGAACTTTAGAAGTTCTATTGGTTCATCATCGTGGTCAATGTTGCAATACACAATCAATTATCTTATTGTGCCCACTCTTCTTTGTGACGTCTCTCTTCTTCGTCTTTAAGCTTTCTTCCCGCTAGGGTGCCATTGAAGGTTCTTCCTTCTTTTAACCTTCCCTTTTATATTTTCATCTCCCTTTACTTCTCCTCTCATTTAGTTCCCTTATACTCCCTATTCCAAACAACCCAGCCCTCTTTCTCCTTTCTTGGTATTGCAATATTTGACAGTAATTGATGGAGGTCAATACCTTTTCATACAGTGGATCGTAATTTTTTTTGTTAGGTTCAATATATAATCATCATAAATACTAAATGACGCGGTTTAATGCTAAGAGTTGATTTAAAGGCACCCGTTAGAGATCGTGTGCCATTAAAAAGAGTTTAAAATTTTGAGTGTAATGCTCTTTCCACTAAATGAGAACATCCAACTTTTGCAAATTGCCTTCGAGAAACAAAAAGATTTAAGAAAAATTTCCCTTATTTAAAAAATGGCTTAGGTCGGGTATAGGTTGACCAAACATTTCAACGGGTCAAGTACAAGTTCACCTGTTTTCTCTATAGATTGGGTAATTTTAATTTCTAAGGGTGTGTAGCTAACCTGCCAAAACTGACCCAATCTAACCCAACCCTTTGGTTGGGTCGGTTTTTAGGGTTTAGTGGGTTGGGTTGGGTTGTGAAATTTGTTTTTACAATGAGTCGGGTTGGGTTTAAGTCATAAGATTTACAAATCCGCCAAACCCGATCTAACCCACTTACATTTAATATATATTTAAAAATATATCATACAATTTTGTTATTTATTAGTTTACCTTCCTTCCCAAATAAAACTTGATGGTGCATAATAATCACCTAACTTCAGACTCGTCCATGATGGTCGTCCAAGGCAAACTAAACAAACAAACCGAGAGTAGAAAAGATACTCCGTGCTAATGCAGCATACTCGTCCGTGAGAAGGTCGTCCGTTCAAAAAATGTTTGGACAACCTCCTTACATTCGAAGAACGTCTTCCCCATGCGAGCTTAGGACGAGCTCAGTACTTTGGCCCGGAACATAAGGATCAAAGTCCTTTACCTTAAACCGTTTCCAAATAACGGTTATAGAAAACAAGTTCATGTAACTTCCATAGTAGTCTTCCGATCTCCTCGATGATAGGAGCAATTGCTAAACAAGTAACTGTCCCAAATGGGTGCTATATAAGCATTCGCCTACGAAAGGGTTAGTAGTTCAGACACTTCCACACAAATTGGAATTCCAAAAATACTGACTTTACCATCGGAGGATTCTTGGTCGGTCTTCCCCGGCCTCCTCTGATTTTGTGTTTACTTTTCAGGACATTCCAAATAACCTTGAGATCATCAACGCCCGAGACATTCAGCTTACTGATTTTCTTGTGTTCATCAAAACTCAAACCCTAAATTCTCCTCATATAACTTGTGTTGGTTTGGTGTTATACTTAGGATTATTTGATTAAAATTTTGCTCTTATTTGCGGTGGTATAGTTTTAATTCTTAATTTAATATTAATAATAGTAATTAGGGTCCATTTGTTTTGGGTGTAAATGGTTTCAGGAAATTATTTTCCGTAAAATAGGCTGTTTGGTTGGTTTTGAAAATAGAATTTTCCTGAAATTATTTTCATTTGACCGTAAAAAAGAAGCTTTGACCCTGGAAATGAATTTCAGTTCCTATTTTCACTTCAAATGGTTTCCAGACCGAGAGAGAGAGAGAGAGAGAGAGAGAGAGAGAGAGAGAAGAAGGAGCCCAGATCATGCCTTCAACGTTGCTGGCGAACCCCGAGCTCCAGTCCAACGATCGCACACACCAGATCGCACCGGTCTCGCCAATCGCAGCACCGCGCCGCTCGATCTCATCGCCCTCTTGATCTCGTCGTTACCCATGACCGATCTCTCCCTTTCCATCCATTTTTGATCACTCTCTCTTCCTCGCTCTCTCAGTTTGACCGAATGGTGGATTTGATCAAATGGTGTTGTTATGATTTTTGTTTTTTTAAGTTTAAATGTTAAAATTAAATATTATAAAATTTGTTTGGTAACTGAGAAAATGGGTGAGAAAATGTGAGAAAGTAGTAGGAAAATAGCATTTTCAAAATGCAATCAAACACATGAAAACATTTTCTAGAAAAATTTTCATAATGCAGCCAAACACTTAGAAAATATTTTCCTTACTAGAAAATAGTATTTTCGAAAAATATTTATTTTCCAGAAAATATTTTACGGAAACCAAATATAGCCTAAGTTAAATTAAGTTTGGTTAGGTTAGGTTAGGTTGAACCCTTGCAATGGATTGGATTAAGTTAGGTTTTTTTTAAACCCACCATAGTAAATTAAGTTGAAAAAATCATTCAACCCAACCCAACACGGTTTACACACATCCATGCTAATTTCCGGCCCAAAATTAAAATAATAATAATAAAAATGTAGAAACTATTTCTTTTTATTTTTCCATTTTTAAGTAGAGGATGAAATGACAAAAACACCCTCCTCTCGAAATTGAATGAGAGAGCACTAGGGTTTCATATTTAAGCCCAGACAGTCAGGGTCTTCACATTAAGAGAGAGAGAGAGTGAGAGAGAGAGAGAGAAAGCACTTCGCTGCGGGGCCAAGATGGGTAGGATTTTCGATACCCTTTACGCTCTATGATCCGATGAAACTTCTGAATATTTGATATCCTCCATTTTCATTGGATTCAAACATTAAAAAAAAAAAAAAAAAAGGCAAGCTTTTTTTGTGGGTATATTTTTTTTCTCTCTCTCATGGAATTCCCTCTGTTTTGTTTGTTTTGTCAGGTATCTCAAGAGACTCAATGCACAAGAGACGTGCCACTGGTGGCAAGAAGAAAGCTTGGAGAAAGAAGCGCAAGTATACCCTTTTCCCTCTATTCTTACATATATTTGTGTGTATAATATGTATGATTGTGTTTATATTTAAAGCTATTGATATCTTTAATGGATACCCATTTGGGTATTTGTTTGGCTGCTGGGAAATCTGGGAAAACGCAAGTCAATGAAAATGTGGTATAATCACTGATGAAAATGTCTTGTTGATGTATTGGGCTTAGTTTTTGGGGGTATTTTAGGTGTCAAGGAAATCTGAGATGGGATTTTGTCTATTTTTGGTCTTTTATTTTGTGATAACAAAAGCTGAACTGGTTCATTATCGTTTGAATTTTGGCATCTTGGACTTTTGGTGTAGAGATGGATGATATATGCTTGTTTAGTTAATATTATGCTGGTAGATAGCATCCTTTGTTAGTATCACATCACATATGAATTTGCAACTGGGGAATTATAATGAAAAAGAAACTGTTGTAGAATTAGGATATTCAGAATGTTCTGAAAATTAGTGCTGCAATTTGTAATTTTTGGCATAAACTATAGCAACTTAATTAAAAAATTGAATGGCTAAAAATTTCTACTGGGCTGAATTTATCTGTGGTGGTTTAGATTTGGATTTATTTATGTTTTGATCCTGACATGGTAAGATTTGACATCTATCAAAGTAATTGGGGAGGGGCTCATTCATAAGGAATTCTCTCTTCAATGCCATTGAATCCTGTCGTTTCAACCTCAAACAAAGAATCAAGAAATTATTTTAAAGGTTATCTGGGAACTTACCTATGTCCTAGGTGCCTTTAGGAAGACATTTGTCTTTGGTGCTTAGGTGAAAGCCTCTTCTCTGTATATTGCAGCTGGACCAAATAGTCCCTCAAGGAATGAATTTTTTTTTTTATAGCTACAATGGGAGGTGAATTTTTTCCATGTCATGTATATTTTGTTCAGTAAAAGTATTTTAGAAAGTGGGGTTGGGTTGTGTGGGTCCCTTCAAGTCAAACTAAAAGTCTAAAACCATTGGGAGAATAGACAATTAGTTCTGAAGAATGTTTGCAACTCTATTTTCTGATATGCGTTAATTGATTTTTACCAATTTTTTTTGGCTTAGCTAAGTTGAGGTGGCCCACCTTGTTGTCTTCATATTCCTACCATTTGATTGGTCTGTTTCATCTCTTCAACTACATATGCATTTTGCGGGGTTATAAGAGTTCCAGCCATTCAATATTAATCTTGTTTTTTAGCTTTTGCCATACTTCTAATACATATTTTGGATCATTAGATTGTAGCAAAGCTATGATGACTATTTTAGTTGATATTTGTGGTTGGAAAGACCTCCAACATGGGTGAACTTACTGGTTGGTTACCCAAACTTCACACTGTTGCAGGTTTCTGAGCACTATATTATGAGTTCTTACACTGTTCTCTGATAATGCTTTAATCCATGCTCTATTATGTTTTTATATAATTTTTGCTTATCTAATTCTTTATTGGTTTATTAAGGTATGAGCTTGGTCGCCAGCCAGCAAATACTAAGCTCTCAAGCAACAAGACAGTAAGGAGAATCCGTGTGAGAGGTGGAAATGTGAAGTGGAGGGCCCTTAGATTGGATACAGGGAATTTTTCATGGGGTAGTGAGGCTGTCACTCGCAAAACCCGTCTCCTTGATGTGGTTTACAATGCCTCAAACAACGAACTTGTTAGGACACAAACTCTGGTGAAGAGTGCCATTGTTCAAGTCGATGCAGCTCCATTTAAGCAATGGTACCTTCAACACTATGGTGTTGATGTTGGTAGGAAGAAGAAGGCGACCACTAAGAAGGAAACCACAGAGGTGATATATGATTGTGAAATTTTGTTACAGGAAAAAAAAAATTAATCATATGTTTGTCTAAATGTTGTTTAGGAATTTAACATTTTGTCTTGTGGTATCCATTAATTGTGATATGTCAATATGATAATATGCCTTGGTCTATTCACCTTCATTATGCTCTATATTCCTCCTTTACCCGTCCCAAAAAGAACCACTATTTGTTTGATAAGTAAGAAAAGTAGCATTTATATTGTAGTTAGAGGCATTTAAATTTTATCCGAACATATAAGATATAGCCACAAAAAAAAAAAACGATATATTTATTGATAAATGCCTTTTGTTTCCTGTTTTTCTCTGCTGGTGTTTAATTCATACATTTCTTATTTAAATTAAATTAGAAGCCTGTGTTGCAGTAATTGAATTATTCTGGGCTTTGGTAATTATTTCTGATCTTTACATGAATTCATTAGCTTTTATATTGGTATAAAAAAGTATGTGTTCTAAAGTGAGCATGGACTATGCCCATTGATAGTAAAGCTGGTTTATTGCTGGTTTAACTGAATCTACTATACTACTGCACTTTTATAATTTAAAGTGGATTACACGATTGATGTAATGTGTACTACTTTCTCAAAATTGTTCTGCCTTTTCTCTTGTTTGTCTAAATGTATTTTTTTGTTAGGGTTTTCTACTTTTATTTCACTCATATTTTTAACCTTTTCCCTTCTCATCTTATAATTATCGGAATTGAACTTTATTAGTTTCTACATGATAATATGTCAAGCTCCCTTAATGTATTCCTACCATCAAAATATTGTAATTAATAGACATTACAAATAATCCAGGTGACACCATAGACACCACATGCTACTCTCCTGTCTCTTTCGCATGTTATCCACTAGATGCATTCTTTAAGTTTTGATTTTAAGGTCATGCTAACGAGTGCCCTTAGGGCACTCTTTAAGAACCTATTTTAAGAAAGTTTTGATATTACTTTTATGGGAAATGAAAAAAGCTATCAAAACATTAATTACTTTTTTTTCTTTTCCCATAAAAACTTTCTTTAAATGGATTCTTAAAGAGTGCCCTAAGGGCACTCGTTAGCATTTTCCTTGATTTTATTCTGTTCATTCTGATTTTTCAGTTTCCCAAAGAAATTGACATTTTTTTGTTTTTGGGCAACAATTGTAGGAGGGGGAAGGTGCTGCTACAGCTACAGAGGAAATTAAGAAGAGCAATCATGTTCAGAGGAAGATTGAGAAGCGCCAGAAAGATCGTCAACTTGATCCACATATTGAAGAGCAGTTTGGTTCTGGTAGGTTGTTGGCCTGCATCTCTTCCCGACCTGGTCAATGTGGCAGAGCTGATGGGTAAGCTTAATTTAGACCCAAGGTTTTTGAGATTACCTTTGTTATGTATCTTTTGTTTTACCAATCATTGAGCTTTTTTTTTTTTCCTGGTAGGTACATATTGGAAGGGAAAGAACTTGAATTCTATATGAAGAAACTCCAGCGGAAGAAGGGAAAGGCTGGTGCTGGTGCTTAATTGTACCGTGTTAGTGTTTTGATGTTGCCTATATTGAATCTTTATTTTTAGGCTATAGCTTCCATTGAAGAAGAGGCTTTTGCTAAGCATTTTTGCTGTTACCTGATTGGTTACCACTTGAACGATGTCAATTGTTGTGTCATCATCTCTAAGAAACATTTTTGGCAACACATTGGGTTTAATTCATTTATTACGGGGCCTTTTATTTTTCTCTATCTAATAAGATTGTGTCGAAAAGAATAATGTGATAAAGAGTATGATAAATTCTTGGAGAAGAAAGAAACTATTTTATCATTCAACATCTCTGTAAAATTCCATCAAATCGAAGTGATATTAGAAACACATGGGTTTAGTTAGTCACACCTCAAATTCTTGTAAAAATATATCATTGGGGAATAACGTTACTATTATTCAAACTGGTATGAAAGGTATAGCTGCTTGTCATAGAAAGTGATATCAAGTCCATATTATCGATAAAAGAAAAAAAAAAGTGATATTAAGTCCATGCTTGGATGGAAGGTGCAGCTGTTTTATTCAAACTTGTGTCAGTTAGTTGTCTGAAAGGTACGGATTTGGATAATGCAATACCAGAGAAAAAATTGCTAGGGAGATTAAATTATACATGCCAAACCTCAAGGGAAGGCTTAAATGGATTAATTCCAAACGGTGATGTAGTTGAGAATAATGAATTGCTGAAAGTGCAACCATCTGCTAAGGACGGTAGTTCCCCCCCCCCCCACAAAAAGAAAAAAAAAAAAAAAACCCCTCTAAGGAGATTAAGAAAACAAAATTCATCATGGAGTCCCACAAAGCACCGAGTCTAGATGGTTTATCTCATTATTCTTTAACCATTATTAGGATATCATTATGTAATTGTTGTTGCGTCTAGTTTCATCTCTGAAGGATTCATGCTGAAGAAATTTAATCATACAGTTTATTTTTGGACGTAAAATGAAAATAAGTTTATGAATTTGATTCCCAAGGGTGACAAAGCTGCTATGGTGAACCATTAGACCAATTAGTCTTTATAATGTCTACAAGGCTATTTTCAAAATCCTTGCAATCGATTCAACCCCCTTCTACCCAAGTGATATCTCAATGACAAGTAATGCTTATTCCTGGAAGAAAAATCTAGGATAATAGCTTAATTGCTCAAGAGACATTCCATGAAAAGGAAAAGGGAAAAAAGAGAGAGAAGAAAATTAATAATGGATTGGTTTGAACCTTGAGATGGAAAAGCCTTTGATAAGGTCTAGTAGATGCTTTGGATTTTCAGATGAATGAATAAGATGGGTGGAACAATGCATAACAGCATAATTTTTTTATATCCTACTTAATGGGCCTTTATATATATATACACCATATTGGGAATCTTTAGAAGCATGCATTAGAATAATGGAATAGGAACTTTATGACTTGAAATAATGTATTGGAAATCTTCAGAAGCATGCATTAGAATAGTGGAATAGAAACTTTATGACTTGAAATTTTATATATATATATATATATAGTGTTTGGGGGGTTACAAGATGTTTTTGGGACTTTTTTTTTCCTTTTTTTTTTTAAATTTTTTTCTTTTTGTTTCTTTATTTTAAAAGGTTGAACACTCTTAGTATCATCTGTCTTTTTTTTTAGTATCATTCTTCGTTGATGTTAGCATTTGTGTTATGATTATCATAGTAAAAGTTATTGTGGTAAATCAAAAGGCAATTGGATAGTTCTTAAAGGTCGTCAAGTGACCATTGTTGTCTATAAGCTTTTAGAGTATTTGGGCCCGTTTCACATAGAATTCTCGTATTGAGAGTTTTTGTCTTGCTGAAAGCTTTCTGATAACATGACAAAGAGGGGTTCACATGCACATGAAAGAAGTCATATGGGTTATATATATATATATATATATATATGATAAATCCCTTGTCTTTGTTTTTGTTTAATTTTAGTAGTTTAGGTTCTTCTTCCCCATAGAGTCATTTTGGTCAGTTTAAAGGCATCAAAGTTCATAGCAAGAGCCCTCCAATTTGAAGATGATTTTTATTATCTTCATTCACAAAAGTTAGGAGGGGCATGAAGCAGTGAAGTTGTGTTTGCATTTTGCAATGTTATATGAGCGTGTGAGGTGAAGTTGTTACCTACTTAAAATCCTCCATCTTTTTCAGCAGAAACTTAGGCAGATTTGATTGTTTTAGGTTGGCTGCTTGCATGAACCTAAAGTTAAAGCCAAGTTGCAAGGTTGGAAAACAAAAATTCTATCTCAAGCTGCAGCCTACATTGCTAGACAAAGTGCAACTTTCATTTTGTATTGGGATATGTCACTCCACTCTTGGCTTACTCCTGTGTAAGATGGGTGTAATATATCTTTTGTAATGTCAAATACCTTCTCAAGAAAGTATCCATGTATTCACGGCCAGCCATTCAAAGATACAAACTAATAAAGCTACAAGAAGTTACAGTTCCTACTTCCTAAGAAAGCTTTCGTTCTTGACATGAAAAAGTACCCGGTTGGTTGAAGTGTGGAACAGAAACAAAAGAATATAAGTCAGTAGTCCCACATCGTATAAAACAGAGGACTTGAAAATAAAAGCCAAAGGCAGACACAATGCAAAGCATACCTTTTCTATTTGGAATTCATTTATTTTGCTGAAACTAAAACTTTTTAATATCTGATATCGGCCCACATGATATTAAATTTATTTCTTGAGGGGAAGAGTTCACCAAAGTAGCTTGCTACTGCCAATTCTAGTTCAAAGTATTACAAAATTTGGATGGTCTTAAAGGGCCTGAAACGATTTTCCGGGTTTAAACAGCCAAACAGGTGGGCCCCACGCTGAATTCTTTGTTTGGTACGTGAGTCTGAACTGGCCAGCCAGGTTTGAGTTGAGTTGTCTTCAAGAGGTGAGGTTCCTGTTCCACATGAGTTGAGTTGAGTTCTGTTCAAGCTTGTTTGAGTGTGTGTTTTACTGTGCTCTGGGCCCACGCGTATAATCATACCGTCTCTTCACTCCAGCAAGGACATTGAAGCTTTTCTCCTCTCCCTCTCGCACGTGAGTCGCATCACCATTAATCTCACACTTACACCCACCCGCATCACCAAATTGTTATTCCTGTAACAATTTGGGAGAACTTTAGGGTTAATGTACATTTCTTTTTTTGATTTAGTTATTTGTATAATTATAGGTATACTTATTTATTCATTTAATAAACCTTGTTGAACTAAGTAGTCAGAATCGAAAAAGTTTATTTTGTTTATTTTTTAATTATTTTTTTGTACCTATTGAATCAGAGATTTTTATGGTTGAACAACTGAATTGGTTTTTATTGAACTTGTTGAACGTTCGTTCTCCCGATTGAATCGGTCCGATCTGGTTGAGGGTTCGTTCTTCTGATTAAATCGGTCCGATCTAATTTTTAAAACCATGATATAAATTATGCATAATACTACTAGAAGATGTACCTCTCAAATGCAGTGGCAAAGCCATGATTTGAGTTATGTGTGGCAATATCAAAAGATAATATTGAAAGTAGTAAATTCAAGAGATTAAGTACATTAAGTTTAAATATGTAACTGATTAATTTATTTTTGAACTTGTAATTTGATTCCTCAAAATAAATCAATGTAAAAGTGTTGAAAAACATAGCAATAAATCTTGAAAGTTCTATAATGCCTCACTGTCTTGATTGCTTTTAGAAAATTATGTTGAATTTAAACTCTCTTTGAATTCTTTATCTATTATTCTAATTATTTAAAGTAGAGTTTATGGCCAAAAAAAAGAAAAAAGGAAAAAAAGCCCGAAGTTTGAAGTTTTGAAAGAGTCAAGATATTGAGAGGGAAAAGATTAGCGGAGGGATTGAGACATTGTGGATTATTGTTGTGTTTTGTTTTGAATAAATTTAAAATATGTGACCCACTACTTTGAGTTGAAGTGTAGTGAGGAATATGCATTTTATATAACCTTTAAAATGTTGTGAATTGTGATATGGAAAAAATTGAATTTTAATTATTGTAAAAAACCACATGCGTCCTAAGTCAAATTTTAAGTTCTCTTATTTATTTATTTAAAACATGTTATACTTATCTCTCTCTTTCTCATCCGAGAATTGGATTCCATGACATGAATTGAGAAAAAGTGAGTTTTTTTTTTTAAATTTTTTTTCCTAAGTCGGTCAAAAGATGAGAGTTAATTACTGCTCTATTTTTTTTTCTAGAAAATGAGAAAATGAGTCATTTTCTAGAAAATATTTTCTATAAAACTATCTTATTTTCTTATGTTTGGTAGCAACCTTAAATGAGTTGAAAAAAAAAATTCTTAACTTCCCTTATTTAGCTTATTGTAAGATAGAATTGTTTTCCAAAAAAATTTAGTAGAAAATAATCTCTAAAAATAAGTCATACTTTTTATGTTGATCAAAGATAGTTTTCTTTAGACTCATTTTTTCTGATACTATCAAACACTAAAAAACACGAAAAATTATCTTTACACAAGATTTTCCATCAAAATAAACAGAACATACGTATGTTAAGCTGCTATACCTCCCCCTATGATAGGAGGGTGACGTTACACTTATGACTTATCTTTAGAGGCAAACAAGTCTAAAGTATCGGACAAGGCTAACTAATCTACATTTTCTCCTTTTTTATGGGAGTTTTTGGTCAGGTTGGGGCGCCTCTCGCTCCCCCTTGGCTTGACCTCTGTCTAATGGAACTGTTAGTTGGTCTTAATTACTAATAAATTGCTATTTTCTCAAAAAAAATATTAAAAATAATAATAGAGGGGAAGAAAATAAATATTAGGCAAAGAATAAAGTTTGGAAATAAACTTGGTTGTAGTTAGACTCATTTTTTCTGATACTATCAAACACTAAAAAACACGAAAAATTATCTTTACACAAGATTTTCCATCAAAATAAACAGAACATACGTATGTTAAGCTGCTATACCTCCCCCTATGATAGGAGGGTGACGTTACACTTATGACTTATCTTTAGAGGCAAACAAGTCTAAAGTATCGGACAAGGCTAACTAATCTACATTTTCTCCTTTTTTATGGGAGTTTTTGGTCAGGTTGGGGCGCCTCTCGCTCCCCCTTGGCTTGACCTCTGTCTAATGGAACTGTTAGTTGGTCTTAATTACTAATAAATTGCTATTTTCTCAAAAAAAATATTAAAAATAATAATAGAGGGGAAGAAAATAAATATTAGGCAAAGAATAAAGTTTGGAAATAAACTTGGTTGTAGTTTAAGGTTATAATTTCACTAAATATATTTTTATTGAATGTGAATTTTGATAAATCCACCATTAAATTAAATTTTCTTCTTAAATCCACCATGTTTGCAAAATTTTCAGAAGATCAAAGATCAATAGTTATATCATCAATTAAATATTTAAATTTCAAGTTTTTGTAATCTAAAATTATGCATAAAAAATAAGTTTAAAGATCAAATGGTAAATTACATTCAATTGGTATAAAATTTGACATATGTGTTAGGAATATAAAGAACTTGCAATTTAACGTTTAAATTTTAAAAATATTTATTCATTTTAATTTTTGTAGTGGGAGTTGTAGCATTAGGCTACAACTTGTTCTTAGGAAAATACCCCCCCCCCTCTCTCTCTCTCTCTCTCTCTCTCTCTCTCTCTCTCTCTCTCTCTCTCTCTCTCTCTCTCTCATTAATCTAATGCAAGACTACAACTAGTGGTCCTATCTTTTCCTACATATCTTATTAGTTGTGATAGTATATATTACTATTAACCAGGCAAGCATCTTTACACCAATTGTGAAAAGTAAAAAAGAGAAAAAAAAAGAAAAAAAAAAAAAAGAAAGAGACGCCAACTGCGTTGGTAATTTGGTATGCTTCTCAGTTTTCAAACACCTTGGCATCTTCCTTCAATGTTATGGTGTGAGGTGTGACAATGTCTCTACTTTTGCAATTGCCTGATCAAATCCAGTCTTTCACACTTGCACTAATCATACTAAAATTGATTATCATTTTTTTCGCGACCTTGACCTTCAAATTCAGCTTGTTACAAAACCTACCATCCCCTCGAATTTTGGAGCTTCAATCCAAACTCATGGGGCTGCTCCCTATTACTTTGTGTGAGAGGGGGGGGGGGGGGGGGGGGGTGGCGTTTATAGTGGAGAACAAGATTCAGCCAAGCCAAAAGCATTGTCTGCAACAAGTTATTTGAGCTCAGCAGTGAAAGAACCTGTTGCTAAATGACACACTGTTTTGGAAATGATTTTCTCAATTGAATGTCATTTTTATGTTGAGGCAATAATGATTTCTCGTTTAATATTTTGGGATCTATTGGAATCACAACTTGCTATGCATTGATTTAATTTTCCTTATACAATAACCCAAGTTTAAGAAAGAAAAAATAAATAACTAAAATCAAATTCCCTAATTAATAAAGTATAAAATAGAACACAAAAAGTGAAATATATGATTTGTAATTCTTATTGAAAGGATGTGGCAATTTAAGATTCAGCACTAGAGACTGCATTTTCTACCTCTCCCTCTATTCCTAATCTACCCAAAACCTTGCTATCAAAATGCCTTAACTGCTTTCAATTTCATCACAACAGCATGACTACCACCATCCACAACTCCAACCACCATATATAGCTGTTGAGGCAACCCAAAAAATAAAAATAAAAAATACTGAAGCAAGAGCAATAACAATGAAAGGAAAGGCAAAAGAAGGGGAAAAAGACAAAATCAGAGAGCCAAAGGGTAAGATCCAAACCATTTTCCTTTCTTTAAGTAATGTACCTTGAACACAAATGACACTCCCAGGTACGAAGATAGATACACTACACACAGGTGAGGTGAGACCCAAAAACTAAAACCAGCATTAGCAAACCCATCTCAACGACCAAGTGAGGCCGTGAGGGGGTCGAATGAACAAAAATATATAGAGAAAATAGAACTAAAATAAATAAAGGGATTCTTAATTTGAATACAATCTCGAGTTGGGTCTAACCTGATCTGGTTCACTAAACCCATTAAAACAAGAGACATTGCCCTACTAAAATCCAGCAAGCTAATTTTAAATAGTCAATAATCATTTTCATTGGAACCCAATCTATAACCCACCATTAAGCCCACTGTAGACCAAGTAATTCTTTCCCTCCAAAAAAAAAGTCCAGGGTAAAATAAAACATGGTTTTTTAGTGGAGTTTGTGGTGTATTTTTGTGTTAAAACCTCTTTCTCTCCCCTTTATTTGTGTATTTGTTTCTTAAGTTTTTTTTTAAAAAGTCCACTGTAAAATAAAAACCCGAACATAACATATAGTCCATCATTTACACACTTTCTAAAATTTCACTTGAATTTCACACGAAACGTAAGTTACACATTGATCTCTCAATTAACAAAATTTTATCTTGGCCCCCATGCTTGGCACAAATTATACTTTGATCCTACATTTTGCATAATTTATAAGTTAGACCCATACTTTCGCATAATTACAATTGTAATCTCACACAAAATAATAATAATAATAATAATAATAATAAATAATAAATAAATAAAAAACCTCTAAGAGACACACTTTAGGGTGAGTTTGGTTCAGCTCTTTCAAATTGTGCTTTTTGAAAAAGTGGCAATTTTAAAAAGTGTAGTATAAAATTGAGCTTTTTGAAAAAGTAGAGCTTTTGGTAAAAGTTGTCAAAAAATGCTTTCTGAAAAAACTGAGTATTTGGCTAACACTTATAAAAACTGTAATTTGAGTTATAAATTACCAAAAAGTGTAAACACACACACACACACACACACACACACGGAGCATTAATATTAATAAAAGGATTCTCTGTTCAGATTTCATTATTTTGTGTACTAAAAAATTCTCATACAAATTCTTAAATTCTAAAAAATAACACTATTTTTTAGTTAAATAATTTTAAATTTAAAAACACAAACCGATTAAAAGAGTAATTTACTTCTTTTTTTTAGTTTCTAAATTTTAGGCTTTCAAACTTTTATCAACTCAAATATCTTAAGAATTAGGACACTATCTTTATCTAACTTTTAAACATTATTTTATTAAACCCAAAAAAAAAAAAAAAAAAAAAAAGAGTAGTCTCATTGCACGCACAAAGTGCGTGTGACGAGTCTAGTATATCTATACTATATATAAGAGAATTCCCCTCTTTCAACTGGATTTTTTTGTGGTTCAAAAATACTCTTATTTACAGCTACTGGTTATGTCTAAAGTTTATGATTTTTATTTTTTTTTAAATAAAAAATATATTTCTAAATTATAATAGATTCAAATTATTAACCTTTACTCAAAAAAATAGAAAAGCCTCTGAGTGTGCGTGCTCGGAGACCAGTCTATATATATATATATATATAAAACCGAAACTTTTAAATCTCTCACAATTTTTTTTCACGTCATCATTATTTTAAAAAAATTAAAAAACTATTTCTATTTCTCAATCCACGTCATCATTATTTTTAAATCATCAGCATTATTAAAAAAAAAAAAAATCAACTAAAAAAAACTGTTTCTATTTTCCACTGCAAAATCAAGCTCGATACCTAAAATTTTTGTTCTCCTTCCCCAAAACTCAACTTTGAATGCCATTCCTCTTTGTTCTCTATTTCTCTCCCTCATCTCTCTTCTCTACCCTTCCAGCATCCTCTGATTTGTTTTTCAATCAAACCCAATAAAACCCTAAACCTCTTCAAGAATTGACCACCACCAACTCTCACCGTTACAGTTTGCACACCCAGGCCAGGCCACAATATGTGTAAAGACATTCTCTCTGATTCAATACCTAAAAGTGAGTGTTGCCCCAAAATCTCCCGGTTCAATTTCTCAAGAACTCCTTGGTAAGCTCACCTTGAATCCTCAATCTTCCTTATCTTCTTCCTTTTTTGTTGTTGTTGTCCTAATCTATTTGCTTATATTTAATTTGTGGTTTTTGTTTCCATAGTTTCTTCTTGAATTAGGACGAAATCAAGATGACTTTGAGACTGAAGGATTGATTTGGGGTTTTTATTAGTTTTGGGATTTTGGGGTTCCTAATTAGGGTTTATTGCAATTATAGATTTCAATTGCTAATTTGTTTCCTCTTTGTTCTTTTTTGTTTTTCCCAGGGGAACACTATAGAAGGTCAAATTCTACCTAGGCTTTGTCTCTTGGCATTTTGAAGAATGGTTAGTGAAGTTTTTAATTTAATTTAGGATTTCCTCCCTAACCTGTTCTCTTTATTTATTTGTTAGTAGGAGTGAAATTGTGGTTTTTAGGTCCAGTTTAGCACTTTATATTACTAATTTGTGTTTTTTTTTTTTTTTTTTTTTTTTTTTTTTTAATTCAAAGCTTCTGAATAAGGTTTTAAATATATTTTGGGTTCTATTTGTTGTTATCCATATATGTAATTGTAGACAAGTTATGAGTCTTCCATGTTTGAAAGACTTAATCTTCATCAAAATATATGAACGCTAACAAAAATATTTTTAATTTTGCATTTCATATGATTTAGTTTTCTGTATTTTGGTTGGTTGGTTTTGATTTAATTTATTGGGTATCAAACCTGTGAAGAATTTTGGAGAGCAAGCTTGATCAGCTTTGTGGGGGCTCTTTGTGTTCTAAACCTGCTTGAATGTTAGTTCTTAGTGCACCAATGAGCTCTAGCAAATCACACATCATATCCTTGTAAGAGCAAAGTGGATGGTGAGGTATTGGATTCAAGATCCAGCTAATGTATGTGTAACTTACTTATAAAAAAATGTAGGTTAGCTCAGTCTTTAAGCTTATCATAGCAATTTCTGTTGTAATTTTGTACAAAATCAATTTTGTTCCATTTCAATTCTTTTTATACATTGTATAGTTTCTTCTTATAGTGTTATAATTTTTTCAATGATATGATTGTGATTTAAAATGGTATGGAGAGCTGCAAAATATGTTTGATCCAAATTCCACTCCTCCTATGCTAATTGTTACTCCCTATAAGATGCATTTAGATTTTATTTATGCTGCCACTTCCCCTATTGTTATATCACTGAATTATCCTCTAGACTTATTATATTTATAAATGATCTTGACCGATTTTTGTCTTTGAAAGAGATCGGAATAATAGTAAGTGGCCTACTTTGCAAATCAAATTCTTTTTGAAGCTACTGTCTGAATTCCACATTGATGATAGAATATTAAAGGGTTGATTTGGAACCATTGTAATGTTTGAATAGTAGATCTGCTAGGCAATACTACCAAAAGAGCATAATCAACCCAACTTAGAGTTATCTAATCTAGAAGAAACTTGAAAGTCTCAAATTTTGGAAGCCTTGAACTATTTAGAATTGGTTTTCAAAAGGATATTGTTGTTAGTCATTTACTGTTATTTTAACGACTTAATTTAAAAAAGATTGCATTGAACGACTTCATTTTAGGAGGTTTGGTTATTTTGGTGTTTTAGAAGGTGTAGAAGTGGTGGAAAAAGTTCTGTTTACATAACGTATATTTTTTACTTTGAAATCTTTGTGAACATGTACTTTTTTTTCCCTCCTATGCATGGCTGTGGCATGTTCTTTTTTATTTTAGGGTTATTCTATAGATTTTTTAGAGTAATGCAGGATGGAGGTTGTCTAATCTTGGCTTTTGAGTAAAATTTGATGGCAAAAATTATTGCACCATGTTTGTCACAAATAAAAAGATATATATTGCAAGTAATAATGGCAAAATTGCTGATTGATGTGCAATCATTAAAATGTTTATATTTGGTTAAAAGGTTGATATCAACCTAATTTTTAGCATCTTTCACAATTTTAAGTGAATACATGTAAATTTGGTCAAATGTTAATTTTTATGCCTTACAGGGCTTTCAGGAGTACATAAATTTGATTTTGAAAGATGTTGGAAAAGTCAACATCAAGAGGGAGAGCAAAACCTCTAGGTGGGTTCATTTTCTCATTTAACTTTACTTTTAATCTCCCAAAAGTGCATACTCTAAATGTGGTACATCTATTTTGTTATTTGTCGATTACATATCAAAAAATGTACATGGTAGATTCTTCTTAAGAGATGCAACACAGCAGCCACCCCTTTCTCTCTCTCTCTCTCTCTCTCAATAGAGGAAATAATGATTTTAGAAATTGTGTAAATTGGCATTATGTTGCCTTTTCAATCCCATTGAGGTCTAGCATATTTGTTTACTGGCAATGTTAGAATTTAGATACATCTTGGACATCAAGAATGATTAATGTAATTTATGAAAGATACTTGATTGAATGAGTATGGAATTAACTATATTTGTGTAATTAATTGTATTGGAGTTTACTTATATCAGTTATATATTTTCTAAATATGATCTCAAGTACTTGGTTATCATGATATCTCATTGTATGTGATAGATTTTGTTACTTTGTAAGTGATAGATTTTATTGCTTTGGTATATAATTTATACTAAAATACTGATTTTTTTTTTTTCATATTAGGGAAGTTATTAATAGCTTTCCCGTGCATCACACGGGTTAGCGACTAGTTATATATAAGAGGATTCCCCTTTTTTTTTTTTTTTTTTTTTTTTTTTTTTTTTATACAAGATAAAATTTCTACTCTAACTTAATCTAAGTGTATATGTGTATGAAGTTCTCTCCTAGAAACTTGAGCCTCAGCCCTTGCCCCCCACACCCCACAAATATCTATACTTGTGGAGTGACCACCGCACCAAAGGTGCCCCCTCTTTCAACTGGACTTTTATGTGATTTAAAAATACTCTCATTAATGAAGGATAACTTCATTTGGAAATTGGGTCATAAATGTCAAATAACATATTTCATTTTGAAAAAAAAAAAAAAAAACTCTTAAAATTTAAGAATTTTTTCCTTTCACGTTCAAAAAAGAAATTACAATTACTGCTTATCTCTAAAGTTTATCCTTTTTATTTGTTTGAAAAATAAAAATATATATTTCTAAATTATAATATATGCAAATTATTAACCTTTACTCAAAAATAGAAGAGCCTATGAGCACATGCTCATATATATAATTCTTTGTTCAAATTACCTTAATAATAATAATAATAATAATAATAATTTTTTATTATTATTATTATTATTGACTTCTCAATAGTAAATGAATCCTTTAATTTTTGTTAAAATGGAATACACTATCATTATCTTAAAACTTAATAATTTTAGTTGTAGAAATCCTTTTTTTTTTTTTTTTTTTTTTGAGAAAAAGTTGTACAAATCCTTGCAATAAGTTTTTGTTGAGACTTATATTTTTCTTTTTGTAATTATTATACTCATTAATTATTAATAGTATCGACTATTTTCAAATTATTTTTTCTCTTAACACACACATATATATATATATTAATAGCCAAAACTCAAAGAAAATCTAAATAGATTTTCAATATTGTGCCATGTGTCCCATTTAATTTTTAATTTTGTGCCAAGTAAACTATTAAATGTAAAAATTAAAGAGTCCAAATTCAATTAGATTCTAAATTGAATTTCAATTGAAGTTAAATTTTCCGCCATGTGTCCGTTTATCTTTTTGTGGCAAGTGAATTATTGGGTGAAAAAATCGAAGAGTATAAATTCAATTAAATTCTAAATTATATATATATTATGGGGCCCAAAGATTTGGCAACCCCGGCCCACTCCATATCAGGCCCAAGGCCCATGCCGAGGAGAGTACAGAATCCGAGGATAAGTGGGAGAGGCCCAAGTCATCAAGGAACTTTGCCAAGGATGACCACGTCCTCGGCAGACCGACATTGAAGAAAGGAAGCTGTCATCCACCCATTAAATGTACGCTGCTGACACTCTGGCCACATTAATGGGGAATTGACAATCGAACAGTGATGCCTTGGTTACTTCAACTAACAGAAAGCCTACGAAGGCGGCTGATGGAACGAGCCCTCAGACACAAGTTCAGATGACCAACAAGTGGACAGCAAAGATCAGCTAAACGAGACTATATAATAGAGTGAACTCCCAAGGGTTAGGGGGTCCTTCGGTTGGAAGGTTAAGGGGTTTTCGGGGTGTTAAAGGACAATCCTTGTATTCATTAGTTCTAAGGGAAGAGCTCCTCGGACTGGGCCGAGGACGAACTTTCCTTTAGAACACTTAGCCAAATCTCAGTTATTGATCTTGTAAACCCACATCGACTGTTGTATCTTTCGCTAATATCTAGTCCTTCTATCCACTCTCTACAAATTCATTGTACAGGGTTGCCTGGGTTCGGGTCCACTCATCCCCAAGAAGGAAGTGCCCGAACCGAGTCTCTACAATTGGCGTCGTCTATGGGGAGGACTTGAGCATTAGCAAGTGCGACGGTTGGTGTGGAAAGATCAATAACAAAACTTCTTTCAAGTCCACAAAAAAAAAAAAAAAAAAAAAAAAAAAAAAAAAAAAAAAACAATACAAACAATGGCAACATACTCATTCAGAAGGGAAAGATGCAAGAAGTAAAAGAAATGAAATGGGGCTACTTCTTTATTAAGTAAAGAAAAATTACATTGTACAACAAATGCTTAGGCAGGCTTGTTCTAAAGCTAACTACAAAGGTAAATGCCTAGGCAGACTTGTGCTGAAGCTAAAAGGAAAGAAAAGAAAAGAGAGGCCTAGGCAGGCTTGTTTTAAAGCCAAGCCAAGCATGGAGGGAGAGGTGGAGACAGGCTTATGCTAAGACCGTCAACAGCTCCCCAAACAACACTTGCGGCGCTCTGAAGGAGAAGAAAGAAGAGGCTGTGGCGCCTGACAGTTCCACCTCAAGGTTTCTCCTGATTTTCCTCCCAGTCCCACGACGACCGGGAGCCGGCGAATCACTACCAACTTAGAGGGCCGATAGATCCGCACGCGGAAGAGGGACGTTATGTTCCTTTCGGATCCCCTTCCAAACTGCAAGGGGAGTCCTCTCTCTGGCTAGGTTGAAAAGAAGGAGGATCTTCGGCCTCTGCATATTCCGCCTCCATTGTGTCGTCCAGGATAGGGGTGGCATCCTCGGCTCTTGAAGGGGGCTCGGTTTCCTTATCACCGCCCTTTCCCAGGGCCACTTCATTTCCTCAGGCACAAGTTACTGTTCTGGCAAAGCCCTTGAAATGCCTAGAAAGCGGTGTGTTTGTGAGATTTGAATCCAAATGTTTGTGAAGTTTGAAGAAAAGACTACCCCAAAATGCCTTATATAGAAGGCAAGAGCTGGTGAAAGCCAGCTCGCACAGAATCCTAAGGAAAAATTACCGGAGGTATTAACTCCGCCCAATTTCCAAAGAGCTCACTAACAGCTGGATCCTCGTAAATCCGCAAGGATATTAATGAGGAGGCGCCTTGCGCACCGAAGCGTCAAGCGCGTTGCTCAAATAGCCCAAAAGACGCCTCGTAATCAGAAGTGGCGCACCGAACGAAGGTGCTAAACCGAAGAAGGGTCCCCTCTCAGCGAAGCAAGCTCAAGACCGCTATCACTCTAAGGGCAGACTTCCCAACGCTGAGGATGAGCTCCCTCGCTCCAAGCACTAAAGAAGAACTAAGTACTAGACAGAACCTAGGCCTTGCATGGTCCTCAGACTCAAGCCTATAGGGAAACTAACTATTTCAGAAGACAAGTACTAGAGAGAACCTAGGCTTTGCATGGTCCTCGGACTTAAGCCTATGGGGAAACTAGCTACTTCAGAAGACAAGTACTGGACAGAACCAAAGCTTTGCATGGTCCTCGGACTCAAGCCTATGGGGAAACCAGTTACTCAAGAAGAACTAGGTACTAAACAGAACCAAGGTCTTGCATAGTCCTCGGACTCAAACCTATGAGGAAACTAGTTACTTCAGAAGAACCAGGTACTAGACAGAACCAAGGCCTTGCATGGTCCTTGGACTCAAGCCTATGGGGAAACCAGTCACTCAAGAAAAACTAAGTGCTAGACAGAATCAAGGTCTTGCATAGTCCTCGGACTCAAACCTATGGGGAAACTAGTTACTTTAGAAGACAAGTGTTAGGCAGAACCTAGGCCTTGCATGGTTCTTGGTCTTAAGCCTATGGGGAAACTAGCTACTTCAGAAGACAAGTACTGGACAGAACTAAGGCCTTGCATGGTCCTCGGACTCAAGCCTATGAGGAAACCAGTTACTCAAGAAGAACTAGGTATTAGACAGAACTAAGGTCATGCATAGTCCTCGAACTTAAACCTATGGAGAAACTAGTTACTTCAGAAGAATTAGATGCTGAACAGAACTAAGGCCTTGCATGGTTCTCAGACTCAAGCCTATGAGGAAATCAGTCACTCAAGAAGAACTAAGTGCTAGACAGAACCAATGTCTTGCATAGTCCTCGGACTCAAATCTATGGGGAAACTAGTTACTTCAGAAGACAAGTGTTAGGCAGAACCTAGACCTTGCATGGTCCTCGGACTCAAGCCTATGGGGAAACTAACTACTAAAAAGAACTAAGTGCTAGACAGAACCAAGGTCTTGCATGGTCCTCGGACACAAACTTATGGGGAAACTAGTTACTTTAGAAGACAAGTGTTAGACAGAACCTAGGCCTTGCATGGTCCTCGGACTCAAGCCTATGGGGAAATTAACTACAAAAGAAGAACTAAGTGCTAGACAGAACCAAGGTCTTGCATGGTCCTCGGACTCAAACCTATGGGGAAACTAGTTACTTCAGAAGACAAGTGTTAGACAGAACCTAGGTCTTGCATGGTCCTCGAACTTAAACCTATGGGGAAACTAACTACTAAAGAAGAACTAAGTGTAAGACAGAACCAAGGTCTTGCATGGTCCTCGGACTCAAACCTATGGGGAAACTAGTTACTTCAGAAGACAAGTGTTAGATAGAACCTAGGGCTTGCATGGTCCTCGAACTTAAACCTATGGGGAAACTAACTACTAAAGAAGAACTAAGTGTAAGACAGAACCAAGGTCTTGCATGGTCCTCGGACTCAAACCTATGGGGAAACTAGTTACTTCAGAAGACAAGTGTTAGACAGAACCTAGGCCTTGGATGGTCCTCGAACTCAAGCCTATGGGAAAACTAACTACTAAAGAGGAATTAAGTGCTAGACAGAACCAAGATCTTGCATGGTCCTCGGACTCAAACCTATGGGGAAACTAGTTACTTCAGAAGACAAGTATTAGACAGAACCTAGGCCTTGCACGGTCCTCGGACTCAAGCCTATGGGCAAACTAACTACTAAAAAAGAACTAAGTGTTAGACAGAACCAAGGTCTTGCATGGTCCTCGGACTCAAACCTATGGGGAAACTAGTCACTTCAGAAGACAAGTGTTAGACAGAACCTAGACCTTGCATGGTTCTCGGACTCAAGTCTATGGGGAAACTAACTACTAAAGAAGAACTAAGTGCTAGACAGAACCAAGGTCTTGCATGGTCCACGGACTCAAACCTATGGGGAAACTAGTCACTTCAGAAGATAAGTGTTAGACAGAATCTAGGCCTTGCATGGTCCTCGGACTCAAGCCTATGTGGAAACTAACTACTAAAGAAGAACTAAGTGCTAGATAGAACCAAGGTCTTGCATGGTTCTCAGACTCAAACCTATGGGGAAACTAGTTACTTCAGAAGACAAGTGTTAGACAGAACCTAGGCCTTGTACGGTCCTCGAACTCAAGCCTATGGGGAAACTAACTACTAAAGAAGAACTAAGTGCTAGATAGAACCAAGGTCTTGCATGGTCCTTGGACTCAAGCCTTTGGGGAAACTAACTACTAAAGAAGAACTAAGTGCTCGACAGAACTAAGGTCTTGCATGGTCCTCGGGCTCAAACCTATGGGAAACTAGTTACTTTAGAAGACAAATGTTAGACAGAACCTAGGCCTTGCATGGTCCTCAGACTCAAGCCTATGAGGAAACTAGCTACTAAAGAAGAACTAAGTTCTAGATAGAATCAAGGTCTTACATGGTCCTTGGACTTAAACCTATGGGGAAACTAGTTACTTCAGAAAACAAGTGTTAGACAGAACCTAGGCCTTGCATGGTCCTCGAACTCAAGCCTATGGGGAAACTAACTACTAAAGAAGAACTAAGTGCTAGACAGAACCAAGGTCTTGCATGGTCCTCGAACTTAAACTTATGGGGAAACTAGTTACTTCAGAAGACAAGTGTTAGACAGAACCTAGGCCTTGCATGGTCCTCGGACTTAAGCTTTTGGGGAAACTAACTACTAAAGAAGAACTAAGTGCTAGACAGAACCAAGGTCTTGCATGGTCTTTGGACTCAAACCTTTGGGGAAACTAGTCACTTCAGAAGACAAGTGTTAGACAGAACCTAGGCCTTGCATGGTCCTCGGACTCAAGCCTATGGGGAAACTAACTACTAAAGAAGAACTAAGTACTAGACAGAACCAAGGTCTTGCATGGTCCTCGGACTCAAACCTATGAGGAAACTAGTCACTTCAAAAGACAAATGTTAGACAGAACCTAGGTCTTGAATGGTCCTCGGACTCAAGCCTATGGGGAAACTAACTACTAAAAAAGAACTAAGTGCTAGATAGAACTAAGGTCTTGCATGGTCCTCGGACTCAAACCTATGGGGAAACTAGTTACTTCAGACGACAAGTGTTAGACAGAACCTAAGCCTTGCATGGTCCTCGGACTCAAGCCTATGAGGAAACTAACTACTAAAGAAGAATCAAATACCAGACAGAACCAAGGCCTTGCAAGGTCCTCGGACTCAAGCCAATGGAGAAACCATTCACTCACGAAAGACCAAGTGTTAGGCTGAACCAAGGTCTTGCATGGTCCTCGGCGTCAAACTTGCGGGGAAACTAGTTGCTTCAAAGGAGTCCAAGTACTAGACAGAACCAAGGTCTTGCATAGTCCACAGACTCAAACCTGTGGGGAAATTAGTCACTTCAGGAGGATCTAAGCACTAGACAGAGCCAGGGTCTTGCACTGTCCAAGGACCCAAACCTATGGCGAGGCTGACCACTTTGGTTCTAATAATGAGCACTGCAGAGGATAGTGACCTTTCCTACGACAGAATCTCAAGACCAAGCCCATGAGCACCACTTAAAGTATCGATGTGGTCGGCCGAAGCGCAATTAAAGCCAAGATTGTAAGAGTAAAAAAAAAGGAAAAATGATAATATAAACAGGAAAAGTAAGAGAAGATAAAATATGCACTTCACTGAATCTTTAAAAAATTACACAAGGCAAATGTGCTATTACAATGCTAAAAAAAAAAAAAAGAAGAAAAACAAAACAAAGGCGCAACGGAAGATCATTCCTTCGGCTCCATTTCAACTCCCTCCTCAGGAGGCTGGGTAGAAGTGGTCTCAAGGTACTTTTGGCCCTAGGACTGCAGCCTGGAGAGGGTTAGCTGGAAGAGGTATATCCTCAGTAGGACCCTTGCTTGTCTCAACGGCCCCAGGAGAATCAGCTTCCTTGGCGGGCTCGTCCGAAGTGGTAGCAGCCTGGGCATCCTCACCAGGAACAGCCTCAACTCCCTCAGCAGTAGCCACGATCTCAGAGCTTGAAGGGGCAACCTCGCGGATGGCAAGGGGATAATATACATTTTTCACCTTCCACAGGTCGGACGAGGCCTCAACTCCAGCTTGTTTAAAGGCCTCACTCCAAACCTGGGAGCAGTAAAGTCTGCACACCCCAGGCACTTGGGCTCTAAGGTTGTCCTCTGTCTCAACTACCCCTGTCTCATAGGCCTCTTGTGCGGCCTTACCTTTGGAGGCCTCAGCCTCGACCTTGGCAGACTCAGCCTCGTCCCTGGCTTTCAGAGCCTCGTCCCTGGCAGACTCCGGAGTGCCTCTAGCCCCCTTTGCCTCAAGCACCCTCTTTTCCAGAGTTGCGATCTTCTCTTTGGAGACCCTTAGTTGATCCTCTGTCTTGAGCAGGCGCTCCGTTTGATCTAGGGCCAGCTTTTCAGCAGCAGCAAGGGCCGACTCGGCGGCGTCTCGAGCCCTCTTCATCTCCTTAAACTGGTCCATCGCCTTTGAAATATCAGCCTTGGAGGCGTTGAGGGTCCGCACAGCGTTTAGCAGCTTGTTACGCTCCGAGCCCGCGACCTTGCTCTGGCTACTGGCTATATCTTCCAACCTAAAGGTAGCCTGGATAGCTTGCCAATTGAAACCATCGTGCAACAGATAAGGAGCCAAGGAACAGGAAGTCAAGAGAATCACAAGCAATCAGGAAACTTACCATGCCCAAATATTGTTTAAGGCCAAGGAAGACCTCCTTGCTCCTCAGAATCTCCAGCTGGGCCATGTCCGCAGGGAGTAGCAAGGACCTCCCCAATGCGTCAGCCACGTGCGTACCCTCGCCCCCTCGAGGGTCCCTGAGGGAGGCATCATCCGTCAAGGGCTTCCGATGGAGCATGGGGGCAAGGAGTCAAGCCTGGGCCCCGGGCTGGATGACGGCCTGTTTTTCCTGACCTCGGCACCCTACTCTCAGTTGTTTTGATGGCTGCCGAGCATCACCATCGCCTTGGGAAGGATCAGACTCTTCGCCCCCCCTAGGCCTCTTGCCTTTGTCCTTCTTCTGTAGAGGACTGGTGGGCTTGGACCCAGATGGTGAACTTTGTTGGGGTGGGGGAGGAGGAAGCTTGGGAGGAGACTTTCCCGGCGCGTCCTTCCCCGGCTGCCCCTCAATCAGGGCTAGGAAGCTCGCCTGGGGTCGCTTTTTGAAACTCATCTTCGACCGGGGAGAGGTTTTTTAGGATAAAAAGTCCGCTTCAGTTAAGCTGAGGTCACCCAAATCGCCGGAAGGGTCCTCAGGCGAATGGAATTGGTCGAACACGTCAAACTCGTCCTCGGACGGACCTGCGTTAGCAACTTCCTCTCCCCCTAGCTCTCCCCCTTCAGCCTGGGCAGCTTGAGCTGATGAAAAGGTACCCACCAATGGTATGCCCTCTGGAATAGGAGACCCTTTGGGGATCAGAAATCCGTGCTCGACTACAGTGATGCTATGCAGCCGAGAATCTTTAGCTCAGATCACGTACTTTGGAGCCGAGAACGATTTTTGGATCGGATCGTACCCTAGGATCTCATGAGCAGCCCTAACTTGGTTGTCGACTTTGTTCACAAAGATCTCCGACCTCAGTATGGTCTGCAAATCCTTCTTGTTGACCAAGCCGAAGTGGCGCTCAAAAGCGCACGGATCTGCATAAAGGAAAGCAAGTTCCTGTCAAAAGCCAAGCAAAGCGAAGCGCGAAAACACAAGAACTTAGACCCTCTCTCAGTCTGAATGCCCCACCTGGTGTACCCTCCACTATTGGACAATAAAGGCCCTTGTGTCACTCTCTAGATACGATGAGGAAGTCTTTGTTCAAACCCTTGTTGGACTTAGGGAGGCACTAGATAAGCCGGACCCTATCATCCCGCGTCTTCATGTAATAAGACTTCCTCTTCAAGCACTGGAGGTTGTAGCATCAGTTTACATCATGGTGGGTTAACCCCAGCCCCATCTTCTCATTCAGGGCATCTACACAGCCTAAAATCCTAAATACATTAATGGCACACTGGGTGAGAGATAAGCCGAAGTGCCTAAGATAATCCCTCATCACTGGCCCCATAGGGATCCTCATACCACCCTCTAGAAAGGCGATTATAGGAATCGCCACCTCCCCCTCTTTTCTCCTCGTACTCTATTCCCCTTCTCTATAATACCTCAAACCCACTGTATCGGGGATCTTATAGTCAGCAACGAATTTGTCCATTGCCTCCTCAGACTCGACTAACTTCTTAAACCTACCCATCCTAAAGAGCTAACAAGGGGCTCAGGGAAAATGAAGGAGAAAGAAAGATGAATAAGAAGACAAGAAACTCAGGCGGAAAAGTATGAACCAGAGAGAGAAGAAAACTTACAAAAATGAGGAAATGCTCCTCGGACAGGCCTTTTATGTTGAAAAGAGGCGTAAGGATGATTGGAGGCTTGATCAAGTTCAGCGTATATGTGCAAGGGCTCTTGAATGTAAAAGTGAAGGGTCAAATTAGTTCAATTGGGTATATATACCCCCAATTAAAAGTAATCGCACGAGCTTTCTCGCCCAATGAGTCAGAAACATCCCTACCGTCCATTCATCATCACACTGTTGAACGTGGAGAACACAGAGCCGTCAAAATTTAATGAACGCGCGCTCTAAGTACCGAAACGCCAGGAACACCCCCTGAGCAGTTGAAAGGATTTTGGTACTGACAGGAAGATAAGATTTGCCAGGCCAGGGCAAGGGCCCGCGAACATCAAAATCCCTTTCCCCGCTCAAGGATCCGGGGTAGCAGAATTTTGAGGGGCTATTGTGGGGCCCAAAGATTTGGCAACCCCGGCCCACTCCATATCGGGCCCAAGGCCCATGCCGAGGAGAGTAGAGAATCCGAAGATGAGTGGGAGAAGCCCAAGTCATCAAGGAACTTTGCCGAGGATGACCACGTCCTCGGCAGGCCGATATTGAAGAAAGGAAGCTGTCATCCACCCATTAAATGTACGCTGCTGACACTTTGGCCGCATTAATAGGGAATTGACCATAGAACAGTGATGCCTTGGTTACTTCAACTAACAGAAAGCTTGTGAAGGCGGCTGATGGGACGAGCCCTCAGACACAGGTTCAGATGACCAACGAGTGGACGGCAGAGATCAACTAAACGATACTATATAATAGAGTGAACCCCCAAGGGTTAGGGGGTCCTTCGGTTGGAAGGTTAAGGGGTTTTCGGGGTGTTAAAGGACAACCCTTGTATTCATTAGTTCTAAGGGAAGAGCTCCTCGGACTGGGCCGAGAACGAACTTTCTCTTAGAACACTTAGCCAAATCTCAGTTATTGATCCTGTAAACCCACATCGACTGTTGTATCTTTCGCTAATGTCTAGTCCTTCTATCCACTCTCTACAAATTCATTGTACAAGGTTGCCTGGGTTCGGGTCCACTCATCCCCAGGAGGGAAGTGTCCGAATCGGGTCCCTACATATATATATATATATATATATATATATAATGAGGAACCATTATATATTTTAGAAATGTATGGTTTTAAAAAATAATGTAAGCTAATACTATGTATAATTCGAATCTCTTTTAAAAAAAAGTATAATTGTGATTATTTTTAATTATAATCACGCATATGCACAAGGCTACACACTAGTATATATTAATAGCAAAAACTGACAGAAAATCTAATTAGATTTCAAATTAGAATTCAATTAGAGTCTAATTTTGCGTCATATGTCTCATCTAATCTAAGCTTTTAAATTTTTGTGCCAAGTGAGTTTATTTAGTGTAAAAATTGAATTTCAATTGGAGTTTAATTTTTCGTCATTTGTCCCATCTAATCTTTTTTTTTTTTTTTTTTTTTAATTTGTGTGCCAAATGAGTTAATCCAGCGTAAAAAAGAAGAATACAATATAAATAAACTTAGGTATAATATATAAATATATATATATATATATATATATGTAGGGACCTGGTTTGAGCACTATTCCTTGCGAATGAGTGGACTCAAGCCCAGCTGGCCCAATACAATGAATTTGTAGAGTACGGGTTAAAGAACTAGGCCCTAGTAAAGGTTGTACAATTAAGCATGGTAATACATGGATCGATTGGCAAGAATACAAACTAAAAGTATGAAGTTAGGTTCCTCGGCCACTTTCTCGGATAGTATATTCTTATTCCTTCTTTGGTACTAGATTACAAAGATCATACAAGGGCTACGGTCCTTTTTCTCTCCTAAAACTGCCGTCCCTCTTTCTTGAGGACTTATTACATTTTATACCTCCTTCTGGTTAATCTCGGCCCTCCATTTGTCGATCATGCAGGTCATCACTCGAGTGCCTGTCCCATTAGCCACCTTCCCATCCTTTCTGTGGCTGGTAGCAGCTGAGGCAGCACTGTTAAGAGGTCAATTCTCCCTATATTGCGGCCAGAACGTTAGCTGTGGACATTTAATGTGGAGGTGACAGTTCCTCCTGGGATTGCTCCTCCACCATGCTTCCATGGCCAACCCGTTGCACTTGCCTCTGTCTTGGATTGCTCTGGAAGGTTACCTCTGAAGGCACTTTGCTCTTCCTTTCAATGATCCGTGCAGGCCGAGGACATGATTGTCCTCGGCGGTATTCCTGGCGAATGGAGCTTCCTTGACTCGTCCTCGGACACATCTTTCTCCTCGGCGTGGGCCTTGGGCTTAGCATAGAGTGGACTGGGGTTGCCAAATTCTCTGGCCCCACAATATATATTATGTAACTTTAAACAATGTTACACTACTCAATATTTTGTAATTGAATGCAAATTTTAACAAATTAACCATTGAATTATATTATTTTCGTGCATTCTCCATGCTTACAAAATTTTAAGATGATTAAATATCAATAGTCGTGTCATTAATTAATTATTTAAATTCAAGTTTTTTTAGTTTAAAATAATGCATAAAAAATAATTTATGGATTGAATGGTAAATAACAACTAATTAGCATGAATATCAAAATATTGATATGCATGTTAAAAACATATTGAACATGTAATCCATTGGTAGAATTTTTAAAATATGAATTCAACAACAAGTTATTGGATGGTGTGTGTGTGTGTGTATATAATCAAAGCTTAGAGATAATTTGATTAGAATCAAAATTATATTTTGCCTTTGTTAGCTATTCGTATATATTAAATTGCTTAGATTTTTTTTTTGGAACTAATGAGTATATATTTTTTATACTGTTTCTATTTAGATATTTTGTATATGAAGGTCTTGAACATAACAAACTGTGATTGAGCTAAACAATTTCATGTATTTGTCTTCATTCAATTTAGAAAATACTATTGAACCAATTTATTCTTTCATTTTGTGTTGTATTTAGTAGAATTTCACGGACAGTAATAGTGAATTGATATAATATATGTAGTGTCTAATAATGATTTTCAATATTATATATATAACAATAGTGTAATGAGAAATTTTACGTAACCAATATCATTAAAATTACAAAGAAAAATCATTTTAGTACCTTTAAATTTCCTGGTTAAACTAATGTTCTATATATTTAATAACCCAAATTAACACTAATAGTATGACTACAATTTATCATTGATGTGATCAACTTTTTATTAATTTTCACCGACCCACCCTTAATTTTACTTTTCCATTTACCCTATTTTGACAGCCGTGACTTAAGGAATATCTAGCTTGCTTGTTTTAACACGTAAAACAAGACGGTCAAAATAGGGTATCAACGTATGCATTAAGGATATGACCCGTACATTCAACGTGGAAATAGGCAAAAAGCAAAGTGACAAAGAGCGGAAAAATAGAAAAGTCTTTCAGTGTCAAACACGATGGAAATTTATCATGCTCCAAAAAAAGTTCATCCAATGTGGAAAACCAGGAAAGTGGAAAACTGGGCAGGTAAATTTTAATATCAAGTGAAGTGTCAAACATGGTGGAAAAAATTATCTGGTCCAAACATCGAATGTGGAAGTGGAAGTACCATCAATCACAGTCCAAGCATCCAAGTTGGAATATGAAATTACTAACATCATTAACAAAGAGCCCCCTCATTTTCTTCTAATTGATAATCATAAATTGAGTAGTTAATTGACTACTATATTTAAACCCTATATCTTTTTCTCTTTTTTTTGGCATTTATTTTTTAAACACTAGAGGCATGTCATTGTGACAATAGCTTGTAATCACCTCACCTGTATCAAATATGGTATAAATGGCCTTAAAACAAAGCTGTGCTGTAAGTTTCAGGTAGATTAATTGGCAATCTTTTGTCAATCAAATAATGAATGATAAAAATAATCAGCATGTAGTAGATAATATGGGTTTTAAATCCTGTTCTATTTATCCAAATTTAAAAGTTATAAAAAAAATTAAATAAAAAACTGTGGTATAATTTTGTATTTTTCATGCGTCTGATACAAAATAAGTTACAGGGCATAATACTTATAAAACCCTCCAAATCTAGTAGTATTTATGTATTCAAGCCCTCCAAATGCTTGCAACCGACTCAACTAGTTCTTTCTCTAATCTAACGTCCAGGTGTGCAATTGTGCTCTAATTGCAACTTCAAGCCACTATGGAAAATTATCATGCTCCAAAGCCCAAAGTTCATCCAATGTGGACAAGCAGGAAAAGGCAAAGTGCGAAACCGGGCTGGAAAAAAAATATATTATGCGTAGTGTCAAACACGGTGGAAAGAACTATCTGGTCCAAACAGCCAATGTGGAAGTGGAATTATTAGTATCATTAACTGTAAAGGACTAAGAGCCCTCCCGTGAATGAGTGATACAGAGACACCCATTATCTTCGAATTGACTAATTCAAAGCAAACTGAACCATTTAACACGATTGAAGCCCAAAGTAATCATAAATTGAGTAGTTGATAGACTAATATATTGAAACACTATATCTTTTTCTTTTCTTTTCTTTTTTTGGCATTTATTTTCGAAATACTGAGCCTAGAGGCATGTTTGTGATGATAGCTTGTAATCACTTGTATCAAATATGGTAAAGGTGGCCTTAAAACAAAGTTGTGTTCTAGGTTCTAGTTAGATTAATTGGTGAAGTATTTTGTCTTTCAAATAATGAATGATAAAAATAATCATTGTAGTAGTAGTAGATAACATAGGTTTTAAATCCTATTATATTTATCCAAATTTAAAAGAAGAAAAACACCAGTGGTTTAATTTTGTATTTTTCGTGTGTCCTATACTAAATAGGTTGCAATACACAATACTTACAAAACCCACCAAATCTAGTAGTATTTATGTATTCAAGCCTCCAAATTTCTGCTTGCAACCAACTCCACTAGTTCTTTCTCTAATTTAGCATCCAGATTTGCAATTGTGCTCTAGTTGCAACTTCAAGCCACCACGGCTGATTTTGGGTTGCTCCAACTGTTCCCCAAACCCCAATCAACACTCACATGAGTCACAACTCCTGAGGCAGTGAAGAATGTGATGGTATCAATCCACTCTCATTGTATGTGGCTACGTAGAGACAGAGAAGGTAAAGAGAAATGGGCTTTTGATCTTGGGTTTATCTCAGCTATCTAACACTTCAAATTGGGAATTTGTGTAAAAATTAGCGGCAAATGATTCTTAAATAAGTGGGCAAGGGGTTGACAATGTAGAGAAATTTGAAACCAATTTCTCTTGTGACAGTTTCGGTTAAGCCAATCTCCTCAGAGTGTCCAATGAAGATGTTATGGTAACTGCTTTTTGTTAGGTTCTAAATATTTAGATATAAATGTTTAGGTTCTAAATGCTTTATGCGTTGGCAAACTGAGTACATAAACTTGTTTAGGAATAGATCTTAGTGTCTATGAAATGTTTTAGACATTGCTCAAAGTGCTACAAGTCAGAATTCAAGAACGTATAGGCTGCAGAAATAAGTGTTGAAAAGCTGTTTAGCTCAACCAATCAAGAGGAAGCTTTGATCTCGAACGATACAGATTTGCAGAATTTTAATTTAGCCCAACAACCCATTAAACGTTTAGGATTTCAGTCCAAACTTACTTGGTATATAAGGAAAACTCTAAAGCATGTTTTCAAGTATTGGAGAGATACTCTTTTAAGATCTAAGAGGTTCTTGTACCTTCTACTCTTTCAAGCATTTACTGGAGATCACACTCATACCACATGTACCGGTGGAATAAAGTTGCAGACCAAGTTTCAGCTATCAAGTGTACTAAAGATCAAAGGCATGAAGTAGAGGTTCATGTTCGAGAAGATCCACATCAAAGAGGTTTGGGAGTTTAGAGCTAGGTTTGATAATCTTAATTAAGTTTGCTACAAATTTATATTCTTGACAATAAACTTTTATTTGATATAGTGGATTGTTTTGTTGGGATTGCTCCCTTGAAACTGGATAATTATTTATTGGTTTTTCTAAATCATCATATCTTGTGTTATTTATATTTTCCGATGCATGATGTGTTTGATGAATGTTTAACCTAGATCTACATAATTGACCTAAGTAACAACTGGGCTATTAAAGTAGGTTAAACAAACTGTGTTTTTAGGAGTCTAAAAAATAACACTTTACAAAATCCAAATTCATCTAACACCTCAATTTCGCATGAACCAACTTGCAATTCTAAATTCCAGCTTCACACATCTTCTACCCAATACAAATACTCCCACATAAATTTACAATTCAATGTTCAATTAAAAAAAAAAAAATTCAATCAAATTGTCAAGGAATTTGCCAACAAACTAAAGACTTAATATGTTTCAAGTCCAGTACTGTAATTTATAGGCTTCGTTCATGTGCGAAGCTTGTATGACTGAGTTAATTGGTAACTTGAGAGACAGAGAAGAAAAAGAAGTGAAATATCATTTGAGATTGTGATGCAGTCAAAATTCATTTAGTTGTGTAAGTGGCCGCTCCAAAAATATTTTCTACGGTGGTTATTAAGAAATTTAAATTATACAAAATTTAATTAAAAGAGAACTCTTAAAGTTTGAGATTTTTTTCTTTTCATGTTCAAAAAAGAAATTACAGTTACTGCTTATGTCTAAAGTTTATCATTTTTATTTATTTTTAAGTAAAAAATTCTAAATTATAAAAGATTCAAATTATTAACCTTTACTTAAAAAAATAGTAAAGCCTCTGAGCGCGCTCGGAAATTAGTTATATATAAGAAGATTCCCCTCTTTCAACTAGACTTTTATGTGATTCAAAAATACCCTCATTAATGAAGGGTAACTTCATTTAGAAATAGAGTCATAAATGTCAAATAACAAATTTCATTTTGAATTAAAAAAAAAAAAAAACTTCTAGAATTTAGGATTTTTTTCCTGTCACGTTCAAAAAAAAAATTACAATTACTGCTTATCTCTAAAGTTTATCATTTTTATTTGTTTGAAAAATAAAAATATATATTTCTAAATTATAATATATGCAAATTATTAAACTTTACTCAAAAATAAAAGAGCCTCTGAACACGCGCTCATATATATAATTCTTGGTTCAAATTAACTTAATAATAATAATAATAATAATAATATATTATTATTATTATTATTATTGTGGGTCCACTCTATGCTAAGCCCAAGGCCCACGCCGAGGAGAAAGATATGTCCGAGGACAAGTCAAGGAAGCTCCATTCGCCAGAAATACCGCCGAGGACAATCATGTCCTCGGCCCGCATGGATCATTGAAAGGAAAAGCAAAGTGCTTTCAGAGGTAACCTTCCAGAGCAATCCAAGACAGAGGCAAGTACAACGGGTTGGCCATGGAAGCATGGTGGAGGACCAATCCCAGGAGGAACTGTCACCTCCATATTAAATGCCCATAACTAACGTTCTGACCGCATTAAATGGAGAAGTGACCCCTTAACAGTGCCACCTCAGCTGTTACCACCCACAGAAAGGATGGGAAGATGGCTAATGGGACAGGCACTCGAGTGATGACCTGCATGATCGACAAATGGAGGGCCGAGATTAACCAGAAGGGGGTATAAAATGTAACAAGTCCTCCAAAAAGGGGGACGGCAGTTTTAGGAGAGAAAAAGGACCGTAGCCCTTGTATGATCTTTGTAATCTAGTACCAAAGAAGGAATAAGAATATACTATCCGAGAAAGTGGCCGAGGAGCCTAACTTCATACTTTTAGTTTGTATTCTTGCCAATCGATCCTTGTATTACCATGCTTAATTGTACAACCCTCACTAGGGCCTAGTTCTTTGACCCGCACTCTACAAATTCATTGTATTGGGCCAGCTGGGCTTGAGTCCACTCATTCGCAAGGAATAGTGCTCAAACCAGGTCCCTACAATTATTATTATTATTATTATTATTATTAATGACTTCTCAATAGTAAATGACTCCTTTAATTTTTGTTAAAATGGAATACACTATCATTATCTTAAAACTTAATAATTTTAGTCGTATAAATCCTTTTTTTTTTTTTAAGAAAAGTTGTACAAATCCTTGCAATAAGTTTTTGTTGAGTCTTATATTTTTCTTTTTGTAATTATTATACTCATTAATTATTAATAGTAACGAACTATTTTCAAATTATTTTTTATCTTAATATATATATATATATATATTAATAGCCAAAGCTCAGAAAAAATCTAATTAGATTTCAATTAGATTTTCAATTGTAAGGACTTTGTTCGAGTACTATTCCTTGGGAATGAGTGGACTCAAGCCCAGCTGGCTCAATACAATGAATTTATAGAGTGCGGGTCAAAAAACTAGGCCCTAGTGAGGATTGCAACAATTGAACATGGTAATACATGGATTAGGTGGCAAGAACACAAACTAAAATATAAAACTAGGCTCCTCGGCCGTTTTCTTGGATCGTATATTTCTTATTCCTTCTCTGGTACTAGGTTACAAAGATCATACAAGTGCTACGGTCTTTTTTCTCTTCTAAAACTGCCGTCCTCCTTTCTGGAGGACTTGTTACATTTTATATCCCCTTCTGGTTAATCCTGGCCCTCCATTTGTTGATCATGCAGGTCACCACTTGAGTGCCTGTCCCATCAGCCACCTTCCCATCCTTCCTGTGGGTGGTAGCAGCTAAGGCGGCACTGTTTAGGGGTTACTTCTCCGTTAATGCGGCCAGAACGTTAGTTGTGGGCATTTAATGTGGAGGTGACAGTTCCTCCTAGGATTGCTCCTCCACCATGCTTCCATGGCCAACCCATTGTACTTGCCTCTCTCTTGGATCGCTTTGGAGGGTTACCTCTGAAGGCACTTTGCTCTTCCTTTCAGTGGCTCGGACGGGCCGAGGACATGAATGTCCTCAGCGGTACCCCTGGTGAATGAAGCTTCCTTGACTCGTTCTCGGACACTCCTTCCTCCTCGGCGTGGGCCTTGGGCTTAGCATAAAGTGGGCCGGGGTTGCCAAATTCTCTGGCCCCACAATAGCCCCTCAAAATCCTGCTGTCATGCTCCTCGGACGAAGAGGAGGATTTTGACGTCCTCAGGCCTCTACCACGACTTGTCAAGTCTTGTCCTCCATCAGTACCAGTGCCTTTTCGCCTGTCCAAGGCACGTTTCTGACGCCTTGGTATGCGGAGCGCGCTTGCATTAAATTCGGGCGGCTCTGTGCTCCCTACGTTCAACGATGGGATGATAATCTAACGGTGGTGATCCTCCTGATTATATGGGCGGGAAAACTTGCACGGTTGTTATTTTTTATTGGGGGTAAAAATACCCATTTGAATTGATCCGCCTCTTTACTTTCGCATTCAAGAAACCTTGCGCACATACTTCGAATTCAGTCACATCTCCAACTGAACTTACGAATTACTTTAGCACAAAAAGCCTGCCCGAGGAGCTTTTCCTCATTTCTGTAAGTCTTTTTCTCTCTCTCTAAATTGCGCTCTCCCCTCTTTTAGACTTCTTTCTTCGTGTCTCTTAGTTGTCTCTAGAGATGGGTAGGTTCAAGGAATTGGTTGAGTCTGAAGAGGTGATGGAGAAGTTCGTCGCTGATTATAGGATACACAATACCGTAGGTCTAAGGTATTGTAAAGAGGGGGAGTAGAGACTTAGGAGGCAAACGGGCGAGGTGGTGATTCCCATAATCACCTTCTTAGAGGGTGGTATGCGGATCCCCATGGGTCAGGTGATAACGAGTTACCTTAGGCATTTTCGGCTTGCCCCCACCCAATACGGCGTTAATATGTTTAGGATTCTGGGCTGTGTAGATACCCTAAACGAGAAGATGGGGCTGAGGTTAACCCATCATGACGTGAACTGGTGCTACAACCTCCAACTCCTGAAGAACAAGTTTTACTACATGAAGATGAGGGAGGATAGGGTACGGCTTATCCAGTGCCTCCCCTCGTCCAGCAAGGGGCTGGATAAGGACTTTCTCATCGTGTCCGGGGAATGGCACAATGGCCTTCATTGTCCCACAGTGGAGGGCACGCCAGGTGGGGCACTCGGAGTAGGAGAAGGTATTTTTTTTTTTTTTTGAATTTTCACTGCCTGCTTTGTTTGGCTGCTAATAGTAGTATGTTTTCGTCTTTGCAGATCCACACGCTTTCGAGCGTCATTTTGGTTTGGTCAACAAGGAGGACTTAAAGACCGTGCTAAGGGTGGAGATCTTCGTGAACAAGGCCGACAACCAAGTTAGGGCTGCTCACAAGATCTTGGGGTACAACCCTATTCAGAAATTGTTCGCGGCGCCAAAGTGCATGATTAGGGCAAAGGATCCTCGACTCCGGAGAATTACCGTAATCGAGGACGGTTTCTTGATCCCGGAGCGGTCCTCTACTCCAGAAGGTACTCCGTTGGCAAGCTCCTCTACATCCCGGCGAGCTGCGGAGGCTAAAGGGGAAGGTGAAAAAACAAAGGAAGAAGGTACCGGTTCTGACCCGACTGAGGACGACTTTGGCGTGTTCAAACAAGTCCATCTGCCCGAGGATCCCTCTGGTGACTTGGGTGACCAGAGCCTGACTAAAGCAGACTTTCTGTCAGCAGGGAACTCTCCTCGGGCAGATATGGGTTTCAAGAGGAAAACCCAATCCAACTTACTTGACCTGCTTGAAGGCCAGTTGGGGAAGTCTCAGCCTAAGCTTCCTCTTCCTCCACCTAAGTCTCAGCCTACCCAGACCAGGTCAACTTCCACCCAGCCCAGGCTTCCTCTTCCTCTATCTTGGCCGAGTCCGCCATCTAGGCCCGAGCCCTATGATCCTAAGCAGAGGAAGGACAAGGGTAAAAGGCCTATGGGAGGGGGACAAGTCCTATTCCTCCCAGGAGGAGGGCGACACTCGGCGACCCTCAAAGCAACTGAAGATAAGGTATCAAGGTCAGGACAAGCAGGTCGCCGCCCGGCCCGAGGCTCAGGCCTGGCTCCCAGCCCCAATGCTCCACGGGGGGCCTCTAATGGACGATGCCTCTCTCAGGGACTTCCAAGGGGGCAAAGGCACACTTGTAGCCGATGCGCTGGAGAGGTCCCTGCTACTCCCTGCGGACATGGCTGAGCTGGAGGCTTTGAGGAGTAATGAGGTCTTCCTAAGCCTCAAGCGATACTTGGGAATGGTAAGACTCTCAGCACTTATGACTCTTCTAGCTTCAATTTTCTCTCTTTTTCCCTTTTTTTTTTTTGTTTCCTACTTACTTGTGCATTTGTTTCAATTGGTAGGCTGTTCAGGCCACTTTCAGGTTGGAGGAGACATCCATCAAACAAGACAAAGCCCTGGATGCAGAGTATGACAAGCGTATAGGGGCCAGTCGGACCCTTAAGGCCTCCGAGGCTGATCTCGTGAAAGCCCAAGAGGAGTTGAAGGAGGTGACCAGGGCTCAAGACAGCGATGAATCAGGCCTGGCTGGTGCCCAAAGGCAGGCCCAAGACCAGACGAGACGTCTGACCAAGGTGGAGGAGCAGCTGAAGATCGCAAACGAGCAGACCAGACGAGGCGTCTCTCAGGGACTTCCAAGGGGGCGAAGGCACACTTGTAGCCGATGCGCTGGAGAGGTCCCTACTACTCCCTGCGGACATGACTGAGCTGGAGGTTTTGAGGAGTAAGGAGGTCTTCCTCAACCTCAAGCGACACTTGGGAATGGTAAGACTCTCAGCATTTATGATTCTTCTAGCTTCAATTTTCTCTCTTTTTCCCTTTTTTTTTTTTTGTTTCCTACTTACTTCTGCATTTGTTTCAATTGGCAGGCTGTTCAGGCCATTTTCAGGTTGGAGGATGCATCCATCAAACAAGACAAAGCCTTGGATGCAGAGCGTGACAAGCGCATAGGGGCCAGTCGGACCTTTAAGGCCTCCGAGGCTAATCTCATGAAGGCCCGAGAGGAGCTGAAGGAGGTGACCAGGGCTCGAGACAGCGCTGAATCAGGCCTGGCTGGTGCCCAAAGGCAGGCCCAAGACCAGACGAGGCGTCTGACCGAGGTGGAGGAGCAGCTGAAGATCGCAAATGAGCTGATCGCTGATCTGAAAAAGAAGGCGGCCGATGCTGAGGGGGCCAAGAATGTGGCTGAGTGGGCCAGAGAAGAGGCTCTAAGAGGTAAGGCTGAGGCGGACTTTGGCAGGGTGGAGGCTCAGGCTTCTAAGGAAGAAGCCGAGGGGGCAGCCTATGCAGCCGGGATGGCCGAGACGGAGGCTACTCTCAAAGCCCAAGTCCCTGGGGTATGCAGGTTCTACTACTCCCAGGTTTGGAGTGAGGCCCTCAAACAAGTTGGGGTTGAGGCCTCGTCCGACCTGTAGAAGGTGGAGAATGTATACTATCCTCTTGCCATCCGCGAGGCTGCTCCTTCCAGCTCTGAGGCCGAGGTGGCCGCTGAGGAGACTGATATTGCCCCTAATGAATAAGCCGAGGAGGCTGCAGTCACTACCGAGATGGTTACTACAACTTCTGATGAGCCTGCAGTGGAAACTGATCCTTCTGGAGTGACTGAAACAGCCAAAGGTCCCAATGAAGAATCACCCCAGGAAGCCGCAAACCTCTCAACCAATGTCTAGGCCCCTCTTGTCGAAGAGACAACACTGTCTACGGTGCCCTTGCAGATTTATTCCTCTAAGTCAGAGCTCAGAGGACCCTAAGGCCATCACAAATCAGCCACCCACAGAGGGGAAGAAGATTAAGCTGAAGAAGTAGGCCCCTTGGCGCCTTTGCCTTATCTCCCTTTTATTTTTTTTTTCGGAACAATGTAATGGCATTTTTGCCTTGTCTTTTTCTTTTTTTTTTCTTTTTTTTTTTAAAAAAAATATTGTAATATGATTCTTGTTGTGTATCTTTTATGAATTTAATGTAGCGCGCGTTTTGTTTTCCCTTGCTTGCCTTGCTTATCATTATTATATATATATATATATATATATATATATTTTTTTTATACTTGTATAATCCTAACTTCGATTGTGCCTCGGCACATCACAGCAATAACTACAATAATGTGGAAATGTGTATGCAAAGGGAAACCTACCTCTTTTTCATTTTTTGACTTGGACCCAAGGTAAGCCAAAGTCATTAAACCTGTAAGGTGTAGGCTGAGCCATGCAAGGCCTGAGTTCTGCCTGACACTTATAGGATTTATTGAAGTAGTTAGTTTCCCTATAGGCTTGAGTCCGAGGACCATGCAAGGCCCTGATTCTGTCTAACACTTAGTGTTTTCTTGAAGTAGTTAGTTTCCCTATAGACTTGAATCCAAGGACCATGCAAAGCCTTGGTTCTGTCTAACACTAACATTTAGTGTTTTCTTGAAGCAATTAGTTTCCCCATAGGCTTGAGTCCGAGGACCATGTAAGGCCTTGGTTCTGTCTAACACTTGGTGTTTTCTTGAAGTAGTTAGTTTCCCCATAGGCTTGAGTCCGAGGACCATGCAAGGCCTTGGTTCTGTCTAACACTTAGTGTTTTCTTGAAATAGTTAGTTTTCCCATAGGCTTGAGTCCGAGGACTTAGATGGTTGTCAGGGTAAGAAGCATGCAATCACAACAGACTTAGAATTTGAATTGACAAAGACGCTTTCATTAATAATAATACCTTCGCAGGTTATTTACATTCCAGGAACGAGGTACAGGTTTTTCATCTAAATCTTCTAAGTAGTATGCACCTATTCCTGCCACTGAGGTGATTCGGTATGGTCCCTCCTAGTTAGGTCCTAGCTTCCCATAGGATGAGTTCTTGGCAACGCCCACAATTTTCCTCAACACTAAGTCCCCTGGTGCTAGTGGTCTTAGCTTCACATTGGCATCATATCCTTACTTGAGCTTTTGGTGGTAGTAGACCAGCTGGATCATTGCCTTCTCCCTTCGTTCATCAATCAGATCTAGGCTCTTCCCCAGTAGCTCATTATTACCGTCCGGGGAGAAGGAGCTCGTCCTCAGTGTTGGGAAGTTCGCTTCTAGAGAGATAACGACCTCAGCCCCACAGTTTATGGCAAAAGGTGTCTCCCCTGTTGACTGCTGTGGTGTAGTACGATAGGTCCATAGGACGTGCAGTAGCTCTTCTACCCATCTTCCCTTGGCGTCATCCAGCCTCTTCTTGAGCCCATTGACTATGACCTTGTTGACAGCCTCAGCCTGCCCATTTCCTTGAGGATAAGCCGGAGTTGAGTACCGGTTCGTGATCCCCAGCTCACAACAGTATCTTCTGAAGGCCTTGCTGTCAAATTGAAGTCTGTTATCTGAAATGAGGGTATGGGGGACCCCGAATCGTGCAACAATGTTCCTTCAGATGAACTTCTTAACATCCACATCTCTAATGTTGGCTATGGGCTCAGCTTCGACCCACTTGGTGAAATAATCGGTGCCGACCAACAGATACCTTTTGTTTCCCAGTGCCTTGGGGAAAGGACCTACAATATCCAGGCCCTACTGGGCAAACGGCCATGGGCTGGACAAAGGATTTAGGACGCCTCCTGGCTGATGAATATTTGGGGCAAACCTTTGGCATTGGTCACACTTCTTAACATACTCTAGGGCTTCCTTCTGCATCTTTGGTCACCAACATCTCTAGGTGATGGCTCAGTGCGACAGGGACCTTTCTCCTGTGTGACTCCCACAGATCCCTTCATGCAACTCCTCGAGCAGTAGTTCTGACGCCTCGGGATGAATACACAGTAAGTAGGGTCCAAAGTAGGAGCACTTATATAGTTTGTGGTCCTTGGACAACTAGAACCGAGGTGCGTTCCTTCGTATTTTGTCAGCCTCTGACTTCTCCTTAGGTAGGATATCATCTTTGAGGAATCTCACTATAGGGTCGATCCAGCTAGGGCTCATTCTAGCCTGGTGAACATGGGTCGTGCCTTTTGTCACATCACTCGCCCTCTCTAAATGCTCAATAAGGATAACCCGGGGTAGATCCCCTGCCGAGGATGTAGCAAATGTGGCCAATGAATCTGCATGGGTGTTTCCACTTCTGGAGACATGTGACAAGCTAAAAAGGTCGAAGTCTGACTGCAGGCATTTGACCTGGCTTAAGTACTCTTGCATCCTCGCAACGCTGGCTTCCAATTCTTCGTTTACCTGGCCCATTACCAACCTCGAATTCGAGAACATATCCACTGCTTTTCTACCTATTTTTTGCACCATGACCATACCTTGCAGTAAGGCTTCATACTCAGCTTCGTTATTCGTGACAGGGAACCCAAGTCTCAGGGACTTCTCTACAACAGACTTCTCTGGGGACACTAGGACTAGCCCCACCCCAGACCCCCTTTGATTCGTGGCTCCATTAACGTACACTTTCCAGCGTGAGGGCCTTGGGACAGAGATTGCCCCAACTGATTTTCCCTCCATGTCTCCCTTTTCGGCCACTGCTTCTACCAGTGGTTTGGCAAATTCGGCCACCAAGTCAACCAGGACCTGGCCCTTTATAGAGGTCTGAAGCATGTACTTAATGTCAAAAGCCCCTAGAATCGTGTTCCACTTAGCGATCCTTTCAGTGCAATCAGTAGACCGAAGTATAGATCTTAAGGGCAGTTGAGTTAGGATGACTACTGTGTAGGCCTGGAAATAGTGGGGAAGCTTTCGCGTAGCATGGACTACAGCCAGTAGGGCTTTCTCCAAGGGCAAGTACTTGATCTCAGCTTCATGCAGCGACTTGCTCACGTAGTAGACTGGCTTTTGAATACCTCTATCATCCCATATCAGCACCAAGCTCACTGCATGAAGGGCTACGGCGATGTAGGTGTACAGGATTTCGTCGGTTTCAGGGTTAGACATGATTGGTGGCCGGGATAGGTATTCCTTGAGCTGCTGGAAGGCCACGGCACAATCCTCGGACCACTCGAATCCCTTCCACTTGTTAATCAGGAGGTAGAAAGGCCTACACCTATTAGCCGACCTAAAAATGAACCAGTTTGGAAGCATTTAGGCGCAGCTTATGCTTCCTTAGGACATCAAAGATACAGCCGAGATCTCTTAGGTGCTCGGACACCACTTTACTCTTTACCACCATATCATCAACATAAACTTCGATACTTTTGCCCAGCAGTGGTTCAAGCATTCTCGTCATCATCATCCTCTGATAGGTGAACCCAGCGTTCTTTAGGCCAAAGGGCATCACCTTATAGTGGTAATTCCCAACAGGTGTCACGAAGGCTGTTCTCCTGATCATTCAGGCTTAGTGGTATTTGATGATAGCCCTAAAAGGCATATAAGAAACTCATCCGAGGATGTAGGTGACCCAGCTGGTCTATCCGAGGCATAGGGAACGGGTCCTTTGGGCATGCTTTGTTTAGGTTCGTGAAGTCTACACAAACTCTCTATTTTCTACTTTTCTTCTTGACCACCACAGTGTTGGCCAACCACTCAGGGTAAAAGACCTCCTTGATGGCCTCTACACGCTTAAGCTTCTTCACCTTTTCTCTAATCGCATCGGCGTGCTCCCTTGACGGGCGCCGAGGTGGTTGTTTCTTGGGGACGACAGATGGGTTGACATTGAGATAGTGATAGATAAAGGCTGGATCAATCCCTGGAGCATCGCAAGCGTCCCATGCAAATACGTTAATGTTTGTTTTGAGGAACTCGATCAACTCCTCCCCCTCCTGAGGAGGCAGTCGAGCCCCGACTTGAAAGAACTTCTCCGGATCATCTCCAATGATTATCTTGTCAAGATCTTCATATTTTGCTTCCTCGGCAGCTGCATCGGGAGTTGCCGCCGGGTCCTTTGATTGCTATAAGCCCCCTTCAGCAATGGCAGAGGCCCCCGCATCGAGCCGATGCGATGTGACAGCCACCATGCATTGCCTTGATGTGGATTGGCAACCACGGATTTCGAGGACATGGTCCCCTAACGGGAATTTCACCTTCTGGTGCAAAGAGGAGGAGACAGCCCCTAGGGTGTGGAGCCAAGGCCTGCCGACGATGGCTATGTACGAGGAATAGGTGTCCACAACTATAAAGTCCACCTCTACTACTTCTGGGCCGGTCTGGACGGGCAGCCTAATCATGCCCTTTGGGATAACCAGCTTCCCATCGAAACTCATCAGGGGGGAGTTATAGGGTGTCAAATCCTCTGGTCTTAACCCCAGCCCCTTGTAGAGGTCGCGGTACATAATCTCGGCCCCGCTGCCACCATCTACCATCACCCTTTTCACATCATAGTCCCCAATTCTGAGGGTGATCACCAGCGCGTCATCGTGGGGCTAGGTGGTCCCGACCTTGTATTCCTCTGAAAAGCATAGGATTGGGTGAAAATTCCTTCTAGCCTTTTTCGGCTCTGATTGGGAATCCTCGGCACGCATCTGGGCCACAGACAATACTTGCGAGGGGCGCGCATCTGTTCTTCCCGGCGCGGCCAAGATCACATTGATCGTCCCTGCGGGTGCCCTTATAGCAGTATCTCTCTGGAGCTCCTGATAGGTCTGGCCTTGGTGGCCACTGGAATGGTGCAGGAGGTGCTTCAGTTTTCCTTCCCAGACTAAATGGTCCAAATAGTCCCAGAGGTTCCTGCAGTCCTCCGTGGCGTATTCGTGGTTCTGGTGGTACTGGCAATTCAAAACCGACTCTCGGAATACGGCATTGACAGCCTGAGCGTTGGTCGCCCCGGATTGCCTTGCAAAATCTCTCCTCGAACGGTTGCTGTTGTACCGGTCCGACCTGAAATCCCTCCTCTCCTGAGGGATAACCTTCTCTTTTCCCTTACTTTGCAGCTAATCCTCCTCTACCCGCTTATAATTAATAATCCAATTCATCAGCTGGTGCACACTGGTGGCGGGCTTATCGGTCAGAGACTTCCTCAGGCCATGCCCTGTCGGGAGACCATTTTTGAAGGTGCTGACGGCGACATCCTCATACTTGTCGTCCAATTCGTTGTATATCTCCCAGTATCGATTCGAGTGGGCCTTTAGAGTTTCTCTATCATGCATGGATAGAGACAACAACGCACTCAAGGGCCAAGGAGGTCTACTGTTTGTGACGAATCGGGAGCCGAAGGCTTGAATCAGCTGCCTGTATGAGTCTATGGAATTCGTCTTCAGACCATTGAATCATATCATTGCCACTGGTCCCAGACTAGAGGGGAAGACTCTACACATCAGCGCCTCATTCTTGGAGTGGACAGCCATCTTTTGGTTATATTGGCTCACATGCTTCACAGGGTCCATTCTGCCGTTATAAATGATGAAAGTTGGCTGCTGAAATCGTCGAGGAAGCATAGCCGCTTCATTGTGGCGGGTGAAAGGTGATTTGGAGAGCTGATCCAATGCCCTACTCATGGCATCACTCCCCACGCCCCTAGGGGACGGACTTTTACGTTTGCGCCTCTAGTAGTCTCTTCTTCGTGAGAGAAGGTCTCGCTTGGGGGGGTCCTTGATCTTCGCCTATAGTCATCATCGCCCTCCTCGTCGGAGGGTGTGTCAGGACTAAGGCGAGACTGCCTTCGTTGTGCATGGCGCAGCTTTCTCCTCAGACCGTCTATCTCTCGCTGCATGGCCACCTTATCATCCTGTCTGTTGGACATGTGGCTCTTGACTTCTTCTGATTGCACGGTCTGGTCGTCATTTTGCCTCCGTAGCACGTGGCTGCCCCTGCGGGTGTGGCTTCCGCTGGTCTGTGTGGTGTGCGCACTTCCTTCTCAAAACCTTCCATTTTCTTCGTTTCGACCGCGCTCGGGGTTGGGGAAGGTACCCTGTTGTTGGGACCTCGCTGGTTTGGACTGGTGGGATCCTGCTTAGTGAGGGCTTGTTCCTGCCATGTTTGGTCGTTGCCCTTACTAACGCATAAGTTCTTTCCCACAGACGGCGCCAATAGTAGGGACCTGGTTCGAACACTATTCCTTGGGAATGAGTGGACTCAAGTCCAGCTGGCCCAATACAATAAATTTATAGAGTGCTGGTTAAAGAATTAGGCCCTAATGGGGATTGCAACAATTGAACATGGTAATACATGGATTGGGTGGCAAGAACACAAACTAAAATATGAAACTAGGCTCCTCGGCCGTTTTCTTGGATCATATATTTCTTATTTCTTCTCTGGTACTAGGTTACAAAGATCATACATGTGCCACGGTCCTTTTTCTTTTCTAAAACTGTCGTCCTCCTTTCTAGAGGACTTGTTATATTTTATATCCCCTTCTGGTTAATCCTGGCCCTCCATTTGTTGATCATGCAGGTCACCACTTGAGTGCCTATCCCATCAGCCACCTTCCCATCCTTTCTGTGGGTGGTAGCAACTAAGGCAGCACTATTCAGGGGTCACTTCTCTATTAATGTGGCCAGAACGTTAGTTGTGGGCGTTTAATGTGGAGGTGACAGTTCCTCCTAGGATTGCTCCTCTACCATGCTTCTATGGCCAACCCGTTGTACTTGCCTCTCTCTTGGATCGCTCTGGAGGGTTACCTCTGAAGGCACTTTGCTTTTCTTTTAAGTGGCCCGTGCAGGCCGAGGACATGATTGTCCTCAGCGGTACCCCTGGTGAATGAAGCTTCCTTGACTCATTCTCGGACACTCCTTCCTCCTCGGCATGGGCCTTAGGCTTAGCATAGAGTGGGCTGGGGTTGCCAAATTCTCTGGCCCCACATCAATTTTGTATTATGTGTCCCATTTAATTTTTAACTTTTAATTTTGTGCCAAGTAAATTATTGAGTATAAAAATTGAAGAGTCCAAATTCAATTAGATTCTAAATTGAATTTCAATTGGAATCCAATTTTCCGCCACGTGTCCATTTATTTTTTAAATTTTTGTGGCAAGCAAAGTATTGGGTGAAATAACCGAAGAGTATAAATCCAATTAAATTCTAAATTTTATCTATATATATAATGAGAAACCATTATATATTTTAGAAATGTATGGTTTTAAAAAAAAAAATGTAAACTAATACTATGTATAATTTGAATCTTTTTTTTTTTTTAAGTATAATTGTGATTATTTTTAATTGTAATCGTGCATATGCACAAGACTACACACCAGTAAATGTTAATAGCCAAAACTAAGAGAAAATCTAATTAGATTTCAAATTGGAATTCAATTAAAGTCTAATTTTGCGTCATATGTTTCATCTAATCTAAGCTTTTAAATTTTTGTGCCAAGTTAATTTATATAGTGTAAAAATTTGATTTCAATTAAAGTTTAATTTTGCGCCATGTGTTCCATCTAATTTAAATTTTTTTTAATTTTTGTGCCAAGTAAGTTAATTCAGTGTAAAAAAGGAGTACAATATAAATAAACTTAGGTAATATATATATATATATATAATCAAAGCTTAGAGAAAATTTGATTAGAATCAAAATTATATTTTGCCTTTGTTAGCTTTTCGTAAAAATTAAATTGTTTAGATTTTTGTAGTTATTTTTTTTTGAACTAATGAATATATTTTTTTTATACTATTTACGTTTAAATATTTTGTATATTAAGATCTTCAATGTAACAAATTGAGATTGAGCTAAACAATTCCATGCATTTATCCCCATTCAATTTAGGAAATACTATTGAACCAATTTATACTTTTATTTTGTGTTGTATTTAGTAGAATTTCATGGACAATGATAGTGAATTGATATAGTATATGTAGTGTCTAATAGTGATTTTCAAAATTATATATATAACAGCAGTGTAATGAGAAATTTGGCGTAACCAATATCATTAAAATTACAAGGAAAAATCATTTTAGTACTTCCAAATTTTCTGGTCGAACTAATGTTTTATATATTTAATAACCTAAATTAACACCAATAGTATGACTACAATTTATCATTCCTGTGCGTAAGCACTGGTTACATACTAGTGAAAGTTATGAACACAACAATTTCACAAAAATCACAATAAAGTCTATGTGAAAAGTTGTTAAGAGTAATGCTACAATCACAAATTATTTTATAACATTTTTACAAATCGTTGATGTAACCAACTTTTTATTAATTTTCACCGGCCCAATCTTAATATCATTTTTCCATTTACCCTATTTTGACAGCCATGACTTAAGGGATATCTTGCTTGCTTGTTTTAACACATAAAACAAGACGGTCGAAATAGGGTATCAACGTATCAATTAAGGATATGACCTGTACATTCAATGTGGAAATCCGAAATTGGTAAAAAGCAAAGTGACAAACAGAGCGGAAAAATAGAAAAATCTTGCAGTGTCAAACACGATGGAAATTTATCATGCTCCAAAAAAAAGTTCATCCAATGTGGAAAACCAGGAAAGTGGAAAACTGGGTAGGAAAATTTTAATATGAAGTGAAGTGTCAAACACGGTTGAAAAAATTCTGGTCCAAACATCCAATGTGGAAGTGGCGGAAGTACCATCAATCACAGTCCAAGCATCCAAGTTGGAATGTGAAATTACTAATATCATTAACTAAGAGCCCACTTATTTTCTCCTAATTGATAATCATAAATTGAGTAGTTGATAGGCTACTATATTAAAACACTATATCTTTTTCTTTTTTCTTTTTGGCATTTATTTTTTAAACACTAGAGGCATGTTATTGTGATGACGGCTTGTAATCACCTCACCTGTATCAAATATGATATAAATGGCCTTAAAATAAAGCTGTGCTTTAAGTTTCAGTTAGATTAATTGGTAGTATTTTTTTTTTTTTTTTTTGAGAAGGTTAATCGGTAGTCTTTAGTCAATCAAATAATGAATGATAAAAAATAATCAGCATGTAGTAGATAATATGGGTTTTAAATCCTATTATATTTATCCAAATTTAAAATTTTACTACATAAGTTTTACTACATAAAACATACAAAAATTAATGTAATAATGAATGTGATTGGTTTAAAATTTTGATTTATAACAAATTTATAGAGTTTTAAACTGAAATTTCAAGATAGAGAGGGAAAAAAAAGAACATTGGAGGCTTTAGGGTTATAGTACCATTCAAGGACATTAGGAAGGTTTTCATTATTATTTTTAAATAACAGTAATTTGTGTAAAAAATATAAAACCCATCAATTGAAATGTTGTGTCTATAAATAAAAAATGGAGTGAAAAAATAAAAAAGAAGAAACACTAAAAGTGCCGTGAGCGTGACTTTGTTTCTTTTCTAAACAGGCGACTAGCACTAAAAAGAAGGCATGATTCCGTGAATGGCGTGAAAAAGATAAAAACACAAGACTTTTGACTCCAGTGTTGCGTTTTACTATGTTAGGAAATCTTTATTTTTTTCCGTATTATTCAGTGTCAAGAAAGTTTTATAAAAATAGAGAAGGGTTTTTTGTTTTTTTGTTTTTACCATGGCAGTGGGGCAAAACGTTTATGGTTCCTAAATATTAGCAACTATTAGGTCTTTTAGGAGGAGTTTGTTGGATATGGTCGTTATAGGAGTCTAAACAATATTTTTTAGATATAATAGAAGGATAAAACCTATTGCACACAAAGTGATTTACATTGTTTTACACACCCCAAAAAACAACTCAAATCATGATTTCAAGTAATGATTTCTGCATGAAAATCATGATTTCAATTGCTTTTGGGGGTGTGTAAAATAGTTTTGTGCAATAAAAAACTTGACACGGTGCAACAGGATATATTGTATGGATGTTCTTTGCTGGAAATAAATCAATCCGGTGTTTGTAAGTGACCAACATCTTAATGAAAAAATAGTTTCAGTGTAGACATGAATTCACACGATGGAAAATTATAATGCTCCAAAGTCCAAAGTCCTAGTTTATCCAATGTGGAAAACCAGGAAAAGGCAAAGTGCGTAACCGGGCTAGAAAAAAAAAATGTTATGCGAAGTGTCAAACACGGTGGAAAAAATTATCTGGCCCAACAGCCAATGTGTATCACTCTTTCACTGGCTGTTTGGACCACTTTCCACTTCCACATTAGCCATAGAAAATGGAAACTAAGCTATCCCACCATCCAACTTGTCATGCTGACATATGAATAGGGATATATTGGTGATTGCCATTTGTTGATGAGTGTGCATATATATCCCCTATTATGTCTGCTTGTGTAGCAAATACATCATGTTTGATCACTTGTTGTGAACTCACCAACCACTCCAAGGGTGAATGAGCCAACATTCCACACACAACACCTAATATTTCACCAGCTTCCTATTCCAAACCAAATGCCGCCTCACCAAACGAATTTGTGTGCATCATCTTGTTCTCTATACCTTCATGTGATTCTTCTCTTTTCCATATGGCTACTTTGCTTGCAACCCACCATTACCACCACTGCTCCAACAAACGAGACTGATCGTTTGGCTTTGCTCAAATTCAAAGAATCAGTAACTCATGATCCATATAAAATATTGAGCTCATGGAATAATTCTATGCACTTCTGTAATTGGCTTGGGATCACATGTGGCCGCAGGCATCAAAGAGTCACTCGCTTGAATCTAAAAAGCTACGAGTTACACGGATCCATATCACCTTATATTGGAAACCTCACCTTTTTAAAGTTCATCCAACTCTATAATAACAGCTTCTATGGTGAAATTCCACAAAAAATCGGTCATTTGTTCCGATTGCAGCGACTGCTTCTTAGCAGTAACATGTTGGAAGGGGAAATACCATCAAGCTTGTCCAACTGCTCCAACCTTATGGCCATAAAAATTGCTTTCAATAAGCTTAAAGGGAGGATTCCGTCGGAGCTAGGCTATTTGATGAAGTTGGAAGAGCTTTTGATTCATGAAAACAATTTGAAAGGAGGGTTCCCACCATCTCTAGGAAATCTTTCGTCACTCATAATTCTTGGGATTGGGCACAATAATTTGGAGGGAAATATTCCAGATGCCATAGGCCAATTAAAAAGCTTAATAGAGCTCTATATTTCAATCAATACATTGTCAGGTACGATCCCTTCCTCTTTTTATAATGTGTCATCTCTCGAATTCTTTGAAGTTGCAGACAACCAACTTAATGGCACACTTCTAGCCAACATGGGCATCAATCTTCCTAATCTCCAAGTTCTTGCATTGGCTGGAAATGAGTTCTCTGGGCCAATCCCTACTTCATTATGCAATGCAACTAAACTTCAAATAGTTGATTTAAATGATAACAATTTTTTGGGATCAGTTCCAACCACTTTGGGAAATCTGTTGGATCTAACCTTTCTAAGTTTAGGTAACAATAATTTAGGAAGGAGCTGGAAATTCTTAACATATTTGACAAACTGTAGCAAACTAGACGCCATGGGTTTAAGTGGGAACCGATTCAGAGGCGTTTTGCCCAATTCTATAGCCAACTTGTCAAACCAACTCACTCGATTAGAATTGGGAGAAAATGAAATATCTGGAACTATTCCTGCATCATTAGCCAACCTTGACAAATTAATTGCCTTGAGCTTAGAATATAATCACTTCACAGGAATCATTCCAACTAGTTTCGGGAGATTTCAGAAGATGCAAGTATTGGTTTTAAGAGGAAATAGTCTGTCTGGAGAAATACCGTCCTTTATAGGCAACCTTACTGAGTTGTTCAAACTCTTTTTACATGAAAACCTATTTGAAGGAACCATACCTCCAAGCATTGTAAATTGCCAACTTTTGCAGTTCTTAGACATTTCATTAAATAAACTTAATGGATCCATACCTCATACTGGTCTTTCTTCCCTTCCTCTAGTATTCCTCAATTTGTCACATAACTCACTTAACGGCAAACTTCCATTTGAAGTTGCTAATCTGAAAAATATTAATGAATTGGATGTCTCTAACAATCATTTGTCTGGTGAAATTGCAAAATCTATAGGAAATTGTTTGGTCTTGGAACATCTTTACTTGCAAGGGAACTCCTTCAAAGGAGCCATACCATCATCTTTGGCTTCTTTGAGAGGTCTTCGACGTCTAGATGTTTCACAAAATAACTTATCAGGACCCATTCCAAAGGGTTTAGAGATGCTTCCATTTTTAGAATTTTTGAATCTTTCGTTCAATAATTTTGAGGGTGAGGTACCAACTGAAGGTATTTTCAAAAACACAAGTGTTATATCATTGATTGGAAATACTAACCTTTGTGGTGGTATACCACAATTGCAATTGCCAAAATGCCCTGTAAAAGTCACGAAACCAAGAAGTTCCATTCGATTCAAACTAGCAATTCTAATTACTTCCCTTGTACTATTTTTCATTTTGTTTTCATTCCTTTTTGTTCTTTATTGGATGAAAAAATCAAAAAAGAAATCATGTTCTATGGTTCCAACAATAGACCTCCTTCTAAATGTGTCATACAAAGAACTCTATCAAGCAACTAGAGGATTTTCTCCAAATAATTTAATTGGGTCAGGCAGTTTTGGATCTGTATATAAAGGAGCACTTGATCAAGAAGAAAGACTAGTTGCTATAAAGGTCCTTAACCTTCAACACAAGGGAGCTTCCAAAAGTTTCATGGCTGAATGCAATGCATTACGAAATATCAGGCATCGAAATCTTGTTAAGATATTAACATGTTGCTCTAGCATGGATTATGGTGGAAATCAATTCAAAGCACTAGTCTTTGAATTCATGACAAATGGGAGCTTAGATATTTGGCTGCATCCCGAGATACCCAACAAACATCAATCGAGGAACTTAAGCCTTCTTCAAAGATTAAATGTTGCAATTGATGTGGCTTCTGCAATAGATTATCTTCACAATCATTCTGCACAACCTATCATTCATTGTGATTTAAAGCCAAGCAATGTTCTTCTTGACCATGACATGGTTGCTCATGTAAGCGATTTTGGTTTAGCAAGACTCCTCTCAATTACTGATGGTTCTTCTGCAAAGCAAACTAGTTCAATTGGGATAAAGGGGTCAATTGGTTATGCAGCTCCAGGTAATATGTTTCCAATTCTTCTAGCTATACCCTTAAACATATTTATAGTTATTGTTTTATTTTTGACAATTACCTTACTAGTTACAACTATAAAGGGAGGATATTAAAACTCTCTCTCTCTCTCTCTCTCTCTCTCTCTCTCTCTCTCTCTCAAATTTTTTTTAAAAAAGTTTTTGGGGGATTTTTTTTATCTTGCCTCTCTACTTTAGGTTGATTAATTTTTATTTTCTTTAGAACTCTAATTTAGATTGATGTGATTTAGTTTTATGTTGTTGATATGATTTAAATTTGTATTTTTAAGTTGTTATTTTTTTTTCTTTTATTTGATTTCATAGATGTTATCCTATTATATTCTAAAGATAGTATATGCAATAAATTATAAATTACAATAAATTTACGGCAGATTGTAATATGGAAGGAAGTGAATTTTTTTTAAAAAATAGATTTGCTCCACATGAAGAAGTTTACAAACTATTTGGCCCATTTGGGAGGTATATAAAGCAACAGAATCAACAATAAATAATAGAGAGAAATGTCGCACTAGAACATGCACACTTTCCCATGATGGCTTCTATCTTCATGTTCTTCTTTACGTTTAATTTCTTTTTGCTATTTTGACCAATCAAAAGAATTTTTACTTACATCAAATGCCAATTATCATTGTAAACAACTGCAACATTTCCTTACATATCATAATTAAATTGTTAATCGCAGAGTACGGCATGGGTGGTGAGGCATCGATGGAAGGAGATGTGTATAGCTATGGAATATTACTACTAGAGATGTTTCTAGGAAAGAGACCCAGTGATGAAATGTTTAAAAATGATCTCAATCTTCACAATTTTGCTAAGATAGGATTGCCGGAGAGGGTTGTTCAGATTGTGGACCCAATCCTTTTACGAAGAGAAGTTGTCGCAACGCCAATAGCAATCATGGCAACTAGAGAAGATAATAATGACAATGAAATTCATGTAGACAAAGATGCTCAAGGTAGAACTGCAAACTTGTCTCAAATGGATGCCAATATGCATAAGTGCTTAGTCTCAATCCTTGAAATTGGACTTGCATGTTCAATGGAGTCACCAAAAGAAAGAATGAAAATGGAGGAAGTTACCAGAGAACTACATTTGATCAAAAATGCTTATCTTGGTTCTGGCATCCGCAGTGGACTTAGTGAAATCCTAGTTTGAGGTACTTCTAAATATTTTAAATTTTAATTTGCCTAAAAATAAAGTCACCAATGACAATTATCTCATAAAGTGATTGATTCCTATTAATTTTGTATAAACGCAAATGGGTAATTATAGGAATACATTGTATTGTCGATGTAAATCTTACATTGTAGACTAAACAAATGTGTACAATGTAAGATTTACAATACTAGTACAATGTAAACTAAGATTTTTCCTTATAAAATTAGATTTCTGACTAAAATTTTTCACCTTTTTAGACCCACAACCTTATGAAAGGTTCCTTCATATTTGTTATTTCAAAGGGTCTCTTGCAGATGCAATGGCATTTCTTGTGTCTACATTCATGGTTTATCCTTATGTAGTCTGGGAAATAAGGAATATAACAAACTTTTTATTTGGTCTGCAGAGCATGAAACTATCAAAAGAGATCATTGAAACCTCTTTCATATCCCTGTTGAGCATTGGCTTGCTAGTTCAATCTTCTTTGTCGAAATGTTCAGGATATGATTTACTCAGGGTATTTTCTTCTTCCGGATATGGCAGTCTTATTTGTGTATTTATATCAGTGATATCACTACTTTTTGGCAAAAAAAGTATATTGAACACTTCTGCTACAGGTTTTAGTATGATGTGTATATATTCAGCTTAAATAAATAATAAATAAAAAGAATAGTGTGTTTGTATGGGTTTTGTGTTCTATTGATAATTGATCTAGTTGCTGAAAGCCTTTTGTATTAAGAATATCAAGGACGATGTTGTTACTTGTTATTAGAATTTTTGTATCAAATAAATGTCATTTATTAAAGTTTCCCCAAACATAGAGAGTTTTTTTTTTTTTTTTTTTTAATTTTTATAATTTTTTTTTTAATCTAATCTCTAAATAGAGCTTATAAATAAAGTTTTTTTTTTTTTTTCTTTTTAAAATAATTTGATAGTTCACAATACAAAATAAGAGAAAGAGATTTGAACTCTAGTTTTCCTCATGCAAGGTAGTAATATAAATATACGACTCTTGGCACTCTAAACATAGTTATTAAGACATTTGAACGAAATGAAAAGAAGAAAATTGAAAGGAACATTTTAGACCATGATAGATTAATTAAATCAACTTTGCACATTAATCAATTGTATGATCAATTCAATTTCGGTTGATTTACCTCAGTAAAATATGTTACCAAATAACTAATAAAACAATAAAGATTGACATGGGAATTTCAATAACATTGTGAAAAATCATTGGATGCTTCCAGAGGAAGGAAAATAAAACAGGCCTTAAGTTTTTTTTTTTTTTTTTTTTTTTTTTTTTTTTAAGAATTTCAACCTATAGCACTCTTGAAAAAGAGCCTCAAGTAAATATCTTATATTGTGTGCGCTATATTAATCAATGCATTAATTTTTTTTAAATTCAATTGGAATTTTAAGATACTATAATTTAAAAAAATGCATCTAAAATTTACCCCAAAATAAAAAATTATAAAAAAAAAGGTTTATTCTAATTTATTTTCTTATCAAAATATAACTAACCTTTATATATTAGGAAACCTCCAACATTATGTTGGTTAGAGATTTAACCTACACATAGTAGTGTGCATCAAGCCTACCAATTCAATGAAACTGATCCAACCCAAAGCCTCAAGTTGGTTTTCATAGGTTGATGGATTGGGTTGGGTTGGGTTGAAATTTTATTTTGAACCTTGGGTTAGATTGGGTTCAGATTGATAGCATTTTTAACTCATGTAATCTAACTCAACCCACTATGTATATAAGTTTATTTTATTACCTTTAAAAAAAAAATTAGTTTAATTGATTTTGGTATTTTGAGAATTAGTTTTGATGAATTTAGAAATTAGGAATATAATTAAAATATATTATATGCATTGTAATGCTTTATTAAAAAATGTCTAAATAATGTTGTTCTTATGAACATAAATTAATAATAAATTGCATCTAATAATTCATAGAATAATTATTTATATAATCATATTTCACTAAGATTGTATTTCAACATAAAATTATAGAATAAATTAAAAGAAATTACCTTGTTAGTTCTTAACTTATTTCGTAACGTGAGAAATAATTTTTTACCATCAATTCCATCAATTTAAATGTAGTGGAATTAAGGCGCGGACTAGATCCTTTTTTTGAGACGATAAATCCCATCTACGAAATTTTCCAATGTAATAGACTAATAATTTTGTGTGCCACCCTGTGGGCGCAAGCGCCTGTCCATGGGTTTCCTCCCTTTGCTTTGCATGTCATGTACTCCAGAGAATACACCTCAGCCGAGTGGACTAGAGGCGGTTTGTGGGAATCGTCATCTAGTTTAGATCTAGAAACTAAACTTTGGGCCCTTGCATAGGGACTTGTATAGCCAGTTTGTAGGTTCAAGTTAAAATACAAGGATGAAAAGGTGTTAGACACCTAACCCCCCTCAACCCATGGGCTGACCTCCGCTCATTGTATTTCATATCCTAATTCTATTAAAGAAACCTTTAAGAGGCTATCCTGAACATGCATACTCACATACATCACAACATCCATCATCTCATCCACATGGCAGAAAACATACAACATATCATCACATGGCAACAAGCATGCATCATATTATCATATACACATTCATAGTAACATAATTTATAATGTTCATCTCATCCAAATATGCACGTTCATGCAAAATGCATGTACTTACCATTTTTGGAGCACCACAGCATCCATGTATAGATGCATATTCATGTTCATATGTTCATTTAAGTACACTCAAACCTTAATCATTAATCTAACTAATCTAAGCAATTAAAGCATGCTACCAACTAAACAGAGACCTAGGCATACATTATCTAACTCAAACAGAAGCTAAAACATGGAATTCAACTAAACAAAAGCAAAGAAATGGATGAACAAACAATTCTGGACATTCTGGGTTAAGCCTGCGCACATGCAAGCTCATGGAAAAACATTTCTAGTGTTTCTTTAATCTTGCATTTTAATCCATTTCTAGGCTTAGAAATGCTTGGATTTTGTTGTGGAAAGGGTTTAGATGAAAACCTTGTGCCTTGGGATGGGTGGAAACATGCTTAGAATTAATTTTGATCCAAAGGGGCCGAGAAACAATGATAAACTCATTAAAGGTTGAGCCTGCGTACGCAGGTTTACGTCCCTGCATACGCATGCGAAGTCTTTCCTCTTTTATTTTTATGACTAAAAAATATCTACTTCAAGCTGCTACATAGATATAACTATAATTAAACCATTGAGAATATATTTTTTCTTGACAAAAGGATAAATATTCAAGGAGAAACACGATATTTTCGCTAGTGTTTGCTCAATAAAAAGATCCATATTAAAAGAAAGAGGCAATTCAAAAAATAAAAATAAAAAGAAAAGAAAGAGGAAGTTGATTTTTTTTTCTTTTTCTTTTTAACATTTTGTGCTATGCAGCCAAGTGGTCCGTAGACTCCGTAGTCCGTACCCATAGCATGTCCGGGGCTGAGTTCAAAATCAATATCATTTAGCAACTATATCCAGGCCATTAGAAATGGAGAGCATCTCTTAAGAGACACAAGCATATACAAGTATCAGCGCTCATGTTAATATACAAAAAAATTCCCACTTATAGGGTATCTCCCAAAGTCTCAAGTGCAAAGAACTTGGGTTCAGGCCAAGGAATTAATCAATAATATGGTTTTTCACATCTGACTTGAGCTGTTGACGGTAAAATCCAGTTGATTCAGCATGTTGTTTAACACACACACAGAATGCAACCCTGCTCAAGTAAAGTGTAGTATAAACAAAGAGCAAAATTTCTGTAAACAATAGCTCTTTTCTGTAATAAGAAAAAAAAAAGGGGGTTTATTTACAGTCTATAGCACAAATCCAGATCAGCTATTTGCCTAACACACTCTGATGCCGCATTTATAGTGACACGAAACCAACCCATGTCCTTTGATGACAGGCACCCTCTTTAGAATAAGAGCACTAGCTCAGCTTCTAAATTCCACCCAAAAATACCTTCAAGGTTTAGGCTTCTTTGGCGCTGTATTTGCTGGCTCAGCTTTACGCTTTATCCCCAAGAAGTGCTCAACCTAGAAGGTGGACAGAAAATTACACTTTGAAATCAGTGCAAGCAATGCGGAAAGACAATAAAATTAAGGATACATAAACATCAGACGGAATGCTATCAAGCAGAATGCATGATTCTTAACCTCTTTCTTTTTCATAGGAAAATCAGCAGTGTTGGAAAGGATGCAAAAGCATACCTCTACCGACCGATTCTCTAACTTTCAGAAATGTGGAGGTATTTTTAGCTTGTAATATTCATGAATCTACAAGTTGTCAGGATTGATATTAGAAAACTACGAAATTTATCCCAAAGAAAAAGGCATAAAACCAAGTATTCCCTTCTTTTTTTAGTTGGCAAGTTACAACCATACCCAGTAGGTCTTAAAAGTTAAACCTCAACCAAATCCTCCAGCTTGCTCTTACATTGGAAGAAGGTGCCATTTGAGCTAGAGCTAGAGTTAGGGCTCATTAGCAGCATTCTCCTGTTGTACACTGGGCATCTCTTGAATTTTTTTTTTTCCCCATGAAGCAAGTCTTGTGAAATCATTTACTAAAGAAAACTACAACCACCACCACTAAAACTGTACTAACATATGAAACTTAGAAGGCTGGGTACATACTTTTTTATTTTTATGGATATAATAAAACCAAGGACAATATCACAAAAAAGTACTAGGATGCTACTGACTTTTCTATCACCAAGCATTGGTGTCAAGCCCCCAGGGAAGTCCTTCTCAACAGTCGCAAAACCGCTTCTAGGATCGCTCGTTTGCCTCGTAATAAAATACACACAAAAAGAAAGAATAAATAAACCAAGTAAACAGAGGTTAAAAATTAAAAAATGTTATTTAGACCATACAGCTACAGACTACTCATGCTTCACTAATTCAAAGCTTTGATTAAGAAGTAAGCCTTCCTTGGAGCAATGCAAAACATAAGATGTGTTTATCAACCAAATATAAATACAAAATTTTAGATATCCAAAACTTAACCTTAAAATGATCTTTTAGCAGGTATTAACACCAAATTGATGCAAGCCAACATGGGTAAATGATTAAAACCTAACCAAAAAGAAATTAAGATTCTTGGACATGGCATCAAAACTGTAATGACATTATCATCTGACAGTACCCTCACAACAAAATATGGAAAAAAGCATGAACCACTACCAGCACTCACATAAAAAGGGTAATAAAATGTAAGGTACTATATGCAATACCTGAACATCCAAATAAGCTGCGCAATGCTCTAACTAATCATTTAACCTCCTACACTGATATTTTGAGGAATAGAATTTTGTATACATATTATTTCTTCACATATTCTAAGGTGTCCAAGTGTATCTAAGCACCCACAGATGGTTCATCTGGGGAGAGAGACAGTTATAATTAGTGGTATGTCTCTTAATACCCCCATCATAGAGGGAATAAGCTTTTCATCAACTTTCTTTCCTTATAGTGAAATCCAGCAATCAGTGGTCAGAATTATATATGAACATATGACAAAGATGAATGCCGCATACCCTGGTTTAACATGACCACTAAGGACAAGATAGGGCGTCTTTAACTGCATTTGAGCTTCCCTCATCCTCTCCACAGAGTCTGATGGTGTATCTGAATTCTTCATGTTCTTCAACTTCAATTCTTCCAGATATTGCTTCATGCGTTTTTCTTGCTTCATTTTGCCAGGACCCTTCCCATGAAACTTATGTGAAATCAGACGAAAGGCTTCCTTCGGAGTCATCTGGTAAAAACATGGACATAAGTCAAGAATGCACGCTAACACACACACACACACACACACAAAAACAAAACAAAACAAAACAAAAAAACAAAACAAAACAAAACAAACAAACAAACAAACAAAATAAACTATAATATAATACTTTGTTTTTTCTAAGAAACTACAAAATTCAATTATGAACCAAAGAGAGTTGTCTTGATTGTGAAAGAAACAAACCATTACACTGCTTTGAGGTTTCACAGAGTCGTCAACTAACAACCACAACAAAAACAACCAAGGCTTAGTCCCAAAATTTTGGGGCCAATTATGGATCCTCAACAGACTAATAGGGGTCAGCTTGTTTCCGCCATTCTATTCTAACCAATGCCATACTCTCTATTACCCTCTAACTAATACTCTACTACTCATTAACACCCCATCCACATCCACCCCCCCCCCCCCAGGGGATCTTTTCCAAAGCGGAATATCCAAACTATTCTATCCAATTCCAAGATGGATCAAGAGCAGAAAACCTAGTTTGTGAGATCTCTGTTTGAGTGGTGTCAGTGCATGGGAGTAATTGATAGGCAGTCACTTGTTCTGTACATGATATGTCTTTTTTTTTCTTCTTCTTTTTTTCAAATTTAAATAAAGGTATTGTTAGAAAAGTCCAAGATGTATCATGAAGATTTTGTCTTAAGATACTGAGTAGGAATAGCCAATTATAGAAGCAGCAGCAGGTAATGAAAAGCACCATTGAAAGCAGAATTTGACTCCAAGGAGGGACAACTCACTTTTTAAAATCACCCACCAAACTGAATCCGCATTGTCATTTTTTTTATTTTTTTTTATATAAATTTTTTGCATGCATACATCTGCTTCATCAAGTGTGGTCCTCATCTGATTGTGCTACCCCTTGGGGTTACTTTTTTATGGGCATTAAATGCATGGACATATTCATAACCATTATAAAAAACCGTACTGGCATGGAATCATATGGTGTAAAATAATTCAACTATGTGGTACCCAGTTAGTTTCGTCTCAACTCCACTGAAGGATTATTTTTACCAATTAAAGCGATGGGAAGAAGGAAGAAGCAAAAGAGAGATGATCCAATTCCATAAGATAACAAGTCAGAACTTACACTATGTTTGGTTGGAAGGATTATAGGGAGGATGGAAAACAATGGGTGGAAAATGGTGTAGAAAACAGTATTTTCCACTGTTTGGGAAGCGGAGGAAAACAGAGAGGATGGAAAACCCGGGAGAAAATTTTCCTCCTGAGCCCACCAATTTTTTTCCTCCCAAATCGGGAGGAAAACTGTGGAGAGAAAATTGCTCTCCCAACACTTTTCCAGAAATGCCCTCAAACACAACAGCTACAAACACAAACACAACGGCTAAAACCACAAAAATCTTTCTCTCAAACATCTCTAAACTCAAGCATAATTAAGCATAATCAGATTATCACAATACAAACTCAAAAACACAATTTTAAAATTAATCAAATCATAACAATAAAAGGAAAAAAAAAAAAAAAAACAAACAAACAAAATAGAGAAGACAGAAGCCATCTGACCCATCTGGACTGCGTTGGGGACAAAGATGAGCTCTGGCTCCAACTGGGCAATTGCTGTTCTTGAGACTTGAATGAGGGAGAAGAAGAAAAAGAAGGGGATGGGGATAGAGATAGGACGTGTGTGGAGGAGATAGCGTAGGAAAAAAAAAAAGAGTCAAACACACAGAGAGAGCAAGCTGGAGAAGAAAAGAGAGAGAGAGAGAGAGAGAGGCTGTGCTGAGACTTGTGAAGGAAAGAGAAGAAGAAAAAGAAGGGGGTGGGGATAGAGATAAACACGTGTGGAGGAGATAGCATAGAAAAAAAAAAGAAAAAAAAAGGAAAAAAACGAATGGATGAAATGAATAGGGGAAAAGGGGAAATAATATAAAGAATAAAAGATCCTATTTGTGAAATGTTATTACAATATTTTCACAATAAATTTTAAGTAATAGATTGTTATTAGTTAATATTGGTGAGTAAAAAAATAATTTCAGTAGTGGGTTCAAATTAGAACTAGTAACAACTTTCCACATAAATTTTATTGTGAAAGTATTGCGAAAAATGTTGTTGACGTGTAACACTTCTCATTGAAAAATATAATTGTTGGTCAATTTTATATTATTTAATTAGTACAAATAAATCTATTTTTTACCAATTATGTAACAAGAGTATAATAGTAAATTTATATAAACTATATTTTCTATCCTCCCATTTTTCTCTCCAACCAAACAAAAGAGTTTTCCACCCTCCCACCTTTCCACCCTTCCAACCAAACACACAAGAGAGAAAACTAAATATTTTTTATCCTCCCACTTTTCCATCCTCCCACAATTTTCTATCCTCCCACTTTTCCACTCCTCCATCCAAACGGACCCTTAAGATATGTGATCCAGCCCTCATGTTGTAAGATTTATACAATAAATATATCAAACAGCCCACATGATTATAACATATATTTTAAGGAACCACTCCCAACTGATTTCACTCAAAAAATTACACCCCATACCATATGTCAATTGTCTCTCTAAATAAGCATAAGTATCATTCACCCGAATAGTCAAATAACATGACAGTATGTATTCTTAGAAGGTTAGAGCACCACCTAGAATTGCATTTTACTTCTACAACAGCAAGCATATAAAGGTTTTGACAATAAATAGTTTGAAAAAGCATCAAATAATACTATTGCATTAGTGCTGTATGTATGTCTAAATCAAGTGGGGAGACAACAGATCACCCACTTCTTCACAGTGACGTAGCCAGAGAATTGGGGTCATTGATGGTTGATCTATCCGAGGTTTTATGGGTTAAACTTAAAACAGTTGTTCATTTGTCAGCATGTTGGAAGAGACAATTTGGAAGACCTTGTAGTGATGAAATTTGGAAAGTAGTTCCCTTTTGTATCATATGGTACATTTGGAGAGAGAGGAACGTGAAGAATTTTGAGGGTTGTGGACTTCCTTGACAAAGTTGAAGTTTCCATTTTTTTAGGTTCTCACTATATTTGGACATCATAAAGTTAGCTTTTGTTTTGGGGTGTTTCTCCTGTATAATTTATGTGTAGTATAACTGTGCCCTTAGTATTATTTTTTTTAAATAAGTAGGATTGTACCCTTAATTCTCTTTCCTTTTCTGATAATTTACTTGTGAAAACATCTATTCTTCTCATTGGAGTTCATCTTTAAAAAGTAATATAAAAAAAATTTTAAAAATCCCTTGGTTTTTTATAAATAAAAGAAGAAAAATCCCTCCTTAAGTGGAATATGAGGACCCCCACATCCAATCTGCCCCAGATGTCATGTTACACCAAATAATAGAGAACGTTATCGTACATGTAACTGACATCTGTGTGTGTGTGAGAGAGAGAGAGAGAGAAAGGGGCCATTTGAGTTAAAGAAAAATATGAAATGACTGGATGGTTAAGTGAAGCACTTACAATTCGCCCAAACTCATCTGTCCGCTCAATGCGAATCTCCTTTCTATAATCGATCAAAGAGGATGAACGAGGCTCCTTTGATTCATCATCACCAACGATACCCATGAGTTTGCTCTTTTTCTTATCCATGTTTCTGCCACCCCATTCAATGCTTTATATTTTAAGTGTTCCTCGCTCTTTAAGCAGCTTCAGTGCACCTGATAACCCTTTTCCAACAGCAACTTCATGGATAGTTTCATCTGGCACTATCTCCTCCTTGTCCTCGTCAGCAGGGTTCTCATCTTTACTGACATCTTTAACTTCAGTCCATCCACCAGTCTCATCTTTTATCTCTTCATCAGAAGCTTTTGGCTCTTCATCTTCTTGCATAAAAACATCTTCATTTTCAGGCTTACGGGCTTCTGCAAAAGCACAAAAGTACGAGTTATTTCTACTAGAATATTATTAGAATCAATCTCTATAAATATTATTGACTACGATAAAGCTTTAACAGAGGTTATTGTTATATCCTTTCCTAGAATGACTAAAATTACTAATAACAAACAAAAATGGACTTAATAACTCCTCAACCAAATAGGAAAAGGACTCAAAACATAAAATGAGACTCAACTCAACTTTAGAATGACTAAGCAAGCTCCCAAGAAAGCTCTCCATCATCTGAAACATCCCAAATAAATGCTTCAACACTAGGATCAGCTTTCCCTCGCCTCTTATAGGTCTTCAAAGAGGGCGGCCACTTACATTTGCCATCACTAAGACATGAAATAGTATTTTTAATTGGGAGAAGATCTGGCATTTCCAGGTGGTGTATAAGATGATGGTTCAAATTCACATTATAATATAATATATCAACCGTGCTATATATGCCCAAAACTTAGCAAACCAGGAAAAGAAAATAAAAAAATGTATTAGATTGCTCAGGGGCCAAAAAGAACAAAAAGATCAAGATATGGGGAAAAATGGTCATGATTTAACTTAAATTTTGACAAGATAAAATGATGGATATCAACAAAACACAGGATGGTGAATGGCCAGAAACAGTAAAGCAGTCAAAAAAATTACATATGTAGAAATCTCAATTCAAGCAGGGAAGCACTAAGGCAGCTCAAATTTCAATTTTATTCAAACACATGAACAAACATAAAAGAAAAATACCTTCATCAAGCTGGAGACCCCAGACAAACTCCTCCATCTCTGTAAAGACAATCCTGTTTTCTTGCAACTCTCCAGTTGTGGGGTTTTGATCTTCTGTAGTTTGACTGCTGCGGGCAGTAGTGGCAAGAAGTGCAACTGCTTGAGGACCAGATGCCACCTCCTTTTGCTTTTTAAGAGCTAATTTCCTTGTCCTTTCTAAGGATTTATAAAGATCATCATTGTCATCAGCAAAAACAGGATTTTCATCTTCCTCCAATTTAACGGGAAGAGTTTGTTCCATCCGCAATGATTTTGATGCCTCATCGGCTTTAGCATAAGCTGACTGGTATGCATTGTTTCTCAATTCAGCCTCAGCTCTTTCTTGCTCCTCTCTGATGGCTTGTCTCCTTGCATCGTTCCGAGAGCCAAGATCCCCAACTCCCAGCCCTGAAGAGAGAGCTTCTGCTTCAAGCACATCCAAATCCAGCTTCCCTTTCTTCCTCAAGGATTTCTTTTTCTTGGGCTTTTTAAATTGAAGCATTTCTTCTTGAGTATAGTAATCTGATGTGATCTTCCCAATTGCATTGAGATCTTCAAAGTGATTGTTTGTGGAAGTGCCCTCTAACCTTTTACGAAGCTGGCAATAAGGGGGGGAAAATCCTTCATAAGCAAGGGGAAAAAAACTAGTGAAGTAATTAAAATGAATTCTAACACCAAAAGAAGCATAAACTCATTATACATGGGAAATCCTAACACTGCAAATTCAGTACAATAACAGAACAGAAAATAGGAAGAATGGGACTACAACTTGCATAAATAGGAAGTCACAAAAAAAAATATATATATATATATATATATATATATATAGAATAATGCCATTACTGCACAGTATGCAAAGAGTTCCTCATTTTCAAACACAACCAATCTTCTCCTTTATCTCCCCGGTTTAATAAGAATTACCTCTTGGAGTTTTTTCTCTGCTTCGCCGGAGAAACGTCCTCTTTCATCCAGAGCTAACCCCTGTAAAGAAGAATAAATTAAGTACAAAGTTCCATGATCAATCCCCATGCACAACATTCCTTGTAATAAATTGAATAAAAAAGGAAAAGCAACTGCTCAGACTAAAATTTAAAATACAGTGAGTGGAAAAAACCAAAAATCAAACCTCATCTGCAGTGGGGTGATCATACCGGGGCAGAATTTTCTTCTCTGCACCGGGATCATCATTAAACCTAAAGCATCAGGATGCATGATATGTTAAATCATTTTTTCATGTAGATAATAACAAATTATAGAAGTTTCCATCTTACTTATCATCACAGATCCCTGTTTTCTTCTTTGCAGCCTTGTAAGCCTCATCTCGCTGCTTTTGTTCTCCAAGTTCAACATTCTCAAGCATATCAATCTCTGTCACATCAGACCAAAAACCCCTGTTATATACATGTGTCAACTCATCTTAGAGGGCCCTGAAAAACGAAAAGTAACACCAAATAGTTTACCTTCATTGATGTCACCATCTGCAAGTATATTCTGATCTTTTAACGTTAAAACAACTGCGCCACCTTCCACTACTTTGTCAATGCCATGAAGAACTTTAACTCCGGCCAGATTATTTATAAAGTATTCAAAATAAAAATCATATCAGTATTGATCAGTGATGAAGGAATCCATCACACAAAACCATTGGCTTACAGATCAGGTTCCAGAAAAACACACTAGTGGGGCATAAATTATGAACAGGTGCAAACTCAAAAGAATAATTAACTACAGTCACTCGCACGCACACAGGAAACTTCATTAGGAAATTTCATGACTACTCAATAGAACTTGAATGAGTTCAGTATTTGAATCAGTCCAATCCGAGCACTCAAAATTCAATATGTTTCAGAATGGACTGACCCAAAATCATGTGACATAACATCAATTTGATTTTATAAGACAAATCAAAAGGAGTAAGAACCCTTACGAGCAGTACCCTGGCTTGGTTCCTCATCTTCACTGTCTCCTTGACCTACGTTATCCCGAGAAAATTCACACCATGAGATAAATAAAAGATCCCACATGAAATCAATAGTATTGTGAAAAGAATACAAAGAAACACTATTGAAACAAAACCTGCTCCTCAAAAATTTTTGAGAGCTGCAATGCTTTTTCCTTTTCAGCATTCCTTTTCTCCTCAAGCTTGCGACTCCGACTAACCCATGACAAAACCTCAGAAACACCTTCAGAATTGTTGTTCAATCTCTCTTCTCTCTTCCTGAGCAATAAGGTTAACATATTCACATTACACAAAATGGATTTTCTCAGTTCACCACCAATGTAGAATGCAAAAAACCTAGGAAAGAGATAAATACAATGCAAATGTAAATCAGTTTACATACTAATCATCATTCAGCTAGTTTAGACACAAAATCCAAGGGAATTCTGGAAAGACAAGTAACTTAAATAATAACACATACAGTGCCAAGTACAAAGTAGCTACTGAAAACCAGGATAGCAGGAAAATATGGTCAAGATGGTTTCATGGACTAAGGTAGGAATTGCAAGAGTGCTTTTGGGCATGAACATAAATTGCTTAACCCATCAAGAGTGCATGCCCTTAGATAACCCAACAACTAGTTCTGGCAGATGGGGTCACAGAGGTTCCCTACGTTATCAAAAGAAAAAAGGGTAGGAATTGAAAGAGTAAAAATTTCAAACACCAATTGCTTGATTTGATATGTCAACATGCAACAAAGAAGGCATAAATAAAGATTTACTTACTTCAAGATGCGCTCCTCTAGTTCTGACGCTGACAAGTGTGCTCCACCTAATAACCCCCGAGTATTTTCTTCAATCTCAGCATGATGAGATAACCTCCCTTGCTTGGAAGCATCCCTATCCCTACTATCTTCATAGTCCAGCTTAGACTTATCATCCTTGCTCCAATCATCTTCCTCCAGAGTTTTCCTGTTCACTCTATCTCTCAACCTCTCTTTATCTTGATCTGCCTCCCGCTCCTTCTCCCTATTCCTTATGTTTTTCTCTTTCCTTTTCCCTTTCCTTTGTTCTTTCTCTATCTCTATCCCTATCCCTATCCCTATTCTTCTCCTTTGCCCTCTCCTTGTCCCGTCCTCGATCACTATCCTTCTCTGCATCTCTCTCCCTCTCCCTCTCACGGTCTTTCCCTCGATCTTTTCTATCTTTATCCCTATCACGCTCTTTCTCTCTATATTTTTCCCGATCATACTCTTTATCCCTCACCTTACCATCCTTACTCCTATCCTTCTCTCTCTCATCTCTATCTTCTTTCCTCCTATCCCTGCTCCCGCTTTCTTTCTCCCTTTCTTTTAAAACATCATCACTACTTCTCTTCGACCATTCTCGGTCTTTACTCATACGTTCTTTATCTTCCCCTCGACCACCCTTCTTCCTATCCTTGCTCTGGTGCTTACTCAATTTATCAGTCCCATTCTGTTCCAACTCATCCCAATGTTCTCTCATTGGAGAAGAGTCAACATCCCTATCTTCCCGGTGTTCATCCTTCGATTCAGACCATTCCATGTCCATCACAACTTAAAAAAATAAATAAATAAAAAACCCAGAATCAGAATAATATAATTTTTTGTTTTTTTAACATTATAGGCATTGCCAAGCAAAAACATGAACTCAATAGCATTCAATTTATGTTTTTGAGTTCAAAATCAAACATACAGTGAACAATTAATTAAGAAAAATAAAAACTAAATATCATTTTTATTGAAATACTTTGTTTTGTTTAGTTCTAAACAACAAGAACAAGATACTCTTCAAACCCTAACTGCAAAGGACTCAAAAATAAACAGAAATAAATTATTTATTGAACAAAATAGTAATTGTGGGGCCCCAAATATTTAACAACCCCGGCCCACTCCATATCCGGCCCAAGGTCCACGCCGAGGAGAATATAGAGGCCGAGGATAAGGGGGAGAAGCCCAAGTCATCTAGGGACGTCGCCGAGGATGCCCACCTCCTCGACAAACCGACGTTGATAAAAGGAAAATATCACTCACCATTAAATGTACGCCGCCAACACTCTGGCCACATTAATGGCGAATTGACCAACAAACAGTGACGCCTTGATTACTTCAACTAACAGAAAGCCTGCAAAGGCGGTTGGGAACTAACAGAAAGCCTGCAAAGGCGGCTGGGGGAACAAGCCCTTAGACACAGAGTTCAGATAACCGACAAATGGACGGCTAAGGTTAACTAAAACGAAACTATATAACTGATAGGACCCCCAGCAGGGAGGGATCTGGAATTCGAAGGAAAGAGACCCTCGGACGGAGCCGAGGACGAACACACTTCGCAAACACTTAACCAAAATCAATATTAAGGTCCTCACAAACATTTAGCCAAAGCCATGATCATTATCTTCACGAATACTTAGTCAAATTCACTTATTAGGATTCGGATGAATTTCACGTCAGCCGTTGTTTGCTTCGTTGGTGCTTAGCCCTTCTACCCACACTCTACAAATTTTATTGTTTAGGGTCCAAGACATTTTGAGTCCCTACAATTGGCGCCGTCTGTGGGAAGGACTTGTGCACTAGCAAATACGATGGTTGGTGTGAAGAGATTAAGGGCAACACTTCTAAAAAAAAAAAACAATACAGCGTGCAAAAACAACATTCATTCAGAAGGCAACAATCACAAGAAACAAGAATATGCGAAAAATAAAATCTTGCGAAAAGTAAAAGAGGTGAAACAGGTCTACTTCTTTATTAATATATGAAGAAAAGTTACATCTTACACTTGATGCCCGTGGGGCTTGTTCTAAAGCTAACTACAAAGAAAGACGTCTAACAAGGCTGGTTGAGGAGCAAAAGAAGAGAAAAGGAAGGAAGGAAGGCTGGTTAAGGAGCAAAAGAAGAAAGGAAGGCTGGTTAATGAGCAAAAGAAGAAAGGAAGGCTGGTTGAGGAGCAAGAGAAGAGGAAATGGAGGAAGGAAGACAACGTTGAAGGCGGAAGAGGTCGCGGCACCGGACGGTTCCACTTCTTGGTTCCGCCTGGTTTCCCTCCCAAACCCATCACTGCCGGCTTGGAGGGCCGACGGATCCAGATCCGAGGGAAGGAGGTTACGCTCTTTCTGGATCCTCCTCCAAACAGCAAGGAGGGCTCCGTCTCTGGTTAGGTTGAAAAGAAGGAGAATCTTTGACCTTCTCCTACCCCAACCCCAGCATGACGTCCAGGGTAGGGGTGCCATCCTCGACTCCTAAAAGGGGCTAGGCCTCCTCGAAACCGCCCTTTCCAAGGGCCAATTCATTTGGTGGGGCTCAAACTGTTATTTTTGCAGAACCCCTGAGCAATATCTTTGGGAGAGTTTAAGACGAATGTTTGTCGAGTGTGAAGGAAAAAGTTGTCCCAGAAGCGCCTTATATAGAAGGCGAAAAATTGGTGAGAGCCAATTCGCATTAAATCCTAGGGAGAGATTACCGGAGGCAATAACTCTGCCCAAATTCCAAGGGGCTTATCCGCCGCTAGATCCTCGTAAATCCACAATTGACATTAACGAGGAGGCGCCTCATTAACGAGGAGGTACCGAAACGTCAAAACACGTTACTTGAACAACTCAAGAGACGCTTTGTAATCAGAATAGTCGCGCCAAACGAAGAGGTCAGAACAGAGCAGGGTCCCTTCCTTGGCAAAACTTAAAATCAGAGAACTAGGTACTGGACAGAACCAAGGTATTACATGGTCCTCGGACTCAAGCCTCTGGGGAAACCAGCTACTTCAGACTAAAAACTAAGTGTTAGATAGAACCTGGGCATTGTATGGTCCTCAGACACTAGCCTCGGGGGAAACTAACCACTTAAAATCAGAGAACTAGGTACTGGACAGAACCAAGGCATTGCATGGTCCTCGGACTCAAGCCTCTGGGGAAACCAGCTACTTCAAACTAAAAACTAAGTGTTAGACAGAACCTGGGCATTGTATGGTCCTCGGACACCAACCTCGGGGGAAACTAACCACTTAAAATCAGAGAACTAAATACTAGACAGAACCAAGGCATTGCATGGTCTTCGGACTCAAGCCTCTGGGGAAATCAGCTACTTCAGACTAAAAACTAACTGTTAAACAAAACTTAGGCACTGCATGGTCCAAGGACTCAAGCCAACAGGAAGACCATTTCCTCATGAAGTACTAAGTGCTAGGAAAAGCTAAGGTCTTGCATGATCTTTGTACTCAAACCTATGTGGAAACTAGTCACTATAAGGCGATATAAGCGCTAGGCAGAACCAGGGTTTTTGTACTGACCACGGGCCCAAACCTACGGCGAAGCCAACCCCTTTGATGCTAAGTAATGAGCCCTGCTAAGGACGAAAATCAAGAGAAACTGAGCCCTAAAACATAACGACTTAAACCTACCCATCCTGGAAGAACTAACAAGGAACTCAGGCAGAAAAGTATAAACTAGAAAGAGAAAAAACTTATAAAAACGAGGAAAAAACTCCTCAGACAGGCCCTATGTACTAAAGAAAGTTGCAGGAGCAGTTGAAATAACGGTGACACTGACAAAGAGGTAAGGTTCAACGGGGCGCAAAAATACGCCAAGAAAGTCAAAAATCCTCCTCCCCGCCAGAGAGGTTGGGTAGTAGAATTTTGAGGGGCTATTGTGGGGCCTCAAATATTTAACAACCCCGGCCCACTCCATATCCGGCCCAAGGTCCACGCCGAGGAGAATATAGAGGCCGAGGATAAGAGGGAGAAGCCCAAGTCATCTAGGAACCTCGTCGAGGATGCCCACCTCCTCGGCGAACCGACGTTGATGAAAGGAAAATATCACTCACCATTAAATGTACGCCACCAACACTCTGGCCACATTAATGGCGAATTGACCAACAAACAATGACGCCTTGGTCACTTCAACTAATAGAAAGCCTGCAAAGGCAGCTGGGAACTAACAGAAAGCCTGCAAAGGTGGCTGGGAACTAACAGAAAGCCTGCAAAGGCGGCTGGGGGGACAAGCCCTCAGACACAGAGTTCAGATAACCGACAAATGGACGGCTAAAGTTAACTAAAACGAAACTATATAACCGATAGGACCCCCAGCAGGGGGGGATCTGAAATTCGAAGGAAAGAGACCCTCGGACGGAGCCGAGGACAAACACACTTCGCAAACACTTAGCCAAAATCAATATTAAGGTCCTCACAAACATTTAGCCAAAGCCATGATCATTATCTTCACGAATACTTAGTCAAATTCATTTATTAGGATTCGGATGAATTTCACGTCAGCCGTTGTTTGCTTCATTGGTGCTTAGCCCTTTTACCCACACTCTACAAATTTTATTGTTTAGGGTTCAAGACATTTTGAGTCCCTACAGTAATAAAATGGGTTCAAATAGAAATAATCATGCAAAAATTTAAAAAAGTAAATTACTGGAACGTAAAAAGTTAAGAAGGGAAAACTCACCGTGACAGCGAGAGAGAGAGAGACTTAGAGGCTTGGGGTTTTGTTAGAGATGAAAGAGAGTGAGCATGACGATGGAGATGAAAAACAGGGGGAGTTGTATATATTACAGAGGATGAGGAGAAACAAGCTTTCAGGGCGCTGGTTTTTGTATTTGCCAAACTGTTGTACATGCCGATAGGATAAAAAAATGGGTGAAAAGATCCCGTTTATTGTTATTATTTTTTTAAGGCAAGTATCTTTTGGAAAAATATGTACATCTCTACCCACTGGTGCGAAATAATTAGGAATTTATCACTTTTTTTTAAACTCAAGTTTGACGTGTAACTCAAGTTTCATGAAAAAATTTTAATAGAACTTGAGTTTTATAAAAAATAGCACAGCAAATTTGAAAAGTTATTTTTACAAAGAACTTGAGTTTTTGGAATTTGAGTTACATGGCAAAATGTAACTCGAGTTTCAAAAAGGTAGTAGATTGTTAGATATTTCGCAAATAGTAGTATATTGCTAAATATTTTGCCAAACAGTGGAGTATGGCCATTTTGGCCATTTTTTTTAATAGAATTGTACAATATATGCATCAAATCCATAAAAGTATTGACCAATCACTACACAACCCGATGTCTCGGGTTGGTTTTCGAGGGTTGATGAACTTTGTTGGATTGAAATTTTATTTTGAACTTTAAATTGGGTTAAGTTCGAGTTGAAATTTTATTTTGTTGTTATTGTTTTAATTTTTAGTTTAATTTATTTTGGTATTTTTTAAGAATTGGTTTTGATGAATTTGAAACTTTCAATATAATTTAGTTATATTATGTGGATCTTAACTTATAAAAAGTATAGTATTACGTGGATTGTAATAATTTATTTAAAAATAAATAATTAATTAATGAAAGTTTAACTTTTTATAAGAAATAAGATATGTAAACACAATCCATTTACTCAATCCATTTGGATTAGGTTACATTGGTTTTTACACATGTGATAGGTTGGGTTAGAAATTTATTTATGCGACAAACTCGGGTTGGATTGAAAAACCTCTCCAACCTGTTTTTTTTTTTTTTTTTGGTAAACAAACCAATTAAGAAAGGTAAGTCTATAAAATCATAGCTTTACATTTTTAATCTATGATTAAGTAGCATTGAGATACATTTACTCAACTTGGGCTAATTTACCTATATAATAAAGGAATTGAATTTATTTTAATAAAAAATATTTGTGTTTGAGTGATATTGTTGTTGCTTCATATGCAATTATTTTGAAGGTAATTTATTGTAAATGTTTTACTCTTTAATTTAAATCTTATTGTTAAAGATGCTTCTTCTTTTTCTTTTTTTTGGATGAAGTTAAAGATGCTTTGATGCCATGTTAAATAAATTGGAGGTGAGTGCAAAAGGGGAAGCATAAAAGAAATAACACATTATGTGATTCAACTTGACGACCTATGTCCACAAAAGAAAGTCCCTTGAAAACTATATCTTGATGTATGAGTAAAGTACAAATCCTATGTTACAATAAACCTATTAGGGATATTTATAACAAGCTAAACCCTACACTAACCATATATTAATTACAATTAACAGGCTTGCAATACAAGTACAAGACTTGGGCCTAGAATATTAGGCTTGAATATCTCTAATTGGCACCCCCCCCCCCCCCCCCCCCCACTTCAAACTCAAGGGGGAAGCTAGATGGAGCTTTAAGTTTGGTTTAAGCCAGAGAAGGTCCCTTGAAAATGCCGTGAAGAATGTCTTGAAGATGAAATTGAAGAAGCTACAAAAATGCCTTGAATAAGCCACAAATGATTGAAATGAAGCCTTGAGAAAGCTTGAAGAATGACTTTAGGAGAGATTGGATTGACTAGATTTGGAGCAGGTGTTGACAACGTATTTTTGTTCACCCTCACCTTGTATGTCAAAATTTCGATTTAAACTGAAAAAATTGCAAAAATTATAATTATGATCCCAAGATTGAATGAGTGCTGAATTCAATGTAATTTGTCATAATCAAATGTTGAATGTACAAATTTTGCGTGTCAAGATTCAAAATGACTAAAATGCCCTTTGATAATCAACTTTGATTGAGTTGACTGATGGTCAAAAGAAGTAAAAAATTCACTCCACCACCAAAATTCATCATTTCGCATCAAAATTAAATTTTTCAATCACTTTTCCTATAAATGACCAAGTTGGACCTTGATTTGACGAAATATCCAACTTTTTAATCGGGATGAATTTGAACTCATTTGTCAGTAATTGATTTCCCTTCAAAAGGACAAATAATGGGGCCATGTCAAATTTAAAATGAGCATAATATCGCAAAAAATAAGAAAAAGTGTCCAACACTTAGTCATTTTTTAGACTAGTGTAATAAAACTTTATTCTAATTTAAACTCGATTGAATTATAACTAAACAACCTTGGTTTGACCCAAATAAGGAGTTGTCAAAAATGTCTCATTGTGAATTTCAATTTGCTATACTTGATTGCCGAAAATTCCCTTAAAAATTAAAGAATTTGATAAAATACCAAAATAAGATTTTTGTACTTAAAATTGAATGAAAAATGCTAGAGATACAAACTATTTTACAAAAATTTTTACAAACTGCTGATGTGGTGAGCAATTTTTAGTAAATGAAAATGTGATATTAATGGTGGGTCTAGATGATAACCAATAAAAGATTGACCACATCAACATTTTGTAAACATGCTGTAAAATAGTTTGTGCATGTAGCATTACTTGAATTGAATTTCACACTACATTTAAAGGCATCAAATTTACCAAATATGAAAATTGGAGCCATAAAGTAAGCATCTTTAGAAAGTAAACATTGCAATCTTTCCAATGGTACTTCACTTGAGCCAAACAAAGGTCGGAAAATGCCAAGAACTTTGATTACAAAAACAGGACAAAATTATGCAAGCCCACAAAAAATTAGTTTTGATACTCACTTTGCAGCCAAATTCTTAATTCCTCTCCAAAGTGTTGTCTCCCTAACATACATAAATATTCTTTTTCCTTTTCCAAACTGCCTTGCAAAACGAAAATAACTAGTTTTGGTAAAAAAAAATTATTAGTATTAATAAGACAAAATTATACTTTTGACCCTCGATTGTTTTTGTTTGGTTTCTTAAATTTAGGGTTTTTGATTAAGGGTCATGTTGTCTATGTCTCTGAATATGACTATCAAGAGAGAGTTTAAACCAGAAGAACCAATTTATTTTTATCGGTGCTTAACTTCCAGATCAATAATAGAAACGAACGAAAGGACCACTTTGAAAATGGAATCGGATTTGATGGACTTAAATGAAAAATTCTCAAGTACTAAGGATAAAAAATATGAAATTTAATCTATTAGAAATGATGGGTCTACACTCTAGAGTTTACTCCATAAACCATTGAAGTATTGAAGTGTCTAAAGACGCACATGCACATTACATTCACATGACCTGCTTCCTACAACTACAAATGATAAGATAAACAAAACATATAAATAATAGAGCTGCAAGCAAAGACAAAGGCAAAGCAAAACCTCCCGGCTAAAATTGGTGTACTTGTCTAAATTTAGCTTAAGACCTTAAAATTAGCTTCGTCCTCCTACGGATCAAACACTCACATCATTCCACATTCTTTACTCCAGCAAAAAAAAAAAAAAAAAAGTGCATGGAAATGTGTTTATAAGCAGCAAAATAGTAGAATTTCTAAAAGATAGACGATAAGAGAATGGTGTCTTTAGAAGAGTTGTAGTGTGTATGTATACAGGGGTGGCCCAACAAATTTGGAGGCCTAAGGCGATATATTTAAATGGGGCCTTTTCGTTATCACTTAAATAATATTTAACTAGTATTTAATATCATAATTTTTTTATAACAAAAATCTATTCCTTTTATTTTGTAATATGTTTTTTTTTTTTTTGGAAAAATGCTAAAACTATAACAAATTTTACTAAAAAAAATTTCAAACGATGTAAAAATGAATACGATTAGTGATACTTTAAGAAAATAATAAACAAGTATTTGAATGAATGATGTTATGGATATTATGAATTTTACAACATGAGGCTTACAAAGATGTATCATTAATCACAAAAAATTATTCAAAAATGCATTTAATAGGTTATTAACGTCCACATATCATATTAATTGTCACATCAATTTGTAAAAATTTCAGGTAAAATTAATAATATTTCTAGCATTTTCCTATATGAATTATTTCTTGCGATTAGTGACACATATTTGTAAGGAAAAATGTTAGAAATACAAATTCTTTTACAAAAACTTTTACAAACTAATGATGTGGTAAATAATTATAGATAAATAAAAAAGTGATGTTATCGGTGGGTCCAGATGAGAACCAGTAAGAATTTGGCAACAACATCAGTTTGTAAAAATGTTGTAAAATAGTTTGTAAAACTATAGCATTACTCTATTTGTAAGACCTATGTATCTAAAGTTGTATTATCTCTAGCATTACTAAATACTTTGGGACTTCTTAAAAGTAGAGAAAAATTATAAAACTTTTTTTTCCCTATATCTCCATTTTTTTTTTTTAAATATATCATTTTTTACCCCAAAAATTGGGGCCTTCCTCCAGTAGGGGGCCCTAAGCAATGGCCTAGGCCTAGGGCCGGCCCTATATGTATGCAGTGTAGGAAAAGAGTATGTTTAAGGCTTAGCTTGGTCCTCTTTATATGGAACCAAGTATGAAACTAAAATGGAATTAGTTGAAGGAAAAATCAGCAAATAAGGAAAAGTTAAAAAGGTTTTTTTTAGTGAGTTTTAGTTTTTAGTCAAAGAGGAAATTTTGAAATTTAAGGTTACTGGAACAACAGTTCTGTCATTGTTGTTTCAAGACAGCTGTTACTTGGAGCTGAAGTAGATGAGATTAGCTTGTTGATGTCATGCTGTTGACAAAATATTCAGCATATTTTTCATGGATTTGGCTTGAAATGGTAAGATCTCTTTTATGCCATTATGCTTTTTTTGGAAGGGCAGCTGACTGCTAGGATTTTGGATTAAAATGGTAAAATCCCTTTTGAGGATATATTACTATTTTGGGTATAGCATCTAGTAACTGGAATTGAGCATTAAAGGGCTGATGATGTCACTTTAGGACATGTGAGGTGCTGAACATTATTGGTGCTTTGTTGGCAAAGTTTCATGTTTTGGAAATTATATGTTTAGTCCATGGTTTCATTAAAATATAATTTTAGTAAGTAATAAACTAATTGGTTGATATCTAATGAAGCGTTAGAGATATAGTGACAGTCTTTTTACATTGTGACAAAATCTTGGAGAGCAATAAGAACATTTAAAACTGAAATCAAGCAGTTATAAGGGAAATTAGAGATAGCCAATAAGGTTTAGCCATGAGTTTGGGCTAGATTTAGTTGAAAATGATAATATAAGTTTGAGCTTGGATCATGAGCTAAAAAATATAAGACAATTTGCCATGGGCATATGACCATAAGCTTTGATGTCGTCCTATGTAAATGAGTTTTTATTGGAGAATCAGTTTCTATAAGTACGAGAGAGATAATATGGATCATAATCCTTGAATCTTTGCTTGGGCTTGATCCATATAGTGACGTTGATGATGTTGTGGGTCATGAGCCCAATTGATGAAGAGGGACTATGGACCATGAACCCACCTTATAAGTGAAAGATTTTGTGGGCCATTTGAGCACAATTCATGCAGTTGAATAAAATATGGGCTCTTTTGGGGCTTTGAAAGATATTTATCCAAAAATCCATAATAATGTTGATGTGGCACGGGTCACCAATGAATTAATGTCATTTGGCATGATAAAAAATTCTTCAACATAAGGTAGCCAACATATGTAATTGACTTTAATTTAATATATTGGCCCTTTTCAACCAAAAAAAAAAAAAAAAAACGAAGAGAAAATGTTTAAAGAGGTTAAAATTGTAAAATTGCCTTGTAAACTTAAAAAAAAAAAATTTATTAGTATTAGAAAGAGAAAATTATACTTTTGACTAAGGGTGTTTTTCAAACCACTTAAACTGCACGACAACATCCAAATTGACCAAAATCACCCACAAGATGAAGTAACTGCACCTCACCATATTGTGTGGTGCGGAGTACAGTTTTATGATAAGAAAACTGTAAAAAACCGCACTGCACCACACTATATTTATTTATTTTATATTAGATATATATATATATATATATATAATTTAATACTATATAAAATAAGTGGCTAGACTAGTGTTAGTGCATTCCAATTTCCAATTTCATATTAAAACAATTTTATTTTGGTTAAATACAAAATCAGAAGTTCAGAATATCATCCACTTCTCCATCTCGCACTCTTAGTCTCACAAAAACAAAAGTTCAAAAGTTTAATATTATTATTTTTTGTTTTGTATATACAATATATTTGTGATACTTTTAGTTTACTGTCAATCTTAAATGATTTTTTTTTTGTCTTGTATATATTTGTGTTACTTTATTTGTTACACATGTTATATATATATATTTTAAAAACTTATTGTCATATTGTCATGATTATTAATAGTAAATTAGAAATTGGCTATAACATCTCAAAAAATATACCATCTTAAAACCAAACAAACCGCACCTTGTACACTGCACCGCATCGCACCTGTGACCGCAAAATTGAGGTGCGGTGCGATTATACTTTTGGACAAATCACACTGCAAAGTGCGGTGCTTAAAATGACTGAAAACCGCATTGAACTACATTGTGAACGCCCCTACTTTTGACCCTTGATTATTTTCATTTGGACTCTTAAATTTAAGTTTTTTGTTTTAATTTTTTTTTATTAAGGGTCATTTTGTTTATGTCCAAGAATAATATGATTGTTAAGAAAATTTAAACCAAAGGAAATAACTTCTTTCTATTGGTGCTAAACTACCAGATCAATAATAGAAATGAACTTAAGGACAACGTGAAATCAAATTTGATTAAATAATCAAAATAAAAAACCATCCCAAGTACTAACCACTAAAAAACTATTAGAAATGATGGGTCTATTCTCTAGAGTTTACAACAGAAACCATTTAAGTATCGATGTGTATAGGACTCCAAAGAGGCACATGCACATCACATTCACATGGCCTGCTGCTTCCTACAACTTCAAATGATAAAGAGGCAAAGCAAAAACCTCCCCGCTAAAATTGGTGGTACTTTTGTCTAAATTTAGCTTAAGACCTTAACACTAGCTTATCCTCCTCCTCCTCCTCGTCCTCCGGATCACACACTCACTTTCACATACCATCATTTCCATTCTTCACTTTCAGCAACAAAAAAGGAAAACAAAAAAAAAAAACCAAAACACACGAGACAGACCGAACCAAAGAGATTAAGGTTTGTCAAAAAAAAAATTATGACAAGACCTGAGAACTTCGAGTTCCAGGAGTGGTGGAACCAGCAAAGAGATAAAAACAACAACACCGCCCACGATCTCCTCCTCGACACTTCTTCTTCTTCTAACAACGACATCCTCACCGTACAGGTCACCACTCCCACCTCAGATCCGACGGTCGAGAAGGGACGGTCGCGTAGCGCTCGCCAGCTCTACTGGCTTTGCCTCTTGAGGTTCCAGCAACTCTTCTCCTTCTTCGCTTCTCTCGCCAACGGCGTCGTCTCTCTCCTCCGCATCTCCCACCGTCGGATCTCGTCTTCTTCTTCTTCTTCATCATCTTCCTCATCGTCGCGTCTGTACCGTCTGATCAAGGCTTTTTTGGTTCTGGTTCTGATCTTGCTGTGTCTGGAGCTTGTGGCGTACTTCAAAGGATGGCATTTCAGGCCGCCGGTTGGGTCGGACGAGGTGTTGGGAATGTTGGGGTTTGTGTATTCGAGTTGGATCTCGATTCGGGCGAACTACTTGGCTCCGCCGCTGCAGGCGTTGACGAATGTGTGCATCGTGCTGTTCTTGATTCAGTCGGTTGATCGTGTGGTTTTGATGATTGGGTGTTTTTGGATCAAGTTCCGGAAGCTTAAGCCCGTCGCGACGGTGCGGTACGCGGCGGCGGATGAGGAGAAGGGGAATGTGGGGGCGGTGGAGGAGTATTATCCCATGGTGTTGGTGCAGATCCCAATGTGCAATGAGAGGGAGGTAAGAACATGTAGGTTTCATATCCCCCCCTTTTTTTTTTCTATTGTAAATTTGTGTTTTTGGTTAGTATATGTTTAGAGGAGAAAGAAGTAACGTTGCATCAGTAAAGTCAGAGAGAGTGAGTTGAATCAGGTTGAGGGAATGGAAAAAGGTAGAGGAAGATTGAAAATACTAACATTAATAGTCGTAGTGAAAAATGAGATGTTGATTAAGGAAGTAATAGTGTATGAGTTAGAATAGAATAGAATGATGGAAAAGATTAAATGTGGCCACCCGACCCAATTTTTATTTTTTGTGATTTTGAACTCTTGGAGGGTCAAGCTTGGACCTGTTTTTTTTTTTTTTTTTGATAAATAAGAAAGATGTATATTCAAAGAATTAATGCAAAGAAGCACAAATCATATCAAAGATTACAAAAGAAAAGAAAAGGCAACAAACAGAGAGAAAAGAAACTAATTACAAAGATATAGAGAGCTTTATGCAAAGAAGCAAAAAGCATATCAAAGATTACAAAAGAAAAGAAAAAGCAACAAACAGAGAGAAAAGAAACTAATTTCAAAGAAATAGAGAGTTAAGAAACAAAGGGAGAGATTCACTAGATGTGAGTCCCCAAGCCCTAGACCAATCAAAAAGGGAACCCGTAAAAAAAGCAAGCAACTAGTCATCGGATCTATCTAAGTCCTCAAAAGTCCGCCGGTTGCGTTCCCTCCAAATACACCACATCAAACACAATGGAGCTCAATTCCAAATGTTAGATGAATGCTTTCTCAACCAATTCCACCAGCCAAACAAAAAATCTGCAACTGATCTTGAGAGAACCCACGAAATCCCAAAAGTACCAAAGACAAAGTTCCATAAACGATGAGCCTTCCCACAATGTGGCAACAAATAATCTACTGTCTCCCCACAACAACGACACATGATGCACCGAGGTGCCTTAATCTTTCAAATACCTTTTCAGGGAAAAACAATGGAAGAAGAACCACGCAACTTATGATGAAATGAGCGGATATTAAAATCCCCATTCTTTGTCAACTTTTATCTCATATGGTCACCATCATCATTTGAAGGTAAATTGGCTGCCAAGAACCAAAAGAAATCATCCACCAACTCTGCCTCCTAATCATTAGGACCCCTAATAAAACGAACCTTCCAATCTCTCAAGTCCTTTGCTCCTTGCCTTATCAGAGAAGAGTCGAGAGAGACCGCTCTGTTAGTTTTTTTTTTTTTTTTTTGATAGGAAAAATTTTATTTTACTCTACATTTTATTTTTTCTTGTTAACTCAAAAATAGGTCGACCACCAAACGAAGAGGAAGATCCCCATACCACCAATCTGTCCAAAATTTCACTCTATTCCCCACCCCAACCTTAAACTGGATGTTTTTGCTAAAATTTTCCCATCCGAATACTTCTCCACAAGCCACACTCTTGAATTCCACTTCCCATCTTAGAAGTCCACAAACACCCCCCCCCCCCCCCCACCGCGCCTGAAAAAAAAAAAAAAAATTAGGGGGCCTTATGAGATGCCCCCAATGGCATACCAAGATAAGTCATTGGCAAAGACCCAACCCTACAACCCAAAATCTCTGCCAAAGCATGCACATTATTCACTTCACCTATAGGAACCATTTCACTCTAAGACACATTGAGCTTCAATCCTACCACGGCCCAAAAAAGAAGAAGTAACAAACGAACATGAAGGAGTTGCTCCACATTTGCATCACAGAATAGAATAGTATCATCCGCAAACAGCAGCTGCGAAACACATTCCCCTCCACCCCTCCTACCATCTGCTCTAAAGCCACGAAGTAAACCTGCCCCTCCATTCTCTTCAACATCCTACTAAACACTTTCGTCATGACCAAAAATAACATTGGAGATAGCGGATCCCCATGTCTCAAACCCCTTGAACTACCAGAAAATTCAGCTAGAGACCCATTGACCAACACAAAAAACTGAACTGTGGAGATGCAGATATGAATCCATCTACACCATTTCTCCCCAAAGCCCATTCTCTTCAACAAATATAAAAGAGCCTCCCAATTCACATGGTGATAAGCTTTCTCAATATCTAGCTTACAAATCACTCTCGAATCTTACTCTTCACCTGACTTTCAACACACTCATTGGCTATAAGGACTAAATCAAGGCTTTGTCTGCCTCCCACAAAGCTATTCTGAGATTTAGATATCAACTGATCTAACGCCACTTTCAAACGATTTGCCAGAACCTTAGCCAAGATCTTATAAATACTCCATACCAAGCTAATAGGTTTGAAATCTCAAAAATTAGAGACATCATTCTTCTTAGGGTTTAAGGCAATAAAAGTAGCATTGAGAGATTTTTCAAACTTGCAATGCTAATAGAACTCTTCAAAGACCGCTAAGCTAGCATAAGTGAAATGATGGTTTTGGCTTGAAATTTATCCAAAATAAGTTTGTAGGCATAATTTGTGGAGGCATTTAGTAGTTGTGATTGATTAGTGTTGCATGTGTAAGAGGGATGGGGAGACTTTTGATCATTTACTTATACACGGCCCTATAGCTCGAGCGTTGTGGAATATGTTTAAAGGAGAGGGATTAGATGTAGAGCTTTTAAATGTAGCACTAGTGAGAAAGCATAAGTTGTTTTAGGTTGAGGGAATGAAAAATATTAATAGAAGTAGTGAAAAATGACATATCAAAAAAAGAATAGGGTGTATGAGTTTGAACAAAATACAATGTTGGAAAATATTACAGGTGGCTGACCTTGATCGATTAATTTGAGGATCCATTGCTGAACCAGTTGTTGGTTTTTCGATTCTAAACTCTTGGATGGCCAATTGTGGACGTTGTTGCACTAGTAAGCTAAAACATAAGTTAAATATGATTCTGGCTTAAAATTTATCAAATCTCAATGGTTATGAAAAAATTCTTGTATTTGTTAGTGTTAGAATAGATTAGGATACATATATTAGGATATTCCCATGAGGTTGATGAAGAATGGAGAACCTAGCTTTGATACCATGTTAAATTTGAGTATGTAATTTTCTATATGATTGAATTGTATACAACTGTACTGAGGAGGTCTGCATATATAGAGAGTCCATTTAATAGTAATAATATTCAAGTACAATACGTAGTACTCCACAATAGTACAACTTAGATAGTATGCAGTAGGGTAGTAAAGTAGTACAGTTTTGGGCCCACTGATGAGCTTGGGCCTCATGTACACTAACAGCTATTATTTGCGACTGAGTAGGATGAGCAGCATTCCAGTTTCACATCCTGGGGCAGAACTAAGATAATGGAACTAAAAGTTCTTCACTTATAAATTGTGACCAACAACAAAAGGTGATTTTAATTAATTTCATCACTGCGTATAAGCTATAATGCTGGCACATTTATGGGAGTCATATATAATGAAAAGTATTGTGATTCTACCTAAGCCTTATGGAGACCACATGTGAGTTTTACAACAGTTTCCTCTTTGGTGTATTGCATTCAATTTCTCTGTTGAAGAATGTGGCCAAGAGAAATAGAGATGAAAGACAATGAATTTATACAATTGACTTCTTGCCTCCTTCAGTTTGTACCATGTCTTGCATAGTGCAACATTTTTGTATCCTTGTTAACTGTAAGTATGCTGCGCCAACTGCCAAGCTTGTCTACCATCTCAAATGATGTTACACATTCTTTTTTAAAGTGACTCAAGATTAGCATGCATAATTAAGAGATCTTTTGTCTAGGACTGTTGGATGCTACTCAATTCATGTCGATACGACTTGGTTTTCGCTCTTATGTCTTCTTTTTCCATCCTGGTCTACTAAAGGTATAGGCCAGGCCTTCTGCCAAGTCATAAGTCCTCATGTCTTCACTCACTGCTCTCTACCAGTCTGTTATTTGGTCTTTCTCTTGTCCTTTGTGTCTCCAAAGTGAACCAAATACTCCTATTGTGTTTAGAGGTCTTCATCATGTATAACCAAACTATCTTAGATAGCTTTCTCTTGCCTTATCTTTGATTAAAAAGATTGAATGCATGTAGATTTTGTAACTGGGAAGATGCAGATGGTAGAAAATTAAATTTTTTTGTCCAATTTGAATTGATCTTAATGGATCCCTCCTGACTGCCTTGAGGAGAAATAATAGGTAGGAATGATAGGATTGGAAAAATAAAAATATAGTTCATGTTATAGTATATTTGGAAAGTAAATGTAAGAGACTCATTCTGTTGCTGCTTAAGTTGCCCAACAGTAACAGATTTAAGTCATTTAACAATAAATCTTTTAGCAGTGACATAGTTATCCAAAAATGGTGAAAATTTTTCTTTTAGCTATGACAGATCATATTTTATTTGTACCCCCTTAAAGATAGGGGTAGCTCCTATTGATGAAAAGATGATAAAGGGTCGCTTAAGATGGTTGTTATGTTCAGAGGAGAGAGATTAATGCACCTGTAAAAAGGAGTAAGTTGATTTAAGTTAACGGAATTAAAAAAGGTAGAGGAAAACCCAAAATAACATTAGTAGAAGTAATAAAAAGGGACTTGTCAATTAAGGAAGTAACATAGAATATGACTTCAGACTAAATAGAAAGGAGGAAAAGAATACACGTAGCCGATCTTAACTAATTTGTTGAGGATCTATTGCCGACCCCAAAAATTTTGGGATTAAGACTTGTTGTTATTGTAGTGACTTATCATATCATAAGCCTTTCGGCGATCATCAATCTGAATGTAAATAAACCAACTATACTCGGGGTTCCAATGATATCCTGCGATAATGGTGTCCTTTGTGGTTTGAACCCCACTCTCCCCTCTCCTACTCTATCTATATATTAAAAAAAAAAGACCAACTATACTCAATGGTACTGAATGTTGGGCTGTTAAGAAGAAACATATTCATTAAATGAGTGTAATTGAATAAGAATGTTAAGATAGATATAAAAAGTAAAATATAAGGAAAGTTAAGGTTTGAAATAAGGAAATTTGTTTAAAGATAAGGACAGCCCCTATTGATGAAAAAATAAGGGAGAGTTACTTAAGATGGTTTGGTTAGTTTAGAAGAAAGCTATTAATGCACCAGTGAGAAAGAGTGAGTTGATTCAAGGAATGGAAAAGGTAAAGGAAGACTAAAATTAACATTACTAGAAGTAGTAAAAAAGGACATGTTAATTAAAGAAGTAATAGAGATTATAACTTTGTATAAAAGAGAATGACTGAAAAGAATAAATGTAGCCGAGCCTGACTAGTGTGTTGGAGATCCATAGCTAACCCCAAAATTTTGGGATTAAGATTTGGTGGTTGTTGTATGCTCAATGTCAACGAGCGTTGACTCAAATGACATTTTCTCCTTTATTAGAATGGGGTAAAGATTTGGGTCCTGAATTCAAGACCTACAGGCTATGTGTGTGTTTCTGTGTACTAATAAAAACATTATAACATTTCTTCAAGAACATAAAGTTCAAGGTATAATTACAAAACATAATATGAGAGAGTAAAGGGAGAGAAGAGTGAAGAATGCGTATTGTTCTGTATGATTTTCAGTACCTGCTTGGATATGGACAAGAGCTCTCATTTATTTTTACGTAGAAAATCATAATCATTTATTATTATATTGTGTGTTTGTATGTTCATTTGCTGTTTTACGTTCACAAATATTCAATTTTTTATTTTAATTTATTCTTAATTTAATCCATAGTAAATTTGCATTGAATTGACAATGCCGGTTTTTATTTGCGCGCGCGCGCACATACACACATCTATGTATATATTGTTCTGTTTCAGTTTTTCAGTGTTTTTTGTATTATTTCTTTCCTTTTTTCTCAGTAAACCTTAATATCTACTGTTCTTGGGTGCTGCCAGGTTTACCAACAATCTATTGCAGCAGTTTGTATCCAGGACTGGCCAAAGGAGAGAATGCTTGTACAGGTTCTTGATGATTCTGATGAATCAGATGTCCAACAACTTATCAAGGCAGAAGTACAGAAATGGCAACAAAGGGGTGTTCGCATATTGTATAGACATCGTCTCATTCGTACTGGCTATAAGGCAGGAAATCTCAAATCTGCAATGAGCTGTGATTATGTAAAAGATTACGAGTTTGTGGCAATCTTTGATGCAGATTTTCAGCCAGGACCAGATTTCTTGAAGAAAACTATTCCTTATTTTAAGGTAACTTTAAAAGATTTATTTAATCTACTCTAATGTATCGAGCATTCTTAATGGTTACTGTTATGATATAAAAGCACACTACATAGAATAGCAGTTGTTTAGATTGTCAAGTTATATCCATGCTTGTGTCTACAATACATATATAAATACTTATTACACGTGCAAATTTCAGCATAAACAACGTCAAGGTGTATTTGTGATGTGGACAACCTGGACTAGCCTGGTAGTTAATTCTATTAAAATCAATTTCTTTTTTAATGACAAGAGACAAAATATGTTAGAAAGAGGAGAAACCTTGGTCTAGATACATTTCTTAGATTGGCAGCTGTGCATGTTGTTCATAGCTTTGCAGAAAGATGTGGTTCTTTGTTAAATCATGTATATAGTTTTTATTTCAAACAAGAGGAATAAGATGTTTACTTGTTTAGGTGGTTTACAATCTTCTCAAATGAAGTCGATAGTTGTCTGTCAATATAAATGTCATGCACATACATAAGGATACCAAGATATTCCTATGGATTCCTACATACATATATCCAGATTCCCATTAAAACGTACTTCTTTGGGAATGTCGATCCCCTTCAGAACTGGTAAGTATCCACATTACTATGACTAGGGAATGTTATTTTTATTTTTATTTCATAAAATGACAATAATATCCCATTTAATGTAGCTCCAACTAACCAAATTAAAACTTTCCTCTCTTTACACAAACCCTCTCCTATCTTCTCAATTGTTGCTCAATTCATTGCTTTATCACTACCATGATGTAGGAACCCATATGGCCAAGGGAAGTTGCTTGCTTGTTTTCTAGTCAATTTTTCTATATAGCGTTCACTACTGCTTCAATTTTCTTTTAATCTCCTTTTCGTCCCCTAGTCATTTGTTCTATGTGGTGCTCACTACTGCTTCAATTTTGTTTTAATCTCCATTTTGTCCTCTTTTTCCTTTTTTCCCCTTTTCTGGGTCTTTCTTTCCTTTATGGTGTCTCAATGGGTTCCAAACCCAAAAAAAAAAAAAAAAAAAAAACAAAAAAACAAAAGAAAATGTTAGTGGAACTGGATGATTGATGTTTTAGAGTAAAATTAAAATATTGAGGTATTTCAAGCTTATCATGTACAAAGATATTTTTGGAAAAATCAATAATTCCTATAGGATTCCTAGGAATAAACCAATATATGAGGATCTCACATTTGTGGGAATCTTACTGAATTCCTAATCAAACCAAACAGCCATGCTAACATTTCCAAGCTTTTTAGATTTCTAGGGATCACATTCCCAAGAATTTGGATGTTGGAGTTGATCGATTCCTTTAATCAATACGACATTTGTGTTTGGATGCAAATATGAATGTGATTGATAGCACCAATTGTCTTTGAACCAAGTGGTGTCTCCTTTCCCACAAAGGGTGGAGAGGTGAGACCATGAGTTCGATCCTTATGGGTGTGTGAGTTGAATTGCCTATAGAGAGGGAAAAAAGTTAATTACGATTGAAAACTCTTTTTCTACTCTGTTGTGGAAATAGTAGTTTGATGAGGCTATTCTAATTGATGTCAGCGTAATTATTCAAGTTTTTTCCTTTTCCCCAAACCCTCAATATTCACCATCTATCGACTTTATCGAGTGCTTTTGTTTAATATGGAAACATTTTGTAGATTATAAAGTAGATACAGGTGACCTTTAAGTTTTGATTTTCTAACTTCAGATCTTTTTTGAAGGGGAATGATGAACTGGCATTAGTCCAGACAAGGTGGTCATTTGTGAACAAGGATGAGAACTTGCTTACAAGGTTGCAGAACATAAACTTGTCATTCCACTTTGAGGTTGAGCAACAGGTCAATGGCATGTTTATCAACTTCTTTGGATTCAATGGAACTGCTGGTGTTTGGAGAATTAAAGCCCTTGAAGACTGTGGTGGCTGGTTGGAACGGACAACTGTTGAGGACATGGACATTGCTGTTCGTGCTCATCTTTGTGGGTGGAAGTTCATATATCTGGATGATGTTAGGGTATAATGTATTCCCATTCACAAGGTTTCTTAACATGTTTTAAGATTAATCGTATGCTTTTCTGATCTTACTCCTTCTTGCAGTGCCTTTGTGAACTCCCAGAGTCCTATGAAGCATACAAGAAACAGCAACACAGATGGCATTCAGGTCCAATGCAGTTGCTCCGCTTGTGCTTTGTTGACATACTCCGTTCTAAGGTATGGAAGTTTCATTTATTTATGGTGTTATTTGCAAGACATTGAATATGATGAAAGTTTAAGAAACCTGATAAATGGTCACGAGGAAAGATGGATTATGAAGTTGACAAATCATTGCACTCTCTTCGATAAACAAACTATGAAAGTTCCATTAAGACTTTCAAACATAAAGATGCACAGCTGTGCAAAAAAAATCATTTAAATGTATCCTTCTAAGACATTACTTCAATGAAGTTGTTTAACTCATCATTCTGTGGCTTTGATGTTTGGTATTAAGTACTTCAGCTTTAGGTATGTTTTATATCTCATTCTAATGTTACTTTCTTTGACATTCCAGGTGAGTTTTGCCAAGAAAGCCAATTTGATATTTCTTTTCTTCCTCCTACGAAAGCTCATCCTGCCATTTTATTCGTTCACACTCTTTTGCATCATTCTCCCCCTGACCATGTTCCTGCCAGAAGCTCAGCTACCAGCTTGGGTTGTTTGTTATGTTCCAGGAATCATGTCTATATTGAATATTCTCCCAGCACCACGATCAATCCCATTTATAGTTCCTTACCTTCTTTTTGAGAACACCATGTCTGTGACCAAATTTAATGCCATGATATCTGGATTGTTTCGGTTTGGGAGTTCTTATGAGTGGATAGTTACAAAGAAATTGGGAAGATCATCAGAGAACGACCTAGTTGCATTTGAGAAGGAATCTGATCCCCTAGTGGAAACTACCGGTCTTCTAAGGTCATCCTCAGATTCGGGCCTTGAAGAGCTGAGCAAACTAGAGATATCTAAAAAAATGGGTAAAACTAGAAGAAACCGGTTGTATAGGAAGGAACTTACTCTTGCATTCATTTTGTTAACTGCCTCAGTGAGAAGCTTGTTGTCTGCCCAAGGAATTCACTTCTATTTCCTATTATTTCAAGGGATCACTTTCTTAATTGTTGGTCTTGATTTGATCGGCGAGCAAGTGAGTTGACATTTACTATTTTGATTTTTGAGTAATGTTGGAAGCTATTTCCCCAGGATTTGGACTGGGACTCAGTTTACCATGAGTGGAGCCAATGTGCTGGCTAGAGTATTGGCAGTTCATACCTGCCTTTTGTGTTTCTTGGCCCCTCATTGAACCAATTTCTTCATGCCTGGCACATATTTGTAGTCTATGAGTTACTTTTTGTGTAAAGGGCTATTGTATCATTGTTGCCGTCAAGTCATATGCCTCAAGTTAACGTAAAGTTGTCTCAAGGTTGCAGAGAGATATGACCCTCAAAAATGGTGAAGAGGAAAGGATTCTTATGTCCAATCTGTTTGTTTGTATGCTACCAAGTAAACTTTTTTGCGTGTACCAAACAAGACGGGAATTGTTAGATTATTAAAATTCTTTATTTTTTGTTATCAACAAGATTTGCGTACAATGAGATATACATTGGTTGAAATGAAATTTATGATCTCAAATTTGTAGATGTTGTCTTATTCCTATAGGCATGGTTAGATACATGTTTCATGAATTGTGTAAAGTTTCTTGTCTCTTTAAGGGTACATCCTCTGGCACTTTAAAATGCCTGATAATGACAAGAAACACCTACAATTTCATTTTTTAATTTTGCAGAGAGATAAAAAAGAATTATAACAGCATCCATATAACCTGTATTATTACTAAGTGATGACCAACGCATTTTTGCTTCAAAATTATTTACGCAGTTATTTATGTAGTCTCATGTTACCTTTGTTACAATGTCGCTACTGTGATCACATCCTGAAAATCACATCAAAGAAAGGCAAGGATTGGGAGAAATTTTTATTGTTCAAGTAAGCAGAATGACAAAATACAATGTTTTAAAACTTAGATATAAAGAGGAGAAGATAAAATGAAAATATTGAGAAAGAGATGTGACAAGTTAGCAGAAAAATTTAGGGGTTGAAAAGATATAGAGCTGGATAATAAATAGGCGCATTTGAAGGACTCTATCGCTCTAAATGTTTTAAAATCGCTCTAAATGAGGTTTAATGTCAAAAGTCTTGTACAATGCCATTATCTGATTTTTTTTTTTCAACGAGGATAATCTGGGTTTAAATCCTCCTCACCTTGCTTGTAAGATTTTATTTTTGGACATAATAAATGGTATTAAAGAACATTTTTATTTTCTGTAAAAAAAAAGAACATTTTTATTTTTAATGTTTAAAGACAAGTTGTGTGATGTAAGAGGCTCCATATTCCACAATCCCTTAAAAGAAAAAGCGATATGGTAGAGTCATAGGTTACCTACAACATGAGATTCAAGCCCAAATAAAAGAAGAGGGTTGCAATAAGTTGATGACTAAGCTAAAATTTAGTAACTCTTTGAAAATTTAAAAGGTATCAATATTACTCATCCGTCAACATTCTTTCAGGCTACATAAGCTTTTTGACATACCACAACGGTGTTTTATAAGGCATGTATGCAATTCTTTTAATCCCAGATAAATGAAAGGACAATCTTTTAAAGGTTTTAGGATGAAATTGAAACTTTTTATATAAGAGGAATTAAAATTTAAAAAAAAAAAAAAAAACCTTAAACCAAGTTTTTAGGCACGAAAATATATTTCAAGGAAATATATATAAAGGTTTATAGATTTTATAAGACAGCAATATAGTATGCTTATTCATCTATAAGGATCAAACCTTTTTTATTCATGTATTCATTCTTATTTATAAAATTTGATAAGGGCTGATTTCATAAGCATTGATCATATGTTTCATTGTAGTTTTATAGTTCAACGGTTTTTTTTTTTTTTTTTTTAAGGTATGATTTAACGTGTTATTTTCTAATTGATCTCTTTGAATTCCATAATTATGTGTGAGTTTGAGAAGTGCGTTTTGCACGTTTTCTAGTGGTTGCGTTCTTTTAGTGGATCCCGTGCATTGTTCACGGGACCCGCTTCTATGGTTCAACGGATTTTATTTTATTTTATTTTTTTTAAGGTATGATTTAACGTGTTATTTTCTAATTGATCTCTTTGAATTTCTTAATTATGTGTGAGTTTGGGAAGTGCGTTTTGCGCGTTTTTTAGTGGTTGCGTTTTTTTAGTGGGTCCTGCGCATTGCTCACGGGACCCGCAAGTACTTTTTTTCAGCAAAAACAACCTTAAAATTGGGTCTCACGGTATTATTCACTCATTTAAAAATTATTTTGTTACAGTGTTTTCAGTTTTCAACAATAAATAGTATCCATTGCTATCATTTTGAACTATGCTTATGAACAGCATTTAACTTTGTGATGTGTAGATGGAGTGTCGAAGTGCCATTATTGTTTACTTTTATTTTATTTTGATAAATATGATAAAATTTCAATTTATGACATCCGCTTTATGATGATTGATAAATTTTTTTACTAATTAAGCTAATTAGAACCCACTTTCACTTTTATATTTGGTATTTTCTTTTTCTTTTGCTTTATTGCTTAGTTTTGTAGCAATAAGATTTCACAATTTTTTGTATTACCATCTAAGGATTTTGTTTCTTTTGTTTTTTAGTAGTGACAATGACTGAATGAAAGAGCTAGTCTATTTGAATACAGCCATTTCCCACTAATGACTTGTCACTAAATTGACATTGTCAATTCCGTAAATTAATCTGCGTATTACGTGAGTTAAACCCTTCTCTCACAATAAGGTGGACTTCATACGTGAATCTTGTACTTAGAACTCACATTTATATGAAAGAAAGATGAAATCCACCGCTTATATCAAATAATTTTTAGTCATCACCCTATTCCATCTCGCTCAAAACACCGGTCTAGTTTCGCAGTCTTTAGTCAATTTGAATCTTTCAGTCGCTTTTGATCAAAACGTTTTCGTTCCGATTGCTTTATGGGTAGCTTAAAGCTCCAACGTATTGAGAGATGCAATGGACCAGAACATAATTCTAATGGAGTTAGAACAGTTTCATATTTGTCGGTTACCGTGTCCCTTGATTCTACGAATCATCAACCATGTTTTACCTGTCGTACTACGCCATTGACTATGTTACACAACTTGCTATTAACAGACTAACAGTAGGTAAAAGAATAATCCAACTATATAAAATGCTAGAACATAGGTTAAGTGATTAAATTCAATATTTCGTAGCAGTTTGAACTTTTGAGAGAATTGGATATTGATCACGGTATCAGAACAAACTAGTCGCTGACCAATGCTATGCATGGAAGAGTCGAACAAAAGTTGTAAATTTTCACTTATAAAAGTTACAACTTAAGAGAAAAATAAATAAATACAAAGACCAACAGAGATAACTCCAACACCAATAATGTTATATATAGTCTCAACCTTCAGAAGAATAAAATGACTTTGTTAGCGAGTGAAGACAAATAAATGTACCGAATATTAAGTAAAGGTTGCTTTAGTCATTTGGCTTAAATAGTTATAGTAGAATTATTATTAAAAAAAAAAATTTCCTTTGAACACTTTTTAAGCCAATAAATAAAACAAACCTTCGTCACACACACAAATGGGAGAAATTTGGAAAGAATAGATTTTGAAATATCTAAATGTAAAAAAAGAATAAGAAATACCAGTTGAAAGGCAAAGAGCGTTAATCAAGTAAAAATGAAAAATGGATCATATATGTCATAAAGAAAAAAAAAAAAAAACAAAGAACGTAATTTATAATTCTTAAACCACCCTAATTCAAATAATAAGGCAATGTGCTAACTTTGGCAATCAGTTGGATTGTGATGCCTTCATTATCTATCTTCTCTTTTCCTTCCCCCATTGCTTATTTGTCTCATCAATTCAAATTTAAATATATATATATATATATATATATATTTAAGAAAAGCAATTTTGTATAATTTAATATTTACCAATTAACAATTCAACTTTGTTTTAAACTTCAACTTCACTAAAGAATACAAATAAAGCAATTAACTTTAATTTTTTTTTTAAAAGTATTATGTTAATACTGTTATAATCTAATCTAACATCTAATCCAACATGTGAAAAAATAAATAGATAAATAAATAATTTTAAACACATCTATTTTGCTTTAGAAGAATTTTCGGTGTATCAACTTTAGTTTGGTTTTTGTAGCGGCAAAGTAGCCAAATCAATAGCTTAATACCAATTGGTTTCTTTAAGTTAGAAACCAATTGGTATTTTATATTTTGATCATAAGATGTTAATTACAATTAAACATCAACTTAAAACTTCTATTATTTACTGATTGAATTATGATATTTATGCATGAGATCCGTTCAAATCTAGGTCACTAAATGGTTGTCATGTAGGGCTCCCTGAGATGTGTTGGGCACATTTAGGTAGAGTATGCAGCCTTATAAAGACAGCTGTACTGTCTCCTCATTTAGTAGACATTGTTACGTTTTTATTCCATAAAGTATTGACTTATTATTAGTGTTTAATTAGTAAAGTCTACCGTAAATGTGAGAGGAGAGAGTATCACCTCATCCTACTCCAAAAGTATTAAATAATTACTCTATTCTTAGGCACTTTGAAATATATATATATATATATATATTAATAGTCAAAGTTGAGAGAAAATCCAATTAAATTCTAAATTGGAGTCTAATTTTGCACAACTTGTCTTATCTAATTTTTAAATTTGTCTCAAGTGAATTATTAGGTGCAAAAATCAAAAGGTCTAAATTCAATTAGATTTTAAATTGAATTTGAATTGAAATTTAATTTTGTGTCATGTGTCCCATCTAATTTTTTAATTTTTGTGGCAAATAAATTATTGGTTGCAAAAACCGAAGAGTTTAAATTTAATTAGATTCTAAATCATATATATATATATATATATAAATGTGATTGTTTTTAATTGTACCAATGCATATGCACGGGGTTATACATTAGTCTATTTATTATATATTAATAGCCAAAACAGAGAGAAAATCCAATTAAATTCTAAATTGGAGTCTAATTTTGCACCACGTGTCTCATCTAATATTTAAATTTGTGTGTCAAGTGAATTATTAGGTGCAAAAATCAAAGAGTCTAAATTCAATTAGATTTTAAATTGAATTTGAATAAAAGTTCCATTTTGTGCCATATGTCTCATCTAATTTTTTAATTTTTGTGGCAAGTGAATTATTGGGTGCAAAAACCTAAGACTCTAGATAGAATGAGATTCTAAATCATATATATATATATATATATAGTATATAATTGTGATTGTTTTTATATTGGGTGCAAAAACTGAAGAGTTTAGTTACACACTAGTGTTCCATAAATGATCATGACAAGAAATAACTACAATTTCTTTTTTTCTTTTTGGCCAAAGAACACAAAAGAATTATATTTGCATCACACAAACTGTACTATTACTAGGCGATTACCAACGCACTTTTGTTTCAAAATTTTTTTTTTTTTTAAAATTAGTCCTATGATTTTTCCTTTGTTACAATATCACTATTGTGATCACAAGAAATTATTAGATCTATCGGGAGGATTGCTGAAATGGTACTCCCAACTAATCACATCTATGCATATGAATGAATCAACATGAGGGAAAAAAAAAAAAAAACTCACTAGACAATGTCACACTTGTATGGGTGGCAACATTTTATTGGTTGAGAAGATCAGTGAAAAACCACTTCAACAATTCTCCAATGAACTTAATAATTTCTCCTCACCTTACTTGTAAGATGTTTTGTTTTTGGACATAATAAATGGTATTAACTATTAAGGAACAACTTTTTTTAAAAAAAATAATGTTTTTAAAAAAGAAAGCTGTGTAATGTTAGATATTGAGGCTCTATATTCCACAATCCCTCGAAAGAAAAGGCCATATGGCGGAAGCATAGGCTACCTATAACATGAGTTTCAACTTTCAATATATATAGCTGCAAATCTACAATATGAGTTTCAAGTCTAGGTGATGGAAAGGCGAAGTTTAATGGTAAAAATCTAAAAGGTATCAATATCATCCTTCCGTTCATCTGTCATTAACTCTCTTTCAAACCAAATAATTTTTTTAACATACCATATTGACGTTTTATCAGGCATGTATGCAAATTTTTAACCGAAGAAAAATGAAAGGAAGAGTTTTTAAATATTTCATGATGAAATTGTAACTTTTTAAATATTAAGAATAAAAAAAAATTGAACACCCCAGGGTTTAGGCACGAAAGTATATTTCAAGGAAAATAAAAGTTTATGCTATAAAAAAAAAGTTTATATAGATTTTATAAGATAGCATTGTAATATGCTCGTTCAACTATGGGATCAAACCATTTTTTCCTGGGTATTTTTTTTAAATTTTTTTATTTTTATTTTTTTATCAGTGTTGATTGATCATATGTTTTATAATAGTTCTATGATTCAAAGTGATATTTCCTATTTGATCTCTTTGAATTCCTTAATTCTAACTTGCAATGGGAAAAGGATGATGTTCTTTCTTAGCAAATTTGGAAAACATTGTTGTCATTTGGACTAAGAACAGCATTTAACTTTGTGATATGTGTAGATGAGAGTGTTGAAGTGCCGTTATTGACCACTTTTATATATGGTATTTCCTTTGCTTTGTTTTTATTTTTTATTATTTTTTTATCTCTTGGTTTTTTATTTTTTAATAGAGACAATAGTATTTCAAATGAATGGTATCTGTTTCATGATGATTGTTCTTTAGTCTTTATCATCAGATCAAGATATTAATTGTCTTTTTGGTGTAGGTGGTGATTAAATTCAAGATTTTTTGTTCAACGAATTTTTTTTTTTTTAGTAATAAGGATCCTATTGTTAGTGAGAATGATTGAACGAAATAGCTAGTTTATATTGAAAAGTTGGAATAATGCCATTTTGCATTGATGACCCGTAACTAAATTGATATGGTCAAGTTTGTAAAATTATTCAATATACTTGGTAGATTACGTCCTCCACTTGTATAAAGATAAACCCTACATGTAAATCGTGTACATAAAAATCACATTGAATGGTGTAGTTCACCGAATGCATTGAATAATTTCAGGCCAATTCTCCATCCCATCTCCCTCAAAATACTGATTTATCTAGTCATCTTTTGTCAATTTGCTTCTTTCAGCCTTTTAAACAATATATTTTCGTTACCCACTGCATTATAAAGGACCGGACAATAATTACTAGAGGTATTCATATTTGTCGGTTACAGTGTCCGTTGATTCTAGGACTAATTAATTATTAATCATGTTTTACTTGTGGCACGCCATTGAGTGTGGTACAAAACATTATGTTAGCAGACTATCAGAATATTCCGTACCATTTAAACAATAATGAAGGTCAAAGAATATAGTCAATATACTCGTTCTTGTGTAGCCAGTGTGAACCGTTAGAATATTAGTTAAATAATTAAATTTATAATTTCTTAGTGGCTTAAAGTTTTGAGAAATCAATAGTACTGATCATGGGATCAGAACAAGTGACTTTAAATTGGAACCTAGTTGGTATTTTATCATAAGAGGTTGATTTAGTGATTCCTAAGTTCTCATGAAATTTACAAAATTTTTAGTTCAAAACTTTTTGCTATCATCTTAGGATCATTATAATGAAATTTCTTCTCATAATAACTTGGTGCACGTAGGATGAACACGTAACCAAAAGAATAGTCAAATATTCTAAGACGATACGTATTTAATAAAAAAAAAAGCCTCTTCTATTATGCACCGATTGAATTATGACATTGAGATGCATCAAATCTAAGTCACCAGGTGGCTGTCATTCAGAGCACCCCAAGATGTGATGGGCACACTTTGGTAGACTACGCAGCCCGTGCTTACGAATGATATGAGACCAAGCGTGTAACAACTAACATATGATTTAGAAGATCTTGTTCTTATTCCATAAATTATTGCCTCATTATCAATGTTTTAAGTGAAGTTCACAATAAACATGAGAGGATGAAATACTACCTCATTATACTTCAGACACTTTGAAATGCCTACAATTTCATTTTTCTTTCTTGGCCAGAGTATGCAAAGAATTATATCAGCATCATACAACCTGTATTTTTACTAGGTGATTACCAACGCACTTTTGCTTCAAATTATTTACAGGAAGTTTATTTATATAGTCCCATGATTTCCCCTGTTACAATATCACTACTGTGATCACATCTTGAAAATCGCATCAAATAAAAAGCAAGGATTGAGAGAAATTTTTATTGTTGAAGGAAACATAATGATCCAATAAAATGTTTTAAAACTTGAATATAAAGAGGAGAAGATAATATGAGAAAGACGTGAGACAAGTTAGCAGTAAAATTTTGGGAGTTGAAAAGATACAGAGTGGAATAATGAATATGCACATTATGAAGCAGTTTAAAAATTATGTTTTATGTTATTTATGTTAAAAGTCTTGTAGTAAAGTGTGTCATTGTTGGATTCTTTTAATGAGAAGAATTTGTGTTTTGAATCCTCTCACCCATCTTGTAGATTTTTTTTTTGGGAGTCTCAAAATAAGTTGAGTGACAAAAGGTATTGAGGCTCTGTATTCCAAAATCCCTCGAAAGAAAAAATTATATGGCGGAAGCATAAGCTACCTATGGGCTACGACATGAATTTCAACATATATATGTTTAAGTTACACTTGGTATAATTTTTGTCTATATTACACCGCTTAATTGGATAAAATTTTTGACAAATCCATTATTAAATTATATTGTCTTGTTATATTCTCTATGCTTATAAAATATCAAAATGATTAGATATTAATAATTATTGCGCATCTTTACAATGTTTAAATATCAACTTCACTTTTATTTTGTTCATAGTTGGTACCAAGCCTAGAGAAAGGAAGAGGGTTAGAGTAGGTTGCTAGTATGCTCATTCATCTACAAGGATCAAACTATTTTTTTTATAATAAAATTTGATAATGGCTGATTTCATAAGCATTGATCGTATGTTTCATTTTAGTTCTATGATTCAAGGTTTTATTATTTATTTATTTTTTATTAAAGGTATGATTTAACGTGTTATATTCTAATTGATCTCTTTGAATTCCTTAATTCTAACTTGCAATTGGAATAGGATGTTCTTTCTTTGTAAAATTGGAACACCATTGCTGTCATATTTGGACTAATGCTTATGAACAGCATTTAACTTTGTGATGTGTAGATAGAGGGTCGAAGTGCCATTATTGTCCACTTTTATTTTGATAAATATGATAAAATTTCAATTTATGACATCCATTTTATAATAATTGATAAAAATTATTACTAATTAAGCTAATTAGAACCCACCTCCACTTTTATATTTGGTATTTTCTTTTGCTTTATTTGTCGTTTTCGTGTCCATTGATTGTATGACTCATCAACCGTGTTTTACTTGTAGTACCACGCCATTGACTGTGTTACACAACTTGCTGTTAACAGACTATCACAATACTCCATACCATTTAACAGTAGGTAAAAGAATAATCTAACTATATGAAATGCTAGAACATAGCTTAAATGATTAAATTTACTATTTCATAGCAGTTTAAACTTTTAAGAGAATCAAATATTAATCATGGTATTAGAACAAATGATCTTAAGTTAGAACCCAGTTGGTATTTATATTTTTATCATAAGATGTTGATTACGATCAAGCATCAACTTAAAACTTCTATTATGTACTGATTGAATTATGACATTTATGCATGAGATCCATTCAAATCTAAGTCACTAAATGGTTGTCATGTAGGGCTCCCTGAGATGTGCTGGGCACATTTTGGTAGATTATGCAGCCTTATAAAGTCAGCTGTACTGTCTCCTTTCTCATTTAGTAGACCTTGTTACGTTTTTATTCCATAAACTATTGACTTATTATCCGTGTTTGATTAGTGAGGTTCACCGTAAATGTAAGAGGAGAGAGTATCACCTCATCCTACTTCAAGAGTGCTAAATAATTACTCCATCTTCAAGCATTTTGAAATGTTTGATAAATATCACCACACATCCTTGGTGCGGTGGTCACTCCATAAGTATAAATGCTTGTAGGGTGTGGAGGGTAACGGTCGGGATTCAAGTCTCTAGGAGAGAGTTTCACACACATATACACTTAAATTAAGTTAGAATAGAATTTCTATCTTGTATTAAAAAAAGAAATGTTTAATAAATGATAATGACAAGAAATAACTACAAGTTCATTTTTATTTTTTTGGCCAGAGAACACTAAAGAATTATAGTAGCATCATACAACTTGTACTATTACTAGGTGATTACCAACACATTTTTGCTTTAAAATTATTTTAAAAAAATTTAGTCCTATGATTTTTCCTTTGTTACAATATCACTATTGTGATCACATCTTGAAAATCACATCAACGAAATGAGAAATTATTGAATCCAACGAGAGGATTGCTGAAATGGTACTCTCAACCAATGAAAAACTGCTATCTACAGATGTAAATGAATCAGCACAAGGAAGGAAAAAAAAAAAAAAAACCCTCACCAGGCATTGTCACACTTGTATAGGTGGCAACGTTTTATTGGTTAAGAGGACCAGTGAAGAACTACTTCAGCAATCCTCCAATGGACTTAATAGTTTCTCCTCACCTTACTTGTAAGATGTTTTGATTTTGGACATAATAAATGGTATTAAGGAACAACTTTTTAAAAAAATTTTTTTTTTAATAATGTTAAAAGAAAAAAAAAAAAACCGCTGTGTGATATTAGGTATTGAGGCTCTATATTCCACAATCCCTCGCAAGAAAAGGCCATATGGCAGAAGCATAAGCTACCTACAACATGAGTTTCAATATATATACCTGCAAATCTGCAATATGAGTTTCAAGTGTAGGTGATGGAAAGGCTAAATTTAATAACTATGTAAAAATCTAAAAGGTATCAATGTCATCCTTCCGTTCATCTGTAATTAAGGCCTTGTTTGGTTTAAAAAAATGGTCACTCATCACTCATTACTCATCACTTAAAATACCCCAACTCCCTACACCCCACATGTTTGGCACCATCACTCACTTGTCATTACTCAATATTTTTCAACTGTTTGTGGGTCCCATACTTATTACTCGGTACAACTTTTACTTCTTTTTTTTTTTTTCTTCCTTCAACTCTCAATACCCAAACTCACCGAACCCAATGAAAAAAAAAAAAAGAAAAAAAAAAACCTCACCGAACCCAGTGAAAAAAAAGAAAAAAAGAAAAAGAAAAAACCTCACCGAACCCAGCGAGAAAAAAGAAAAAAGAAAAAAGAAAAAAAAAACCCAAAAGTCAAACATTGCGGCTTATAATTACGAAAATGCCATTGAAAACTGAGTTTTGAAAACTGAAAACACCTAAAATGTGTTTTCAGTTTCCATAACTCATGACTCAAAAATTAGAGAATTGAGTGATGAAAACAATGATTGAAAACTAATCCAAACAATAGCTGTGTTTTGAAAACAGGTGGGACCCACAAGATTTGGATGATGAAAACAGAAAACTGAGCGATATCGCTCAAAACTCTCTTCATCCAAACAAGCTTTTAACTCTCTTTCAGACTAAATAAATTTTTTTAGGCGAAAATACACTATTAGTCCCTTCAGTTTACCTAATGAGTACTTTTAGTCCCTCAAGTTTGAAATAAGCACAATTAGTCTTTCAAGTTTAAAAAATGACCTCAATTGGTCATTTTGTTAACAACTGTTAGTCTTAGTGCCTACATGGCTAACGACATTATGATGTGGCAAATTTTAAGTGACTTGGCATCCAATTTAATTTTAAAAAATTAAGATCTAAAATATGACTCATTAAAAAACCATTAATCCATTAAAACCCAACCTAATTTGGGTGACACATTTAGAAATAGGTATTCCCAAATTCAAATGACATTAGACATTACCCAAATTTGAAACGAGAGAGATATCTCTAACAACGCTGTCATCCACCGCTCGAACTGCTGCCTCCTCCCTTAAGACATATTCCTTTGACACGCAAAGCCACCGATGCCACAGATCTTTACATTGAAAAACATATGTTATTTTCTTGAGCTTTACAAGTTAGCCACTAGCCTACTAGTGCCAATTGTTAGATATATATATATCAACAATTTACTTTTATGATTAACCAAAAAGAACAACATATAGATCTAAATATAGGCAAAAACACAAAAAGATGTAATAGCAAAAGCAATAAATAAATACTGTGCAAATATATAAAAAGAAATCTGCAAATAATTAACTACTCACAAACCAAATACGTGAAGGATGAATGATTCAAATCAAGTCTTGTGTTTGACACAATCCCTTAAAGCAGATTTCACCCCTCACACAATTTGTGGTACTTTTAGACTCATGAAAGTCTGCCTCCCAGGATAAAATGATCTACAACATGGAGAAGAAGCACACAAGGTTTGTGATCTACCAACTACTCTATGTCTCTTTCTCTCTCTTTGACTCAAATGAATGCACACCAGATTTTCTCTCCAGAAGAGTTTCTCTAAAAGTTGTTTTTCATAAATGAGGGACTATGCATTTATACGTTACTGAACAGACACACTGTTTTAGAATTAACTGTTGTATATAGACTTACTAACTCAAAAAATAAACTAATAAAATATTATTATTATTATTTGGACAAGAGGGCCCAATCCACACATGCCTAAAGCCCAACCCAATGTCCAACCCATGAGCATATAAACCCTTTTTTTTTTTTTTTATCATTTTTCTCACCACTTCAATATTATGTTCAAGTGGACACATTAGGAGTCAATTTCTTATTCACTCCATACTATTTTTCCAACACCAACTTCATTCACGGACTATATAAAACTCATTGGAGCAAATTACTTGCTCTCCTAGATTGTTCTTTTCATCATCTAAACCAAAAGTAGTGTCGTAGTGGTTATCATTCATCATTCTCTCAGAACCACCCCAAAAACAAAAGATATTATTAGTGTGCTTAGTTTCGAATCTTTCAATTTTAAAAGTAAAAGTGATATCCAGCTAAGTTCTTTGTCGCACCAAGGGGTTATGCATATCAGAGAGATGGGTCGAGATGGAAGAGGACGGCGATGAGAGTGGTGGACAATGGCGTTCTTAGGGATTTCCTTCTCTAGTTTCAGATTTGTGCAATGTCATTTGAAATTGGGAATACTCATTTCTAAAATGGTCACTCGATTAGGTTGGGTTCTTCAGTTCTTCTACTGGGTTAATAATTTTTTTAATGTCAGATTTTGAATCTTGATTTTTTAATATAAAATTTGATGCCACGTAACTTAAAATTTGACACGTCATAGTTCTGTTAGTCATGTAGGCAATAAGACTGACAGATGTTAACAGATGGACTAATCGTGTTTATTTTTTAAAACTTGAGAGACAAATAAAGCTCAATTCAAACTTGAGGGACTAATTGTGCTTTGTAGGTAAACTTTAGGGACCAATAGTATAGTTTCATATGTTTTTTTAACATACTATATTGACGTTTTATCAGGCATGTATGCAAATTTTTTAACCGAAGAAAAATGATAGGAAGAATTTTTAAATATTTCAGGATGAAATTGTATCTTTTTAAATATTAGGAATAACAAAAAAAATTGAACACCAGGTTTTAGGCACGAAAGTATATTTCAAGGGAAATAAAAGTTTATGCTATAAAAAAAAAGTTTATATAGATTTTATAAGATAGCATTGTAATATGCTTATTCATCTATGAGGATCCAACCATTTTTTTCTGGGTCTTTTATTTTTTAATAGATTTTTCATAAGTGTTGATTGATCATATGTTTCATTATAGTTCGATGATTCAAAGTGATATTTCCTATTTGATGTTTTTGAATTCCTTAATTCTAACTTGCAATGGGAAAAGGATGATGTTCTTTCCTTGTAAATTTGGAAAACATTGCTGTCATTTGGACTAATGCTTATGAACAACATTTAACTTTGTGATATGTGTAGATGGGAGTATTGAAGTGCCATTATTGACCACTTTTATATATGGTATTTCCTTTGCTTTTGTTTTATCTCTTGGTTTTTTATTTTTTGATAGAGACGATAGTATTTCAAATGAATGGCATCTGCTCCGTGATAAATCAAGATATCAATTGTCTTTTTGGTGTAAGTGGTGACTGAATTTCAGATATCTTATTTGATGACAAAATATTTTTTAGTAATAAGGATCTTACCGTTAGTGAGAATGAATGAATGAAAAAGCTAATTTATCATGGAAAATTGGAATGATGCCATTTTGCACTAATGACCCGTCACTAAATTGACATGGTCAAGTTTGTAAAATTATTCAATGTACTTGGTAGATTACGTCTTGCTCTCGTATAAAGATAAACCCTACACGCGAATCATGTAAATAAAAATCACATAGAATGGTATAGTTCACCGAATGTATTGAATAATTTCAGGTCAATTCTCCATCTCATCTCACTCAAAATACTGGTTTATTGCGTCATCTTTTGTCAATTTACTTCTTTCGGCCTTTTAAACAAATATATTTTCCTTACCCACTGCTTTATAAAGGACCGGACAATAATTACTAGAGGTATTCATATTTGCCGGTTATAGTGTCCATTGATTCTAGGACTAATCAATCATGTTTTACTTGTAGCACGCCATTAAATGTGGTACAAAACATTATGTTATAGCAGACTATCAGAATATTCCGTACCATTTAAACAATAATGAAGGTCAAAGAATATATTTGTTCTTGTGTAGCCAGTGTGAATCGTTAGAATATTAGTTGAATGATTAAATTTATAATTTTTCAGTAACTTAAAGTTTTGAGAAATTAAGTACTGATCATGGGATCAGAACAAGTGACCTTAAATTGGAATCTAGTTGGTTTTTTTATCATAAGAGGTTGATTTAGTGATTCCTAAGGTTTCATGATATTTACGAGATTCTCAGTTCAAAACATTTTGCTAGAATCTTAAGATCATTCTCAAAAAATTTCTTCTCGTAATAACTTAATCTACGTGAGATGGACACACGACCAAGAGAATAGTCAAATATTCTAAGAGATTACATCTAAAAAAAAAAAAAAAAAAAAAAACTCTTCTATTATGCACGAGATGTATCAAATCTAAGTCACCAGGTGGCTGTCATGCAGAGCACCCCGAGATGTGCTGGGCACACATTGGTAGACTACGCAGCTCCTGGCTTACAAATGATATGAGACCAAGCATGTAACATATGATCTAGAAGATCTTGTTCTTATTCCATAAACTGTTGCCTCATTATCAATGTTTTAAATGAACTTAACTATAAATGTGAGAGGAGAAAATACCACGTTAATATACTTTGGAAGCACCTAATAATTTCTCCATTCTCAGCAGAGATGAAAATAGAACTTTGAGTTAGGGGGGGCGGTTTTACCATTTGCTGTGTGCGGCAGTTTCAACCTCTAACTCAACTACTACTTAGCTGCTAAGATTTCTTTTTTTGTATGGGTAAGAACAAAATTATTTTTGTTTAGAATTTTTTAAAGGGTAGGGTTGTTTAATTTGGATAAAATTGGTTTATTGAGTTTAATATTTTTTAGTTTTACTATTGGTAATTTTTGTTATTGAGCTATTTTTTTGGGTTTGTATATATATATATATATATATTATATTTTAGATTTATAAATTTTTTTATGATTACTAAAATGAGGAAAATGCTAGCTACAAACTTTTTTATAAATTACTGATATGATAAGTGATTATTAATAAGTAAAAAAATGATGTGAGTAGTGGGCTCATATGCAAACCAATAAGAATTTGCTACCAAAATAATTTGTAAAAATGTTTGTGAGTATAATATTACTCTTACAAGAATCAATGATATTGTTTAAGGAAAACAAAATGTAATTTTACAAAACAAAATGTAATTTTATAGAATAAAATTGCTAAAATTAGTACACATACATATAATAATATTTTTTAAAAAAAAATTGGGAGGCCATTGCCCCGCTAGTCCAAATTCCAATGATGGCTCCGTCCATGATTCTCAACACTTTGAAATGCCTGATAATGACAAGAAATGCCTACAATTTCATTTTCCTTTCTTGGCCAGAGAATGCGAAGAATTATATCGGCATCATACAACCTGTATTTTTACTAGGTGTTTACCAACGCACTTTTGCTTCAAATTATCTACAGGAAGTTTATTTATGTAGTCCCATGATTTCTTTGTTACAATATCACTACTGTGATCGCATCTTGAAAATCGCATCAAAGAAAAAGCAAGGATTGAGAGAAATTTTTATTGTTGAAGGAAACATTATGATCCAATAAAATGTTTTAAACCTTGAATTTAAAGAGGAGATGATAATATGAGAATGAGATAGAGGTGAGACAAGTTGGCAGTAAAATTTTGGGAGTTGAAAAGATAGAGAGTGGAATAATGAATATGCACATTATGAAGCAGTTTAAAAATGATGTTTTATGTTAAAAGTCTTGTAGTTTAGTGTGTCATTGTTTGATTCTTTTAATGAGAAGAATTTGTGTTTTGAATCCTCTCACCCATCTTGTAGAGATTTTTTTTTTGTTCAAGTCTCAAAATAAGTTGAGTGACAAAAGGTATTGAGGCTCCGTATTCCAGAATCCCTTAAAAGAAAAAATTATATGGCAGAAGCATAAGCTACCTACAGGCTACAATATGAGTTTTAATATATGTTAGGTTTAAGTTACATTTGGTATAATTTTTGTCCATATTATGCCACTTAATATTTTTTATTGGATAAAATTTTTGACCAATCCATTGTTAAATTATATTGTCTTGTTATATTCTTCATACTTATAAAATTTCAAAATGATTAGATATTAATAATTATTGTGCATCTTCACAATGTTTAAATATCAATTTTTTACTTTTCTTTTGTTCATAGTCGGTACCAAGCCCAGAAAAAGGAGAGGGTTACAGTAGGTTGATAGCAGGTTAAAATTTGATCACTTTATTATGAATGGATTAATAATTTTTGTACTTGCGAATATTTTAAAAGTATCAATTTCGCCATATATTCCGTCCATCTGTCATTAACTCTATTTTAGGCCAATTCAATTTTCTAACATACTACACCAGTGTTTTATCTAGCATGTATACAATTCTTTTAACTGTAGATAAATGAAAGGACGAACTTTTAATTTTTCTGGGATGAAATGTAACTTTTTAAATATGGGGATACAAAATAAATTGAACTTGAATCAAGTTGTAGGCATGAAAAGTATATTTAAAGGAAAATAAAAGTTTTTATCAATTTTATAATATAGTGTTATAAAATGCTTATTCATCTACGCATATCAAACTATTTCTTTTTGGGTCTTTTTCAAATTTGATAAATGTTGATTGATCCTATATTTCATTATAGGTCTATGATGATTTGAGACCTATTTGACTTCTTTGAATTCCTTATTCTAATTAGTTGCAATCAGGAAAATATGTTTTTTTTTTTTCTTTTTTGGCTAGAAAAATTGTTGTTTCTTTGTAAATTTGGAATACATTGCTGTCATTTGGACTAATGCTAATGAATAGCATTGTATTTAGTGAAATGTGTAGATGGAATGTCGAAGAGCTTTTATTGACCACTCTAAATATTTGGTTTTTCCTTTGCTTTATTATGGCTTGGTTTTATTGCAGTAAGTATCCACAATACTTGTGTACTACCATCCAAGGATGTTACTGTTAGTGAAAACGATTGAATGAAGCAGCTAGTCCATCTTGGAATACTGCCCTTTTGCATGCGGAGTTCTGTTTTGAAATGAATATTGATGACTAGTCGTTGTATCGATGTGGTCAACTACATGAAATCATTCAATGTATCACATGCAATGGACCGTGTACTTCACTTTGTTCATTCTACAACTCATCAAAGTTTATTACCATCTTTTATGTTTAGTTGTATGTTTGCATGTGATACACAAGTAACACAACACGAAGTTGATAGGCTTTCAAAATAATTAGTGGCATTTAAAAAACAAAATAGGAAGGTAAAAGAATAACTTCGCTACTTTATAACGGTATAAGATGTAAAGAATATCAGTCAAATCATTAAATTTAATAATTTAAGTTTTTAGGACAATCAGTAATTGATCGTAGTATTAGAGTAAGTAATCTAAATTTAAATCCAATCAATAATTTATCATAGTTGTTAATTAATTACAATCATACATCAACTTAAAATGCCTATTATGCACCTATAAAGTCAACTATACTCTCTCTCTTGGCTTATGAATGATATGGGACCAAGCATCTAACATATCATTTAAAAGATCTTGTTTTTATTCCATATAATACTGGTTCATTATTATCAATGTTTAATCATTTTGTTCTATTGTTAATTTGATGATTCATATTAGTAGCTAAATTCCAATCATTTGGGCTACATTGCTTTGGTGAATTAGCCATTGAAATTTGCCTCTACTTGAAAGCCTATATCAGCCTCTATCGATGCCCTGTGTCATATCCGACTTCTATGTAAAAAGTGAATTGTAAATGTGTGCTGATGATGAAGATCAATGTCACAGATGGTTGGTTCAGTGTAAGTATTGTGGTCCTTATATCTAAACCTTCATGCAAGGCAGTTCTTCCCAATCCTTTTACTTCGAAATTTTCATTTATCTGATTTTTCCTCATTCCAAATACTTTGTGATGAAATATTCTGACGGTGACTATGGCTACTAACTACAATGGTTACTTGTTTTTAGAGATGTTACTTTAAGTCATTTTCTTCAAGAGGGAAATGATAGTCTCCATGGTTTACATCGTAGATATTCACATGAAACTATAAACAACACAAGCTTTTTATACTCGGAATAAAAAGGCTGCAACATGAAAGCTGCTTAAGAATTTAAATTCTGATGTGAGTACTGGTATGATTATTGATTATAGCCACAAGTTTTTCTATAGTGAAATGATTTAATGTTAGCCAAAATTTATGATCAATGTAGTTAGTGACAACTTGTGTTATCTTATTTTCTGTGTAAAAATGTAATGAAATTATTCAGTGCACTCGGTGTACTACACACTCCTCTCACATAAAGGTAGACCCTATATGTAGGTTTCGTATATGAGATCTACTTTTATATAAGAGGAGAGTGTAATCCATTAGGTGTACTAAATAATTCTAAAATGTGTGGACGGTGAACACGCCTATAGAAAGGATCTTTAATTTTATTCACTTCTGACATATGAAACATAATTAAAGTGTCAAACTCTAGAAATTTTGACAATATAAGCCATCTGATATATTTAACCAGGCAGGCGTTGGAATTTCCTGGGGTCAATTGTGAAACAGCTAGTAGAAGAGTCCTATATTTAAAATAAGGAAACGTTTTATTGTTATTTATAATTGGTTCAAGAATTTGCTCTTTGTTGTGAAGTTCATTGTATTACATGTTTGACCACAAGGGGCTTACTTCAACATGATGGAAAACTTAATCAAATCAAAGGACTCAGATCAGAAGGTCCTCTAGGAAGGTGGGACCCAGAGGAACGCGTCTTAATTACATGTTGAGCTCATATCTGGAAAGCAATTTGTCCCTTGGATTTTGTATGACTCGTACATGACTTGAAAATGTTGAAAGAAAGAAAAAAACTTTCCACAAATCCAATTTTACTAAAGAGGATAACAGGTAAGATGGTGAAGCAACTAGAAAATTTCCTAGCAAAATTTCCTAGGTGGGAAAAAAAAATATTAAAGTTTTGGTATTTGATTGTGAGAAACTTTGAAATGCAGAAAAACAATAACACGTTTACAGTTGGAGTGCTTGAAATAATTCATGGTTGGTGAAACAAATGATGGTCCTCAACACAGCCTGTGTTTTCTCCCTTACAAAGGAAAACACCAACCAAAGTTGAAATCCTAAAAACTTTCATAGCTTCTTCCTAAGGTAAAAAAGGAAAAGACCCAAATGAAAATGTGTGATAAAATAGTGACATATTACTCAATAAACACCTATCTTAGTGATCATTATAGTAGTGCTCCCAAAACAACCACTGTGTCCTTTAAATCTGTCCCAACATTCTTTAATGGTAGGGTCTTATATTCTTATCGTTTGGTGGGAAATTCGCGGAGAATCGAAGCTTTTTATGTTCAATCAAGAACATGGATTTCAGGATTTGATTGTGACAATTGACCTGCAAATTCCCTACTCTAAGTAGCTTAATAAGAAGATTCATGTCTTACTCATAGCTATGGAAGATGTTAACTGATCTACATTTTCACTTGGTATATAGTTTTGAGAAAGAAAGTGTGAAACTTTGCAGTAGTGACTTTACTATTGTTTAGTTTCCCTTCCATCATTTGAGAAGGAAAAATAATAGTAGAAGCATAGTGAGAAGGAGTTTGTAAAAGCCAAAAATCTGTGATGCTACATTGGATTTTAAAGTTTGCATTTCATCTGTGGACTCCTGAACTTTTGCTAGTTGCCACCATAATTGTTGGATTCGGGTAATTTTGCTACCAAACGGCATTCCTTAACTGGAACTTTCAATAAAAAAACAAAAAACTCAGAATTTGGTATCAAAATGACCCAAGTCCAACAATTATTGTGGCAACTGGCAAAAATTCAGAAGTCCACGGATGAAATGCAAACTAGAAAATCTAATGCAACATCATAGAGTTTTGGCTTGTGTAAATTCCTTCTCACTACTTCTACTATTTTTTTTTCCTCAAACAATGAGTGGCTATGCAATTAGTAAAAAGTCACCACTACAAAGCTCAAACTTTTTTCTATTCGAGAAGTTACTAGATCAAGTGAAGGATCCAATTAACGGGTATTCTAAGATATTTGTTAAGGTTAGATTTTATAATGCAATCTATTGGTTTTTTTTGTTTTTATTTTATTTTATTTTACTTTTATAGAAATACTTTCAATTTAAAGAGTATTTGTTTAATAGTTTTTCCTACATCCTAATGCAGGAGGGACATTAAAAAAAGCTTTTTTTTAATTGTTCATTTAACATTTAAACAAGATTTACTAGGGTAAAATGAATTGAGTTATGCTTCAATGAATACCATATATATGTTTTACCTGCTGAAACAATGATTTATACCTTTGTACAAAAAGGAAAAATCTTCAAAATGGCAATTCTAAAAGTTGTGTTAAACAAAACAAGCTGAAGAAAGGGTGAGCATATTAGAATAATGTTGAATTTGCATGTTTTAAAAATTATGTAAAACAATTGGTAACAGCAAAGCCTGGTCTGGCTTGTACTTGCAAGGTTATGTTTTTCCGACCAACCACCAATTTTTTCAGAAAAAATCTTAAGGAAGTATCAATTCAGAAAAGGCCACCCAAGCATGAATTAAACAGCAAAAAAATAATATACAACAAAATAACAATCCCTAGACACGTAGCAATATGATTGGACCTTTCTAAACTTTTCGGAGACAAAACTGTCACATGAGCATCCATTACTATCTTTAAAAATTTTTCTTATTGTTGTTACTGTAATATAAATTATTTTATTTTTTGTTTTTGGTAAACTGCAACAGATTTATATTGATTAAATAATTTTATTATTTTATTTAACTGTTCTGTACATTGCACCACATTCAAAGCATCTTTCTAGTAATTAAATTACGTTAATCTGCAGAACAATAATAGAACCCTGAATATAATACTGGTTAAGGCTGCAGTGCAGAAATCTTTTGCTGAACCCCAGAAACTGGTTTTCAACTAACAGCCCCCTCATAAAAAGATTGGTATATTTATTATTTTTTTAAGGGTATCTTTACAAACCTGAACTCCACTACAATCCCTTTCCTCCATTCACAAAATATATATATATATATATATATGTTAAAAGTAGGTAAAGATTAAAAAGTTCTTTTGATTCATTGGGCCTAGTCAGAATCTCACCACTTGACAACCTGGGATTCCCTATTATGCTCTTTTGTATTATAAAAGAATTTAACTTTTTTTTTTTTGTTTAAAGGAGTGGTTATAACTTCTAACCTTTGCTTGATTGATTTTTTATTCTGCACTGTAAATAAGGGAACAGAAGCTTCTGTATTTGGTTAATAATGAAAATTACAGGAGCCCAAAATATGGCAGAAATTATGGTTGACCCCAGCTCAAGATAACCAAATGTCCTAATCATTCAAATATAGACTTTTTTTTGAGTGCAGAACCCCACTTATACAGCTGGTTACAACACAAATGAGAATCATATCTACTAGATTACATGATTTAACAATTAACAGTGTTGCAATTGACATGACACAAATATAAATGATAAAGATGGTTGCCAAATTTTCTTGTACAATTGATATATAGGACAAAATGTCTAACAGGAAGGATAGTGAAAGCTTGTAGAATAGAAAACTCTTCTATTAATTAGCACTGTAATTGTTATATTACATGCGGTGCAGATAGACTTTTTGCACCAAAAGACAGTGGATAGTGGATACAAAAATAACTCCCCCCCAAAAAAAATTAGACAACAAAATCACATTGAAAAGGAAAAAAAAAAATTAAAATGAAAAAGAAAAAATTGTCCACTTCATTAGACCTAAAGATGAATGGCTTAGTGGTTCATGTAATGGGCCAAATTAATCTCTTGTATATACAGCAGCCTCTCTTTGCTTCAGGGCCCTGAATTGATGAGGGGTGCAAATCAATCACTGCTCAACCTTCATGTGTGGTACTTGATTTGAGCCTGCATGATAAGAATTCTTATCATGGATCAAATTTTTGTGGGTGTGAATCACTTTCAAAGGAAAACTTTTGATTCCCTCATTTCCTTACCATGGAAGCTTTGTGGCTGCAATGCTGTTTCCCGGCTAGGATTTTGACCCAAACCCATTTGTACAATGGTTTGCAGCTCATCTTCACCAAAATTTGGATACTAGAAATAATCGAACAAAAGGGGATTAGACGTCTGTGTGCATTATTTCGCTAGCTTATTTGTTAAAATGTGAAACAAAAAGTGACTTTAATAAATTAATTAATTTATTTGAATTTTGAATACCATTATTGTTGAGGAAAATGTCAAAATTTTGCTTACTTGAGCAACACTCTCACTAAATCCATTGAGTGGAAGTAATTGCATGCTTAGACTTTGGCATAGTGCAGTATCAATTGGGTCCACAGAGCATTGGGTCACTGTCCCGTTAGATATATTGCTATGTAGTGCTGGATTTTGCTGGGTCTGCTGACCATAAAAAGTTGATGCCGAGGAATCTAATGGGAATATTGGGTGTGGCAAATTGTTGTTCGATTGAAATATCTATAAAAAAAAAGATGCCAAGAAATTCCAATTGAGGAAAATTGGAATGTAGAAAATAGAAAAAGCCTTTGCCTTAAAAGAGGACAAACTTACATCTTTTGAAAATAGACTATCCATGCTGGCATCCATTCTAGTATTGACAGAAGCCAATTTCATGGAAAGGAACTGCAACAATATTTCCATACCCAATTAGCAAGGAAAATTGAATTTTTTTCAAACAAAATCACAAATTGTAAATTGACTAGACATTACTTTACCTCGACTTGACGTTGCAACGACTGCACATAATTTATAATTTCATCAAGCATAAGTGCCTTTCCGGTGACCTGAAATGCAAAATCATAGGCCATATTAGTTGACATATTCGTGTACTTAAAATCCTATCCATTCAAATTCTAAACTTTCTCACACCTTATTGCAACCAGGTACAAGATCCTGGAGAAGCTTCATCCTTTCGCTAATCTTCTCTCTTCGGACCTATTGAATGTTAAAATAATGGTTAAATTATTAAATTTACAGTTTCCTAATAACATAAATTTTTGGGAAAATTGATAATTTCTCGTCCAAAACATGAAAATGCAATGACAAATTGGAGAGAATTGAGACATAATTCTTACTCTTTCGGCGAGACTATGGCTGTCTGTAGCCTGACCCCTTCTTGCTCTAACATGAATGTAGTCCTTGGGAGGCTCGGGAGGTTTTGTGTTAGTCTTGTCTGCGCTACTTTTTTGGGTTTCATCCTCTGCTTTAACAGGGTCATTTCCATTTCCATTATCCACATTAGGCTTGCTTCTTTTTGCTTTCGAGTTATCATTGGCTTCACCCACCTGGAAGCAAAGTAATACTGAATTCAATATATGCTCAACGAAATCAAAATGGGAAAATTGGATAGAATTGACTTACAAGTCTATACCTTTGTAGCATTGGCAGATGGTGATGATGATGGAGGCTCCTTTTTCCCCCTGGAAGCTGCTTTTCTTTTCCTGGAATTCGAATCCCCATTTGGGTTTTGTTCAGAAATGGTGGATTCCTCCTGAGAATCCTGCAATGGAGAAGAATTCTTGTTTTCCTGGGCACCCGTTTGAGATCCCTGTGCTTTGAGAGAAGGACTACTACAAACTCTGGGCAGATTCTGATTCCCATTTCCCATCAAAAGATTTGGTTTCTTCTGGAATTCAGTGTTGTTTAGTCCCAATTGGCCATTTCTACCATTGAAACTCCTGCTTCCAAAGCGTGAAAACCTTGCAGCTCTCTCAGCAAATCCAGGGTCAGCAGAGAACTCTGCCACACTAGAATTCAAAGGCATAGACTTTCCCAAACTGGGTAAGTTCTCTTTTGCCAAATGATCAGTCATGGGCAAGCTTAGCTGCTTAGGAGGAGAATTCAGAGGAGTGCTATAGCATGAATTGTTGGCACTGTTATTTCCAATGTTTCCCAGCTTTCCTATCAACTCCCTGATCACAAAACTGTCATTAGAAACATTGTTAGTTGATGCTGCAGGTGAAGACACCATTGAACTCAAGGCTGAATCAAAGTGGACACTTTGATCTGCGTTGGAACTAAAGAAGCAATCTTGGGATTGCTCAGTCCCTTGAATTTGAATTTCCATGGCTGCTGAAAAAGAGTGCCAAGTGGGCATTATTGAAGCTGGAGGTGGTTCAAAATGCAGTGCTGGGTTCAGAAAAAATTCATTCTCCATGTTGACACTTAAATTGACAATTTCACTAACTAGTTAAAAGGACTAAGTTGATTAAAGTTTTTGGGTTCCTCCTTTTTTGTGTCTCCTTTTTCTTCTTCTTTGTTGGTCTTAATAAAAAGCAAAGATGGTTTGGCAAAGAGAGGTTGGAAATTTGTAATGATTGAATGTGGTTCAATATGACCCCATGTGAGCTAAATGGGGGGGCTGAGTTGGGTGAGAATGAGAGAGAAACAAGAAGAAGGGAATATGTTTGGTGAAGAAAAGCTAAGCAAAAGCTCTTTCTTTGTGAGTGAGAGAGAGAAAGAGGAGGGCAGGGGGGAAGGGACATGGTTGGGTAGTGATGAAGTTAAATAGGCAAAAAAGATGAAGATTTTTATTTTTTTTTTATTTTTTTATTTTGGATTAAAAAATATATGAGGATTTGTTGACCTTTTTATTTTTATTTTTATTTTTATTTTTTTATTACACTGGTAAATTCTAATTCTTATGTGTCTCTCTCAATCCGCAAATGGTGGAAAGGGAGTTGCCGGGCCTTGGACGTTAAAATACCCAATGTCCAATTTCCTGTCTTGAAAGTTGTCATAAATTCATGAAAGCCTGGAAACTGTAAGAGGGGTTTTGGGATTTATTTTATTTTATTTTATTTTTTTATTATTATAAATTTTTTTCCTTGTTGTTAATTATGAAAGAATGGTTGACTCAAATTGATGATTTTAACATATGTGTTAAAGGAGTTGTGGAAAATTTGAAAACTACTCGAGTGCAAGACTCATTGCTTATTAGCTTTTAGCAGTTAAGCGATAGAAAAATCTAAAACTATTTAAATTTTAGTTTTTTTATAAAAAAATTATAAACTGACTTGACCATAAGTATGATTAGTGTGGCTTTATTAATATTGTTAGTGTATAAGCCTATTGGGTTTTGACCCATTCAGTTTATTTGTCAGTTACTCATATTAACTGTACTTTACATATACTTGTACCATACTCATTTTTCTTCAGTGGTAGCTCTATAAAATACGCAAATATATAAAGTCCTACAATTTCATTTCATGCGTTTTCTTATTTTGAAAACATTGCATGATAGTTTTATTATTAATGTTGAAGTTACATTTTTTTCAAAATTTTAGTTCAATAAAATTTTTCTTGAACATTTTCTTTTTGTTTTTCAGGGCTTAATATATTGTTAAGGAGACCAAAGTCTAAGGAAAAAATTTAACTGCAAATTTAGACTATAACTCTCACTAATCAAATTAACATGGCTATATATTTTGATAATATAACCGTTGAATTATATATTCTTTATATTTTTAAAACACATGTGAAATTTCATGCCATTCAAATGTTAATTATCATTTGATCCATAAACCTATTTTTTATGTATAATTTTAGACTACAAAAACTTAAAATTTAAACATTTGGTAGATGACATAGCTATTGATCTTTGATCTTATTGAAATTTTGTAAGCACGAAAGATATAAGAAGAAAATGTAAGCTAATGATGTATTTGTGAAAATTCACATCCAATAAAAAAAAATGTTAAGTGGAGTTGTATCCTTAATTTACAACCAAGTTTGATGCCAAACTTTGCCCAAAAATCAATTATGTTGGGCTTAAAAAATTTTCAGATGGTCATAAATTTTTTAAAAGGTAAAGAACATCATAAATTTGTTAAAATTTATATATAATTTTTTTTCCAGGTCATGCTGGTCCTGTGACCACCCTGGCATCAATGTGGAGTCACACCTATATGTTTTCAAATATAAGAGGAATCCCTTGTACAATTTTCATTATCGAATACAATATAATAATTTCACAATTTTAATAAATATAATAAATAAATAAATATTTAAAAGACTTTCTAAATGATTGGTGGTAACACATATTTATGTCTTAAATTTTGTAATATTTTAAAACTACATAGTACTGACAAACAATGCATGGCATGACCTTATTATGCAGATGTTTTTATTTTTAAGTTTGACTTACTTCTAGTACTTTTTAAAAATAAATTTCTTTTTATTTTAACAATAGACTGTCATATCACTCAGAAACTAACTAAAATGTGGAGATTAAAACTCACTGTTACTTATTATTGTATATTTAAAACAAAACGACATGTTCAATTCAAAATATACTAAAGGTATATATGATTAATAGAAGAATGAACAAAATGTAAAAAGTCAAACCGAGCATGAAAGAATTACTATAAGATTGTATAGAAAAATAGAGAGATTAGTTTATACACGGGGGGTTTCGATGTGTACGCGTTGTGCATGACATCGAGGATGTGAATTAATTGGATGGATGGAGTGTATGACAAGAAACATGAAGTGAATGGAAGTCATGTCCACAATTAATTCCATGTATCTTAGTTAGGTCCATAATATGTGGCCATAGACTCACCTCATTCATGCCTTCACTTTTACTTATTTCCTTTTATTTTTTATTTGCTACTCTTTACGTGGTTTTCCTTTCAATTGGCCAACAAGATGTCGTGTGTCCCAAATTAAAATGAATGCTTTTTGTTAACAGAATCAATGCTTTTAATTGATGAATCCTCCATTTTTTTTTTCTTTTCTTTTCTTTAGGGGATTACGTGAAAGTATTTAGAGTTTATGAGTTTTTTTTTTTTTTTATAAGAATGGGTAAGTTTTAGATACTTTTAGAATACAGAAAATATTACTAACTTCTCTCATATTTATGGTGGAGAATATTCATAGTGGGGTTTATTTATTGAATTCTTAGTTATAAATTTGATCTCAAATTCTTAATTTTATAGATTAAAGTGTTAAATTTGTGATTTTTTTTTTAAAAAAAATTTGAAACCTCTTGTTATCTCAATTATTTATTTCCATTATTTTAGACTGTAACAAAACAAAAAAGAGTGAAAAATCAATGATTAAACTATACTAACCTTGTTCTTCTTAAATCAATTTGATAACTATTGAACATAAAAGATACAATGATAAAACTCCATTTAGAGTTTGCTTAAAGTGATAAAGTGATTGTCAGACAATCAAAATAAATTGATTAGGTGAAACACCAAGTTTTATCAATGATTCCCCTTCTCCCCCTCTTTTTTTGTGTTTGGTTATAGTTTGGAATAATGAAATAAATAATAAAGATGTATAAAGGCTTTAAATAATTTTTTTTTTTTTAAATTCATGGTTTGAATTTTTAAAAGAAATGATCTTATTATTTTAGCCTTTGAAAGGTTTTAATATTGTTACCGACTCAAATTTAATTCACGAAATTATCCCTATTTAATATTTATAAGATAGGACATTGAGATACAGTACCATATTCGGTGCTAAAAGTGGTTAGAGTGTACTGTGTATGACATTGTTGTTTTTTCTTATGGACCCCACATTTGCGAACTTCAAGAACTGTACCAATATTTTGAGATTATTTGAATGAATGAATTTTTTTTTTTTCTCCCCCAAATCCCACCTCTTCCATTTTCTTATTGATTGGGTAATTTTAAAGAAAACCAATTTTAAATTTGACAATGATTGGAGTCAACACAAGCCTCCTTGGGTTCCTTTTGGTTAATAAAAGTCAAGATTTAAACTGGGTTAATATTGGCTGGTTAATTTTAGACTAGTTTTTTCATTTTTTTTTTTTTTTAAAGAGAGAAATATATATTTTATAAGAGTAATAATATATTTTAAAAAAAAATTAGTTTAACGTGTTTAGGCCGAGTCAATCATTGCATTAAATTCACAACTCGGCGGTTAACCCGGGGCCTTGGTCGGGTTCACATAACAAACCGACTTACCTTAAATTTATTATTTTGCTCTCTTTCTCAGAAATAACTACGACTTCCCTTATAATATTATTTATAGCTGTTTCCCATCATCAAGGCATGGAAGAACAGGTTTTCTCAAAGTTTTATTACCCATCAGGTTTGGCTATTCAATTTGGTAACTTCATGATGACTATGCAGTATCACTCACATTCTTGTTTGTTTCGTGCCCAAACCCAAACCCAATGTGTCATTGATGACACCATTGCCGGTGCATAGCTTTGTATGATCCATTAATGGGTAGGCAGTATTTTCTACATTCTACATATCATTGTCTATTGTCAAAGATCTATACATCTAACATTAAAGTGCAACATTATCTGAAGGAATAGTTGGTTAGGATGTAGGTACACTGCATATCTATATCTAGACCCACATCTAGGTTTATAACTTAAAAAAAAAAAATTATATATATATATATATATATATATATATATAAAGAAAGAGAAAGAAGTTATAATAATAATTTGATCCTTCAATTATTTGGTTAAGCTTAATTGGTCCTTCAACAATTAATTGTGTCAATGTAGAGCATTTGCAGCTCGCTTAACAAACTAATTTTTCAACAAAATTATAGTTAAAATCATCTCAAACTCTCATGCATCAGCCTAAAAAAATTATCCTAATAACTAACAAATGAATAATGTCCTCAATACCAAACCAATTTATACCCATTTTATTTTCGGTTCTCTCTCTTCTTGACAAACTCTCTCTCTAACTTGTAGCTCTCTCTTTCTCGTTTGGCTCACATCAAGATCGAAGCATATTGATTGATGTGCTCTCTCTCTCTCTCTCTCTCTCTCTTGACATTACCCAGCTAACTTGGCGACTTGGGTCATTTTTTGTGAAAGATTGGTTTCACGTTGAGAGAGAGAGAGAGAGAGAGAGAGAGGTTATAATAATAATTTGATCCTTCAATTATTGGGTTAGGCCTAATTGGTCATTTGACAACTAATTGTATCAATGTAGAGTAGTTGTAGCTCGCTCAACATGCTAATTTTTCAACAAAAATATAGTTAAAATCATCTCAAACTCTCATGCATCAACCTAAAAAAAAAAATCTTAATAACTAACAAATGAATAATGTCCTCAATACAACTATTGAGACACTATTCATTACCAAACCAATTTACACCCATTTTATTTTCTGTTTTCTCTCTCCTCTTAACAAACTCTCTCTCTCTCTCTCTCTCTCTCTCTCTCTCTCTCGTTTGACTCACACTCACATCAAGATCGGAGCATATTGATTGATGGGCTCTCTCTCTCTCTCTCTCTCTCTCTCTACATTACACAACTAACTTACCAACTTGGGTCGTTTTTTGTGAAAGATTGGTTCCGCGTTGAGATGACTCACACTCACATCAAGATCGGAGCATATTGATTGATGGGCTCTCTCTCTCTCTCTACATTACACAAATAACTTACTGACTTGGGTCGTTTTTTGTGAAGGATTGGTTCCGCGTTGAGAGAGAGAGAGAGAGAGAGAGAAGGGAAGAAAAAAAATAAGGGAGAGAGAAAAAAATAAAAAATAAAAAAATAATATTTTATAATAATTTGATCTTCAATTATTGGGTTAAGCTTAATTGGTCATTTGACAACTAATTGTATCAATGTAGAGTAGTTGCAGCTCGCTCAACATGCTAATTTTTCAACAAAAATATAGTTAAAATCATCTCAAACTCTCATGCATCAACCTAAAAAAAAATTCCTAATAACTACAAATGAATAATGTCCTCAATACAACTATTGAGACACTATTCATTACCAAACCAATTTACACCCATTTTATTTTCTGTTTTCTCTCTCCTCTTGACAATCTCTCTCTCTCTCTCTCTCTCTCTCGTTTGACTCACACTCACATCAAGATCGGAGCATATTGATTGATGGGCTCTCTCTCTCTCTCTCTCTCTCTCTCTCTCTCTACATTACACAACTAACTTACCAACTTGGGTCGTTTTTTGTGAAAGATTGGTTCCGCGTTGAGATGACTCACACTCACATCAAGATCGGAGCATATTGATTGATGGGCTCTCTCTCTCTCTCTACATTACACAAATAACTTACTGACTTGGGTCGTTTTTTGTGAAGGATTGGTTCCGCGTTGAGAGAGAGAGAGAGAGAGAGAGAGAGAAGGGAAGAAAAAAAATAAGGGAGAGAGAAAAAAATAAAAAATAAAAAAATAATATTTTATAATAATTTGATCTTCAATTATTGGGTTAAGCTTAATTGGTCATTTGACAACTAATTGTATCAATGTAGAGTAGTTGCAGCTCGCTCAACATGCTAATTTTTCAACAAAAATATAGTTAAAATCATCTCAAACTCTCATGCATCAACCTAAAAAAAAATTCCTAATAACTACAAATGAATAATGTCCTCAATACAACTATTGAGACACTATTCATTACCAAACCAATTTACACCCATTTTATTTTCTGTTTTCTCTCTCCTCTTGACAATCTCTCTCTCTCTCTCTCTCTCTCGTTTGACTCACACTCACATCAAGATCGGAGCATATTGATTGATGGGCTCTCTCTCTCTCTCTCTCTCTCTCTCTACATTACACAACTGACTTATTGACTTGGGTCGTTTTTTGTGAAGGATTGGTTCCTCATTGAGATGACTCACACTCACATCAAGATCGGAGTATATTGATTGATGGGCTCTCTCTCTCTCTCTCTACATTACACAACTAACTTACTGACTTGGGTCGTTTTTTGTGAAGGATTGGTTCTGCATTGAGAGAGAGAGAGAGAGAGAGAGAGAGAAGGGAAGAAAAAAAAAATAAGGGAGAGAGAAAAAAAATAAAAAATTAATAAAATAATATTTTAAAGATAAAATATTGGGTCTGATGTAGGGGTATATACAAATGAGTTGGTTAAAATAACTTTAAAACTAAATTTGACTGAATTAATTTGCACTAAGCCTAGTGCAAATGGCCTTAATGGTTAAACTTTAAAAATCAAGTCAACTTCATCATGATATCTCATCATCATTTAAATTTTAACAAAATAAATGTGTGGGGCTTCAAATATTTAATAACCCTGGCCCATTCCACATCGGGCCCAAGGTCCGCGCCGAGGAGAGGTAGAGCCCGAGGATAAACGGACGAGGCCCAAAGTGGCTAAGGGACCTCACCGAGGATGCCCATGTCCTCGACAAGCCGATAGTGATTGATGGAAGCTGTCACTCGTTCATTAAATGCATGTCACCAACACTCTGGCCGTATTAATGGTGAAGTGACCAGTGAACAGTGTAGCCTTGGTTACTCCAACTAATAGAAAACTTGCAGAGGTGACTAATGGGACAAGCCCTCAAATATAAGTTCAGATGACCGACAAGTGGACGGCAGAGATTAACTAATTGAGATTATATAATAAATAGAACCTCCAACGTAGAAAAGGCTCTCTCTCTCTCTAGAAAAGGAAAGAGAGAAGGGGTTTTCAGGGAGTCCGAGAACAACCCTTGTCTTTGTCAGTTCTAAAGAAAAGTGATCCTCGGACTGAGCCGAGGACGAGTTTTCTTCATAAACACTTACCAAAATCACTGATATTATCCTCTTAAATACTTAGTCAAATTCCTTTAGTATTAGTCCTATGAATCTCACACCGACCATAGTTCACTTTGCTGGTGCTTAGCCCTTCTACCCCTGCTCTACAAATGTTATTGTTTGGGTCCAAAAACAATTTGAGTCCCTACAAAATGGATATGGCAAAAGAAGCATAGGTTAAAAGGTTGTGGTGAAAGGTGTAAAATTTTTAAAATCAAGTCAATTTAAAGTTTCAACTATAAATTTTGTTAAAAATACCTAATTATATATATTTATAATCATTTCTAATTCTATTTAGTAAACTTATGACTGTATGAGGATCTAACCTCATAAATTCTCCCTTAATAAAAAGAGATATACCTCCTATCAAAAGAAAAAGTAAAAGAAAAAAGAAAAAAAGAGAGATATACTTCTAAACAACAAAGAGAATAATTACCCTCTCAAATAATATATTTGTAATCATTCCTAATTCTATTTAGTAAACGTATGACTGTATGAGGGTCTAACCTCATAAATTCTCCCTAAATAAAAAGTGATATACCTCCTATCAAAAGAGAAAAGAAAAAGAAAAAAACAAAAGAGAGATATACCTCTAAACAACAAAGCGAATAATTATCCTCTCAAATTATATATTTATAATCATTCTTAATTCTATTTAGTAAACGTATGACTGTATGAGGGTCTAACCTCATAAATTCTCCCTAAACAAAAAAGAGATATACCTCCTATCAAAAGAAAAGAAAAAAGAAAAAGAAGAAGAAGAGAAATATACCTCTAAACAACAAAGAGAATAATTATCCTCTCAAATTATTAATTTTGCACATCAATGATCTAACAATAACCAAATTAAATTTATGGGAATGGCTATTATTATTATATTGTGAAAAGGTATAGGCAATAATTAATAAAGTATGAGATATTGATTAGTTCTATCCAGTCAAGCCTAATACCTTATTACATGCCAATTGTTGTCTAGGGATTATTGGGTATTCATGACAAGAAAGAATCTATAATAATATACTTATTAATGAATATCGGAAGCTACTAATTATTAAATTCATTTTGAAAGCTAACGATTACAACCCTTTCTTTTTTAATCACAATTAATTTCCAATTTACACTCAAATGACTATCATTTTCTAAATATATTTTATCCTTATGGATTCTTTGAACAAAGTTTCACATTTTTTATAATAAAATTTGGCTTTTTTTTTTTTTTTTCAACCGATGAATTTATAATCAATAGTTAAGGTTGCATAACTACATTAGTAAAACATGTGATCAGCTTATTGCTTTATTTTTCTTCTCAAAAAAAAAAAAAAAAAGCTTATTGCTTTATTTTTTTGAACTAAAGGATAATGAATTACTAACATGTTTGTGCGAGATAGTTGTTATATAATCATGGAGGCCTAGCTAATTAAAGTATTCTCAAAGGCCATAATTACCAAAGCCTAGGTAAATACATCAAAATTCAATAGATTTTTAGATCCTATATCGACCAAGGGATACATGCATGAATTTATTACGTAACTGTATTACTATTGTCTTAGATCTAATGAGTAATGATAGTTGGAAGATGGGATTATCATCTGCTTGTAGAAGTTCTTCAATTATTCATTCAGTAAAAAAATGGTAGTTAGTTATGATTGGGACAATGAAATATGCTAAAACATAATTATTAAATTATTTTTTTAGAAAAAAAAAATGAGGCATGTTTTAATAAGGTCATGATGTACTTGACGTTGGTTGATTATTATCGGGTTTTCATCAAGTGGATAAATAGAGAAAAATCACACACATAATGAAAAAAAAGGTTGAACTAAACTAAAATTTCAAGGGAAACAAAAACAAAATCACAAATTCACAATTCCCTTACTTTTTTTTTTTTTTTTTCATTTTTATTAGGTGAAAAAATATTAAAGTAAATTACATTTAAATTATATATTTAAGGGATGGTTTCAAATTAAATCCTGTACTTTCAAATTCAAGCCTAAAATTTAAGATGGTTACAAATTCAGTCTTATAGTTTTTTTGATTTTTAAGTGAACTCTAGACTTTTAAAATCATATCAATTTAAACTTTATACTTTTTGGGTTTAAAGTGATACAATAGAGGGTTTAAATTGATACAATTTGAAAACTACTCCCACTTGAAACTAACGAATATAGGGCTTTGTAGGGACCGAGTTTGAGCACTATTCCTTGCGGATGAGTGGACTCAAGCCCAGCTGGTCCAATATAATGAATTTGTAGAGTGCGGATCAAAGAACTAAGCCCTAGTGAGGATTGCAACAACTAAACATGGTAATACATGGATCGGGTGGCAATAACACAAACTAAAATATGAAACTAGGCTCCTCGGCAATTTCCTTGGATCGTATAGTTCTTATTCCTTCTTGAGTACTAGGTTACAAAGATGATACAAGTGTCATGGTCTTTTTTCCTTCTCAAACTGCCATCCCCATTTCTGAAGGATTTATTACATTTTATATCCCCTTCTGGTTAATCCTGGCCCTCCATTTGTTGATTATGCAAGTCACCACTTGAGTGCCTGTCCCATCAGCCACCTTCCCATCCTTCCTGTGGGTGGTAACAGCTAAGGCAGCACTGTTCAGGGGTTACTTTTCCATTAATGTGGCCAGAACGTTAGTTGTGGGCATTTAATGTGGAGGTGACAGTTCCTCCTAGAATTGCTCCTCCACTACGCTTCCATAGCCAACCCGTTGTACTTGCCTTTCTCTTGGAATGCTCTAGAGGGTTACCTCTGAAGGTACTTTGCTCTTCCTTTCAATGGTCCAAGCTGGCCGAGGACATGATTGTCCTCGACGGTACTCCTGGGTGATTGAAGTTTTCTTGACTTGTCCTTGGACACTCCTTCCTCCTCGGTGTGGACCTTGGGCTTAGTATAGAGTGGGCCGGGGTTGCCAAATTCTTTGACCCCAGAGGCTTAATTTGTAACAGTCTTAAATATTAGAATTAAATTCGATAAATTTGAAACTATATGATTTAATTTGAAATCATGCGATGCATACTTCATCGAGTGGTGAATTCAATAAACTTGAAGGACATGTCATGTGCTATAAATCCAGAAGTCACAAGTTCTTATATTAAATATGTATATATATATATATATATATATATGCAATCATTCCTAAAGTATATATAGAATTTAAAATGTAATTTGCAAAAAATAATAATAAAAAAATAGAATGAACAGAGAAAGAATTAATGAATTACCTTCTAATTACGCCTTCATAACTTTGCCAAAGTTTTAGTTGAGTTTGAATCTGCTAAATTGAAGACAATATTTTTCAGAGTTAATCAAGAATTAATATCTAGCATTAATTAACTCATTTAAATAATGTCAGAACTAAACAAGTTGTGCTTTCCGTGGTTGGTTCATTTATTTTTACTTATAGTTCAAGTTGAACTTTTTTATTATTATTTATTTTAAAGAGGAAGTTCTAATATGAGTTCTAGTTGGACTCAAACTAAAGAGCAAAAACCGTGCTTAGTTTTCTTTTCATTTTTTTTTTTTTTTTGAGAGAAAAACACTGGAATTTTCATTAAAGGAGAGAATTAGCAATAATAGGCCAAAAGAATGTTATAAAAGTGTGGAAGAACATTTTCTATCTATCATGCAGGGAGCCAGAACTTGGAGTTAGGGAGAGCGAAAGTATAAACAAATTTTTTTTTTTTTTGAAACTCCAAATAAGCATTCATTTAAAAAAAAAAAATGTTATGTTCATAATATTTTCACAACAAATCGTAAGTGGTAAGTTATTATTGGTTGTTATGAATGGGCAAAGAAGTAGTTTAAGTTGTGGATTAAAATTAGAACCAATAACAACTTACCGCATGTGATTTGTTGTGATAATATTGTGGATGTAACCCTTCTCGATTTAAAAAGTAGTGTTTTTTTTCTTATACTTTTTTTTAGGTGTCTTGTGTGTTGTCATACGTGTGTAGGTGTTCACGTAGACTAGTTAGAATTGGCTTAGGAATTATTTTATTTTATCTTATTTTTTGTTTGTGTCTTGTGTGGGTTTGTTTTGGGGTGTTGTTTGGGCTATAAAAAATTTTGTTGATCTAAAATTTGAAATAAATGTAACATATATGCACACACACTAAAACAAATTTTGAAAAAAATTTGGGGGGTTGGGGGGGGGGGGGGGGGGGCACTGCCCCCCAAGTCAAATTATAGTTCTATCACTGCTAACAAGTCTCGCATGTCTAATTAGGTTGTGAGCTACAAAATTCCCTTGTGTTCGAGTATGTCAAAAATTAACAATGCTAAAGGCCTGTAAGGGACTTTTCAGAGGCAAGTAGGTGAACATAGGTTACAAAGGATTCGCCTTCACTTCTTAAAGTTTTGACAACCACTTTAGAATCTTCCTCAATAATGATGGATGAAAGATCAATCTCATGGGCAAAAGTGATAGCTCTCATGTAGAGCAACCATAGCTTCTACATCGTTTACCGAAGAGGGGAGAGTTATTTTTTCTGACAAAGAAGCAAGAACCAAACCTTGATTGTTACAGACAACCACCACTATATCTACCTCATTACCTGAGTCTATGCTTGTTTTGAACTAGGGATAGAGTTAGGACTTGGATTTAGAAGGGGCAACTTTGTTACTGAGTGCGTGCTACGGTTCTGGCCTTTGGATCTACTATTTAACTGCGAGGGTTTTTTTTTAGTGTCTTTGATGCGTACTACTAGGTAAGGACAAAATTAGTTTATTTCATAATTTTTAAAGGGCCAAGTTTTTTGTTTTGAGTAAAATTGGTTGATTGAGCTTTATTTTATTTTTTTTTAATTTTATTTTTACTATTGGTAATTTTTATTGCTGGGCTAATTTTCTAGGCTTGTATATTTTGTTTTAGATTTTAAATCTATAAATTTTTATAGCCTTTAACATCATGGAAATGCAAGAGTTACAAACATTTTTATAAATGGCTAATGCGATTAGTGATTATTGTTATGTAAAAAAGTTATGTAAGTGGTAGTTCTAGATGTGAACCAATAAGAATTTGCTACCTTAACAGTTTATACAAATATTGTAGAAAATTTTGTTTCTATAGCATTACTCTCAAAAGAATTGATAATATTGTTAAAGAAGGAAAAGTGTAATTTTATAAAACAAAATTACTAAAAGTAATACCTACATATATACTAATAATTTAAATAAATAAAAAATGGGGCTATTGCCCCCCATGCTCCAAGAGTGTCTCCGTCATTGTTATGAACTATGTTAAGTTAATATATTATAATTTTTAATTTAAAATTTTATATTTTTGACTTTTTTTTGGTGTACATTAGCCACCAAACTTTATACCAAAAATTTATTTATTTATAAAGTAAACTTCGATAGGAACAATTTTCTCATATGTAACAAAAAAAAAAAAAGATGCATTTTCAATAAATTTTTCCATTAAATTTGTACATAATTAATTTACAAAAAAAATATTAGTGTTCATAAATATAAGCCAATCAACACTTTCGTCAAGCTTGATTTGTTAATTATCAAGTTTCAAATTTGAGTGTTTATTTGATTGAAGGACTAAAAAACAAGCACTTTAAGCTTAGTTCATTTTTAGTGAATAAAAGATTGACTTGTTTAAAATAAATAATAGATTCTTTAAAATCTTAAAGACTAATCCATTACAACAATTAAGGCATGTTTGGTAAATTGTAATAGATTTTGTAAAATATATTAACCATTCATATGGTTTAGATATTCTATAATTTGCATGGTTATGTTTTTATTATATATAGGGAATAGTCATTCCTTATTAATAACTACTATTTAAAATGAGGAATAACTATTAATTCCTAAAATAGTTATAATAGCTATTTATTAATAAGTGTAATTTAAAATTAATATATTTTCAAATATACAAAATATCTACCTACATTAACAATTATAAAAATAAAAAAATTTATATTAAAAAATAACCTATTTCTCTCATATTTTTTTTAAAAAATATTAGTTTTTTAGGATCCAAACCCAATTTTAAAATTCCTCTAAATTTGAGGAATTCGGAGAGAGGGTAAAGGTGAGAGATCTGCTGATATTAAAATCATTTAAATTGTCAAATCTACTCTTATAACGTCTATTTATGTCTATTTTCTAAAATTAGCAATATGGGTCATAATTATCAATTTATATGATCATTGCCTTCCCTGTTCCTCCCCTAGCTTTTATTTTTATTTTTGTGGATAAATTTGATAGAATTTCAACTTATGAATTTGCTCCATGATGATTATTTTTTTATCATCATACCAAGAAATTAATCAGTTTTTGGTGTAGACAAGGTTTGAGTCATAAATCTCTTATTCAACAAATTTTTTTTTACTAGTTGAACTAATTGAAACCCACATAAAATTTGAATATTAGGTCTAATTAAGTAGTAATTATATAAACATTCAAATTAACAAAGGGGAAAGATACTTATTTCCTTCCACCTACTTAGTTTTTAAGACATCCAAATAAGAAGAATGGGTAACAATATTCTCCTCTCTTTTTCTCTCCTTCCTCCCTTAACTCTACTCTCATTTTCCTCCAAACTTCCAAACATAGTGTAAGAGTAATGATCCCTTTCTTACATAATTATTAGTGAATAACATTCATGCAAGAAAATAGGGTATTCAATAAATGTCACAATAGGTTATGCTAGACTAGTGGTTAGCATGCAAGCCCTTGGCTATTGGCCTTTAAGTAATGTTTTAAACTTAAATGTAGGATAAACAAATTTATAAACATATTTTTATTCATAGGTTAAGAAGACTCCAATTAATCATGTCTTGTTGTGCTGAAATATCAGTAACTCGCTACTACTTACAAAGACAATAGAAGATGATACTAAAGCAATAAAAGGAGAAACTGAACAAGGGGTATAAACATTGAGAGAGAGAGAGAGATTATGGGATAACAACATATGAAAAAAAATAAAAATAAAACTTAAGCAATTTACCTTTAAAACCCCTAAATTAACTACACGTAAAAAGAATTGACCAATGGTTATTAAAATGAAATTTGCACTTATTAATGCGCCTTTTATGTTGGATGCAGGCTCTTCTAATTTTTAGTCGAGAAGCCATCAATGCTATCCCATTCTTACTCCAATTTTCACTTGATTGCTTATAATGATTAAAAATTCTGAAACTAAAAATGAACTAAGGAAGTTTAGAAGTGCCAAAACAATCGACCCTAGGAAAACTAGAAATGCAACGATCATAAGGGTATTTTTTTTCCTTTTGTAACATATTTTCAGTTATAAATGCTCTTAGGATTCCTACTGTGATTTATATAGTCATTTTTAGTTTTATACATCCTCCTAGGATTCCTAAGAAGACATGAAATACTAACTCCATCAACACGAGGTTTGTTACGATTTGTCTCCAGCAAAATTATTTTAGAGTTAAAAATATTAGTGCTCTTGTGACCACAACAAAACTAAGACAAATTAACTATAGTACTATTAATCAATATATTTCAAATCAAAACATTTAAAAACCGAAAATGGAAGAGGTCCAAGGGTTATGAGGTTGAATTGGGATTTGATTTTTGTAAGGGCGGGTTTTGGATCCTTTGCTCGAAAGATAGATGGATTAAGGTCCAAAGAGCCCAATATAATGAATTTGTAGAGAGTGAGTTAAAAACTAGGTTTCAATGAATCGGACAACGCTTACAATAGACCAAAGATACTGAGGAAGCAAGAAAAACAATGAAAAAACAAGTTTGTGAAAAGAAATTCTTCCTTGGCAATGTCCGAGGAGAGTAATACTTGGATATCTATAATTCTCTTAGACTTGGTTACAATTACGGTTCTTAGTGCTACTGTGTTTTTTCTTTCTTTCAATTATCAGATACCTCCCCTGTAATGGGATTCTTTTCCTTTATATTACCCCCTTTTCTTCTATCTCAGCCCTCCATATGTAGATCAAATGGCTGGTTTTTGTCCTTGTTCCATTAGCACATTCTTGAAGCTTTTAGTGGTAGCTGTAAGGCTGAACATCATTGTTTAGGCATCATTTCCACATTAATGCGGTCAGAGAGTTAGTTATAGAACATTTAATGCAGTGGTAGCAGCTTTCCCTCAGATATTTCTCACTTTCTTCCTACCTTATCCCTTCCTGGTGCTTATCCTTACCAGCAGAATTGCCCAGAACGTTGTCCCTGATGTCAGGCCAACCCTTTTGACCTCTACCCTGTTAAGCAGAGGTGAAATCTGTCCTCAGACATACTTCCTAGAACCTTAAAACTAGACCCCTTTGCCCATTCATTATCTTGCACTCCCACACTAGCGTCTACCTGTCCTCGGATAAGGCCCATGGCCCAATTTACCCTTCTGGGCTTGCCATTTCTACAATAACCTCTCGAAATTCTCCTTTTTTGCTCTTCGGAAAAAAAGGAGGATTTCGATATTACCATAATTATTCTCTTCTTCTTCCTGTTAGCCTCGGTGAGCTTGGTGTTCAGCTCCTTGATCCTCCTATCGGCCACGTTAAAGGCCTCAACAGCGGCTATGCGCCTTGATTCTTCATCCTTCATCTACCTGTGGGAATTGGTCACCAATTCCTCGGCTCTGTGCACAGCTTGAACAGCCTGCCAAGAAAAGATATAATGATTAGAGAAAAGCACTTCAACCTTAAAATTAAAAAAATAAAATAAAATAAAAAGAAGAAGAAGAAAAAAAAGGGGGGGGGGGGGGGGAGCAACTAAGAGACTTACCCGTGCCAAGTCCCTCTTCAGACTAAGAAACACTTCGTGTTTCTTCATAGAACTAATGTCGGCCATGTTAGCAGGCAGCAGAAGAGCCTACTCCACGGCATCAGCCACGTATCCGATCGTCTTGTGTTGGAAGTCCCTTATAGAAGCACTGGCAGGAAGAGCAGTTCCGTCCAACACAAAAGGCGTTTCAAGGTTGGCACTGTGACTTGGTAGTCATGCCCCCTCTCTACCATTGGTCCTTCACTTAAGGACCTCGTATGAGTAGTTTTGGCAGCTTTGGCCCCTTTCTAGGGCTTAGCATCCTTGGAAGGGTGGCCTTTCCTTCTTCCATCACTTCTTACCCTTCAAGTCTCTCTTCCTCTTCTTATCAACAGGGTCGGTTTGTAGAGCTTAAGTGGGTGGAGGGGTGGGAGGCTTGGTTTGGCTGCCCTCCCTAACGCGTTGCCACCAGCTTGGGACTCCAACAACTCTTAAAGGCTTGACCTTGTCTTACGCTGTGTCCCCATGGCGTGTGGAATAGCAGTGGCTTCCTGGTTATGGCTGACTTGGGTTGGAAGGAGATGGCTGAAATCACCAGTTAGGATTTCTAGGGGCTGGGACTGGTTGAAGACTTCGTAGTCATCCTCAGAGTCCAAAACTTCGACTATTTCTTCTTCTTCTTATTCTTTGATTATTGGTTGGGAGGGAGTTGCTTCCAGCTCGGTCGCGGACAAGAAGGGTAACTCCACTTGCAGTACACCCTTTGGAATGGAACCAATGACGAGGAAGCCGGGGACTGCTATTGTAGGGATGTCAGGCCCAGAAGGGTATATTGGGCCATGGGCCCTATCCGAGAACATTCAATAGTCCGAGGACAGGTAGACGCTAGTGTGGGAGTGCAAGATAGTGAATGGGCAAAGGGGTCTAGTTTTAAGGTTCCAGGAAGTATGTTCGAGGACAGATTTCACCTCGGCTTAATAGGGTAGAGGTCAAAAGGGTTGGCCTAACATCAGGGACAACGTTCTGGGCGATTCTGCTGGTAAGGATAAGCACCAGGAATGGATAAGGTAAGAAGAAAGTGAGAAATATCTGAGGGAAAGATGCTACCACCGTATTAAATGCTCTATAGCTAACTCTCTGGCCGCATTAATGTGGAAGTGATGCCAGAACAGTGATGTTCAGTCTTACAGCTACCACTAAAAGTTTCAAGAAAGTGCTGATGAGACAAGAACAAAAGCCAGCAATTTGATCTATACGTGGAGGGCTGAGACAAAAGAAATGGGGGTAATATAAAGGAGAAGAATCCCATTACAGGGGAGACATTTGATAGTTGAAAGAAAGAAAAAACACGGTAGCACTAAGAACCGTAATTGTAACCAAGTCTAAGAGAATTATAAATATCCAAGTATTACTCTCCTTGGACATTGCCGAGGAATAATTTCTTTTTACAAACTTGTTTTTTCATTGTTTTTCTTGCTTTCTCAGTATCTTTGGTCCATTGTGAGCGTTGTTCGACTCATTGAAGCCTAGTTTAGCCCATTCTCTACAAATTCATTGTATTGAGCTCTTTGGGCCTTAATCCATCTATCTTTTGGGCTAAGGGTCCAAAACCCGCCCTTACAATTTTCAAATTCTGATGATTTAATAATTTATCTAGTAATTAATTAAAATATAAATAAAGGCATTGACTTTGTAAAAGTTAGCAAATTTGGCTAAAAAAAGAGCTAGTATAAAGTTTTGTTTTAAGGAAAAAGTTTGTTACAAACATATTTGGAGTTACATTTTTCCATCTCATTATGTGGTGATTGAATAGACAATTTATGTGTAATTTTAGTCACATGAGTTTGTTAATGAGTCATGTGAGTTATTTAAAACAAACATGGATAGTCTTATAAATCACCACATAATGAGTTGGAAACTATAGCTCTAAACATGTTTGGAGTTAAACTTTGTTCTTATTTTAATCTAGAAAAAAATAATGTATTTCAAAAAAAAAGTATAAACATGTCTATTTTATGTTTGAAAAAACCAAATTTAATCTTGTCATGTTATGATCATTACTTTTGAATTTAGCCTTTTGTTTATTATTTCATTAACATAATGCATTACTATAACAAAAGATTATTCATTCCAAAAAAAAAAAAAAAAAAATCTACAAAGATTAATTAATCATGATGTATGAGATTTGGAGCTAAAAATTGACACTCACAAGTAACCTTTTTGTATTTAAAAAGATAAAACTTATTACCTTAAATTCTAATATATAAAATTTAACAAGCCTTTAATATCTTTCTTATTTCAATTCTTGAAATCAATTTTTTTTATTATATATAATTAATGATTACAACTATGAGATAATAGTTACATTTTTAATCTCTTTTTTGCTTGGTTCACAAAGTTTAGCTTTTATAGATATTTAAATAGATACAATGTATTTAAAATTTAAATTAGGTTTTTAAATAGAGAAAGGGTATTTTGCTTCTTTAAAAAAGAAAAAGAAAAAAAAAGAAAGAAGAATGGGTGTTTTAGTTGAATTTATTGACTTCCACAAAATCCACATTTCTTGCTAAGCATGTAATGCAAATCCAACTGGAAGGTGAGAGTTTAAAGAATAAGCCAAGCAAGCAATGGCATATATGGTTGCAAAGTTCTCGGTTTCATAGATAACAATATGTGGCGCTAATTGTGTATATTTTACAATCAAAAGCTATAGATATATAGCATAAACATGATGATAATGACATCGAAAGAAATGATAATTATGTGTTTTATTTCTCATCCATCAACTAAAAACATGGTGACAGTCAATATTTCCATCACACGGCAAAGCAAAAAAAGATGAGGAATTGTTATAAAGTGTTAAAGTGGGATTGGGATGCACATACATCCTCAATTAATTCAAGGAAAGCGGTGATATATGTATAATATATACCATAAAAGGTATTTCGTGCTTACCTAATTCCTTTATTGTGCCAGTCCAAATATATAAAATATCATATGCAATTAATGCAATTAAATCATTAAATGTTAGGCGATTTCTTCTCCCCAAAAAAAAAAAAAATGTTAGTTTAGCATATAATATTTTTTTAGCAAGTGTATGTATACATTTTTTTTACAAGTAAGGTGCAAGTCAGGTGATCCTGTGACCATCTTACCTTGCATGTGGAGCTGCAACCAGTGGGGATTTGAATTATTATAGTCGCAAGAATAACACTTCTACAGTTCTACATACAGGTGTTCGACATGCACGCATAAAAATTCATAAAAAAGGTTCGTGTTAGCAAATCATTGGTTAAAAAATCGAAAAATAAAAAAAAACAAAGGATAATGACTTTGAGGCATGAATTAGTATTTGCGTCTTCCTCAAGTATTGCTAAAGAATACCGTAAATTTGTCTCCAAAATACAACTAAGTCAAGAATTCTACAAATAACGATCTTAGAGAATTTTTGTGAATTTCTGACAATTTGTGTAAATCATAAAAAAAAAAATTGAATATGAAATCACCTATTTAGAGACGAGTTTAAAACCTTTCAATACGCATATTAGGAAAGCCACCTTGATGCATTTAATCATAAAGAACTGTTATAAAACCATTGGAGACAAGAAAATATTAACGTTAGCGTTCAAAATTAAGCATATCAAGCTCTTCACTATTTTCAACCTTTTATCGTTAACTCATTATCAAGCTTCAAATTTGAGCTTAAGTTTTAGTTTGTTCAGTTAGTGAAAGCATTCAGACAAGCACATTTAAGTTTGATTCTCAAAAGAAAAAAAAAAAGAAAAAAAGGTTTGGTTCATTTTTAGTCCCACCTGTGACGTGTGTGGTGTGAAAAAGAGATTGATGATAGGTTTGAAATGAATAATAGATTCTTGAAAATCTTAAAGAATAATCCAGTACATGAATAAAGGGTGGGTGAATATAATATTACACCTCCAGATCTAAAAAACTTTTATTACAACCGACAATGTTCTTAAATATTATAAACTCAAGGAAATAGTCACATAGAGATATTCTATTTTGTTGTATAATTAATTACGTAAAGATATGTAAAATTCTGAAGTACAATTCCAACCGCTCGGGTTCCAAGGAAATATATATTTTAGCATATATTGGCTGCAATTTTCTTTCTTATTTTTTATTTTTCTGATAGGATGCCTTGATCTTATTTTTTATTTTTCTGATAGGATGCCTCGAAAGATACTTATTATTCATTTTACGTTTCAAATATAAATATTAAAAAAATCTATAATATCACGCACGAAATTATAGTAGTGTATAAAGCATATAACAGCCTATTTTTCCGGCGAGTTGTCTCAAAAAATACTTATTATTCATTTCACGTTTTAAATATAAATATTAAAAAAATCTATATATATCACGCATGAAATAGTCGTGTACGAAGAATATATCAGCCAATGTTGAAAAAATATTTTAAAATATTTTCCATTGTCACTAAGAGGGACAAAACGAAAAATATCAACTAGCTAGCTGCTTTATTCTAGTTGGGAAAAGAAAAACAGGTGCTCATGCGTTAATGTAGCGCCTGTTGTTAGATATATATATACAATAAGAAAAAAAACAAAATAAAAAATCAATGAATGAGAATGGACGATGACAACCATTCTTGTCATGTATCTCTCAATTTGAACAAATAGGACATTATCCATCACTGTATAACATTTAATTATAACTAGAAAATTCCCTTTTGGGCTGAATAGTCTAAAATTTCTATTCACAGAGAAATCCATGGCTGACCCGGCATTGCATGGTCCCTCCATTGCAGTATTACTACTATTTTCTTAAGAATTATACGAAGATTCAATGAGTTTCCTCTACCAACCCTCGTGAGGCACATTTGTCATATATGAAGTTCATAATAAGAGCATTGATCATTGACTGTGGTCCTGAAGCACTGATCAGATAGTCAGGGGCACGAGTTCAGAAAAAAAGGTAAAAAAGAGAGAGAAAAGAATGGTACCATGCATGATTAATGCAGCCCTAAAAAACAACGTGTTAGTAATTAGTTTTGATTACTTTGCAGCTATTAAGTATTAATGATAGGATTTTCACGTTTACAACATTTAAAATCATGGGTCTTGTAAATAAATATACTACGAGTGCATTCATACACTATTATATATAAAGTTAAATTATATATTCTGCTTAATTACTACGAGCGCATTCATACACTATTAAATAAATAAACATCTTTTTCTTTTTTAACTCCTATATACTCCCTCCGTCCCATTTTTTTTGTCCTGTTTGAAAAGTTAAACTTTTTAAAGGAACATTATTTATTGTCTTGTCTACCTTTTAAAAATATATAAATTTCCAAAACAACCCTTAAAAAAAATTATCAAAAAATTGAATAAGTAAATTAATAGGGGTATAATAGGAACATTAGTAAATTAATGACTTTTATTTTTAAAAACAGGACAATATTTTGGGACATCTCAAAATGGAATAGAGGACAAAAAAAATGGGACGGAGGGAGTATATAAAGTTAAACTATATATAAATATCAAGAAAAACAAAATAACAAATACAATCATCTTAAGTTTGTGCACATGAACTAATGATTATTGATTTTGAAAAACATATATACATATAGGTGGACACTCATAATTTTAAATGATATATAATAAATGTATAACAACCTTGAGGAACGAATAGTTAGCAAATCATAAAATCATACAGATACGTGATGATTGTAGTAGCAGTTATTAAGCATATAATTGCATGACTCTAAAAATCTGGTCAAAGTCTAAAGAGTAACGACCAACTAGATTCCATTACTTGGCAATTGGCATGTTGACCAGGCAACTCCACCGTCCACTGTACCAACAAGAGTGCCAATTTATTTCTCATTGAGACAGCTTGGTAGATCTTTGAGAGAGAGAGAGAGAGAGAGAGAGAGAGAGAGAGAGAGAGAGAGAGAGAGAGAGAGAGAGAGAGAGAGAGAGAGAGAGAGAGAGAGAGAGAGAGAGAGAGAGAGAGCATTGGCACGCTTAGGGACGGAGTTAGGACTTAGAATATGGGGGACGACTTTGCTGCTGATTGTGTGTAGAGCTTTAGCTTTTGGCTTTGCTGCTTAACTGCTAATGGATTTTATTTATTTATTTATTTTTGTGTGTTTTTGATGTGTGCCTTGCTTCTAAGTAAGGACAAAATTATTTCATTTAAAATTTTTTAAAGGATTGGGCTGTTTGTTTTGGGTAAAATTGTTGATTAAGCTTAACTGTTTTTAACTTTACTATTGGTAATTTTGTTGTTTGGCTACTTTTTTTGGGCTTGTATATTATGTTTAGATTTTAGATCAAGTTTTTTTTTTTTTTTTTTATTTTTTTTTTTATGGCCTTTAAAATGAGGAAAATGGTAGAGGTACAAATTGTTTTTACAAATTGCTAATGTGGTGAGTGATTATTGGTAAGTTAAAAAGTGATGTAAGTGATGAGCCTAAATGCAAACCAATAATAATTTACTATCTTAGTAGTTTGTAAAAATGTTGTAGAAAATTGTGGCTATAACATTACTCGTAAAAGAATTAATGATATTCTTAAAGGGGGTAAAATATAATTTTATAAAACAAAATTGCTAAAATTAGTGCGTATATAATACTAGCATTTAAAAATATATATATAATATTAGGAGGGGCCATTGCCCCCTCTAGTCCAACTATGCCTCCGTCCCTGGGCACGCTCCGTTAATTGTGTGGATGATTCCATGCTATTCATGAATAAGATTCAAGTGGGTTAGGGATAATAACTCATTTGCAATATATGTAGATCTTTCATTCACCAAAACAGAAAAAAAAAAGAAAAAAAAAAAAGAAAAGAAAAAGAGAGAGATGTATTTTCTCTTGAGCTACAACTTGGGGCTAGTACTATGCTGTATGAAATGTGAAATTGGAAGGAAAATGTTGAAGAGAAATTCTTCAAACTCTATCGATATTTTTTTAGTAGATGTGAATTTTGAAAATCTAACCATTAATTGCATGTTCTTATTATATCCTCTATACTTGCAAAATTTTAAGAAAATAAAAAATTAATAACTATGTAATCAATCAAATATTTAAATTTCAAGTTTTTGTGATATAAAATTATGCATAAAAAATAAGTTTATTGATTGAATAATAAATAAAATTTGATTTGAACAAAATTTGACATGTGTGTTTAAAACATAAAGAGCATGCAATCCAACGATTAGATTTTCAAAATTTACATCCAATAAAAAAATATAGGAGAAATTTGAAAGGTTTTTCTCCAAAGTAGTTGGAGAGAAACCTTCTCCAAATTGAAAATATTAATAGGATTTCACCATTTCAGATAAATATAGGTTTCGTACGTGCATCTACATTCACATCACTCCCTTTTTAGTGGTGAGTGAACTTTTTTATTACAGAACTCTCTTGCTCCATGATTTGGAGCACGTGCATGATATGTCATATGTCCTCGACATTAATAATTTAATATAGATGTTTATTGAAAATATTTTAGTGAACAAACAAGTTTTCGTTGAACAAGAGTATCCCAAATAATTAATATGAGCAGAAAATAAAGAAGAGATTAGGAACAATCTCACAGTACTATAAAATCACAAAAGAACGTTATCCTTAAAGGTCGATTCATGCCACCTAGATTAAAATTTGTTACGACTAGTCTCTTGGCCAAACAAATCCCAAGTACCCTTTGTGTCAAGTGATAATAAGCATGAGTATTGTACATATTATGCCTAGATAGTAAATTGACTAATTAAATTCATAATTTTGTATATATAAATTTACACATTTTTGCATTAGTATTAATTTATAATGGTGTGTGTGTGTGTTTTGTTTTGTTTTGTTTTTTTTTTTTTCCCCCACTAATGATGTAGTATTAGGTTTGACCTTATCTCTATTCTACCTCTTATTTAAAATTTTAGAAAATTAAACTTTATTGGACTTCACTTATTAAGGAGAAGTTTGAATTCACATGTTAGAGAAAGTGGTAAAATAATAATTAAGTGGGGGAGAGTTTGAGCACACGCATGAAGAGTTTAAATTTTTAAATAACGATAAATTTTTTTTTTTAAATGAACTTTTGGGGCTCCACTTATTTAAGGGAATTTTGAATCAAGATGTGGATAGAAATACTAGATTAATAATTGTTAACTGGGGGAATCTCAACCCATGCGATGAGTATAAAAATAATGGCTAAATACATTCTATTTTTGACAGACAATTACATTATACTACTAACTCCACAGTTTAAACCCTTTCCTTTTTAGACTCCAAAGTAGTTTGTGCATGGGGAGGTGCTAATTCAGTTATAAATCTCTTGGCATTAAATAATTAAATTAGAGAGGGGGAAGAGAGTAATCATTTTTTCTTTGCATATCTTATATTAAATATTTCTTGCAAGAGAGAGAAAAAATATTTTTGTAGATAATAAAACCTAAAATCCAATTATGTGGATGTTCAAATAGCAAGTCCAAAATCACGCTTACTATGGTTTTCACACTTTTTGGGAAAGCATAATTTATTAGCAAAGTTTGAATGTACAAAATCAAAATTTTCATTTCTAATGCCTTCCCTCGTTAGATGCGTGAAGCAGATCGCTTCTACCATGTTATCTTATTTTCAGCTTTATGGAATCAAATTTCTGGCTTGAGTCTGTCTTAATCCATTTCCAACAATTATTATGAGATTGTTGAAACTGTTCCCTATTAAGAGTTTTATATCTATTTCATCGCATACAGTTAGTCCAAATTAATTTTTTTTTTCTTAATTCAATACTATAATATGATATATGACTTGCAATAGAAAATCAATCAGAAACGGTTGTATATCAACACAATGCAGGTTCATACCAAATATAAAATTATAAAATTGCTTCAGTCCAAAAAGAAAGAAAAATTTTAAAAATAATTGATTAAAAGATAAAGAAACGAACAGGAACAATGCAAACAAAATCCTTTTTTCTTAGAGTAATAAACTAACCCCAATAAATATGTACCACACCCATAACAAGTTTTATCTTAGATCATCTTTGGAAGAAAAGAAAAAAAATAAATAAATAAAGCCCTCGCCGCCGCCCCCCCCCCCCCCCCCCCCCAAAAAAAATCATTAGCATGCAGCAGACAGCTTATTTAGGAATTTAATAATTGTTTCTAAAAAAAAATTAAATATACACTTGTTGTTTGTTTTTCTTATCATTATGCTATGCTGTACTGTTGTACACCTATGCAAGCATGATTTGAATCTCGAATGAAATTATTTATTTATTTAGTTTAGTTTGTCTGTGCCTTCCCTAGTCTTGCACTTGGTAAAGAACAGAAGAAAACTTTGTTATGTAACTGTTACTACCTTTGAGAACAATGAGAAGACATGAGAATAATTTTACCCTTAGGGCAAACAAAAAAAAAAAAGCCTGTGTTTTTTCTTGGCAAAGAGGCAAAGTGACTATGGTCACCTATAGTAGTTATAAGTCTGTAATTAGGATGAAAATTTCACCCCCAACACTGTGTGTGTGTTTTGTGTTAAGAACTTGATGGTTCCTAATTGGGATTAGTATGGAAATAAATGACAATGGCATGAGATTTAACTATATTCAAGATAGTAACTACCCTCTAAAGAATTATTAAGAGAGAGACATAGAAAGATTAAGAGCGAGAAATGTCGTTCTAAGCAACAATTTGGTTTATTCATTCAATATTTCAAATGAGAGTACATGTAACTATTTATGCACACCCTACTAATTCAACATGTATTCTAATTAATTAGCACATGTAATTAATGTGTTACATATGTGATCTAATTAACTCTATTCTATCTATTCTTCTTGGAATTAACTTATTAATTGTTTTTTTTTTAGTAAACAGTAATATATATATTAGAACACACACAGAAATCGTAATACTAGTATTTTAAACCGGGTTTATAATACATTACATAATCAGAGTACGACTTACTAATTAAAATAATGCTATTACAACAATTATTAGGATATTTCAGAAATTAAAAACCTATGTCCAGATACGAGGATCTAAACATTTCCCTCCATTTCAAAACACCTTACTGGCAAAAATTTGTTGTTGTTATCTTCATAATGAGTGGGCAGTCACTAAACTGATACTCTAGGGATCTTGACGTCAAACACGTCCCATATCCAGCTAGACCAGCAAACAAATACCTGAAAAATGTACTACAAAAATTAATAGAATGCTCGATGGCTTCCATATTGGTTGTTCTGTACTTTGGACAATTTGCTGAGACAATTTTCTTGCAGCACATGGACCTAATGTAGCCTCCGAAAGTAGTCCACCATTTCAGCTGCATGCACAACATTGACCATACAGTTTCATCCCACATGGAGCTCAAACATTACGACAGGATTGAAAGTAACATCAACCATATATTCAAGCTGTAGAAGACGTGGTGTCTTCTCAATAATCCCAACGTGGCTCTCCTTTTACATTTTAAGAATGAAAGTAACACACGTTGTTGACTTCCATTTGTTATTAGGCACTGCAAAATCACGTTCAAGGCTTACATGCATGTTTGGATCTTGGCCCCATCTAAAATGCCCATTTCCTCCTCTAACAGATGTAATAAAATTGACACGATAGTGGCGGGTAGATGATATCCATTCTCTGTTATCATCTAATGGCATGTCATGCTGACAAGCCAGAGTTGTAGCTAGCATTTGCAAATTTGTAATTGACAACTCGATCACGACAATCTTCAACGTGCTTCAGCCCAAGAAAGTCTTTGTGCTCAATCACAGTAACTTCGATACCTACAGTGTGTTCTTGTTCCATGCCAATAGCTACTGGCTCTTGTGGCTTTGTTTGTACTTCAGTTTCCATTGATTCAAGACTCGATAGCTCTTTTTTTCGGTTGAGGCTTTAGTATCCTCCTCCAATTTTGAGAGTTCTTTCACGGCCTTGTGAGATTCGGAAAACACCTTGACCTAGCTTCTTTGAAATTTCATTCATCATTTGCCGTAATTCTTTCAATATTTCTCATAGATCATAGTCTCCCATCATAACATTGACGTATTTGATATATACCACTTGTTAAGAACCCAATGCGAAGTGTATAAGATTTGACTATATTCAAAACAATCACTCTCCAATGAATTATTAAGTTCTGGACAATTTAGTTTTTTATATTAAAAAGGAAATTATTGAGAACTTTAGTTCAATTTTGTTACTTGATTATTTTAGTTCTCTAAACGTGCAAAGACGGCAATTTTAATCATTGAATATTTCAAAAGTCGAATGTAGATTATTTTACTTCTCTAAGAGAGTGTAGACTTCAATTTTTTTTGTAGTTGTCTTGTTTATTATTGTTATTTGTTTATATGGATGTTAAGAATAATAAACTTTCCGGTGGTTATTATTGGGAATTGATGAGAATTAAGGCATGGGAATTGCATGAATTTTGACTAAATTTGAGATAATCATCCTCCAAAGAGTTATTGAGAGAGAAAGACATCTAATGTTAAGCCATGGTAGGAATATGTAAGTTTTTTCCTAATTACTTGCTTTCTTTTCCCAAAATTCTTTTAATCTTTTATCGCTATATTTTTAATTGACTTCCTTTTGTTTATGAAAAAATATAATTCTTAATTCTTGTTCATGTTTGATTTCACTCAAAATAATGTTATTAATTCAATATATTATTAACCCTTATTATAATTTAGTTTTCACAGTTTAGGTTTAGAACTATTGATATAGTTTTTAAAAGATAACATGTCAACAAGAATTACCTTTGAATTCTACAACTGAAACTTCAATTCCCAAAGAGCGTCCTATGAATCTCCAAGGAGGAGTTTTTGTAGACAATTTAGTTGTCTACTTTAAAAATGAAATTATTAAGAACTTTAGTTCAGATTTGATACTTAATTATTTTAGTTCTCTAAAAGAGTGTAGACTACATGCAATTTTAATCACTGAATATTTCAAAACTCGATTGTAGATTATTTTAGTTCTCTAAAGTAGTGTAGACTACAAATGTTATTGTAGTTGTCTTGTTTATCTTCATTTTTTTTTTCATATGGATGTTAAGAATATCTTCCTTAACGGAGACCTTGTTGAAGAGGTTTATATTTGAGCTTCACTAGACTATACACACCCAAGCAATAAAGTTTAGTGCCCCCAAAGCACAATTTACATTTTTTTTACTTTTAGTTTTGCTATATAAAAATATTTCCTACCAAAGTTTAAATAATGGTTAATTAAGAACTGACCCTAAATAAACAATGAATTAAAAAAGGGACAGTACTTACCCAAAGTGTGTTCTCTAATCTATATTAAAATGAATATTATATTACACTTATCAATTATCAAACCTCATAATGAATCATCAAAACATAAATTAGCAAACGTAAGTATTGTTTATTACTATTCTTAAAGCTGTCTTGTATTTACATGAAAGCATAGTTTTCATATAGAGTGGATATTCTTCTGTTGGACTGTTCCTTTTCTTGTGCTTACACTACATTAGAAAGTAAACTAAGTTATGTCAATTTTTTGTAAAGGAACACAGCTAAGCTTAACACGAACAGAATGGACGTATTTAAGACAAAACACGTACATACAGAGAGAAAGTGAGAGAGAGATTATATATTGTAATTTAATTGGGATTTCAAAGTGATGGTTGAGTGCTTTTCTTTCATTTGCACTTTTTAAGATTAGTTTATTAGTTAACATCAATTTCTATAATATCTTCTTTGCTTTGCTTCGTTTTCATGTGTTATTAAATGAGAGATTATTATTGGAATATGGTCGGTATGTTGTCCAAAACCATAGGTTTCTAAAACTATGGGCGCAAAGCAAACCCCCTAAACCACGGAGATTGAAGAAATTGCTTTCGTCTCTCCTCACTACATGTAGGAAGCTTCCTATAACTCCCAGGCTTAGCCTCCGTTTTATTCTAAGGTTTTATTTTTTCCTAAATTTTATTTTTTTGTAAATTGTTTTTTCATATATATATTTTTTATGCTTAGGGCAATTCAAAGTTGGTAAGCAATAAAATTCATTTGGAAAGTTATGCCAAATACAATGGTTAAGACTTAAAGAGAGTTTTCTGTCATTTTCTCCCTCTTATGAGAATAAAATCTTATTCTCCAGTTATTGTAATTATCAAATTATGAAAAATACAACTATCAATTTAATTTATAAAAAATAAAGATAAAAAAAAAAGCTTACATGCAGACTTAGAACTGGCTCGTGTCTAGTGTTCTTGTGCATTGAGTTCGCGTGTCAAATAATTGTCATGTGTTCATATTTTAATAAGTCTAATGCACAGAAGCACTGAACTCAATCATTGCCCTGCAAACCCATATAACACAACAAATAATAATAATAATAATAATTTATTTTTGTAGCAAATACTTGTTCCGTATGAGCATGAAAGACATAGCCTGCACGTGCATACACAAAAGAAGAAGAAGAAGACATGGCAAGTTGGAAATTGGAATAGGATGTGAAAAAAAAAAAAAAAAAAAAAAAGCAACTAAACTGGGCAATATAAGCACAAATGTACAATCTTGGTGCAAAGGTTAACGACTCAGCCCTATCTTGGTATAGCCAATTATTGACTTTGTTGGGCTCACTGAGAAAAAGCAGTAAAGCCATTTTAGTCATGCATTGAACTTATTAGTCAAATGACCAATTAATCAACATAGGTCTTCGGGACTGTCCTTGGGCCCAACTAATTTGGGCATCCTTATTCCTTACCCTTATTAGTTTCTCGTCACCATTTTTTTTTTTTTTGTTTCCTTTTTCAAATTCATCTTTTGCAGTGGCTTCATTCCGACATGGGTCTCGTAAACCATGCAGTATCATCTTTGCCTTCACAACTTGGTTAATTTGGCTTTCCCAAAATGCCCCCCTAGTGTTTAAGTAGGAAATTAAGATTGTCCCATGAACCATCTTTTGAATTTTAAATCTAAATTCACAAATCTTGTTCTCTATCATCAATTTAAGATAACAATTAATTTTTTGTATAGACAAAATTTGAATCTTAAATCTCTTATCTGACGACAAATAAGATAACTTTCCTAGTTAAGCTAATTAGTATCCACAAATATTTGAAATTTTTTATTATGACATAATTCTAATTAAAGTAGAATTTTAAATTTCCTAAAAACTTAGGAAATGGATAATTAATGATTGTAAAAAGTTGTCGCAAAAAGATGATAGGAGCCAACTTTTATTAAAAAAAAAAAATGATAGTATATGTATATGATTTTACTATTTCTTTGTTCAGAAGCATTTGGTGGGCCGTACTAACTAATAATGGCCTGAGAGCTTCACTAACTTCAATTGGCCCAACAGACAAAGGGATACCTTGTCATACCCTTTAGCATACACATTCAAAATTTACTTGCATATGAATGAGAGGTATATAGAAAGAGGAAGGAAGCTCTCATGCAACAGTTCTTTTCAATGTTTATGTTCAACGATTTGTTAGACAGGCATGTATGTCACAAATATCATGGTCCATGGCTTCTTAGGATGCTCTAAAATATAGAAACTCAGTTTTGTAACTTACTTATTAACTCATCATCAAAAACTTTGTAATTCAGTGATATTACCTCATCTTTTTTATGAGGGGAAAAAAAATCTCTTTCTTCCATTTTTGTAACGGTCAAATTATTTATTAAAAAAAAACACTTAGATCCAGAAACAGAAAGACTTAATAATAGTAGTAACATAATAAAAATAATAAAGAAATAATTTATTTTTGAAGCAAATACTTATTTTGCCCCCGTTTGGATTGCACTTATTCTGGAGTTTGCGTTTTCTGCTTGCGTTTTGTCTTTTTTTTTTTTTTTTTTTTCAGGCGTGTGAGGGAGTATAATGGGTACTGTGCTGCTACTGTTCATGTGAACAGTACATGAACAGTAGCCGCAGTTGTTGACTTTTGTCTCTGAACAGTGCATTTGTTCACTGTTTACGGACCCACAAATTTCACTTTTTACCAACTTTTTCATTAAAAATAGGTCCCGCGATACTATTCACACATTTAAAAATTATTTTGCTACAGTGTTTTCAGTTTTTAATTTTCAGCTGTATCCAAACGGACCCTTTGTATGAACATGAAAGACATGGCCTAGCCAGCCAAAAAAAGAAAGACATGGCCTAGTTGCAAGTTGGAAGAGGAATTTAGAATAAAGTTTGCAACGTTCATCCCAATTGAGTTGGGCCAAGCTGTGTCAACGTAATCACAATCTTGGTCCAAAGGTTAAGGACTCAGCCCTACCCTTGTATATAGCCCATTATTTTTCTGTGTTGAATAAATCCAATGTTTGGGCTCAGTCAGAATAATCAGTAAAAACATTTTAGTTTTGTATTTAACCTTTTATTTGACCAATTAATAAACATGGCTCTTCAGGACTGTCATTGGCCCCAACTTATTTGGGCATCCTTATTCCTTACCCTTTCTCCCTTACCATCTTTTTTTTTTTTTTTAATTCATCTTTTGCAGTGGCTTCAATCTAATTCCGTGGAACATCATCTTTGTCTTCACCCGTGTTTAACTAGAAAATTAAGATTGTCCCATAAACTATCTTTTAAATTTTAAATATAATAATATATACATTTTTGAATTTTTAAAATTTAATCTAAACTATAAAATGGACGAAATAGACCGGACTTGAAATGAAAATGATCCTTTCCCTTCGTGATCACCTCCTCCCGGTACAAAACATTGTATTGCCATGGCTTCCTATTGACTCAGGCTCAGCCTTTCTTATACTAATTACCGATGGTAGTGTACTAGGATATAATGGTAGATAATTGAGGGGCATTTCTCTCAACTGAAGAATCAAACTCTAGGTTTATTTTCTTCTTTAAAAAAAAAAAAAAAACTCTAGGTTTATTGTTTCTTTACAAACCTCCTCTTGTCATTAACTTGGAGGGTGGTTTCATGTCATGCATGCATACCATGAAACAAACTCTTAGGCAGACATTTTGGCACAGAAGGGCAGAACCCAAAATGAACAACTTGTAGAATATCAACAATATCCTTCTTTTTTTCGTATCAACGTTTTGTAACTTTTGTTGGTACTATGCTATAGATGTTGCTTCGTCAAATAAAAACAGCAAAAAGGAAAGGCCAATTTAATGGCACATGCAATCAAGAATATAAAAACCAAATATTGTACATTTAAATTAATAAAAATAATTAATTATATATGAATTTGCTAAAAGTAATATTTTTATATTTATAATTATATAAATGCGTTTATTTTCCGGTATTAATTATTAGTATAAAATGAAAATTTAAGGTCATTTTTTAAAAATTTATATTAGAAATAATTGATTTTTATTTTTTAAGAAACAAACACACACATAAGGGAGAGATAAAGATGTTCTAATATAAAAATACACCACAATTCCACTCAAAATTCATGGTAACTTTTAAGAGAGGGTGGGACAAGTTATACTATACACATGACACAACACACTATCTTAACTAATGTGAGATAATTACCATTTTTTTAAGAAACAAACGCACATACACACAAGAAATATTTGATTTGAAATAGAGAAATGTTATATTCACAATATTTTCGCAACAAATTTTTAAGTGTAAATTGTTATGGATTGTTATTGGTAAACAAAAAAAGTAACTTAAGTAGGGGTTTAGCTTACCTTCAGTACTTTTTAAAAAAGAATCTTATTTTGTTTTAATGAGAGACTGTCATATCACCTACTAACTAAATAAAATACAGGAATTAAAACTCATTATCATTTGCCATTGTATATTTAAAATAAAAAGATATATCAAGTTAAAAAAATACTGAAAGTAAGTGAAACCCCTTAGGTAGTAGGTTCAAATGGGTGTGATTCCATGTGAGACACCTAATATGCAGTGCCAGCTTTTGCTTTAGGCAAATTAGGCAATTGCCTCCAAATTATGGAAGACCCCAAATTTTATCAAATTAGGTAAATTCTTTGATTACCAAAAAAATAAAAAAGTTTAATTAAGTAAAATGAATAAATTTAAACCTAAATTATAGCCAAAAAAATAAGGAGAAAAGAAATGTCTAAGAGAATAAAAAAAATATATCTGGAAAGGAGGATAATACACTAAACCCAAAAATAGCCAAAAAATAAGGAAACAATTATACCTGAAATATAGCAAAAAAAGAGTTTAGTTTACCTCCAGTACTTTTTTCATTAGAGGTCTCCTTTTGTTTTAAATACATAATGACAAGTGATAGTGGGTTTTAATCTCCACATTTTATTTTGTTAGTGGATGATGTGGTAGTTTCTCATTAAAACAAAATGAGATTCTAGTTAAAAAAGTACTAAAAGCAACCTAAACTCACAAAAAAATACATCTAAGACAAAATAAATAAATAAATAATTGGAAAAGGAGTTTACGACCTAGAAGCTAAAATCTCTCACCCTCTCTCAACAAAACATAAAAATCTCAAAAAACTAAAAGTAACAAAGCAACAAAGCAAGTTGAGCCTAGGCCTATTTATGAGTTTGGTAATAAAATTGATATGAGCTTGACAAGTAAACTCAAATCCTTCTAAAACTATAATGAATTATAAGTTGAGATCACTCATCTAAACCAAATAGGCTAGGTAATAAACTTGATATAGGCTTGATAATATACTTGTGTTGGATTTCAAACTCAAAAACATGATATTGAGGTTGAGTTTGGGCTTGATATTAAGCTCGAGCTTGGCTTGACTAATGAATCAAGCCAAGTCGAGTCAAGCTTAAGCTTTGATACTTTATAACGAGCTCAAGTTTGAACATTATTTGTAGGCTTGTATCAAACTCAAGCCAAGCTTGAACATTCTACTTTTGTTGTCAAGCCGAGCTTGAACATTCACTACTTGACAAAGCTTAGCTCGTTTACAGCCCTACTCCCTCTTTGGCCAGTCAAAGTAAGTGTCCCCCTACACTTTTCTTTAGTTCATTTTCCTCACGAACATAACAAGCACTCCTCCCTCACTCTCTTCCACCGTGTACCTCCTTCCCCACCATCTCCACCATCTTTTTCGGCAAGATCACTGCAAACCTCTCTAGGAACCTCTAAGGCATATTCATCTCTTTTGATTTAAGGTAAAAATTTCTAATCTATTAGTGGGTTTTATACTTTTGCTTAAGGTTATTTTAATCTAAGCTTTGATAATGATGTTCATGAGATTTATGAGCTTGGGTGATATTCTTGTAATTATGTATATGGGTTTTTGATTTGGTTGACTGATTTGATGAGTGGGTTCATGGTTTTATTAGTGGTGGCTAACTAACGTTTATGTATGGTGAAAATTTAGGGGTTTTGCGGTATATCATGTGAAATAAATGGTGAATATAATTTTTATGGTTTATTTGAAGCTAGTTAAAGATTTAAATTGTTAGTTTTGAAGGATATTGTGATTTTTGAGTGATGTTGTGAAAATCTTGTGGAAACTACTCATAAATTATTGATGTGGGGCCCTACTACACTAACCACGCTGGCCCATTATGTGCGGCCCAAGACCCGCGCCGAGGATAATGCTAAGCCGAGTACAATGTGATAGAACCCAGGTCACCCAAGGGCCTCGCCGAGGATGACACATCCTCGGCACACCGACTTTTGATAAAGGGAAAACATCCCTCATCTATTGAACCTATCCCACCAACATTCTGACCGTTTTAATGGTGATGTGACCAGCAAGCCCAGTTGCCTCGATTACTACAACTAATAGAAAGTCTGTAAAGGCGGCTAAGAACTAACATAAAGCCTGCTAATTACAGACGATGGGACAGACCCCTGTACATAGAGACCAGATAATTGACAAATGGATGGTGAAGATTAAGAAGAAAGGGACTATATATCTGAGGGGGCTCCCAGCAAAAAGGGGGGGATCCTCGAAGGGGAAGAAAAAAGAAAAATAGATCCTCGGCCTGGGCCGAGGATAAATATGCTTAGCAAACACTTAGCCAAATTCCCAACATTAAATTCCTATGAAGTTCATGTCATCCATTATTTTGTTATAAACTTTACACCAACCGTTGTTTACTTCGGTGAGGCCAAACCCTTAGACCCATTTCTCTATAAATTTTATTGTTAAGGGTCCATTACATTTTGAGGCCCTACAATTGGCGCCGTCTGTGGGAAGGATTTGTGCGCTGGCAAGTGCGGTGGTCGGTGTAAAGAAATTAAGAGCAGCACTTTCAGAAATAATATACAAAAAACAATATAATTTACTGCAACAACAACGATTCAGAAGTCAGCAATCACAAGAACAAGAATATGCGAAAAAGAAAGAAAAAGAAGGACAACAAGTGAAACAAATCTACTTCTTTTATTCATATATGAAGTAAAACTACATCTCTTACAAGTAATGCCCAGGGGGCTTGTTCTAAAGCTAACTACAAAGGCAGACACATGACGAAGCTGACGGAGGAACAAATGGTGGAGAGCAACAATGGCAGAAGAACAGAAGATAGAAAAGGAGAGTAGAGGAAGAGATCAAGAAAAGAAGAGATGAAGAACAAATATTAAAAAAGAAGTGAAGGAAGAGAGGAGGAAAAGAAAGAAAGAAAGTTGGCAGAGGAACAGAAGAGGAACAGAAGATAGAAAATAAGGCTCGTTGAGGAGCAAAAAGAGAAGAGAGAAGACGGATTAGAGGGAAGAAGAGCTACAGAGGAGGTGGAAGGGGTCGCGGCACAGGGCGGCCCCACTTCTGGGTTCCGCCTGATTTCCCTCCCACCCCCGCTGCAGCCGACTTGGGGGGTCAATGACCCGTACCCAAGGGAAGGTGGTTACGTTCTTCCGGGATCCTCCTCCTGACGGCGAGAAGGGCTCCCCCTCTGGTTAGGTTGAAAAGAAGGAGAATCTTCGGATCTCCCAGATACCCATCCCAGCGTAGCGGCCAGGGTCGGAGTGCCATCCTCGGCTCCTGGTAGGGGCTGTGTATCCCCAGGATCGCCCTTTTTAAGGGCCCACTCATTTGAAGGGACTCAGGCGGCTATGTTTGGCGGAGCCTTTTTGGGAAATGTTTATGGGAGAAATTTGATATGAACGTTTGTCAAGTGTGAAGGAGAAGGTTGCCCTGGGAGCGTCTTATATAGATGGTGGGATATTTATGAGTGCCAATCTGCCATAAATCCCAGGGAGAGATTTTCAGGGGCAATGATGCCGCCCCAACTTCCAAGGGGCTTGCCAACCGTTAGATCCTCGTAGATCCATGGCCAGCATTAATGAGGAGACGCCTCACTAAACGAGAAAACGCCGAAGCGTCAGAACGCCTCACCCGGACAACCCAAAGGACGCCTCGTTATTTGAAGAGTCCCACCGAACGAAGAGGCAAAACACGGCAAGGTCTTATCCTCCACCAACTCCAACTCCAACTCCATTTATTATTATTATTACTCTGCTCGAAAAATGCGATTATTTAATGCTTATTGTATATTGTAATAATGTAATAATGTAAAATTAAACGGCTACGGAGAAGCAGATAAAAATGGTTAGTAAACGGGAAAACTAGGTACTGGACAGAACCAAGGCACTGCATGGTCCTCGGACCCAGGCCTCATGGGGAAACCAGATACTTCAGATGATTAAAATGGAAAACTAGGTACTGGACAGAACCAAGGCACTGCATGGTCCTCGGACCCAGGCCTCATGGGGAAACCAGATACTTCAGATGATTAAAATGGAAAACTAGGTACTGGACAGAACCAAGGCACTGCATGGTCCTCGGACCCAGGCCTCATGGGGAAACCAGATACTTCAGATGATTAAAATGGAAAACTAGGTACTGGACAGAACCAAGGCACTGCATGGTCCTCGGACCCAGGCCTCATGGGGAAACCAGATACTTCAGATGATTAAAATGGAAAATTAGGTACTGGACAGAACCAAGGCACTGCATGGTCCTCGGACCCAGGCCTCATGGGGAAACCAGATATTTCAGATGATTAAAATGGAAAACTAGGTACTGGACAGAACCAAGGCACTGCATGGTCCTCGGACCCAGGCCTCATGGGGAAACCAGATACTTCAGATGATTAAAATGGAAAACTAGGTACTGGACAGAACCAAGGCACTGCATGGTCCTCGGACCCAGGCCTCATGGGGAAACCAGATACTTCAGATGATTAAAATGGAAAACTAGGTACTGGACAGAACCAAGGCACTGCATGGTCCTCGGACCCAGGCCTCATGGGGAAACCAGATACTTCAGATGATTAAAATAGAAAACTAGGTACTGGACAGAACCAAGGCACTGCATGGTCCTCGGACCTAGGCCTCATGGGGAAACCAGATACTTCAGATGATTAAAATAGAAAACTAGGTACTGGACAGAACCAAGGCACTGCATGGTCCTCGGACCCAGGCCTCATGGGGAAACCAGATACTTCAGATGATTAAAATAGAAAACTAGGTACTGGACAGAACCAAGGCACTGCATGGTCAAAAAGTCAACAGGAAGAACATTTCCTCGTAAAAACTAAACGCTAAAAACCAAGGTCTCGCATGGTCTCCAGACCCGAACCTCTGTGGGAGTCAGCCACTGTAAGGCAATACGAACGATGAACGGAGCCAAGGTGCGTATATGGGCGACAAGTCCAAAAGCCGAGGCAAAACCAACCTCCTTAGGTGCCAAATAACGAACCCCATCGGGGACGAGAACCATGAGGAATAAGCGCCATAACACAAACAACCAAAACCTATCCATCCTCGGGCAAACCTTTTGCACAAAAAGAAAACTGTAAAAAACGGTTACAATAGTGTTAGCATTGACGACAAGGTAGAGCCAACAGGCTGAGGAAAAACGCCGAGGAAGTCAAAATCCTCCTCCCCGCCCGGGGGGACGTGCAGCAGAACTTTGAGGGGCTATTGTGGGGCCCTACTACACTAACCACGCTGGCCCATTATGTGCGGCCCAAGGCCCGCGCCGAGGATAATGCTAAGCCGAGTACAATGTGATAGAGCCCAGGTCACCCAAGGGCCTCGCCGAGGATGACACATCCTCGGCACACCGACTTTTGATAAAGGGAAAACATCCCTCATCTATTGAACCTATCCCACCAACATTCTGACCGTTTTAATGGTGATGTGACCAGCAAGCCCAGTTGCCTCGATTACTACAACTAATAGAAAGTCTGCAAAGGTGGCTAAGAACTAACATAAAGCCTGCTAATTACAGACGATGGGACAGACCCCTGTACATAGAGACCAGATAATTGACAAATGGATGGTGAAGATTAAGAAGAAAGGGACTATATATCTGAGGGGGCTCCCAGCAAAAAGGGGGGGATCCTCGAAGGGGAAGAAAAAAGAAAAATAGATCCTCGGCCTGGGCCGAGGATAAATATGCTTAGCAAACACTTAGCCAAATTCCCAACATTAAATTCCTATGAAGTTCATGTCATCCATTATTTTGTTATAAACTTTACACCAGCCGTTGTTTACTTCGGTGAGGCCAAACCCTTAGACCCATTTCTCTATAAATTTTATTGTTAAGGGTCCATTGCATTTTGAGGCCCTACAATTGAGGTTTTGATGATAAAGATGATACCTTGAATGATTCATGAGTACAATGGGAGTCTATGCCTTGTAATGAAATTGTTGAGAAACTTTGGAAGTGGAATATATTATTTGTGAGGTTAAATGCTAGGCTTGCCTAATTAATTTCTTACTTAGCAATTTCTAATTCATAGTTAGATGCAATGTCAAGCTTTATGCCTATTGTAATAAATTTGCTTGATATTGTTTAGATTCTAACTAATCTTATTTGGAGCTTGGAAAATTAGGCTTTTGCGGGTTGCAAGATAAGTAGCTTTTTAATGAGATTTTTGGAAAATAACCATATTGCATAAACGTTATTTTTGGGTCAAATACATTTTGGAAAATTATTTGTGGGATTATATTTTCTTAAAAAGTATTGTGTTGTGACCTTATTGTATATGACTAATTATGAAACATGCATCATATTTGGTAATGCGAATGGCGAAATGCATGATTTGTTAGATTGGAAATGATAAACATCTTTTTATAAAATTCTTGGGAATGGATTTTATGGAATTATTGTATTATTTGCAAGTTCAAAAGATGTTTTATCTTGACTTGTGATATTTGGGAAATTGATAGAAAATCTTATTGATAAATCTTATTGATAAGAAGCGATTTTGGAAAATTTGAGAACCTTGTGAATATATTGGATAATTCAAAGGTTTTTGTGAAACTACTTGGAAATGAACTGTATTTTGAATTCTTGTAAACTGTGAGCTCTTCATGTTTTTACCCTTGAGCTATGACATGTGATTACCCAGTGATTATCTAGCTAGATACTATAGTCTGTGTGACATTGGTATCTTAGCACCTGTCTTTGTGATGGTTATGAGTTTCGGCTTTGTGTCGACAGATTAGTTCCGACTTAGTGTCGGTGATTGTCATGTGGCCCTGGGTTAGATTTTCTAGTTTGGAACGGTGTTGTTATTACTCACAGTGTATAGTACGTAGTTTCATGTTGAGATATTTTGAGGAATATATATATATATATATATATATATATATATATATATATATATATATATATAATTTCATGAGAGCATTTTGAGAAGCTTTGTGCCATGTCATTTTATTCATTCTTGTCATATAATTTTTGGAAATGGTTTTGTAGAAATTATTTGGAAATTCTGAAATTGAAACATGATTTGTAAATTGTTATCATCATGAAACTTGCATTTCCTCTACTCCCATTAATTATGCTACTTACTAGGCTTTGTCTCATTCCATCATTTTACAAACTTTTTCAGAGTAGGCCCTGATCGTTTTAAGATAGTTTTTTGGTGGCTAGCAATAGTTAGACTAACTGCTGATGGAGGCTGACTTTTGTGATGGAGATAATTTATGATGTATATGACTTCATTACAGTAGGCTTGACTCAATTCTTTTGTATCTAATAGTAGTTATGACTTCATTTCCACTGATGGGACAAGTTAATGATATGTAATTGTGTTTATTCAGATCTCTATTCTTTTGTGGCCAATTGTATTTGTAATTTTGTGTAGAGCTCTGATTTATTTTGGGAGTATTGTTAAGATCATTATTATGATAATTCTTAATGTTGGTACTTGATATAAATGATTTGGATTGAGTTGTCAATGAGTAAAAATCTACAGATATCTTTGAGATGTTATTCTCATGCTTTAGACCTTTTTGGGTTTGGGGCGTGACAAACATAGATAAAAATTATAGAATATATACAGCAAATGGTTTATATTGTTGCTACTTCTAAGACAAGTTTATACAAAACCATAGCACAGTATTAATCTAAACAGAAGCTTGTCAAGCTCACCTTAGCACAGCAAATGATTTTCTTCACCTAGGTCTTTGATCGTTAGGCCGTCTCATCTTTCCATTTCACCTCCTTCAAGGCTTCAACGAACCTTACAAGCTAGTGAGGTTTTCCTGTTTTAAACACAATATATCCCATAGCCATTCCAACGACCAATCCACATCCATAGCCCATTAACACACTCTTCCAACCAAATCCACTTGCAAACATTGAATCATTGTCTTCTTCAAATATTGATGGTGGTGGTGGTGGTGGTGACGGTGTCTCATCAGTGCTACATTTCATTGATAATGGAAATCCACATAATCCCAAATTCCCATCATATGAGGCATTTTGAAATGTATTAAATTGTTTTCCTTGAGGTATAGGTCCCATAAGCAAGTTTTGTGAAAGATTTAACAAGGCCAAAAATGTCAAACTTGTCAATTGCATAGGAATTTCTCTGGTAAGCACATTTGAAGAAAGGTCTAAGGATTCAAGCACCGACAAATTTGCCAATGATGATGGAATATGTCCATTTAGTCTATTATGGGAAAAGTTGAGCACTCGAAGAAACTTCAACGTTCCAAGTACTTTTGGAATTTTTCCATAAAACATGTTCCTTGATAGATCAATGATAGAGAAGATGGTTAAGATTTTTTTTAGCGGTAGTACATTCCCCTTCATTGCTATTATGACCGAGTCTTGGTACTGAAGAAACAAATAATTTTTCATGACATACTTCCCGGGCAAGCCATGGTAAAAGTTTTCCCCAATATATTTTGGATCATCTTCACTTTCATTGGTTGTTATAGCTTTCAAATCTTCAAAAAAATGGGAAGGTAAAGGACCAATAAACTTGTTGTGAGATAGGTCAAGAATTTGTAGTTTAGAGAAAAACATCCCACTAGTCTCATAATTTTCAATGGGACCATGAAATTTGTTGGATCTCAAGACAAGAACTTGTAACTTTAGAAGAGCTACCAACCAATAAGGGAATGAATCATTTATCTTGTTATTCCCAAGGTCTAGAACTTCCAAATTAATACAATTGATTAAAGATTTTGGTAATGGGCCTTCTAAAAGATTGCCATTAAAGGCAAGAGTTCTCAACCTATTAGCTTTTGCAAAATTTTCAGGTATGATGCCGTGGAAGTTATTCATTCGCAAATTCATCACTGAGAGAGAATTACTGAAGTTTCCCAAACATGATGGAATTGTACCACTCAAACTATTATTAGAGATGTCCAAGATTATAAGGAAAGTTATATTGCAAATCATAGATGGGATCTCCCCACTTAATCTATTGTTCGATATGAAAAGGTTTTGCATAGAAGATGGTAGAACAGGAACCTTGCCAAGTAGATTGGCATGAAGGTCAAGAGTTTCAAGCTTTTTTAGCTTTCTGAACATATCAATGTCCACGATGCTAGTCAAGTCATTTGATGAAATATCAAGATATGCAAGATTAGCAAGATTAGAGAGTGACTTTGGAATAAAGCCATAAAGCTTGTTATTACGCAATGCTAGAACCTCCAATGAATTGCTAAACTGAAATTCACCAAAACTACTGAGTTGGTTGTATGACAAGAAAACTGAGGTGAGTTTTGTGAGGTTGGTCAAAAAACTCAAAATCTTACCTTGAATGTTGTTTTCTTTGAGGCCAAGAAAATTGAGATCCTTCAAGTATATAAGTGATGATGGGATTTGGCCAATGAAGCTGTTATTTACAAATAAAATCTTTGTAACTCTCGTGAGATTCCCAAGCCACATGGGTATTGCTCTTGTAAAGTTGCAATTTTATAAGTTCAAAAGATTTCTAAGGAATATACATTAATAACCAAAACTTTTGATAGAATCTTACCACTAAGATTATTGGATCGTATATCCAATGAGGAGAGTGCCTTGAGATTTGAAAGCGATGATGGAATCTCACCAGCAAAATTGTTTGCTGATAAATTCAAAAGGGTGAGTTGTGTAAGGTTACCAAGCCATGTAGGAATCGGCCTGTAAAAATTGCATCCACTCATAATCAAATGCCTTAAAAATTTTAGCTCGCCAATTGATTTTGGACCTTTTGGTACTTCTCATGAGTCATGAATCGTGTAAGAGACATCCAAAAACCTTAGGGCCTTGCTTGAATTTACCATTGGAAAAAACCATGAGAATTGAGGATTAATCTAAGCTCACGTAGGTTTGGTAGGCAAAAAATGTGATCAAGTAGCCTCCCACGCAATAAAAAATTGTTGAGAGAAAGGGATGTCAAAGAAGAAGACAAATTCATGAAAGTACTCAACGAAACAGAGGACATGTCAACATGATCAAGATGAAGTTCCCTTAGCTTGGTCAAATTTTGAACAAGTCTCTTGACAAGAGATGTTTCGAGGCTAGCATTTCCATAGCCAGAGAGGTCCAATAAGGCCAATTTGGAGAGGTGGTATAACTCATATGGGACTTGGCCAGAAATCAGAGAGTAAGAAAGGTTAAGATATCTCAACCTAGAAAGTTGGCCAAACCTAAATGAAATTGGTGAATGATTGAAGTAGTTGTAAGCAAGGTTGAGGTGTCGCAAGTAAGGAAGATGAAATAGAAAACTATTAGAAGGAATGGTACCATTAAGCCAGCTACAACTAAGTTCAAGGCCAATCACATCCCCACTTGTGTTGTCACACAACCCCATCCCATGAGCAACAATCAGTGTCTTGTTTCCAAGACTCCATTTTTGGATAAGAATGATGACCGGCTGCCTCACAAAAGGAAGAAGCCTCTTTCGTAAAAGAAAACAGTTGCTTAAATTGGAGCAATTCAGAACTTTGGTGTTAGGAGCACACTAGTGCTAAAGAAGATGATGATAGTGATGAAAAAGATTATTGGGAAAACAAGAGCAGCAAGAGATAGAAGAGTTTAGAGGGCCTCATCATTCCTAATGAGATCATCAGCACATATAATGACTCTTGTGAATGGAGAGTTGGAAGGTGAGTAATGTATAGAAACCAACGGCGACTTTAGGAAATTTTTTTAGGGTGTTGCTCAACAAGCATAAATTACACAATCCAATAAAAAAAAAAATTTATATATTGACAACAACAAAAATTAAAAAACACGCAAATACATAAAATTTACAATTGCTTTCTATGAGTTGTCATATTTTGAAATCGTTGCATGATAGTCTCATTATCAATGCTACAAGCTATATCTTTTTCAATATACACAACTAAGCAATCATTCATCCACTGATCTCCCATTCGATTGCACAATTCATTCTTTATATATTTTATTGTTAAAAAATTTCTTTCTGCTGTTGCAGTAGCAACTGGAAGGGTTAAAGCTAACTTCACAAGCAAATAGACTAATGGATAAGTCTCATGCTTCCTTGTGCTCACTAACTTTTCAGCAAGTTAATTAACTCCTTGAAGTTCTAAAAAGAAGTCATTGTTGCGCATATCAAAAATGTAATTCTGTAGTTGAGAGTTAAGTGCCAAAATATTTGTCCCAAGAAAATCAAAGAGATAGAACTTAGCTAGACGTATCAAGTTTTCATTATCGAAAGCCACAAATGAATTACTTGGATTCAAGTAAGCCATACAAAGTAGCAAATCGGTATTCGCCTCAGAAAAATGGTTGTTAAGCTCTTGAAGTTGCATATCTATGACTGTGTAGAATAGCTCAACACGATAATGATGTAAATTTGTATTTTGTTGGTGTTGCGTCTCGGCCTCCCACTTACTACAAATATTTCATCCATGTTCAAGATAGGAATATTATGTGAGGTACAAAATGAAGACACTTCAGCCAATAAACATCTCCATTCATCATCTCTCATCACTTACAACCATTGCTTAGACAGTTTAACAAGATCTATAGCATTTACTATATCTTTATTTTTATTTTTATTTTGCAATGCTATTGACAACTCATTTGTGATCCCTAAAATGTTTTTCATCAAGTGTAGAGCAAAGACAAATTCAAAAGATAGAATTGACCTCATAATAGATCGAGCTTCAACTTTTTGGTCGGAGAGGCCATCTTCTTCAACAATCTCAAGTACATCAACAACAGTAGAGAACATCAAAATCAAGTTAAGAATAGTCCCATAATATGATTCCCAACGTGTATCACCAGGGCGTTTATGATTTGTCTCTTGATTCAAACCTTGCCCACTTTTACGTACACCATTCTCTAAATCTTCTTTAATTTTGGCAAATTGTGCATCTCGAAGAGCATCTTGTCTCTTACAAGAGCCTCTAATAATAGTTACTAAATTACTAACTGCATAAAAAAATTTAGCAATGTTAATGTGATTTTTAGCAACAGCAACAAGTGTCAATTGAAGTTGATGAGCAAAATAATGGACATAAAATGCTGATTTATTCTCTTTCAAAATTAAAGTTTTAAGTCCATTGATATCACTTTGCATATTACTAGCCCCGTCATAACCTTGCCCACGTAGGTTCGATAATCTCAAATTATGTTCACAAAGTAAACATTCAATAGCATGTTTGAGTGACAAAGCAGTGGTACTTGCTACATGCACAACACCAAGGAACCGCTCTATAATAATTCCTTATTTATTCACATAACGAAGAACGAGGGCCATTTGTTCTTTCACTGAGATATCACGTGACTTATCAACTAATATTGAAAAGAACCCATTGTCAAGATCCTTGATAATGACTTTGGATGTTTTACGAGCAATTGCATTCACAATGTCTTTTTGAATATCAGAGTGGGTAAGCTTGCAATTTTTCCAAACTTTTTGCAACACTTCATTGATATATTCATTGTGATCCCCCAAAAATTGTAAAAGCTCAAGGAAATTTCTTTTATCACTTGAACCTTGAGATTCATTGTGACCACGAAAAGCTAATTCTCGGCATAAAAAGAATCTTATGCAATCAACTATTGCATTTAATTGAATATGATATTCAGTTTTATCTTATTTTGATTGCTTAACCAAAACACTTTGAATGTGTTGCTTTTTCTTCAATAGATCTTCACTCTTCTTGACAGCTTGGTTATGAGCACTATTAACTCCTTCAACATGGGAATCTAACTTCACAAGCTGATTCCAAAGTTTGAATCCCTTCGTTACAAAAGTCTCACCTCCTTCTTGCTTACCAACATCTTGCCCAAATAGGTAGCAATAAAAACAAAATGCCGCATCCTTGTCTATACTATATTCCAACCACTTTCTATTTACATACCATTCAAATCTAAATCGAAGGGGCTTTCCAGAAAAATATGATACAGGGTAATCATGAACAGGTGGTTGACAAGGGCCTTTTGTTAAATAATATCTTCTTATTTCATCATGATTATTAGGATGATAAGATGATATCTTTTGTCGTAGCCCAAGATCTGAAGGAAGATTTTCTAAGTTAAAGTCAACATGAATTCGCTTAAAAGATGAAGATGAATCTTGCACAAAAAATGAATCTTGCACAGAAGATGAATCTTGGGTACTTGGTTTTCTTATCAAATATTTGTCCATAATTCTAGCAAAAGAATAAACAATAAACTATAAGTTCATTTGAAATATTAATAAAATTATTAATTATTGTTGTTTAGTTGTTTCATTAATTTTTTTGTCTTTTATAAACTATAATTTGTTATATTGTTGTCTCATTAATTATAAAATTATTAATTATTGTTTAGCTTAACATAATTTAATTTGTTTGGTTTTTATAATGTATTGGTTAATTAATTATACTGCTTTAATTATTGTTGTTTAGCCTAACAATAAACTATATTGCTTTAATTTATTTGTCATTAATTATATTGCTTTAATGTGTTATATTGTTTAGCCCCATGTACACACTACACTAAAAGAGCCACTGATGTGCACATTATACATCCCATGTGCAACACAATAATTAAAGCACTAAAGTAGTGTAATGTGTAGCCCGGCCCCCCCCATGTGCCCATCTACCCCCACCCCACTCAACACACAAGCACACCTCATGCCTGATGCCCCTACCAATCAGAAAATTTCATAATCACACATTACACTAAAAGAAAATTAATATCTCACCAACACCAACACACTACACACACCAACACCAACATATAACATAAACGGATAAAGCCAAATTCAAAAAGTCAAAAACAGACAAAATAAATTAATAAAGCTAAAGTTTGGCCAACCAATTATAGACTCAGTTCAAGAGAGAGAGAGAGAGAGAAAAAGAGTTAGTCTTATTAAAGAATAAAGAGAGAGAGAGTTTCATAATTTTCATTCATTTCAGTTCAGAGAGAGAGAGAGAGAGAGAGAGAGAGAGAGAGAGAGAGACTGAGAGACTGAGAGAGAAAATGAAATACCTTGAAGGAGGGAGCACTGGAGCAGTCGAGCAGGGAGGCCTGAAGGCTGAGGCCGCTGAGGCAGTGACAAGGCGATGACTGATTTGCCGATCTTCGTCCTTCGATGACGATGAGGGTTAGCGACGACGCGGAAGGATGAGCGAGCTGTGACCGATCTCCAACGAGCGAGCTGTGACTGATTCGATCTCCAACGAGCGAGCTGTGACTGATTCGATCTCCGTCTGTTGGCTTGAGGCTTAAGCGGCGTTGCTCTGAGGGACTGAGTTTAGGTTTGCTTTAGGCCTTTAGTGGTTTCGGTTTTTTTTTTTTTTTTTTTTTTGAGAATCCTTGGGGTTGCTACCTGCCTACCTCTATAATCTGTTGGGCTTGCCGTGGGTTGTGGGCTTGGCTCTATTACAATTTTTTTTTTTCTTTTCAGATTTTAGTTCAAATATTTTTTTTTGGCATGAAAGTAGAACATATAATTTTTTTTTTTTTTTAATTTGAGGGTGTTCCTAATTCTGTGATTGAGGGTGTTCCTAATACAGGGCAAATATAAAAAATTAAAAAAAAAAATTCTAGGTTTTTTTTTTAGGTCAAAGTGTTCCTAGGAACATCCTGAATTGCACATGACGTCGCCGTTGATAGGAACAAGTCTTGAATTGATGATAAAGATAAACTACCTCATTTCTTGTCTACAAAGCCAGAGGATAGTTCACGTCTCTATGATAGTTCACGTGTTTGGTGATACTTGGACTTCCAAAACGATTGTGTTGGGTGGGTTTGAAGAAAAGATAGCAAACATTTTTCCCTGCATGATGTAGCTGTTTAGGGCATGGTGGAAATGGTCACGTAATTACAAAGACTTGACTGTATGTCACTGTATAACCCTTTAAAATAATAATAATAATAATAAGAATCCAGTTGATAATTTTATTTCTAGTCAGGCGGCAACCAAACCAGATATGAGTCATATGACAACCATCAAATCCCTTTCCATTTTGCAAAGGCATGGGCTAAACTATTTAGTCTTATTTCCTTGTCTTCTGCTAACCTGCTTTAGGACTTTTCTTTTTCATTTTCTTTTTTTTTTAATTATTTTTATTTTTAGGAGCTCTAGGACAATTTGGTTGGATGGTTGGTGGTTTTTTTTTCTTCGAAAAAATGGCAGGGAGATTGAAGAAATTGCTTTCGACTCTCCTCACTAACTCCCAGCCTTAGCCTCCGTTTTATTCTAAGGTTTTATTTTTTCCTAAATTTTATTTTTTTTTTGTAAATTGTTTTTTCATATATATTTTTTTATGCTTAGGGCAATTCAAAGTTGCTAAACAATAAAATTCATTTGGAAAGTTATGCCAAATACAATGGTTAAGAGAAGTTTATGTCATTTTCTCTCTCTTACTAGAAGAAAATCTTATTCTCTCATTATTGGAATTATCAAATTATGAAAAATACAACTATCATTTTAATTTATAAAAAATAAAGATAATAATTAAAAAAAAAAAAAAACACTTATATGCAGACTTGGAATCGGCTTATGTCTAGTGTTCATGTGCACTGAGTTCACGTGATAGATAATTGCCACGTGTTCATGTTTCAATGAGTCTAATGCACAGGAGCACTGGACTCAATCCTTGCCATGTAAACCCATTGTAACAAAACAAATAATAATAATAATAATAATTTATTTTTGTAGCAAATACTTGTTCCGTATGAACATGAAAGGCATACCCTGTGCGCGCACACACAAAAGAAGAAGAAGACATGGCAAGTTGGAAATTGGAATAGGATGTGGAAAAAAAAAATGCAACTAAACTGGGCAATATAAGCATAAATGCACAATCTTGGTGCAAAGGTTAACGACGTAGCCCTACCTTGGTATAGCCCATTATTGACTTTGTTGGGCTCACTGAGAAAAAGCACTAAAGCCATTAAGTTAAGCATTGAACTTATTACTCAAATGACCAATTAATCAACACAAGTGTTCAGGACAGTTATGCAACAGTTCTTTTCGATGTTTATGTTCAACGATTTGTTAGACAGGTATATATGTCACTATATCATGGCCCATGAGTTCTTAGGATGCTCTAAAATATAGAGACTCAGTTTTGTAACTCACTCATCATTAAAGGCTTTGTAATTTAATGACATTGCCTCTTCTCTTTTACAAGAAAAAAAAAAAAAAAAATCTCCTTCCATTTTTGTAACTGTCAAATTATTTATATAAAAAAAAACTTAGATACAGAAACAACAAGACTTAATAATAATAGTAGTAACATAATAAAAATAATAAAGAAATAATTTATTTTTGAAGCAAATACGTATTTTGTATGAACATGAAAGACATGGCCTAGATTGCAAGTTGGAAGAGCGTGTTAGAATTAGAATAAAGATTGCACCGTTCATGCCCATTGGGTTGGGAAAAGCTGGCTCATCGTAATCACAATCTTGGTCCAAAGGTTAAGGACTCAGCCCCACCTTTGTATATAGCCCATTATTTTTCCGTGTTGAATAAATCCAATGTTTGGGCCCAGTCAGATAATCAGTAAAACAATTTTAGAGATTTTTTTTTTTTTTTTTTTTTTTGGAGTGAAATGCCATTTTAGTTTTGCATTGAACTTACCAATTAATCAACATGGGTCTTCAGGATTGTCATTGGGCCTAAATTATTTGGGCATCCTTATTCCTTATCCTTTCTCCCTAATCTTTGTCTTCACTTGTGTTTACCTAGGAAATTAAGATTCTCTCATAAACCATCACGGTATGTATATTTTTAAATTTGTAAAATTTAATCTAAACTATAAAATAGATGAAATAGACACGACTTGAAATGGATATGATCCTTTTCCTTCATGATCACCTCCACCCAGTACAGAACATTGGATCGCCATGGCTTCCTATTGACTCGGCCTTTCTTAAATTAATTACCAATGGTAGTGTACTAGAAAATCTAAGAATGGTAGATAATTGAGGGGCATTTCTCTCAACTTAAGAATCAGACTCTAGGTTTATTGTTTCTTTACAAACCTCCTCTTGTCACTCACTATCTTGTTGCTTTGGCTACTCTTATTTTGGATTGCAGGGAATTAATGTGCAGGCCATGGAGTGTGGTTTCATCTCATGAATGCATACCGTGAAACAAACTCTTAGGGTCTGTTTGAGATCCGCTTATTTTGTTAAAACTGAAAACTTTTTACTGAAAATACTATTGATAAAAGTAAAAGTTAAATGAAATAGTATAATGGGACTCATGAATAGTACCAAAAAGTGCAATAGAGTTTACAAATAGTAATAAAAATAAGCTGAATGGTAAAATAAGTTGACTTTTTCAGTTGGAGCCAAACCCACATTTAGGCAAACATTTTGGCACCGAAGGGCAGAACCCAATATGAACAACTTGTAGAATATCAACAATATCCTTCTTTTTTTCATATCAACGTTTTGTAATTGTTAGACTTGAGAAATTTGGGTACAAACTAATTTTGTTCCTATGCTATAAATTTCGGGTGGTCAAATAAAAACAACAAAAAGGAAACGCCAATTAAATGGCACATGCAATCAAGAATATAAAAACCAATTGTGCATTTAAATTAGTCAAAATAATTAATCATATCTGAATTTGCTAAAAGTAATATTTTCATATTTATAGTTATATTAATCTTAACAATTTAGCTTCCTAGCTCACTTTAATATAAAGGATAAATGCATTTATTTTTCAGTATCAATTATTTATATAAAATGTTTCTAAAAAAATATTTATATATAATTAAATTTAAGGTCATTTTTTCTAAAAATTTATATAAGAAATAATTGATTTGAAATAAAGAAATGCTATGTCTATAATATTTTCACAACAAATTTTAAGTGGTAAGTTGTTACGTGTTGTTATTGATAAGAAAAAAAATAACTTCAATTATAGGTTCAAATAGGTATGATTCCATGTGAGACACCTAATATGTGGCTCTTGCCCTAGGCAAATTAGGAGACTGCCTCCAAATTGTGGAAGGCCCCAAATTTTATTCAATTAGGTAAGTTCTTTGATTCCCCAAAAAAAAAAAAGTTATGTAAAATGGATAAATTAAACCCTAAATTATAGCCAATAAATAAGGAAAAATAAAATCCGGAAAGGGCTAATAAACTAAACCCGAAATATAGCCAAAAAATAAGGAAAAAATGTCTAAGAGAAAAAAAAAATTATATCCAAAACATAGCCAAAAAATAAGGGGAAAAAAACGTCTGAGACAAAAAAGAAATCGGGAATGGAGTTTGTGACCTAGAAGCTAAAATCTCTTACTCTCTCAACAAAACAGAACAAATCAACAAAACATAAACATCTCAACCAAAAAAAATAACTAAAAAATAAATTAAAAAAAGAGCTCAATTTTTTTTTCTTTCAATCTTTGGCATAGGCCCACCCAAAATGCATAGAGCCACCCTGCTAATATGCATCTTATTCAAGCCATCAATAAACTGAAATGAAAAGGTAAACACATTGAATACCCCCATATATTTGTAATCTAGACATGATTATTCTAGAATGCTACGCACACCCCAAACATATTTGTAATCTGGACATGATTCTAGGAAGAATACTACGCCATAATTCATATAAGCATGATTCATTTCTTCACAAGCACCTACATCCTAATTAACGTTCTGGCACAAGTTAAAGGTTCATAATCTTCTCAAAATCTTAGTAGGGAATAAGGTCCCCACTCCCCATCACTTTCGAGAATACCTTTTGGGTAACATAGGTAAAAATTATAGAATATGTATAGCAATGGTTTATATTGTTGCTACTTCTAAGACAAGTTTATATAAAACCATAGCACAGTATTAATCCAAACAGAAGTTTGTCAAGCCTACCTTAGAGAACCCCTTAAATACAATATTTTCTTCACCGGTTTTTGATCTCATCTTTCCATTTCACCTCCTTCAACGAACCTTACAAGCCAGTGAGGTATTCCTGTTTTAAACACAATATATCCCATAGCTATTCCAATGACCAATCCACATCCGTAGCCCATTAACACACCCTTCCAACCAAATCCACTTGCAAACATTGAATCATTGTCTTCTTGGAATATTGATGGTGGTGGCGGTGGCGATGGCGGCTCATTAGTGCTGCATTTCATTGATAGTGGAAATCCACGCAATCCCAAATTCCAATTATATGAGACATTTTGGAATGTATTAAATTTTGATAGTGCTGCATTTCTTTTTGGAATGTATTAAATTTTTTCCTTGAGGTATGGTCTCGTAAGCAAGTTTTGTGAGAGATTTAACACAGCCAAAAATGTCAAACTTGTCAATTGCATAGGAATTTCTCTAGTAGGCATATTTGAAGAAATGTCTAAGGATTCAAGCACTGACAAATTTGCCAACGATGATGGGATATGATCAGTTAGTCTATTATGGGAAAAGTTGAGCACTAAAAGAAACTTCAACATTCTAAGTACTTCTAGAATTTTTCCATTAAACATGTTCCTAGATAGATCAATGATAGAGAAGATGGTTAAGATTTTCTTTAGCGGTAGTATATTCCCCTTTATTGCTATTATGATTGAGTCTTGGCACTCAAGAAACAAATAGTTTTCCTTGACATACTCCCTGGGCAAGTTATGGTAAAAGTTTTCCCCAATATATTTTGGATCATCTTCACTTTCATTGGTTGTAGAGCTTTCAAGCCTTTGAAAAAATTCGTAGGTAAAGGACCAATAAACTCGTTGTGAGATAGGTGAAGCATTTGTAGTTTAGAGAAAAACATTCCACTAGTCTCATAATTTTCTATGGGACCATGAAATTTGTTGGATCTCAAGACAAAAACTTGTAACTTCGGAAGAGCTTCCAACCAATAAGGGAAGGAATCATTTATCTTGTTATTCCCAAGGTCTAGAACTTCCAAATTAATACAATTGACTAAAGATTTTGGTAATAGGCCTTCTAACTGATTGCCATTAAAGGCAAGAGTTCTCAACCTATTACCTTTTGCAAAATTTTCAAGTATGATGCTGTGGAAGTTATTCATCTGCAAATTCATCACTGGTAAGGAAAGTTATATTACAAATCATAGATGGGATCTCCCCACTTAATCTATCGTTCGAGATAAAAAAGTTTTGCATAGAAGATGGTAGAACAGGAACCTTGCCATGTAGCAGATTGGCATTACGGTCAAGAGTTTCAAGCTTTTTAAGCTTTCTGAACATATCAATGTCCACAATGCCAGTCAAGTCATTTGATGAAATATCAAGATATGTAAGATTGTTTCTCAAAAAAAAAAAAAAAAAAAGATATGTAAGATTCGCAAGATTAGAGAGAGACTTTGGAATAGAGCCATAAAGCTTGTTATTACTTAATGCTAGAACCTCCAATGAATTGCTACGCTGAAATTCACCAAAACTAGTGAGCTGGTTGTTGGACAAGAAAAAAGAGGTGAGTTTTGTGAGGTTGGTCAAAAAATTCAGAATCTTACCTCCAATGTTGTTTTCTTTGAGGCCAAGAAAATTGAGATGCTTCAGGTATGAAAGTGATGATGGGATTTGGACTGTGAAGCTGTTATTTACAAATAAAATCTCTTTAACTCTCGTGAGATTCCCAAGCCACATGGGTATTGCTCCTGTAAAATTGCAATTTTATGAGTTCAAAAGATTTCTAAGGAATATACATTAATAACCAAAAGTTCTGATAGAATCTTACCACTAAGATTATTGGATCGTATATCCAATGAGGAGAGTGCCTTGAGATATGAAAGCAATGATGGAATCTCACCAGCAAAATTGTTAGCTGATATATTCAAAAGGGTGAGTTGTATAAGGTTACCAAGCCATGTAGGAATCGGCCCGTAAAAATTGCATCCACTTATAATCAAATGCCTTAAGAATTTTAGCTCGCCAATTGATTTTGGACCTTTTGGTACTTCTCATGAGTCATGAATCGTGTAAGAGACATCCAAAAACCTTAGGGCCTTGCTTGAATTTACCATTGGAAAAAACCATGAGAGTTGAGGATTATCCGCTAATCTAAGCTCATGTAGGTTTGGTAGGCAAAAAATGTGATCAAGCAGCCTCCCACGCAATAAAAAATTGTTGAGAGAAAGGGATGTCAAAGAAGAAGACAAATTCATGAAAGAACTCAACGAAACAGAGGACATGTCAACATGATCAAGATGAAGTTCCCTTAGCTTGGTCAAATTTTGAACAAGTCTCTTGACAACTGATGTTTCGAGGCTAACATTTCCATAGCTAGAGAGGTCCAATGAGGCCAATTTGGAGAGGTGGGATAACTCATATGGGACTTGGCCAGAAAACATAGAGTAAGAAAGGTTAAGATATCTCAACCTAGAAAGTTGGCCAAACCCAAATGAAATTGGTGAATGATTGAAGTAGTTGTAAGCGAGGTTGAGGTGTTGCAAGTGAGGAAGATGAAATAGAAAACTATTAGGAGTGGTACCATTAAGCCAGCTACAACTGAGTTCAAGGCCAATCACATCCCCACTTGTGTTGTCACACATAACTCCATCCCATGAGCAACAATCAATGTCCTGTTTCCAAGACTCCATTATTTTTGGATAAGAATGATGACCAGCTGCCTCACAAAAGGAAGAAACTTCTTTAAAAAAAGTAAACAATTGTTTAAATTGGAGCAATGCAGACCTTTGGTGTTGGGAGCACACTAGTGTTGAAGAAGATGATGATGATGGTGATGAAAAAGATTGTTGAGAAAACAAGAGCAGCAAGAGATGGAAGAGTTTAGAGAGCCTCGTCATTCCTAATGAGATCATCAGTACATACAATGAATGTTGTGAATGGAGAGCTGGAAGGTGAGTAATGTATATAAAGATAGACTACCTCATTTCTTGTCTACAGAGCCAGAGGATAGTTCACGGGATTGACCGAGTGGTGATATTTGGACTTCCAAAACGATTGTGTTGGGCAGGTTTGAAGACAAGATAATATATATATATATATATATATATATATGTATGATGTAGCTGTTTAGGACATGGTGGAAATTGTCATGTAAGAACGAAGACTTGACTGTATGACTTGCTTTAGGACAATTTGATTTTTCTTTCAAAAAATGGGCAGGGTGGTTGAAATCTAATTAAGAAAGGAAATCAGGGGTCCTAATACAGGAAAAAGGGCGACTGTTTGGAAATAGCTTATTTAGTATGTGTTTAAAAATTATTTTTGCTAATTTATTTTTTATTATTCAGTTTATTTTTACTATTATTCATGGCCCTATTGCACTTTTTAGTATTATTTATGGATCTTACTGTACTATTTTGGCTAACTTTTATCTTTATTTACAGTATTTTCAGTAAAAAGTTTTGAGTTTAAGTAAAATAAGCGGATCCCAAACAGACCCTTAACTAAAACTGAAATTGCTAAAAGTATTATAAATAAAGGTAAAAATTAGCTAAAACAGTATAATGAGACCCATAAATAGTATTAAAAAGTGCATTAAGACCTATATGAAAGAAACTATGTTTGTGGAAAATGACAGCTTAAGCATATTAGTTGTCCATGCTCGTATTTATAGAAGTATCAATATACAAGTGATAAATATCACTAAAGAATGTGATAATTACAAGTAAAAGGAAAAGATAGAGATAAACTTTACAATCATGATTACACCTATCTAGTATAATACTAATCTACTGGTACCAACTGCAATCTAGTGTTGGCTACAATCTTAGCCTGATTATCATCTCTAACAAACTTGATTTTATCTTTACTGGTTATGCTAACACTATAAATACTCGCAACAATAAATTAAATAATAAAATAACCTTTTTTTTTTTTTTAAGTCAATGCCAACGCATCCTTATTAAGTTAACTTGGGAAGAAAGTTGCACATAATTAAGTTGACTGCGTAACAGTGTAACATGGGAAGAAAGTTTCACATAATTAAGTTAACTTGTATAACTTCAAAAGCAATAAATCCTCCAATTATCTTCTCATTGTATTGTCAAAATCAAGTGTGTAAGAAAGAAAGCACGTAAAGTAATATATGTTTTTTTTTTTTTTATAAGTGTTGGGACTCGGTGTTAATCAGGTTCTTCCTGTAAGAAGGATCTGAATTCGAATTCCCACCTCACTTGTTGAATAATAAAATATATAAAAAAATAAAAGAAAAAGAAAAAGAAAAACAGAAGGCAATGTGTATGGTTTCCAAAAGAATATAAGATAGTATGTGGATCATAAAATTTAAACTTTGAATATATTGTTTTTTTTTTTTTTAATGAAAAGATAGTTGAATTAATCTTAAATAAAAACTTAATTAAATTTTGATTATGTGGTTTGTCCAAGTCATACAATGATCACAATTTAATCTTAAGGTCTGTTTGGATACCGCTTATTGCTGAAAACTAAAAACTAAAAATACTGTAGTAAAATAATTTTTAAATGTGTGAATAGTGCCATGAGACTCAATTTTAACTTAATTTTTGCGTTTTTTTGTACTTGAAAAAACGCCAAATGCAAATTTTTTTCCTTTTCAGTGCAACCCAAACTCAACCTTATAATGAAAAAACATTAATAGTTATTTTTCTTTTGCTAAGTGAAGGTGCTGGGATTCTAGAGGTCTAACCACCCCAACCACAAGGGTGGAAGTCTTGATAGGCCAAAGGGCCACTGAAGTAAGTGTAATTGCTTAGAGCATTAGCATTGGAAAATGCTAATGCTATTCTATTTTACCATTCTAAAAACCCACAATTCTATTATACCATACCATTTTACAATTCCTCTACATCCCAAAACTCTATTTTTATTAAAATATTATTTTTTTAAACTTTCTTTATTATTTCTTTAAAGTGTCATTTTTTTTTTTTTCAGATTTTGGCATGGTTCCAAGTTTCCAACGGTCACATTTCCAACTGTCAATTTCTTTCCTGGGCTATACAAGTTCCAACAGCCAATTTTTTTCAACAACAATTCTAATATTTCTCTAGCCTGTGAAATATCTTTAAAGAACAACAATTTCTTTCCCTAGCCTTTATCATTTCTTTCCAGCAGCCAACAATTTCAACAGCCAATTTTTTTCAACAACAACAATTCTAAAGAACCTGTGAAATATCTTTCCCTAGCCTTTATCATTTCTTTCCAGCAAACCTCTTTTTCCCTAGCCTTCAGAAATATCTTTCCCTAGCCTTTTAGCAACTTCTATGGAGAATCCTCATATCATCAACAAAATTTACTCCCTTGAACCTCTTTTGTAAAGAATAAAACACAAACAAATATGGCCACTTAATAAAACTAATTGAGCTGTGCCTATGGCAATTCAAGCAATCCCACATATAACCCATTAATCATTTCTCTC